>CAJQTU010000008.1:5715000-6915000 GCA_906901685.1 Desoria tigrina | reverse complement strand
TTTTTTGGCTTTCCGGAGGAATACTAAATACTATCCTATCCTGTTGATGCACATTTTTTAAAGAGGTTAGTATTTAGTTGTGGGACAATTTCAACAAATCCGACGGTGACAAACGCTCCATCATCAATGCAAGTGAACTAAAACTATGCACTTACAAATTACTTTGCTTTGACTGGCTTAAGTTTAAGACATTATTATTGAATATAGAAGTCCAAGGATTAAACAACAAGCTCTGTAAGATACTATTCCATATGTACGGCCCTCTACTCATGGTAATAAGTTATAGTTTTTGCATTAATAATAATCATAATAATAATAATCACCTTGAGATAATGGATAATGCATTATTGTTCGGCAGACAACTCTTCAAATCTCTTCAGTTTGAGAGAGCTGTTCATGTTTTTTAACTAAATCTAGTGATTAAATCTGCGATTGCCACTGACGGGTTAGCAATTAAAAACTTGATATTCCAAAAACAATAACAAAACCAATTTTAAATTGTGAGTTATGAACAGTCCCAACACTCCCAACTCTTGGAGACTTGAAGCAGAGCTTCAATTATGCTTTTTTCCCTCCTTGTAAATTAAATTGTAAAATCTTTAAATTATGAAATTGTAAAATTGCCAAAAGTCTCTTTAAAATTGATATTTATTAATGAGTCCTGTTCCTTTGTAGTTTGGTCGCGTATTCAATTTAAATTATAAGTTATAACTTACAGATGATTATTTCAGTTTCGATTATTACTACTTCTTTAGAAATCAATTAAGTCCCTTATCAGTATATAAGGTCCATGGTTCTATTATTTTCTCAAGGCTTCTTCAAATTGCCCATTCATCCATATCATAAATAATTTGAAACTGCATAAAACTACTTTACTTTCAATTATTCCAATAATTCCTCCAACTTCCAACAAGTCCATTTAATTAACTTTTTGGCGATCGTTAAAATTAACTGCTTGTAATTAAAATTCTACTGTCTTTCCTACAATTGACTGATACTTGTCTTCAAAAAGTCAGGTCTTCTACTTTGTTTATCCTTTGTTTTTGTTCAAGTACTACGTTTCAGAATCTTAGAATTTGTCGTTAGAAACTGCATTTGTCTCGACAAGGTCATTCATAAGCTACAACTCGAAATTCTTCAAAAATGCAGTTAACACCAGGGGATAAGCAATGTGTTCGTAGACAGGGGTCGAAAATCCCAGGGTTTTTAATGCCAATTTCAACAGGTTTTGCTAAATTTAGATTTTTAAGGATTGTAAAGCGTTCGGAAAGTTGGAAGAATGGATTTTGGATGAATGTTTAAAAAAAATAACTCTTAGAAATGAACAAAGTCAAAAGATTTAGAAATCGGACCAGAATATATTATTTTCTGAGCATTTTAAACTCGCACTATTGACGATTTTTTTTACGTCCGACGATTTTTTAAACATAGCAAACATAAAATTGGACCGATAATTTTCTCGTCATATTTCAGCTTATCCTCTAACAAATCCCATATTCAGTAACATTTAAACATATTTACAGCTGAAATATTAAAATTCATGTAACAAGTTTAAAAATCAGATCCATCGGGTTAAACTAATTAACGGGAATCCCCAGCTCATTTTCCAGCCGTCATTAATGCATTCTGCAGCTCCAAATGTCAAGTCACGACATTAACTTGCAAGCAATGATATTTTGAAGAGCATTTTTTATAAACCTTGAAACAAAGAGGAATACCTATACTTATACAGCTACCATCATCGATCAAACAGATCTGTATGATTTGATTCTGCCGGATTTTTGTTACCCAATTTTGTGAAATTCGGAATGGGAAAAGCAATATGGAAAATGATATTGGAACTGGAACTCCGGTCCCGAATCCTCTCCGAGAAATAAGACTTGGAATTGGAATTTTTTCGACTGGAGATGAAACGAGCCGTGACCCGGTTGTCGTTTTGACTTTGTGTCTCTTTATTTTTAGGAAGAAGGTAAGGTCGTCGGAGATTCTATTATTTCTATGTAATACTTATTGCAAAAGTGAGGAATGGGAAAAATGTATCAAGTCCCAACCTTGTATTTATACAGATCAGTTTCTTGAGCTTATTTTCGATTCTAAACATTTATTTCGCTTTCATCTTATTACGCGAGGACGGGGTGAACAGGTCTAACGTTTTAATGAAGATAAAGCTAATAAATGCTTAAATGCTATAAATGCTTAAAAAATGGCACCTTTCATGAAGGCATCAAGATTGGTTATAATTTGTAAGAAATTCAATGCTCGCCTATTAAAAATTGGGTTAGAGCTAATGATGTCAGCCAGAATGTTTGTCTGTGTGACGGTGGAAGTTTTCTTACTTCTTGTGGCTTTCTTAATTCTGAGAACGAATTCAATCGCTATGAAGAGACGAAATCACATCGAGATCAATTACTTTGACCACCCTTGTCATATTTAGGATTAGATTAGGCATAAATCGGCGATCGGTTAATACAAGGAAAATGTTAAGCCTTTGAAAATTAAAAGAATATAATAAACTTAAAAATCGGACATAATCTAATCGGTAATACTTCGTAAGAACAACGGTTATGCTGATAAAAAACCCAATAAATATTTTGACAAATTTTGCAAATCCAAAATGTCTTCGCAGTTCGCACACTAACATAAACGGTGGATGCTCCACAGTCGGATAAAACACAATTACGTACATATATTACACGATATACAAAGTACATGTGGATATAAATAAATTGTATTTATACATTTATAGATAGATGATCCATATCCGAAATCGGAATTCGGGTAAAATTCGTAAATTCAAGCAAAAAATCGAGGGTAAAATATCGTTCCGCATTGTTCTATGTGGAGCCATAAACCTGGGCATAAAAGTATAAAAGGTCGATAAAGCAAAGGGAAACTCGTTTCGGGTTTTTACATCTGATATTTGTAAAAGAGTATAGGACACATCTAGAAATGTATAAGGGACTATTGGATTCAAAGCAACAAGAATCAGAGGAAGATTCGGGACCGATTTCTCTGAATTGTTCACAAGATCCGAAATCGGAAATATAGAGGATATAAAACATTAGGTCCTTTTGGTGTTGTTACCCGAATTCGGGTAACTCCCGACTTTTCCCTTAGTTTACCTTTGCAACATGTGACAAGGCACTTGTGACATCGATACAAACGTACAATAATTGGAGAGGAAAAGAAAGCGTTGTATAACATTACATTGTGAAGGCAAAGTTCAACAGTTACACACTAATTGTCCGCCACTTAAATGTCAACACCAATAAATTGCTAAATCCCAAGAACCCTTAGCCGAATCTCCGTTTGAAGCTCCCTTAAATGGGCAGAGAAAGTCTTATATAAAGTTCTGAATGATGCTTATTTCTAGGGTTTTTTGTAGATATTTTTAAGGTTCAATATTCAATGAGTCCTGTTGGGGTCTCACAGTACCCCAAGATATAAAGCTGTTTACTGTTTTAATTATAGACTTCCATCTAGCGGAAATCATAATAAGCTCAACAAAACCCCCAAAAACTCTCCAAAAAACCCCGAATTTCGGACCAACTGAACCCTGAATCAGAGCTACACAATTCCACTTGCAGTCATCGAAAGTTTTGTATCCTACTACACCTCCATCCCGTGTAAATCGTAAATCGGTTGTACTTTGTAGTTTCTCCTGTGTGAGAGAGGTTGGAAATTCTTGAGAGGTCGTACACTTCGATCAAATCATCATTTGCGGAATATTAGCCGAAAAAGAAAAGGTTTCCTCTCCGAAGAAGAGAGATTGAACATTCTGTCTGTCCATCCCACAAAACAACATGTTCCCCCGAAAAGCCAAACTTCTCCAACTCTAACTGCCACTTGGGCCAAAACTTATCTCGATTCTCGACTTAAACTTCCGTATAACTGGCGATTTACTTTCAGGCGGGTAGCTCTCCGGGTTACCCGACAAAAATATCCCAAAATCGGTTATTAGAAATATTTGCAAGGTCCATAGTCAACTTAGAAAACAGGCCTAACGACTACTACTGAGGAACAGGATTTTTCCCGGGTTTACACCTTCTCCCTTTAACAAACATTGCATTGGGGGCGGGAAAAAATTCAAAAATTCTGTTCCTGGAGAGAGCGATATTTGTAATAATAGGTACAGGATAAGACATGAAAACAGGCATAGGTTAAAATCGTTGAAACCGGAAATATAAACCTTGAAATTTCTATTTAGTGAAAATTCAGAGAAAATTTAATACAACTGGAAATTAGTCACACGATACCACCTCCAGTATGCATCTACGGCCCTTAAATCCGATTCTCGGATATTTTTCATATCGCTTTAGGAAGCCGGTATGGGCCGTGCTGAAGTAGTAAAGTCAACCTGTTTCCAACAAACGTCTCTGCCATCCGAATATCCGAAACTTGTAAGTTCCTTGTCCCCATATTACGACATTTCAAACCCAGCATTTCCTAGTAATTCCAAACTCATTTCCTTCCTCTAAGACGACTACTACAGAGTTACAGTTATCTCCGTCCCCGTTACAAACAAGTTACAAAAAGCCCCTAACTGAATTTCCTATAATATCTCATTTTATTCCATTTTACCCGGTTCGGATAGAAATATAGAATTGCGACTGTTGTTCTAGAGAGAGATATAGGGTTCCAGAAGACGTTTAATTTAAGGGAGTCTAGGAGCGGGGAAAAGGCTGGGAACGGAAAGGACCGGCTCGGAGGCCTGGAGAACGGGAAGACAAATGGAGGAATTAGCGACTCCCAGTTCGTGTCATGAGAAACTAATGTCCATTAATGACTTTGCCCAGAAAATAATCATTTCTCCTCAGCCGGCAGTCCTTTATTCCTAGAAACTCTTTCTAATTATTCCGCATTTCATTACTTCTGTAGACCTGGACGGATTTTATTTAATCGAGGGCATTATTCAAAACTCCCGCCCTTGTTATTAGCGTCTTGAAACGTGTGGCGGGAAAGAGAAAGTTCAAATTTTTAAATGAGGTGAGATGAACGCTATACTATTTTGAAAATTCCTAATTCAAAGAACAAGCTAACAACGGGAAATTGAGACGATAGAACGAAAGCTCAGATTTCGCAACCTTTCGAATGCGTGGCAATGGCAATCTGTATGGTTAAATTATGCTAATTCAAAATGACGATGTTCTAAAATCTGAGTTACATGTTCTAGAATGCAGTATCAGTCGTTAAGAGGTTAAAAGTTTAGACAAAGTCGTTTCAGCTCTTTTAAACGTTAACCATTTGAGCCATACATGATCTGGCTAATAATCTCCCATGTGAAAATATTCCCGAGAAATTACAGAACTTTTTCTATCTCGGAAACTTCTGCCTGTAATAGCTTCGGAAGAGTATGAATACAAATTAGCACTATAATTTCGGGGATGTGTTCATAAAAGCTTTCTCAATTTCAGGAAGATTTCTACCCGTAGTTAAGACTCGTATGCCAAATTTTAAACCAATTGGGACAATTCGTTTACGTTAATGCATCCTTAAGATTTGAGGAAAATAATACCTTAAAAATATGTCCAGTTTGCCTTAAATTAACATTTCCATTAAAATATCGCGAATCGCCTTTGATTATTTAAGCTAACCTTGATATAATATTTCGATGTAATTAAGTATTTTTGCAGCGGATTGTATAAAGTAGTTTAATTGCTTGTAATTCATGTTCCCTACCCATATTGTCATCATTATATTGCGATTTTTTTATGCCAAAAAATCTAGCTGTTTAATTCAACTGAGGACTAATGAGCAAACCTAATTATTTTTAACATACTACATAACATTCTGATATCGATATATAGGTACATGTATAGCGGAGGGAAAAGTTCTCAACATAATGATATATAGATGTAATTGTACTCGGAGGATAAATAGAACTGGCTATATACAATTAGAAATAATGAGCAATTAACCTCATGCTGACAGCAAACAAGAAACATAAATCTTTATTTAGTGTTCATTAGATACTTTGTCTCTAATCTCCATAATAATACCCTCAGACCCAATACTCTTACTATTATAACAATATAATTAGTTGGTTCAGGCAAATAAAACCCCGAAATAATTCCCCATCCCTTAAAACAGATCTAATTAAGTGTTTTCGTCAAATTTATTTTAGAAAAAACAGTCATTTTCAAGTGGTTTAGCCGAATTGAATTGACAAACTGATAAAAGGTTGATTGGGATTATTTTTACTAAATAAAATTTAATTAGTCAAAAGCGCCATAATAATTTTTATGAATTATTTCCTGACAAAAATTGGAGTTCCAAATTAATTATTTTCTCAGCTATTTTTAGTTTTCCACACGAGCTTCAACCACAATTCATGGTTTTTGAGACCAGTCAAAAAGAGTAAATAGGGGAGTAATTTAATGATGCTGTATGTTATAATAATAAATTGTTATTATATCAAGGAGTAGGTTCTCCAAATAAATACATGTTGGGTTGTTGGGACAAAAAACTGTTTTTATGCTGTTTCAAGGTCTTCCGTTCCTTCCAAAAAGGAAATAAAAAACTAAATAAAAAGACAGGGGACAGAGAGACTGAATAAATACAATTCTTTCTATCCTCTCTCTTCCAATCCATTGTCACAGTTTTATTATTTAAAATCATTGCATTTTTTATTATTGAATTTATTAACAGTTTTAAGGACCTGAAGGCTTGTTTAAGTTTTTAAACACTGGACTGGACATAGACTCTCATTGTCAGATACATGTAAAATAAATGTGCCAAGAAATTTAAGAGCTGAGCTGATAAACCAAAACCCCATACCCCAGCCAGAACTAAACCCCATACGAACCAGCAATATATGCATTTCGAAAAAAATCCCAGAATTAAATTTCGGGTACAGTACTAGTACAGCTACATCATCAACCGAAACTGACATTTTAAATAGCTATACTAATTTAAGTGTAAGTAATAAGAAATTATCATTTTGAAATAGAACGGTTTAAAATTGAAGGGATATTCGATATCCAACGGTTGTAGATATTCCGGGTTGCCTTAAATCAGTAAATACGGCAATAACAACAAATTTGCCAACCTATAAATCTCCGAAATTCAAGTCAATTTACAATTTAGTCACCCTTCCTGATTTACAGATTCAGAGATCGCGGAATTAGTAAATTTTAATGAACATGAAGTGCAGAGAAGGTGCATTTTTTGCCATTAAAGCTGCCAAATCAAATCAGCATAAATGCTAACTAAAAGGAATGAGTGTTGGGGACGAGTATATCATAATTTAACGATTCCAGCTCTACCTTCCACCTTCATTAGTTAGAATAGCGTGATTTCAAATGTAAAACGATATACCAATGAAACCTGTAAATCTGATATATAATATAGTAAATTACTAACACATGAGTAGATGTAGTGAGATGTTAATATTCAACAATTTAATATTTTTATTTCCGAGCGGTCTCTTTTTCTTAATCAGTACAATCATCAATTACATAATCATCCATATCCATCCTACTTTTTTAACTTTAAGGATACATCTTATAAATCCTCGTAGGAAATCCAATACTATGGACTAAGAAAAAACGCTATTAACTTATAGAATTGTGGTACCTCTTTGGCTCGGTTCATAAATTCCGCAAGCAAAATACCTGGACTTGAGAAAAAATCAAAGATTCATTTCCGGACTCACCTGCAAAACAACAAATTAAAATTTATTAGCACAGAGTTAAAAATATAATTAGTACAATTAAATCGTATCCTAAAGTTAGATTTTAGTTATAGTATTTTGTGCGAATGGCCCTTATCCTTGAAAGTTGGGGTTTTTATTGAAACGTTTTTTATGTTCGGCGAATGGGATTGAGCCCTTGTTTAACATGCATAATCCAGCCTAGTCCAGCGGCAGCTTGTATATATTATATTTCTGTCGTATATTCAGATAGAGATGATATAGTACTCTGGCAAAGAGTTAATAATTTAAAATTTGAAGATGGATTGGAGTAATGATCTTGATTATTATGATCATGATCCCCCCTCTTGTCAATTAGATCCAGCAGCTTTCCTACAAATTATTCACTTCCCTTTCCACTTACTTACTAGTTACTTCTCTATAATTTAGTAAAATTTAAAATTATCATCTATATTTTATATTTAAAATAAAGCCTTGAAAAATTGAATATGAACATTTTATTATTTTATATACAAGATTTTAAAGTGAATACCCTTAAGCATTTACTGACTAAATACGTAACCCACTCTTCAATTTAAAATGTCGTGAAAGACAACGGTTTTTAAACTGTGAGTCCCAAGTTTTATTTAAGTTCAAAGAATTGTTGGACAATATCAGCTCTAATTGCCAAATGATAATGGCCAAGGTTAAGTCGTCCAACTGTTTTAATGTTGTAGGTCAGGTTTGTTTGAATCAATAGACTATTTATGTTATTATCTTAATTAATTCGTTCTCTAAACACATTAATTAGTTTAATTAGTTCTTTGATGTTTAAGTTCACAAATGGGCGATGAATTATATTTCGTGTCGGCCAACATCGTTTAGTAAACCTCGAAAAAACCGCATATATATTTTATTATTTTCTTGATTAAAAAATGTCAAGAGAGAAACCTAGATAAATAACACTGGTCTTATGTTCTTGTGTTGTAGTTCTTACGTCTTATGTCCCGAAGTGGCAAAACACAGGGTTTAGATAGTGAAGATAAAAGCCCTGACACTTTTAAGTTCCAAGTTGACAAATCGGAGTTGATAACTGATAATAAAAGGCTCAATCCCTAATCTCATTTCCAGCCCCCTTTCTTTACTTTTACTTAAAATTAAAAGGTAATGAAAAAACAATAAAAGAAATTACTTTAGTCCCTATATAACTCCACCTTAAACCAACATTCCTCGTCCTCCCAGCTATAGTAAGGCATAGGACGATAGGACCCAGTTAAGGTTATAAGGAATTTAAATTGAATCGGGATACAAGAGAAAAACCTAATTCAATCGAATTTGTCAAAAAAGTAAGGAAGAAATAAAGAATTTAGAAATAAAAGGTCTCCTTTTCTTATTTATACGAGCTCGACTATATCTTGTTCTGTATCGTGTAACAAATGATCCTGAGGGTTGTCCATGTAATTTGTTCTTAACTTGTTAAATGAGCAATTGTAATTTTGTTTTAAAACCTATGAGGTATAGAGATAAACTTTAGATTAATTGGACAACTGCTTGGAAAAATGTCTAGGAAATCAGAAACACAGGGACATTTTTTATAAAAATTACCCCTCGTCGCGCCAAAAACGATGTCAAATTTTCCAATTTTTTACTGGAATGAGATAAAATCATGCTTTCCAAATCCAGAATTTTTTTATTCTGTCGGAAAGCTATTTTTCACAAGCGTTTGAGGCAAGAAAAACTCAACCCGTAGATCTAGATGACCTAAAAACAACATATAGAAGTATCCAAATTTTTTTGTGGAAAATCAGTAAAATGAGGACATTTTTTATAAAATTTCCAAATTGGTCCCAAAATCTCCGATTTTCTCACATTTTTTCGTTTAAGCACCGTAAAATCGGTTTTTCTAAACCCATTTCGCCCGATTTTTTTTCACGGCCGTTTGGTCCAAGAACAACTTAATCCATGGATGTCCCCAATAGAACAATAGAAGTAACTAAATGTATTAGACAGAGTTTAGAGTCCAATCCAATTTGATCGAATGTAAGAAAAGTGTAGGAAAAAGGGAGTCAAGTTGATCTTGATATTATTGGGCCCTAGTTTTTTTTCCTCTTCAAAGGAAACGGAGTCGAAAAAAGGTCTTGACAAATGGGAACCGATTATTCTTGACAAACGCACACAAACAAAAATACACACACAACAAGGCATTATCTTCCAATCTACGAATCTCAAAACATTTCATCTATAAAGAGGGTCAAAGGGACCAGGGACTATGCTACGTAACAAATATATATTAGACCAACCGCACACGGCCTCGTAAAAAATACCAACTGATTGCTTTTCACAATTTTAAAAGGGATGGTCGAATGCCATTTATTTCACTCCAGTACCATAAATCTCGAAATAAGTCCCCAGGACACATTTAAAAAATCTCTTTAAGCGGGGTGGGAGAGTTATATCGAGGCTAATATCAGGAGAGTTAGGGGCATTTTGATATATTTTTGGGGCAAGGTGTTCTGGGCATCTTAAGGATTAGTGATTTTGACGGGAGCGCCATCTACTGAACGATATTTTGAAAGCTTAGGACACGGTATTAGGTATTGGTTTTGTTTTGTACCCAGCAAACTAATAGCTGAAGGAAACAAGTTCCTTATGAATATATTAATTGAAAAGCCAAAACTACACGGTTTTAAGTTTCATTTTTCAAAGACTAGGAATTACTCCCTCAAATCCATCTATGAGAACGGCTTTTGTATTCGTAAATGAGTTCGGCATTCAATAATTGAATGCCGTTGATTATTGAATAGAAACTAGAGGACAAAGTAGCTACTTTTGTGAAAACCTTCAAAGGCCTTGAGAACCTTCTTTTAATATTTCCCGAAATGCTGCATTCACGTCAATTAATATGACAGGCTTGGACAAGCCCTTCTGAACGCATTTAAGTATTTAAGACCCTTTCAAATTTCAATACATCTCTCTTTATGTCCGTATATAACATTTACAAGTAGAGCAATAACTCTTTGTATTATTTCACATTAAATTATTGGTGATTGGAGATTTAAACATTTTAAGAAGAAATGTCTTCTACCTCCTTAGGTTATTGAGTTATGTTCCTTAAAGTGTATGAAGGATTATATTTGGACTGAATTAAATGCAAGTTTTAAGGAATCTCTTGAATTTGCAGTGTCAGATAGATCCATTTAAACGTTTTTAAAGCAATTAGGTGACAACAGTTAAACTTTTTATATTTATTTCACAATTAAATTAATCGTGATTATGTATTATATCATACTAATTAAGGAGAAATAGATCGGAAATGACGCCCTCTATGTGGTCGTCAGTCAGCATGGAGGCCGAGTCGAATAATTAAATAAGGCTCCCGAAATAACTCCCCACCTTCTCACCCCTTATTAAAAGCATCGTCTTGAGTCGAAACCATTACAAGATCAGGTTTTTCAAGGACCTCGAATCAAAGGTTCAAAGGTCAAATCTATTCTTTCGGGATAAGGATTTGAGTTTTGGTGTTTATGGACAACCCGTTAAACACAAACACTAAATGTACCAAATTTACAGCCTTAGCAGACTACAGGGCTATTAAAGCTAACTATTAAGCACACCTGGATAAGTAAGTTTAGAAGGGACTTCTATAAAATCCAGCTTAAAAGAGCAGTTTGGCCCAACCTCTTTTATTTATTAATGCATCTATATTTTATTTATATAGTGTAGGATTTAAAGGGTTGACCCGGTTGGGTCGCCCCTTTCGGTTCCTCTTTCTCTCATTACTTGAAGGGACCTTTGTACCTAAGTTGTAAGTTGTAACTCTGAAAAGTGGCCGTAAAAGTTGTAAAGTAAATCAGCTTTTGTATTTAATTATATATTTTATTTGAGAAAATGAAACAAGACCAACCGGCCTATTTATTTCCCTCCCCGACTAATTGAACTGGTTTTCCTGTCATTTACAGTCGGATAATTGGGTTCTGAAATGTCAGTAATAAATTACCCTCTTGTCATTTGAATTGGACTAATTGAATTCCAACTCCACCACCACCACCACCACCACGGCCAGATATAATACCAAACTCAACCTCTCCGAACCGTGTAGAATGGTAATGTATAGGAAGTTGTAAACCAAACCGAAATCCACCACCACCGACAACAACCAATAATAATATCACGAGGATATAATGGAATGATTCACATTTGAGACTGGAGAACACGTAGCCTTTTACGGAACAACCAGTAAGGGTTTTTAACGGGGGCTATGAGCTATTGAGCAGGGGCTTCGATAAAAAAATGTCAATTTTTACCCGGTTTTGTGGTGTCGATATGATAAGGGAAACGTGAATTTTTATTTACCCCGTTTTGATTCAAGTGCTCTAAAAAATCGCCGGAAAAGTTGTATTGCAAATGACCAATTTAAACGTTTAAAAAACTATTTTTACCCGATTTTCGGGGATTACCTTAAAACGTTCTGAAAATACATGAATTTTTTTTGCACAAAAAGTACAGTATAAGGTTCAAAAAAATTGTGTGGCAAATAAAACAAAATCACCATTTCTACCCCATTTTTATGGGTTATCTCAAAACCTTCTGAAAATGCATGAATTTTTTTCTAGTTTCCACACAATATCAGACAAAATATACCATCACATTCGATTTAGAAATAGTACTTAATCATAAATACCGTAGTAGAGCATAGTTTATTCAAATGTCCCCGTTTTCGGATGGACATGAAATGAAATTGTAAATGAAGAATTCTGTAATGTTTAATATATAACCAGAATACCCGGGTATTAGAACTTCCATCAAGAAGACTATACCCAAACTGGAATAAAGCTAAACCCTATACAAAGCTCGAGATGTCAAATTCCTGCAGAATGCCACCCCGGGTCCTTTAAATATGTAATACCCGCTTTTCTATACGAAGAATCACATAGTAAGAACTTGTTACCCGGTTTTATCCCGAACCCGTAGTAAAGTATCAGTTGCAAGTTGCAAGGACACCCAGAGGTGACATGTCCTAATTTGATGTCACCCTAAATTGACAGGAGGAGGACATTCTGCGGTTAGTAATCGTTTAGTAATGGAGAAATGAGCCTTAATTTATTTAACTGTAAAATATTTAAAAACACATCATCAAATCAGAAGTTTGGAGTTGATTTTCAAACCCTGTTATTCCAGTGGGGACTTATTTAAATGGAGGGTTTATTCCGGTGATATTTTGTATATTTTTCATACTAGATTCAGGTTCTCTATTCTATTCATGTCCCGAATTAATTGCCCCCAGCATCAAAGTCACTTTGTCAAGGAGTGTGACAATAATTAGAGTAATGACAGTGCAGACACGGAGCCGTAAGTGAAGTAACCTTGACGAGATGCAATGCTAATTCTGACATAACTCGTCTATTGTTACAGGATGATGGAGCCGGATTCTTTCAAGCTGTCCTAATTCCCTTAATTGCTTTTATTTCTTTTTGCTACAAGAATTACAATGTCAAGTATCGACACGAACATCTAACATTCAAATTTCAACTCCTCTAGTCTAGCGAGATGGAACATTGAAATTTTGTAAATTTAAAGTCAGATGTTTAGAAGCAGGTTGGGTTGTTCGGATTTTTTTCCCGAGGGGATTTGATGATGATTTAATGATGATGAGGATAGTGAATGCTAATTACAACAAAAGCCTGGAAACTTGTCATGCAATTCACCGACAAAGGTGGAGAGGGACACAAAATACAAGCCAAGGCCACGTGTCCTCAAGGTTGACAAGAATCACATTTCTAAACCAGAACCGCCTCAAAAACACAGTTTTTAGACTGGAAATTATAGAATTGTAGTCAACATCCAGAATTTAGTAGATTTACTCAGCCTATGGGAGGTCAGAGGTCGTGGAAAAAATTATAAATTAGGAAATAAATCAGAATAACTGGGATTTTTCCTCAAAATTGAAACATTTCGTGACGTTTTTGCTTAAAAATCAGGTCTTCCAAATCATATTTTTTTAGGTAATAGTTTAGACTTTTGCAACAAAACAAGTTAAAATCAGATTTTGATATCCGATGACAATTAATTTATTAATTGTAGTTACAACTCTAACAACTCCTGTAATCCGTCAGTAAATCATTGTACACTTCGTGTGTCGTCTTGGCTGAAACCCTAAATGTAATTTATGATCTGGAAATATTCCATTAATCCTACTTGCAATTTCAACTCATTTGCTCGGAATCATTAGCCAACGTGTTTACGTTTCGAGTTTATCTGAGATTTCTAAATCTATTACGTTCTTTCGTTGAAGAATGCAAAACAACCAGAAGTTCTAAATACAGTTCTTCTAAAGTTCTGATTCATTTCTATATCCATTTTTTTGTAGGCAAAGAATAAAGATCTACGGGCTATATAAAAGTGCACCCCTTTGCAACTAAAACTACCTGATCAGAACTCGATTTTCTCCCAGATTTAAAGAACCACCTCTGTACCTAATAATACTATTTAATTGTGTAACAAGCCGGGTTAAACTTAAGCTGTCGTTCGGAGCTTATAGCGGTAGCCGGCTGTACAGTCAATATGGCACTGAATATAGGGAATTTACATACTTACAGGGTGTTCCAATGACTATTACTAGTGCACAATTTTTCGTCATTTGCTTCGAGTAGTGACATTTTATTGGAACACCCTGTAGATACTAGATACCCGATATGGTTCCCCGATGGTCGGAATTCAGTGTAGGTGGGTAGTAGTGGTGGTAGTAAAGTGGATTTATAAACGGTTTAAAGTCGGTGATGTGGCAGTTGAAGAAGATAAAGGGATTTTGATCTCCAGCCAAACTCACTTATCTTTTTGCCTCTTAAACTAAAATAAATATCACAATCTCTTCCAACTAAATCTCCTACTTCTTTACAACTCTGGATTATTCGAAGAAAAACTTCTTTCAAACTCCAACTAATGACTCATCCACTTAAACAAAACACGGGAGATGGGACAGAGATCCAGAATTATCAACCATAGCGTATCAATAGTTAAACTTAAAAGCACAGAATTTTGATCGTCAGGGTCAAATCCAATAACTATTGGCCGAGTGCTTAAAATTTAGAGAGTGTTGGTAAAAAAACCTGTCAAACCCATCCATTTTGACAATTGTAAACCGTTTCGAAGTATTTTATAAATAGTTTAACTCAAAAACGGTTAGAATTCATGCAAATTATGTTATTCCTGCGTTTTCAAAGACAATACACATTGTCAGTCGCTAAAATCCCCGAAAAACGTCGCTACCCTCCGATTTATCCTTACAATTTTGGTAAAATAAATCCCACGCCAAACCCGACTTAAAATCATAATTGATCCTTCATACTCGTAATAATAGTAAACCAACACACATCTAATTGTAACTAATTCAATATATTTCTCATCTCTCATTCCTTACGTCCTACGTGTCATAATATTCAAAAAATTACGAGTCAGAAACGCAGAAGAGGCAAGACAGTCTGCAAACTGACAACCCAATCCCGGAATAATCCAACGATTCGACAAAACCGAAAAATCTGTTTCTTCAGCAAACAGAAGATAGGGAATTAAATAGAAGACTCTGCAAAGCAATTCCAGGGAATTAAGCGATAAAATAAATAAAAGTGTCAAAAATTCCAATTAGTTTAATAACAGGAAAGTGAGACATTTCCCTTCTCCCCAAATTTAATTGGCTTTTTGTCTATAAATATGTAAACAGATATGGGGTGTATTAAATTATATCCCTCCTCTCCTATATATATACATATTATATGAATTATTATAACTATACTAAGAGTAGCTTTAACGGTTTAACCATATCTTATTATCATTAGTACAGAGATATATTTATCGGGGAGTATATTCTATATTCTAAGCTCTTCTCCTTATTTCATCCCAATTAGCACTATCTTGACTTTTATGTGTTTATCTCTCTCTCTGTCTCTACATGAATACATAAGGCAAGTCGGAAGTAATTGGACCAATTTAATAGGCACCATACACAACACCCTCTCCCCACTTTGAAACAACTCTAGTTCTGTCCCGAACCGGTTCGGGTTCTTACATTACTACATGATTATTTTAGAAATATTCTAAAATTCATAACAGATCCGGAAACACGGGTATTAGGGCATATTAAAGTGGTTTAATTATATTCGGGATTTGGAATAATGTTATGAACCATTGGCAGACAATTTAAATCACATTCAACATTTTTTTAAACTCATCGACGTATGCCAACATGGCAATAGTGGAAGAGACATTAGAGATTCCAGTACTTTGACTTTGTATGTTGGTCTGTATCTAATCCTGATGTGTCTTGAAAGGTATCTACAAGAACAGACCCCTACGGATTAACTAACGTAATTCCAATTAAAATGTATTTTGAGGTTTGAAAGTATTTTCTGTATTTTTTAATTTTAAGACGATAGTATCTCTTGGCTACTTCTGATTACAGCAATCAAGAGATCTACTTATAGCATACATTGTTTTTTTCCTTAAGATTTAACTTAAATCGAATCGAAACACACGCACAATCCACCAGAATTATTTCTCAAGATTCGGATATATCTTCCACTCCCTAAGCCAGGGATTATTGATGAATTGCCAAATCCGTATTGGCTCTTAAGACGGCTAGATGCCACAAAGCCAAAGGGTCCTCATAACAAATGCCACAAGGGAAACTGGTAAATTACACAAGGTTCCCTCAACTGTCAATCAAATCCAGCTTCGGAGCTTAAATACCTTCTCCCCGGCTCCTAAATCTAAATACATCTTCTAAATGAGGTTCTCTTTAATAGTTAATGGGAAAGTCAAGTGCGGCTTCGAAAAAAAAATCGGTTAATAACCAAGAGCTTCATATTCTATCCAGCTCCATTTCCTATAGTTTTTTTTGTCGATTTTGAGGTCTAGAGATTTGAGAAGTTTATTTAAAATGTAAAAATGTCTACCAGCCGACTCATCCTCTAAATTTCTAATTCTAAATGAGTCTAAAGTAAAGGAACACGGAGGGACTTGGAAGTTGACACTGACAGGACGGGTAACCAAAGTGAAGATAATTTAGGCGGAGGAGAGATAGCATCTGGAGTTACTTAAAATTGACATCTCATTTCGGCTTGCCCTTTCCATCAATCAAAAATACACGGATCTCTGAACTCCTAAGGATCTGCTTTGGATTTTAGGAAAAATAAGCTACTTGGGAAGTCTGGCTGGGAGCTCTCGTAATTTTTTCAGAAAAAATCGGCCATTATTTCATTTTTAAACCATTTATTTTTCAAATTTGATAAAAATATCATTAAATTTGTTTTTTACAACAGTTTGAATTTTAAAGTTTGAAATACGGCCCTGGCTATTAGTAGGAAACCGCACCTTATCATCCTCCTCATCGCTGTTGTGATATGATTGTCTTCGAAATCATAATAACAAGCTCGTTAGCTTCAGATGTTTGCTTTGTTTATTCCACATACCGGATTGACTTGTATAAGTCCCCAGAATAACTCCCCACCCTCGCATTACTCTTATTCTCTTACCCCTCTCATTGAAATAACTCCCCACTTTTACTACCTTACCGTGGGGAGTTATTTCGAGGATTACCCACTACATAAAGCTGTCTATTTCTGTGGTTATGAATGTTCTCGTTATAATGGATGGATGTGGTACATATCATATGTTCAAAACACCAAGATCAGCACAACAAACGTACCAGAACTCCAGGACAGAAGAACTATATCCTTAAACAAAATTAAATATAAGAAACTATAAAGTTGTTATTTTAGTTATATACATAAGTATATAGACCTATAGACGACAAGTATTACGTAAAGTTTGTTAAGGAAACTTTTTTTTATTTCACTTGACAAAGGACCTGTAATTGCCTTGAACAAAAGTTCCTAACCATCTTCAAACGACGTAATGAAGTTAAACCCCTTAACTTAATATTATACCTAATTTAATGATGTTGATAAGGACTAACGACCAAAGAGACCAATTCTTTTGAATGATCTGGAAGTCCTTATTTCCTTAAGGATAATTCACAACCAACTTATTCTGAGACTCAAAACTCAGCCACAGATGTGTTTCACAGAAGAACATTCACAACTTGTGCAGAACCCCTCGCAGGATGTAGGATTTTCAATACAGGTCTATTAGGTATAGATCTACCATATAATTTATATAGGGGATTGATCGAATCCAGAGGAACATCCTAATCATCCGAACTTTTACTAGTTTTACTACGAGGAAAGAAGAGTCAATAATAGTCCATCTGAACTAACATCTTCTAGAAAATAAGAAGGAGTGGAGAGGTAAGTGAATTTAATTGACAAGACGAGCTCCCAACTTGTGTAGTTAACTAATTGGATCCAAATGTCCAAAAACTCCAATCCTTAAGACTAATTCCATATATCTGTGTATATAAGTACAGGCAATTTAGAGTCCTAAAACAACTTTATATAAGCCAGCTATGAACTAACCACTAGCAACAGATCTTGAATTTAATAAACCCTTGCAAACGCATATACGAAAGGGGTGACACTACTTATGTAGTAATCTCACATTTCCCCAACCATCGAGTAAAATTCACATATCGACCGAAAAGGGTGAAACTTCTGAACAAGGCGTCTAATAGCAGTTAACGTTGTTGTCTACTAGATCGTTTTATTTTAAAAAAATCTCATATTCCCCCAACCGTAGAGTAAATGCATATTTTGTTTGGCCGTAGCGTTCCAACAACGTATCACACATAAGGTTGTTATTAAATAAACGTGGCTTTGACCTTTGACCTACATGGCCATTAAACAAACTCTGGAGAGTCCGAGATTGTATCCTAAAAAACAACAAATTTTAAACCATTCAAGAGTTATAGCATAAACGGACGGACAGACAGACGGACAACATCTTGCCAGTAAGGACTTTCACCCCGTAATAATATAAAACACAATACTAATTAGATAACAAGTCCACCTGTCCTCTCCAAATAACGAGGAAAAAATCCGAAATCTGACCTCTCTTAATCGCCATTATATCATCCTTTTATTTTTAATTGAATTGTTATTTTTAAAGTAGCTAAAAGGACACATGCTAATTAAGATGCTCTGCCTGATATACTGCGCAATGTGATTATAATAATTATGAGATGTTGATTTATATTTGATGTCATCTCGGTCGTTGTCTGTGATGGACATTTGGACAGTTTCCAATTCCCAATCTATTTCCCTCTTCTCTAAATTTAAATAAAAATCCATCTGTCTATCTAATGTCTTCTTGAGTCTGAGGGCAAGGAATCAACTTTCATTCAACTACTTGAGCAATTAGCTTAATTGGATTGACTTGTTAAGTCCGGTCATGCCAACAACCAAAGATTTTTATGCTCCATTCAGAGCTTGATTTTGTGGGATTCTTAGAAAAAATGGGATTTTTTGTTACTATAAACCATTAGTAATACCCTGGTATAAATAACATCCCTAAATAACTTCTTGATTTTTCTTGAGTTTGTCGTAAAAATGGGATTTTCGACACAAAAGCTACCCTTGTTCTATACTTTTTGGCAGATATTTTTGCTAAAAACTAACTAAATAAAACCCCTCCCCAGATTAAATCACCCCCATTTACCACACATTATACCTAGTTTACAGTTTACGATACAGTTTAAAAGTTTAAATTCAATTCTTCAAGGTTTTGACATGTATAAAAAGAACGTCTTCAAAAGTTTAGAAACAACAGAAGATAAGAGTGAAACTGTGAATTTAAATCTAAAAACGAACCCAAAGTGACAGAATTTTGACATCTTCAAACGAATTTAGAGTTTAGATCTCCACAAGGACTCGACTGTCATTCTCACTACCTGTTGGTATACTGTGTTTTTTTTAGCTTTTTAAACAAATCCCGACAGTTTAATTTATCTTAATGTTGAATGTGTCAAAGGGCTCGACACTTCCGAGGGAGGGCTGGTAGAGATAATATAGCAAAAGTTTGTGAGAGATCTTATTAAAAGTAATTGACTGGTGTAATAACAATAAGGTTATCTTGGTTGAGAGTAAAGTGGTTGTTTTTCCTAAGATTTGGTCCGTTGGTGCCAAGAATGGAGAGGACAATAAGGAGATGAAAATGTCCAAGTCCGCCTTTGACTTTTTATTATTTTATAACTGACTCATTAAAATGAAAATACAGCTTTCTTTTAACTTTTAAGCAAGTTTAAAGCAAGTCATTCTATTATGTTATTAAGGGGTGAAAGAAACCCCTTCCTGTGAACAACAGGTCCGTCTGTCCGTCCGTCCGTCTGTCCGTCCGTCCGTCTGTCCGTCCGTCTGTCTGTCAGTCTGTCAGTTTCTCCCCTAACTCTCCAACGGTTTAATATTCTGAAATTGTATTCTGGAAATTAATTACGTGGGTGGACCGTGTAGGTCAAAAGTCAAGGTGGGTACGGTCAAACGTTACAATTCTTTTAAATTGTAATTCCACATGTTTGCTACATTATTGGAAAGGCACCTAGCCAAGAGCTATTCAACAATGTATATCACTATACTCTATGGTTGGGGAAATTTGAGAATTTTGTATAAAAAGTCGTTAAATATTATTTGATGTCTTCCGTCCAAGTTCGCCCGCCACGCCCCTTTCGATATGCGTTTGCAACGGTGTCTTGTTACTATTTATGATTTGAGTTTTAGCTCCTAATATGACCTTATCTGACCTTTTACAAGCTATAACCAGATAATTCAAACAATTTAAATTGCTTTTGGTTAAATTTAACGCATTTTCATTTCAGAAAAAAGTACCAAGCCAAGCTATTACATATCTAAATTTTAAAATCCCAATATTCAGTCCCCCTACTTCCCACTCCGGCTTTTGAGTTGCAATTACAACTCTGAAATTTATCTTATTTGATCGGGATATTAGAGATTATACATTTTTCGCCAGAGCATTTTTTAAATCATTCAACTCTAAATTTTAATTAAAGTCCCACACCCAGACCCCATACGACCAGAGAAAAGTCCTCAATAAGAAACATTCTAATTCTAAAATCCCAAGTCCCAAACTGTGAAACTGTCAACTGTAACCAAATCCTTATAAAAAATTAGAGGAATTTCAGGAGGGAAGCTCTTGTTCATCTTCTCCTGTCTTATTTGACTTTGAAATCATTAGACCGCTTTTGACGATAGGGATTTGGTTGGGGTCGTTATTCTGTACAGAAAAATAAGCCCCCATGGGCGATTAATTAGTCTGTATTTGAGACTCAACATAATTTTAAGGATGTCAGTGTCAACTCACGAATAAAACTCATTTGGAATCCTCAGCCCACGGGGGCTTATTTCGGGATTCCCAGTACCTCTTATTTATAGACTTAAGACAAGTTCCTTGAAACAAGGAGCCGACGGGTCTAACAATTTTAAGTTAGTTAGTTAAATTGTGCTCAAGTCTCGTCTTGTCTTGAGTTGACAGACAGAGGAACAAAACAAGTAAAGTCACTTATTTACTCACATAATTAAAATTGTTTAACCCTCTTAATGCCCAACCTACTCACTCTTGCCAAAACCCTCTTCTCACTTCTCCTAATTTACAAATTCACAAAACTCTGAGACCAAGAGGTTAGAGAGCTCAGAATCTCCATTCTTAATTAATTATATGCACCCACACAAAATTACTTCCACCAACACCTAAAAATACACAAAGAAAATAAGAGATTGTGGAGCAACAGGAGGCTTCCTGGGTGGCCGGATGGAATTAAAAGTAGAAAAAATCACTAAACAATGTTTTTTTAACCTAAAAATTTAGTTAATTCCTTAATTACTAAAGATTATAAGTCGACGGGGGTTAAGAATATTCGGAGACCGTAATTTTTGGGTCTAAAACTGTAAAATTCCTAAATACAGAGCTAAGAGTTTAATTCAGGGACACAAGTCGAAATCAAATATATCCCTCTGTAGTTTTTAATCAAATTGTTCCTAAGTGTTTTACATTCCTCGATTTATTTTGTGTTCAGCAGCTTGGGCAGGCCAAATCATACTAACTTCACGGGCACGGGAAGGGTTAATGAATCCGGGGTTAATTGAAGAATAATAAACTCTGAAGTTAACTTTAATGCAAGTTAGAGAGAGGAGTAATTGAATTTTTTTTATTATTGAAACCTGGCCAATTAAATGATTCATTAATTCCGCAATTAAAATCCTGCCCCTCAGGCCCATAAACTTAATATTTCATCCTCTCTCTCGCTCTCCCAGCTCAAAACTTTATCCTATTTTCTCGCACTTTATTTATTTGCAAGACTAATATTTTAATTTAAGTTCTGCAGTCTCGGCATTCGTTTTTTAATGAATTTACAATTTCACATCCTTGAATACTTATTAGTTTATTAGCCAAGTCCAGTCCAGTCTTCCTCCTCTAGTAAATCCCCTATGTATAATGCAAACTCCTAGCTTTAATTCTGAATGTAAAAATCGAAACTAAGTTGCAGACAGATCCCCTGCTGTTTCCCAATAAATTGAATAAATAATTAAATCCCTCACGGCCCGTCCTTCCTATTTAATTAACTTTAATCCAAATATTCCCGTCTCGAGTACTCGACTATCGACTAATTCCCAAGGCCAATCCCCCACAACGAGAACGACGACGACGAGGACGACATCGTAAATTAATTTAAGATTCAACAATCAACATTTTTAATTCCTAATTCCCCCGGGGAAAAAACCTATCAATTTATTCTCTCCCAAACAAATTAATTGCATTTCCAATCACTTTCTTATTAAATTACATAATCATCTTATAAACAAGGAATTACAGGACTCTGTCCAGATCTAATGAACTAACCCAACCTTAAAACACTGAAATTGAATTATTTACCCATTTGATTATCGTGGAGTGTATCATCTATTTTTTGTAAATTTGCAATTGGTAATCTAATCAGGTTGGAACATATTAATTCAATATTCTTGTTATTGGAAACTTCCAGGGGTCACCAATATGTTACGCGGTCGTATATAATTGGACCACCTTATTGCATTTTCAACGATTTTAAAGAACGAAATATCGTAAAATTTGATGATTTTTCAACAAAATTTCACAAAATTTATCGTAAGGGGTACATAGTCTGTGAAAGACCCCTTGAGGAGGAATGTTGAAAGGATTTTTTACTGTTTTATAATCCAACTGATTGGTTCAATCAAGTGAACATTGAAGAATAGTATGGCTTTTGGGTGATTCCTACTTAAATTACCTATTTGCATGCAAATTAATCGGTCAATCAGGCAATCAATCATTTGATTAGATTTGGATTTGGCAGGCACCTCACCAACCCAACCACCACCAACAACATTATCTATTTAATATCAACAATCAAGTATATCGGCTGCTTTATATCTCTATATAACTCCACCCTAAACCCGAGCTAAAAAAAACTGCTAAACCCGAACGAGATAGTCCGTGGATTTGTCAAAAACCAATTTTTCTTTCCAGTCTTCTTCAATTATTTTTACATTGTGATTTATTTTTGTTGTAAGGTTTCAATTCATTTGTTCTGATCTCCCCAACCTTTTCGTAATGAAATGAGACCATGGAACTGCTTCATAATCCTCGTATTGGATAGATAGGTTCTTTGCCTACCGTTGTAGACTGTAGACCAAGTAACTATCTGTATTCAATCAAAAATCAGACTATTTTAGTATTTTTGTCCAAATCTCATGAGAGAAGTGTAATTTAAGCTCAAATTATTAACAATGTTCGATTATGGTTATGAAATTGTGTAGAATGTTCAGATTAAAATGTTAACATCTGTAACAACGCAGATCATATTTTAATATTTTTCATATTCAGAGTTACCAAACCCACTATTTTTTATAAATAATTTATGTAACATATGCCTTACAATTTAAAAATATGGAGTCCTTCAAAAGAAAAACATTTCATGAAAATTGATGATTTTTCATGAAACTTAACATATCGTGTTCATATTTGATTTTGAACGATTTCAAGCTTGACATTGGATCGGCTAATCCTGATCTTAATACTCCTATTTCTTATTTGTACGTTAAAGGCTTTAAATAATTATCCCACGGTGAGCGATTTGTAATTAAGATTATACTTTTCATCTTGAAAATT
This sequence comes from Desoria tigrina, assembly GCA_906901685.1. NCBI lineage: Eukaryota > Metazoa > Arthropoda > Collembola > Entomobryomorpha > Isotomidae > Desoria > Desoria tigrina. The sequence continues at coordinate 6,891,284 of CAJQTU010000008.1, read as the reverse complement.
AAATATAATTAAAATAAGCAAAATATAAATTCTAAGATCTAAAATCCGTAGTTCACGCAATTGAGAATTGTGATTGCATTTTTCTTGTATTATCCTCAAGATCTGTAAAAGTACTTTTACATTAATTGATAAATTCGGTGGTAATTAAAAAATGGTCAAAATAATTTCCCATATCCTTCCTTATCATTGAAATTCGCTACGTGCCGTAACTTCTAACTTCTTTCGCATTACAAACCCCGTGTGAACGTGATGAATGTTTCCTTCTATCAAACATTAACCGGTTTCATTTTAATTACAGTTTTAATATTTTCGAATTCATTTAAGTTTACAAACTTTAATTTAACTTTTCCTGATTAAAACTCATAACTCATAATTACTTCTCTCGCACTTTGACGTTTGGAGTTTTCATGTTTGTTGGTTGATGAGGGCCTCTTAATTGGTTCGTAGTCAGAGGCATTCTAAATACTAAAATTTGAACTTTAAATTGAAATCACAAGGATTTTTAAATTATAAATTGACAATCATTTTATTTCCCGCATGAACGACCGTTACATTACATTAAATTCAAAATTAATTAGTCATTTCTAAGTTAGTTCCCGGTTTACTGAAGGAAATCCGTGTTTTATAGGTACTCGGCACTTCCCTAAATCTAGTAAATCGTATTTCCAGTCGAAAAAAACATGAATATCTAGTTACCTTCTTTCGTTCTGAAATCGGATATCTTTATTTTACAAAATTATTGACGGAATTGCTTTTAACTTTAAATTAAACGAATTCTCAGATAATATCATTCCCTTTGTATGTCCGTTTGTATTTTAATGTTTAAATTTTGACATGGAATTCAAAGTCTGGTTACAAAACATGAGACGGTGGTTTGGATTTTGTATCCTGTCTCGACTCATTCATAACATTATATTCGGATTTTTTTAACCTTAAATCAGAGCTGGAGAATGTCAATGTCACGTCAAGTCAAATTTACCAGATCCATGTAATGTTATCCACATACAACATAGTTTTAATTCTAAACAATTTCAAGCATTCTGCTTTTTTTGTTCCAAATAGTTTCTAAATGAAATTTGATATTTAAGTTTTGAGGTTATAAAAAATATGGAAAAATAATATCGGATTTCTCCAAATCTCAGGTAAATTGCTGGGATTGAAGTCCACATCCAATTACAGACAACAAAGATGCTGTTCATATTCACAATTTCTTGAAGAGAATTCCAAACTGATCGACAACATCGACGTGTTTTTTGCCTTGTAAAAGACCAGCCACTGATCCTCAACACCGTAATTCCAAAAAGGCTCTTTTGTTTTCCAGTTTTTGAACTTTAAATATTCGTCTTTTTGTTAAAAACAATTTGTTTTGTTTTGTTTTTGTGTGCCCCAATTTTAGTTCCTAATGCTAGTAACAAATTTATATCAGTCGTATAATAAAACCGTTAGTCAAGGAAGGAAAGTGTATAAACTCACAAAAGAAACACTGAGAATGAATTAAGAAAGGGAGTACTTTGGATATTTCCTTATCTGAGGAATCGGGCATAAAAGCTGATGAATTTCACGCGATCTCCCGAACCGTCTAAACCAACTCCATTTAATCACCTTGTTCTGCAACAGCATAGCATTTTTATTTAATATATGTCTACGTGTATAAAAGTGACTTGCTACGTAGAACATTAATTCATAAGGAGTTGCATACCGTAGGTAAGAGTATAAACCCCTGAAGGGAGTAATTTTTAAGTCACAGAATCGGTGCGGTTTAAGATAAGGAATTAAGAAAGGTCGAAAGAGGTTTGGAAATTTATTCTGTAATTTAGATTATTTGGACATGCTGACCTACTTTTTTACCTTTTAATCATACAATAAATAAAAATAATCAAAAAGATTCAAAATTAAATGAATACCCTAAATTTTACTTGATTTTTGCAGACTCCAAAACAGTACGAAGTTATACGCATTTGGCTATTATATCGATACCTACAGCTCATTAACACATTTCTAAAAGCTGGAAGTCCCTTTAGACGTCAGAAAATTTCAGAAATTCGAATTTTTTAAACGATTTTCGGGGTTTATCCCACTAAAGAGCAGATTTTGAATGTAAAATTGAGCCAAAACAAAGCTATGGATGTACAATTTGCCCATATATTGCAAAAATATCCTTTACAAATCAGCAAATTTCAGAAGCAGAAATTAGAACAATTAAACCCCATGTTTACGCCAATAAACGAAAGCAAGGAAGTTGAAGATGAGGAAATGACACTTGTAATTCTGACAGCAACAAATTCACCTTGAACTTGGTTTAAAAACACTCTAATAATTCATCTACATAATATTACAGAAATACAGTCCCACTCGAACTGGTCCTTGGACTCAAAATTCACTTCGATTGACTCGTCGTTTCGAGAAGAATTTAAGAACCAAATAAACAAAAAAAAACACTTTGTCGTGTGAACTGAAAGGGAAGTGAGTCACGATTATTTTAATATGCTTTTTTCTAAAGCTCATTTTTAATAGCCTCCCCAATTCCCAATTCTCAATCCAAAGTTTTGTACATAGCAGAGGAAGTACAGGTGTATATTTACTATATTTTCCATCTATTTGTATCTATATTTACAATTCAGAGTTTCGTTGCATTAATACAGGATTTCATGCTTAATCTCCTATAGATGAAATATTAATAAATTAATTTACAAGAATCCATATTCATCATGCAAGGGCAGAACGTATAATTTAGCTTCGAGTCCATCTGTCCATTTCCCTTCCTCTCTGTCTGTGTCTGTGTGGCATAACACTAAAGTCTAAAGTAAAGGTGACCAGTGAGGGCTAAAATGTTCAATTTTTATTAATAATTTAATGAATTATTAAAATACTTTGTCATGCTACGTTTAAAATATGCTGTTGTTATGTTGTTGGATGTTTATGACCTGCTTTAATAAAAATCAAACTCTTTAATTACGTTTCATTATTTTATTTTTAATTAATTGTCATTTTTTTTATAAAACCGAGTCATGCAATCGGTCGAGTGCGAAATAGCAATGACAACTGCTAATGCTAAACATTACTCGATCGAGTACTCGATTTTAAAAAATAAGACAGAGTGTCTACTGAGCTATTGCATTTAAAATTGTAAGAAGTTCAGAAATTGAATCAAGTACTCGGTAAATACTAAAACGGTTACTCGAAATTCGAGTCGAGTACTCCATCGAGTAGTTATATCCCTACACGAGTAATTTCCTCGCACTTTAAGGGTTGTAAGTTCTTGTAGCTATTAATTTCAAAAGTCCATTAAGTTTATAATGATTAGGACTAAAGTAGGTGGCTGGTGGAACATGGAATTTTGTAATCTAAATCAGAAATTCGGGTTTTAATACGTTTCCGCTACTCTGACTCACGCAATGCGATGTTAGACCTTCTGCTTATATCATATTTTTTTTATAATAAAACCTACAGAGTCGAATTTAATAGCCAAAATAGTTGCATTTATACATTCAGACTTTAGGCTCCTAGAATAACATCCTCTGTTTCATTTCAATCCAATTAATTTACTACACGAAATGTATTATTTACCTCTCGGTACAAAGTACAAGTTATTATTATTAATCTCCATATACAACGACGTGGCATTCGGCGAGGGCTATTTATGAACTTGAACACGTTACAAAATAATAATATAAAGCAAACATATAGGGAGCCTGCATGCGTATTTTACGGTGATGACTCTGGGCTAGTAGCTATAAATAAAGTGTGTACTTAATTCATCTCGTTATTTAATCTTATCGTTCTCGAGAGTCACTTAAACTCTAACAATCTCCAATCCCATTAGTAATGACACTCTGGGCTGGGCCATTTATAAGTAAAATAACCATCGAGGGGGAATTGAAGTTTGTCAGGTGAGGTTCTAAATCCTGCGACACCAATAATGACCTTTGACCAGAATAAGTTACGACGTGTTATTTGTTTTAGGTCACCGTAGCTCAATAGATGACACATGACACGCAAAATTCTCGTCGAAGGTGACATTTGTCGGTGTTTTATAAATGTCCCTCGATATAAATGATAAATCAAAAGATTCATTTCAGCCAAATATTTTTGGCGGGTGTACCTATTCTGCCTTTAGATAACATTGATGGCGGGAAATATTCAATTTAAAATTGGCATACCTCTCCACTCGTGTCAATAATTTATTTTATGAACAACCCAAAACTGTGTCTTATTTAAAACTTCAAATAAACCAAACAATGTTATACAATACAAACTCCTCAAATATAATTTTCTCCATTGTTTCATGTTTTATTAGGAATTTAAGAATAGGATCAAATCGTGATGAGGGAAGGCTTTGGTCAGCCCTCATTTTGAAATTCGAAATTCAAAGCCCGTTTAATAATGAAATGATTTCCCCGATTCACGAACTCTCCATTTATCAACATCCTTCGTTTTAGCTGTTGAAATTTGAAATATAAAATTAAAAAATTTATATAAACTCAATAGACTTGGAGATAGATGACCAGTGTGTATTTATATTCCAAACAACGAACTCAATTTAGCCCTCCTCTCCATCGTGTTTACTTTCGGACTTTATAATCAAATCCTGATTAATTAATCCCTGGACTAATATTTGGATTTGGTTAGGGTTAGGGATACAAAATCCAGGCCTATTCTCACCAGCTAGAATAAAATTTACATCCTGGCGTCCTTCAATTTATATTAATCATAATCCTCAATATTCCATTAAAATACATGTATAATAAAAACTAGAGTTAAATATCTCTATCTCTATTAAAATTTTGCGGGTATAAAATCATCGTCAATAAAATCTAAATCTTCCGATCTACGTTCTTAACGTTCATCATAATTAAATTAAAGCGAACAAAGACGTTTTAACTAATTAAGAATGAGTGACAACAATGATAGCTGCAAGTTACAAGATGAAAAAACGATTTAAATTTACATCAAATGCAAAATTTGCTCTAACAAAATAACCCCGAACAAATCCGATTTCTACCCCGTTTTTGTGGTGTATCTCAAAATAAAAACAACTGCATTCATCCTTGAGTAATAAATCAGAAAACATTAACCTAATCCACATATCGAGTAAGATGCTCATCAAAATGATCAATAAAAAATAAACCCCAACCGTATGTATCCCATCTTATATCTACGAATGCCTTACTTATCGATATACAATTAAGTATACCTCATCTCTCTCAACTACAGGTTATGCAATATTTTCTGATCCCTGATTAAGAATTAGAGGGAGCTGATAATGAGATGAGAATCTCCTTCATCTTCCTCAAGCCACCACCACCACCACCAACGCAATTTTAATTTAAGAGTCAGAATATCCAAACCCAAGGAGATGACTAAAGAATTGATGAAGTTGGAGTTGATTAAAAGTAAATTGAGCCCCCACTGCACTGCCTCTCACTCCGTCCAATCTCTTAAAATACATTGTTAACAGCCACCACTACCACTACCACTACCACTATTCATTAACCATTATATTCCTCCTAGTAGAACCATTCTCTTTAGACGATACATATATATAGAATATAGAGCTGAGGACTTTAATGACTGAATTCTGACTAGATCTGGTCTATAGGAATTAAGGTGAGTTAAGGAAGAGGGGATTAAGTTAATGGATTAAGAGGAGATTAGATGTTTTTGAGGAAGAGGAAGGTGAGGTAATCGGAGGTGATGGCCTCCAAATACTTTCTCCTATATATGTTAATTTTATATAAGAGGTACAAGGGAGGTGGTGGAGAGACAAGGCTCGGATTGGGATCATTTTTCTGTGATATGATTGTACACTGTGTGTATGACATAACTGCTAAAAAACGTGTCCAAATTGATTTTTAACATGCTAAAAAAAATCGCGGGGAGTTAAAAATCAGTGAAGTTGACATTTTCAAACGTTTGCTAATCCTCGAGTTGTTGACTGATTTTATGCTATGAGTTCTTCAATGTCAAAGAGTTGCTTTTGAAAAAACTAATTTTTTTAATTATATTTTTTTTAATGTGAACCCTTTCAGATACGAGCAAAATCATCGAAAATTGGGATGTTTGTGTTTAAGAACAAAGGTTCAATATGAAAAACGTTAAACATTTTCAAAATCGTTCGAAAACTTGTAGTTTAGCTGGAAATGTCAACCGCGTTGATTTGTTTTAAACACGAATTGGAGCACGTAATTTTAACGGTTCAACTTATGTCGCCTAAAAACTCCAAAATCATTTTACAAAAAAATCAAGTCAATCGGAGTCTTGTCTCACAATGAAATTATCTCCCTTGTAAGTCAAACTCATCAAGTCTTAAACTGATATAGGACTCCGTTTGGTAAGATCTGACGTGTAGGTAAGGTGAGGAATAAGACGGAGAGTCTCCGTCTGGATTAGAAATTTCGGGATCACATCATCCATACAATTCCCATCGTCTCTTTTTAATCATTAAATTATACATTAGATTAGAAATTGGTTCAGCAGCTCTCCCCCTTTTGTGGCAGCTAACCATGCGAGAATTTAATTTAAGCCTGGCCAAGGCATCATCATCATCATCATCTCCACAACCACCACTAACTATTACTACTACTACTACTACTACTATTTTACTACTCTAGTTGTAAGGGTACTAGTCTCAGGGTATAGCCTCTCTCCTAATATTAGTCAAGGGCAGAATATAGTCTCCTATGCCGTTCATACTGCATTCTCGGACTAATAACTGCCGCTGGGTTGGTCATAAACTTTGTATTTTGCATTCCCTATCTTAACATGTTAAAGAAGCCACTCCCTTTTTTATCTGTCCTTATCTCTCTCATGTTAAAAATGCATTTTTGATAGGAGGTAGATAGCTGTGCGGAGGTCATAGGTCTACAACGGTTATCGCAGGAAATAGCCCTCCATGCCAGTAGAAACAGGTACTGAGCCTGATGTTTAGTTCTAGGAAGTTTTCAATCTCAGTTGGCATTCATAGGGTTAATATTCGTTTTCTATCTAATCAAGGCTTCTTATCAAATATCTTTAATTTTTTTGGGCTGAAATCGCCATTTCTGTTCATTTAATGTCCAAATAATTTTCTTCAAATTGAGCCTTATTTTTTTACGAACGGCCCCCAAACACCATTGTTGGTTAGCCCCTGTGAACGACCACGGAAATAGGGTTAGAACAAAACGGTCTTGGATCTCGAAGAGAAGAAGCTATTAGAAGTCCGTATATTCAAACGGGGAGACTTGATTATGTTCCCTCTTGTTCCCAGAAATAATTGGTGATTTATTTATTAATTACATTTTCTTCTCATTTAGTCCTCCCTTTTCTCATCAAAAAGTCGGGGAAGACGAAGTAGGATTTCCACGCTTTCCTAACCTCAGAGAAGACCTTATCATTTATAAACCACGTGACCCGACCCTATTCTCTCCTCTCCTCTTGATTATAATCTAAAAGCTGATGGATAATTTAAACCATGACCAACTACAATATCTAATTTGTTTATATACAAAGAAGGCACAAAAATATCCCAAAATTCTCCCACAGATTTCATTTAATTTCCCTTAAATCCCAAGAAAAACTAGAGTTTGAGGGTTAAAATAGCTCAGTAATAAAACGGTTCACTGGAACCACAAGGATTGTTTTTTTGCTTTGTTTTTTACATTAAAAAAATCGGAGATTTCAAAGACATTTGACATGATCATCATCAGCGGTTGGTTAAACTAAACCACTCAAATGTACTCACGTCATGCGATAGTCGGATATCAAATAAGTCCCCAACGGGTCATTCGTAAACCGTTTTAAATCGGTGGGTTCTTAAGTTCTAAAGAGAAACTTTAGTATCTAATGTGGATGGCCCTTAATACTCTTACATTAGGTCCCCTTGTACGGAAATCAGCCACAATTGTACATTTTCTGCTAATAATAATAATAAAAATAAAAATAATCATAACAGTAACAGTTCAATGGGCCGTTGCATCAGTTACATTATTCTTCGGAACAGAGATGCAGAATAAGTAGAGATGGATTCTTTTATTAGCTACCGTTTTTTGGGGAGAAGCAGAAGTGCCGTAGTTTTTTAAATCTAATTAAATTTAAAAGTAGATGAGTTAATTGATTTGTTTTTATTAAAATAAAAATTAGATCACTTTGTGGTGGTCTTGTCAAGGGCAGCCGTGGTTTTAATTGGGAGTTATTTTTAGATTTTAATAACTAAAACTAATGCAACTAGGAAGGGGCAGACGGCCCTGGACCTGGATCATTTACAATAGAGTGGGACTTGTATTTTCGTACTTAATTGGGAAACCCGAATCGGGACATAAGAAGGTGGACTTGGAACAGGGTTCGTGTTCCTGGGGTTTTTGGCCCTTAAATAAGTTTGTATTAATGTTAGGTGTCAGTTTAAACTTCAAGGTTCGATTTTGAGATAATTAAATTTAAACAGGGTTCGTGTTCCTGGGGTTTTTGGCCTTTAAATAAGTTTGTATTAATTTTTGGTGTCAGTTTAAACTTCAAGGTTCGATTTTGAGACAATTAGATTTAAACAATTTTCGGTTTCAGATACAGCAGTGGACTTCTACTTGTGGGTGTCTCGTCTCGGATAGAGAATTCCATATTAGTGGACGTTTGTCTTTTACAATCACAACCACATGTTCACATGTTCACATTGGATGCGGATGCATGTTGAAGAAGAAAGCTCGGGTTTTTTGGAACCCTGATTTCAATACGTTTAAGTCCATAAACTGGATCCTTTAGTTTATTTATAAGGAGATGGAGTTGGTCGGGGTTTATTTTGCAATTTAATGCAACTCATTTCTTCCTCTCTACGTTCATTTCTTAATCTTACAAAATTCCACTCTCTCTTCCCATTCTTCTCCTGGACTCACAACCAACTCGGCATGGACCATTCATAAACAAGGCCATCTAGCCAATAGCTTATATCTACAAATTCATTGGCCTTCAAATAAACTTTAAAAAAGCCCGGATTCAAAGAGTTGTAATGGATTTTAATGCGAAACTGGGATTATCGGGTATTTATATTCAAAGTGGTTAAGAGTTTGTCATTCTGCTATATACTAAAAAACATTTTAGGTGAGATGTGCTCAACACCTAAAAACACACGTTTTTACTCGGTTTCAAAAAACACATATACGTATCAAAAACAGCAAAAATGTGTGTTTAAAAAATCAAGTTATCAAAGTTATCTTTTAAAAAAAACACTAACTAAACCATTAGTTTAAATTAATCAATCATTTAAAAAGTCACACATTTTTTTATTTAATTTACTCGGAACTCTGCCAAGTGGTTTAAATCACTATGCTCCGCCATACCTTATGAACGGTCCACCAGATCCGTATAGTCTTTTCTATGTAATAACATCTAAATTAAGTTTCTTAATTAAGTTATTCCGCATTGCCTCTTCTTTCTTGTCCCATTCCTCACCCAATCCACTATTTCTAACTCCAACTCTTTAGATGCAAACCTACAAGGAACTGGCAACTGGTTATCCAGGAATTGGACTTCGTTTTATTTAAGGTCCGCAGTGTCTCACTTTATACATATCATTTATATTACACTCTTCCAATGCACCATATAATTGTTCCATCCATACTCCCAGGAACAATTGACAATGTAATGTTTTTCACTAGACTCTCGGTGTCCTTGTTTTTTGACAATTGTTTAAAACACCTAACATATTGAAAATCTCAATGTGCCCCAACCATAGAGCAAAATATTCGCATAATGCATCTACGATACACAATAATAATGAAATAGTATAAAGCAAGCATACTTTTCAACTAGGTTATGAAAATGGGCCATAAAAACATAATTGTAATTGTAAATTGGTGCCGTGGCAATTATAGTTCCACGATTATGTCTACGACAGAAAGTCCCCAGCGGGTATTTCTCCGATCCGATGTTTTAATGAAATAAAATCGTCTCTCCGATTCCGCAAATTCTATCTCCCACGTGTCCAACCACAACAGATTCAAGTCCGACCAAGTCGGCCTTAATTAGACAATCTCATTAAATTGTTGTGGGCACTTGTCAAAAAGTGTCAGAATGAAACCGTACAGGCAAGCAGAATGGAGGACGGGCTTTTGGGGGATTCGAAAATATCAGAATTAAAGCCGTTCTATGAATGTCAAGTAGCTTTTAAAGCACCACCGCTACCGACCTATCAAAATACACAATCAAAGCGTGTATAGGACATCTACCATACCTATAGGTATATTATGCTTATATACTACAGGGCTGATCTCCACAGTTCCACACCCTAACAATTAACTTAATGAGCCAAGGCTCGACTGACTGTGAAGACTGAATTGGAAATTGGTTGGAGAACAATCCTCGAGAAATTAGCCCTAGAAATCCTAGTATCTTACAATTAGTTCGGTGCCGGGACAAATTACCCCACAAGAAATATGTCGAAAGTACACGATCGAGCGATCGGGTCTCAGCGAAAATTAGGCATGGGCTCAAAAACTTATGAATTAATTTTTACTTATGTGGCAGATAAAAAACTGTTTGTACCCCGGTTTTCGGAATACTGGATACTGTTTGACAATTGAACTTGGTTATGTTGTATTACTCCTATTTAAATTCCTGACAAAATGAACCAGCACTGACTGTCTGCAATTAGTGCAATCGTAAAAAACCGAATATGTACCCGGTTTCGGGTTGATGTCAAAAATGGCTTGACTGTTTTGATTCGATATAATTTCAAGGAAGAATTAAACCTATTAATTAGTCCTGTTGCTTATTCGCATACAAAATCCGCTTGATTTTTTTCTTTATTTTAAACATACATCATATCAGACTGGATTAAATTTCGAAGTACAAATCTTAACTTATAATAGCATCCAGCATCTAGCGATAAACCTGCATTTTTGTCAACCCATATTCGTCAGTGTCCTAAACCAACGCTTGACAAATACTATTCTAAACACCCCCGTACATCTTCCTCTTTAAATCCGAATCCTCAGAACCATTTCCATCGAGATTGGTTACTTATCTCAGGATTTGGAAGCTGTATCGTCATCGACTGGTCGGATCGGAGGTGGTGAGCTCTATTATAGTGCGGACTTATTGTGTGGATATGTGAATTTAGAATGTGATGGAAAGTGTATTATTATTTGCAGTAGATAAGTTTGGAAAGGCAGTATATCAGCTTTGATGACTAAAGTTCCTGACTTTCCGAGCTCCCAACTTGCTTTGGTTCGGGAGGAGAGGACGGTGTGTGTGTAAAAACAATCGTAAAGTTTAGACAATCAACAAACCGACCGTGGCCAACTAAATTACAAAAAAAGTCAGTCCAACAAGAAGACCAAAGTCAACACAATTTACTTTCTTTTGAATTGCATCTCCTTCCCCCATATATACATCCAATAGGACTATTCTAACTCCAACTAACTATATAAATATACGAAACTCTATAGACAATCGGACTGGGCTGTTCAGAAACGTTTAAAGTCACTCGTGGAATTGCTATCAGTCAGTTTTAGTTTCTGACCCAATGATTTACCCCAGGGGTAGCACACGCTTGAATCGTTTCAATATTCGAAAAATAAAGTCTCGGTGCTAGATGACTCGCCCGGTAAAACTCTCATCTCGTCTTCTTCTACAGCAGCATATTAATACCAACTAGTGCATTGCCATTAGCGGATTATTATTGATTTTTATCCGGAGAGTGAATGGGGATAGGGACTTCCCCCACTGCTGATAAAGTCGCTCTGCTCGTTGACTCGGCCGGTAAAACTATTACAGCCAGTCGAGTCCCATGCTAAATCAATAGATGAGATATGCTGTTTGTTATAGATTTAGACGAAACGAGTTTTACCCGGTGGGTCAAAGAGCACTGGAACTTGACTTTTATCTATCACTGACATGCTCACAATCACAACGTTTTTACTCAATGAAACCGTGTGATATTTACAATAATAGTTTTTTTTAACTTGTGAATGACCCAAAAACAATACAAGGTACTACGTGCTATTGGCAAATCAGTTGATTCCTTGTAGACCAACTACCAATTTATATTTCTTCTCCTTTGGTTTATACGAGGAACTGCAGTTCTACCTTCTATATATATTCCGAAATACCCGAGAGACCTTTTTAACATCATTCCGTGCCTCTTATTCCGACCTCTCAGTTTATACATTTTATCTCGAGAATAAAAATAGTATAGGCATTTTATTCAGAACTAAAATTACTTCTAACTTCATAAGAACTTGTAAAATCGGGGGTTCAAAATGTTCAAATTTTTAACGATAAGGACGTTACAAGTTCAAGTGAAGGAAAGGAATGGTCAAATTATTTAGATAAAGACATTAAGTGAGTAAATTCCGCTCATTCCCATTTAATTTGGGCTCAATAAATCCTGGAAATTATTTTAAGACGCGTAATTTAGTAATTATTCCTATTATTATGGGCTAATATTATTTGATTGTTAAAACTTGGCCCGTTTATAATTGTCGTGACGGGGAATTGGAGTGAGTTATGGATATGGAAATGACATAGTTCGGTCCTATACTTCCTATATTATAAGCAAACTATATATAGCTTATAATAAGGTAAATATAGTTGTAGATATATAGATGTCTATAGGGAATGATAGCCCCACTAAGGGCCAGACATAGGAAGGGCGGGTTATATTATTATAAGGAGCCCTTCATTTATTCTTATCCAACAATCCAACCGTAGCCCCTTGTTCCCCTGATAACAATGTAACGATTTGTAATTAAATCCGCCCTCATTCACTTTATTGAGATGGAGACTGGGTTTCGGACCTCGGGTTTTTTAAAAGATTTTTATCATAACTGCCTGATGAATTAGTGACAAATTTTTAATCCGGGAAACTAATATCATAATCCAGGATAAAAATTGGGTTAGGATTAATCTGCCCCCTCTAAATATGAATTTGCCCCCTAATTCGGATGAACTTGCCCCCACTTAACTTGCCCCTATCAGGCTAAACCGAGGGCAATTTCATCCTCGATGGGGGCATTTTCATCCCGAGGTGGGGGCAAGTTCAGCCTGATAGGGGGCAAGTTAAGTGGGGGCAATTTCATCCGAATTAGGGGGTAAATTCATATTTAGAGGGGGCAGATTAAATTTAATCCATCAAAATTTAGAATTTAAACTCCGATTTTTTTTCCTCTTTTAAGTATTTCCATTCAGCCAACACAAATAAGCTCGGTGTTTTAGGAACCCTACCAGCCTGGATTTTAACAATTCCACCCGATCTCGATATATACTTTTGTAAGATATTTCCAGAGCTATCTAGCTCTAGCTCCCTTGGTATATAAATTCTTCTTGTGTCGGAGAGAGTGATATTAAACTGGTCTGGTGGCTGGGCCTTTGGTTATGGAGATGTAGGGAAAAGATCGTTAGTCAGTTAACGGGAAGTCATTACAAGTTTGGCTAATGACGGTCATTAAAACATTAAAAACATGTTCCTTTAAAAGACTTAAAAAGTCCTATCTCTGGAGAGAGGGAGGAATCTATAGGAGATCTAGCACCAGCCTACCCACCCGTCCATTATTTTATTTTATTAGTAGGAGCCAGGCAGACTCCTTATCAAACTATCATCCCCATTAAAGACTTTAAAGATATCTGTTACTATTTAAAAAGAACATATAATAATCTTATGCATATCTTTAAAATAAAACTCACAAAAAAAAACAAAAAAATTGTACCGGCAAACCCTCAACAAGTCCAAAGGAACTACCGAGACACCGAAGACGAGTAAGGAATAATAATAAATAATATTAATGGTTCGGAAGAAGTTGTATGATTGAGTAATAATGTGTAATTATTATAATTATTGTAGAGATGCGCTATGCTAATTTTGTTTATATTTTAGCGTATGCTTTGATACACTAGTGTTTACGAAACACTTGGCTTACTATTGCTTACTAGTGTTTGAAAATTAAAAAATTAAAAACACGGCCGAATACACGGCACATCTCTAATTTTTAAGCTCATTATTTACTGCTTTTTTTAACTTATTGTAACATGCCCAATGCTGGGGTCTCTTGTCAATTTTTTTTATTTCTACGGTGTTGGAGTAACTTGAGGTATACATTTATAATTAGAGGATCGGCGATTTAATTGGAGTAGGATCATTTAATTATTTCTTTAACTCTAAGCGTCGAGTCGATTTAAGGCTGTCTAATCGAATGGAGGATTGAATTTTAAATTGAAATTGGTAACATTTATACAGAGTCGGTGTTTTTCATTAATATATAATGGGAGGGACTCTATACTTGTTTTATAGGGCAGCTGGATCATGAAAAAATCCTAGCACTAAAAACTGACCTCTGTATAATCATCTACACAGTGTGTATGGTTTTTTAACACTGGAATAACTCGCCCATGGGGACTTATTTCAGTGAAAATAGAACCTATAATTTCCGGGTTGCAAAAAATAAATCGGTAATTGGTAACCAGCACATAAACCTATATTCCAAATTCCACTTCCCAGCCCCCCGCTGTAGAGTTCAGTTTCATGACCAGGGAGACTGGATGCACTGCATGCAACTCTCTATTTACTATTACATAAATATATATATTAAATACTTTAATATTATAGAGAAAGGTCCGTGTATATATTTTTTATATTAAATTCATATTAAATCTAACACGCGAAATCATGCTTTCATAATAATATTTATTTTAAACTTTGAACTCTGATTATGATGAACCTCTGCAAAAAATCCCATGCATTTTTCCGATTCGAAAATCCGCATATCTGCTTTCCCCATAAATTGCCATTTTAATGTTGTTTTCAATGCCACAATCCCTCAATTAAATTATGGCTTAACGTAAATACTTAAAATTAATTAACTAAAAAATTGGATAAATTCTCACCTGAATATTGTTGGTTGAAGGTGACCTGACGGTCTGAAATCCGTTATTGTACTGCTCCATTTTGTCCAATCAATTGTCCAACAAATTAGCCTTAATATTATGTCAAACTGTTTAACTAACAGTTTCAATTACTGTTGCACGTTACTTATCACTTAACTTTTATTCATTCACTCTTTCCTTACGAATTAAAACGTAAAAAACACACTATTCAATGCTTTTAAATTTTAATTGCAATACACATAACTAATCCAATTACTGACTTGCGATGACCAATGAGATTAAGTTGCAATAAATCCTATAAAAATTCAGCTTCCTCTCGAACAAGTAATTGTTTATATAAATTCTACTGCTCTGAATTATAACCCGTCTAGCTGTTTGCTTTTGAGACAAAGCCAGCTTTTCCGTTTCAGCTAAGGATTTACAATTTAAATTAAAAATAATTTAAACAAGCTCCTCGGATCAAAAGAGATCGTATCTGGTAATTGGAACGTTAGAACAGTTCTTCGACAGTTTTTCGATGGATTCACCAGTAATAAAATGTCCTATTATCTCCCGAAAGGATCAGTTTGACATCATTGGATGAACAATGGGTTTTGTTGGTGGTATTTCTTAATAGCCTTCTGATACTTGACTCTTGGTTATATTCTGACAATCCGATTCTTGATGAATACTCGTTGGGTTAATTGTGGACTGATTTGGTTGGCTTGTGAGTTTGTGTGTTTGGCAGTCAGTTATAAGTTGCTTTCTCTCGTCGTCCAATTAAACTCCTGCCCCCGTCCTTTCTGTCAAAGTTAATAAAAGTGTCTAATTAGCAAAAATATCAATTCAATTATTATTCCGAGCAGGATCAGAGGGAAAAAACAGCTGCAGTCACTTATCTTCTAATAAGGAAACTTCCCATTTCACTTGCAACCAGTTTCACTCACTTCCGAAGGGTTGTTCATAACTACAATGTTTAGTATTTTGCGTTTTTAAGCGACATTTAATACTAATTTTAAAAATTGTAATGTAGGAGAGCTCACGATTTAAAACGAAAATCCATGAAACTTACTTAACACAACAACCATTCAATCTCCAGAAATCGGGAACGACAAGAAAAAACCGTTCTGGGTCAGTTACAAAACCGGATTCTGACTATTGACTATTGACCACCCAACCGTTCGGAAATAGTATGTTCAAAAATCAAAACACTGGAAAACAGTTTAAATGATTTCTTTAAAATCAGATGAATTTTGTGTCTAAATATCGGTTTCGATGTTTTCGGTAACGAAGAGGTCGAGAGATAAGAATCATGACTTCTGCACTCCTTAAAACCATTCAAAGACGCCTTATTTCTCAATTTGCACAAAAGTCATGAAATTTCAGAGTTTCGAATCAGGAATGTGCAATAAATGATATGACTACATTTTACATTTATTCGCGTCCGATAGTTCAATAGAACGATTATGCGCTTTAAATTCGTTTGGATTGAAGATAATAAAATAATGTCATCAGTCTGTCGGAACGTTTTAATAACCGGCTCTAAAAATTCCTAAAAATCCAGTGGATTATGAACAAGCCTTTCCGTTCTATTCAAAAGCACATATCCAATCCACCACCACACAAGCTTTGCATATAATATACTACTGCCACCAAAGAATACGTAACATTGAAAGAGTGGCAGCTGGCCTAGCCTGGCTTGCCTGCTAATGATAAAAAACAAAAGAACTTATTTCACCGGTTACTATGTACTATTAAAGCATTAAAAAGCATAAGCAAAGGCTTATAGCTGGAAACGAACTTATCTGGCAGCAGAAATGGATAAATGGACGTAGATTGTAGGCAGAGGAGGTTCTTCTATGTATAACCAAGTCCAATTAAATTAAATTAATGATTAATCATTAATTAAAATTGTGAACTGGATCCTTCCCATCGAGAAGTGAGAAGTTTAGCACAAGAGCCAGAGAGAAAAAATCATCCAACTTTTCCTAGCTATTTCATTTTATAGAGACTACATTTCTCGACTAGCAAATTAACAAGTGTTTTTTTTCTTGGCACTTATTATTAGTTTAATACCCTATAGGGTTTCTCGCTCCCCGTATAAACATAAAGCTAGATTTCAGAATGGACCGTTCATACAGCTTGTACCTTATTCTGAATTTAATTGGAATAATTAATTAATTAATTGTGGGGCTCTAGTTCGGGCTAACTACGGCTTCCCATTAGGGTGGGCTTCTATTTCGGGCTACCTCTTGCTGCCCATTAGGGTGGGCTTCTATTTCGGGCTAACTATGGCTGCCGATTCGGATGGGCTTCTATTTCGGGCTAACTATGGCTGCCCATTAGGGTGGGCTTCTATTTCGGGCTAACTATGGCTGCCCATTAGGGTGGGCTTCTATTTCGGGCTAACTATGGCTGCCCATTAGGGCGGGCTTCTATTTCGGGCTAACTATGATGCCCATTAGGGTGGGCTTCTATTTCGGGCTACCTCTTGCTGCCCATTAGGGTGGGCTTCTATTTCGGGCTAACTCTGGCTGCCCATTAGGGTGGGCTTCTATTTCGGGCTAACTATTTAAATAGTAGCAATCGGGACAAAAATACACTGACCCTTGGTCAAGTGCCCCTAGAACTATAGTAAAACGGATATTGTGAACGAAACTGGAGGTGTGTGTTCAATAATAATGATAGTGTGTATAATTTAGCTCCAGTTTGGCTTTTGTACTGGAGCAGTTTAGTATAATTATAATGCATAATGTGTAATAACAAATAACAGTTCTTTTAATTGGTTTTTTCGTTGCCCTTTGAAACTTTTTGAAGCTTTTGAAAGTGAATCTGCTCCTAGGATATAAAATCCATATAAAAATGTATAAAATAGAGCAGAGTTCGTTATATTATAGAACTTATTTTATAGTGTAAACTACGCAACGAAGGAAACAAGTTCCAAAAGTCCCTTTGAAAGGAATCATAGGAGATCATATAGGCGAGCAGGTTTATTATGCAGAGTATATTGTTCTTAATTCCAATTTCCAAAGGCCTTGTTGTTTCTACTAATTAATTTTTTTGAAACTAATTAATACGAGAATAACATTGGTGTTAATGAAATTGAAATGAGAGCCTAGAAGACGGCTCTTCTGCCTCCGCTCTCGTGTATTTTCTTGCCGTTTAACATTCTGCATGTTGGAACTACAAAATTATAAAAGTTCCGAGCTTTTTAAGCTGACAAAGTTCGGGAAGTTGGAGGAACTCGATTTCTAAGTCTGGAGATGACGGGGGCCGTTCATAAACTGTGTTTTTTTAGTTTAAAAACAATTTTTGGGATTTATGAATAGTGAGAAAATTGATTTTGTAAATTTAATTTAAAAAAAATTAAATTTCTAATTTAAATTATTAAATCCAGCTAATTTTAATAGTTCCGTAATAATCAATACCTATTATTACACCATAAATTTAAAAAGGGGTAAGCGACTATGAAAAGCTATCTAAACCCTGTACTAACTCAAAAATTCTAATTTTCCCGCACACCGCGTGTCTAATTTCTTAGACGTCGGCACTCGCACTGCAATTCCGAACTACTGACCTTAAGAGTCCAGCGTGATTTATGAACGCCATCTACCCTAAATGAAGACCTGCTTCTCATCTTTAAGCTCAAATTATATCAAAAATATGGAATAACTTCCTTGAACTTTCAGTAAGTGTATTGAATTCAAATCACATCTATATCCTCCTCATTTCTTTTTAGCCTCCAGATTAGCTCCATATCTGCCATAAGCAATCTGTAATTTGTAAATTAGAATCTGCACTCTAATTTAAGGGGACACGAAACAAGAAAAATGGCTGGAAGAACCACTTCTTTTAATTACTTCCTCGTCCAGTTTAAAGACAGAATAATTCTCCAGATTTCGGATTCCCAACAGGAAGGGAATTCTGCCAGAAACAGGAGCCGAATTTCGGAATCAGGATTTCAGGACCAGAACTCCATCCCACTATGTATATAGCTTAGCATATTTAACGAGTATGGAGTATGATTGGAATATAATTCATATACAAATAAATAACTATGCTGCGTAGGCAATAAGGACCGCAAGTTTTTAATTAAGATCACTAATGAACTTTCTGTGAGGGACACTTCAATTGTTAATCGGAGTGTTGGTTCCAAAACACAACGCCTCGTTTCCCTATCTCCACCAATCTTCATTCTCAACTTTAAGATAATAATAGATAATAATTAATTAGTATTGTTAGTTTTGTTCGGAGTGACCAGGGTTCCCAATGAATTGTTGCTTTTTTATGTTAAAAAACCCAGTATTGGTTATCATAGTAGTTATTTCTATAAACCCGGAACTCCGAACAACTTTAAATCCCAAATTAAAGTCATAGCCTCTATATTGGGAATCACTGGAATCAGGATGATCACTGATCACATAAACCCGGGGTTTTAAGTTTGTAGAACCCTCTCCGGTTCGGTGATGGTGATGGACTGTGCTCAATACATATCGTAATTGTCTATAAATATCCTCATATATCTATGTAGGAGTAAAAGCGTAGATTTAGTAGATGGTGGAATTCCAGCCTATTTCTTGGCCGGAGATAATGAGGTGATAATTGGAAATGGATCAAAGAGATGCCGACGATTAATGAAGCTTTTTGACAGTTCCACCAGGCCCCCTCTACCTCTATATATAAACTAGAAACAAGTACATCTCCGACCTCCATTTACTTTTCATCTATATTTAAATACAGAGGACATCTCTCTTCCGATATGTTAGTTTATATTGTGCTGTAAATCCCGATATAAGTCCCCATCTAGAATTAATCTCTAATTAAGCCCCACCCCCGCCCGCAGTAGTCTACTCCTACATTCTCCATCGTAAGGAAGACCATATGAATGTATTGTAACCGTTACAAACGCAGATCATAAAAGGGTGTAACCACATGAAAAACAAAAAGACTTCAAATAACATTTATTATCGTTGTCGGTCTATGAGAATCGTTTTCTACTAGATTCTCATATTTCCCCAACCATAGAGTAAAGTCATATGCAACGTTCCATACCTTTGCAACGTTGTAGAAGACAACACATGTGACCTTTGACCTATCCGATCATCAAGCAACTTCTTCGAGCGAGTATATCGAGTAATAAGACAGCCGCTCCGGCGGGTATTACCCGGATTTACGGTAGTTCAAGGATCAAGTTTTAGCATTTTTGCATCGCATTTTGGGGGATCCACCTACAAGAAATGCACCCGGTTTTTCGAAACAGTTGATCCTATGTTCTAAAATGAACCTTAGTCGACTTTCACCGACAAGATCCCATTTCCTGATTCCGTGATCTGCTCTGCTCCTTAAATTCTATGAAGAATAAGGATCTCACATGTTTTTCAAAACCGTGCTGGATGAATAGTGAATAGAAAGCCCTCTGTTCTCTAAAGCTCTGGGAGTCGGAAAAAATTAGAGAAAAATTAATGGGGTTTTAAATATATGGGACAGTTATATGGAGGAGAGATTTGTCAGGCTTTTAAAATTATACCATGTGCTCATGGATTTTAATTCTTTCTCGTCGTTTTAAACTAGTTTTAAACGAATCGTTTTAAATTCAAGCTCATTCTTTTGGTTTAGTAAATTGGTTTTGACTAATTCCGGATTTATTTCCCACTTTAGTTTAAGTCCTCAACACAGTTTAATTAGGCAGTGGAATATTTATTTCAATTACAGATATGATACAGCTGAATGGAACGTTGAAATGGAAATCATTTAAAATAAATCCGCAAAACACAAAATAAATTAAAAAGTAAAATACAGACATGTTATTATATTGTAGAGGATTGTGATTAATATGCTTGCACTTTAATGGAATCAATTAATTAAGCAGATCTAGATTTTTTTAACCTTATAATTCTAATTAGACTTTTAAACCGTAAAATAGTAATTAAAAATCACCGCACCTTTAGTACAAGATCCAAATTTTTCTGCTTCTATCACAAATAAACTCCAATTGTCCACTAGAAATTATAAATTTATTTAATATAACACGGGTTTCACCACAAGGCTTAGTTTCCACCTTGAAAACGATTTCCAAAACAAGATTTTGACGCTAAATTCTTATTTCAAAACTATGCACTGTTCAACTATGAACGTTCAATTTGTTTGGGTTCACAAACCAATGGATTTTCAATCATTCGGTTCCTCAGTTAAAGTTTAGTTTAATTCCCCAATTCTTGTATGTTAGTATGTTACTATTATTCAATATTTAATTGCTCTCAAAAAAGCATGTGCTTAATTCCTCTATTCTGAAGCAACACAATCTGATTTTTCTAAATATTTTCAAGATTTCCAATCCGAACTGTCTTGTGCTTTAACCAATTTGCTAGCAATTTCCCACTGATTTCAGTTGCGTTTTCAAATTTCTTAGTCAAAACTTACATACACAATACAATACTGCAATGCAATCAAAGAAGTCTTAAAGTACTTAAAATCGTATGTTTTATTTTCCCAACAACTCCTGAATGCTTTCTAGCTGTTTTTAATTGATTTTCTGTCGATTTTAATTTTCCAATGCAAAATAAAAGAGTTGTACTCAAGAACTGCTGTATTTTAACCTGTAAACCTTTGGGTAGCTGTATTGTAGTAGGTGTGAAAATGCACATGTGCTTTTTAGCAGAGAGGAGGAACGTGACCCTATCCGATCACGAACTGAAAGAGAACTGACTCATATCACCTCAGAACCTTCCTCTTCAACTCTTTTCCAAGCCTCTCTGTTCCTATATATAAAATAGCAAAAGATGGAAATGAAATATACGGACAAATCCAATCTGTCACAACCGAACTTCTCGTCCTATAAAAGGGCCGTAGGATGCATTTAGAGTGGAGAAAGCTTCATCAGATTGTCGAAATTGTTCTCTCTTCAATTTGTCGAATTTAGAGACGTTTGTCGGAGACTGAAGTCAAAACGAAGACTGAGGGCTAACCAAGCCCGAGCCTCTTGTATTTATACCCGAAACCCGAGTCCTGTGCGTTGGAAATTGGGATCGGGAGGCAGGTTGAGATTCTGAGGGGTATATCACCGGAATAAGTCCTCATGGGGAGTTATTTTATCGAACCTTGAAATGCCCCGAGTGTAGTTTAAAGATACGAGAGTTTAATAAACCGTTGCAAACGCAAATAAACAAAGGGTGAAACAACACGAAACACGACTTCAAATATCATTAAAGTCGCTTAACGACACATGGAACCAAGTCATTTTATGCAAGAATCTCATAATCCCCCAACCATAGAGTAAAAGCAGGTACATTTTTATCGCACTTGTCTATATCTTTATAATAGTGTATAACAAATACAGGGTTGATATTGTAAAAAGTTTTGACCATTGACCGTTAACCCCTTAACCTTTGACCTACACGGCCCTCACACTAACTCGACCTGTGCCGGAAGGTCATGAATGTATTCCCGAAAAAGAATTTCAAAATATTAAACCGTTCGAAAGTAAGAGTGCTAACGGACGGACGGACGGACGGACATATGGACAGAGTGAACGCATTAAAGGGTTTTACCCTTTAATAATGAACTGATGTGAGGGGGTGTATTCTAGATTTTGACAGAATGGTGGGGAGTTATACCGGGGTTTTATTTTAGTGTTTGCAGAACTTGGAAGAATCGAATGACATGACCTTGGATATTTTTTTAAAACGGAAAGCTCTAAATCAGTAATAGCAGATTCCCGATTTAGCAATGAATCGGAAATTTGAAATGGTGGGGAGTTATTCTGGGGTACTCATCATATCAGTATTATATGGTAACTGTGTTTCAAAACTGGAGGATACAATTTTGCCTAATTTTGCGGTGCCAAAAATCTCTAAGAAACCCAGGTTTTATTGCACTCGGATGCTGGAAGGTCTTTTAATGAGATACGATTGAAATAGTAAAAGAGCTCTAATTAGGCTCTTCAACTTGTCCTTTAATGTTTAAGGGGATGAGCCTGGGGCATTTAAATTCAATAGAACTTTCCTAAGCAAAGACTTTAGATGAGCTCTTTCATGATTCCATATGGACTTTTGCACAAAACTACAAACTCTGCTTATGAGGGAGATTTAGTGTCAAAGTGACTGCTGTTAGCTAACTATCCTAACGTTAGCCTTAATTTTTAACTGTTTCTCTTGGTGTATTTCGTTCAGTAATAACGTTGTTTTAGAAATGGTTCGAATATCCTAGGATTTTTTATTCTAATTTCTCCTAGCTAAAGAATAAAAATAAATATATTATATTATTTACATTTTGGAGCGATTTTTTTGATCAAATTGATAATATACATTAGGTTTTCGTGTAAAAAAATTACGATTTAAATTTTAAAATATTTAAAAACATTTCGACTTGTTTGCAACAACTGAAAGGACCTGTAGATCTATTGTCATATCTAAAAAAACGCTTTAAAATTTCAAAAATTAAACCCCTGGGGGTCAAAATATATGTTTTTGTACATAGTCGCGAAAGATTTGCCCGTATTACGGACAGGTTGGCCTAGCTGTATTTAAGTATCTCAAAGATCATCCCACACTTACTACAATTACATTGTAAATAGTATGTAAATTTCCAAAACTTATCTTGAACGGATGCGGATGTGATGATGCTTAAACCACTGGTTTAAAGGTTAAATTCATACATTAATATATTATATACCCTAAAACCTTTCCAGTCTTCGATATAAAAAATGCAAACTTCACGGTTCTACTATTATTACGAGTGGAATTAAATGTTTAAAACCCAGACCGGATTTGAGAATGGTTTCGCAATTTAAAAAAAAATACTACAAGAATTTCCAAAGTAGTAAAGTTTACAATTCCAAATCATTCCAAAAATCCTGTTTTACAATCTCTGAATTTGGAGAATAAAAAGTTGGTGGGCAGAGTGTCACTTAATATGCAGAGGGTGGGTTATTAGGGCCCCTTTTGTCGGTCCGTTTCACTTAATTTTGTCTCAGAAAACGTGAGTTCTTCTTTGTCTCCTCTCGCAATAAAAGAGAAGGGACCCTCGACCACAATCCCATAATAACATAACCCGACTATAAACTTAAAACAACGTCCATACACTAAGTTAAGCAAATGTTTAGCTGGATGATCATTTTAAAATACTGTGTAAATGTCCACTGTTTTCAATATTTACAACAATTTTTGTCTACTAGGTACTAGGTTAGAGCTAAATTCATATCAAAGCTCAAATGATCGAAATCTTTTTTTTACTCAGAATCAGGCAGGTTTTTAGAACCAAAATAATTTCGTTGAATTTGAAAGTTGTTGCGTCCAAAAAAATGTATGCTTAAAATTCAACTAAATCGTATGGCGAAAATCATCCATTGAACCAACTCGCATAATATCATTCAGCTCTAACCATATATTTAATAGGCGAGCTAATAATATAGTCATGTCACAGTTTCGAAAACAGCGAAAAATAGGTTCCAAATTTTTGTTCCTGAAACCAAAAACAACTCTTACCCTGTTCGTATTTCTAAAAAACTGTTTTCTAGCATGTTTCAGAAACTTAGTTGTAGTGATTCTCCCCAGTGGGCGTATTTTTTATTTCCACACCCCTTAAGATCTTGTGTTTACTGTGGATGATCCCAAGAAATAAGTTTGAATCTCAATCCGCTTACAAAGCTCTTGGACAGCGGATTATGTCCTTTACATTAAAGTGGTATGTCCTGCCCGTCCTGGTTCCTCGGCAGGACTCATTTCCAGAATCAACTCTGCTGAGGGACATTCCTGGGACCCTTGTTATTCTGACAAGAATATTCCTCATGTCCACTACCTCCTTAAGCCTAGTTAAACAGGGTATTACAAACAATGCAATAAACTCAAAAAACAAACCGAGTTTAAAGCTCAAAGGCTCGGGGAGGGTTTACTACTTTTTGTACGAATCTACGAATGCTCAGTCTATTCACTTAAATAAGTTCCCCACCCCGGTTCTCGGGTTTACAAAGACTAAAACTTCCCTCAATATTTATATACTTAAATAACTCCCCATGGGCACTTATTTTTACAAACTTGGTTTGAATTGTACAAGGTGATTCGCTGAAGCTTTTGAGCATTCAGCCGAGCCTCGAAATATTTTTCTGACTGTCCAATAACAAGGGTTACAAAAGCATCTAGGAATTCATTCGACTCGACAATAAAGGTTCATTGTAACTTGTGTAAAACAGAGGAAAGGGACAAACCTTGTTTTTAGAAGCAGCAATAGGGGCACAGTCCCGTTTTTACAGACCTTGTTAAATTGTTAAAGTAAAATTTCAATAACTCCACAGACATTCTTCTGGCAGGGAAAGTACGATCTGATTTTTTATAAACGAAAAATTATCACTTCTTAAATCCAGTAAGGTCGACCTAGTTGGTTTCTAAATTCAAATGATTTAGAATTTACAAACCGTTTAATCTAGACGCAGCGCAGCGCAGCTTTCCATCAGTCGAAATCAATCTTTCCTGCTTAAAAAACGCACAGTCCTATGAAAACAAATAAATTATATTCAATCGTTAAAAACCCGAAAACCCTGGATTTTAACCTCAAAAACGTTTTTAGGTCCGCTATCGCTAATTGAAAGTTGGAAATCGCAGTAAAATTTTAGAAAAAAAATGGTAAATGATATGTCGGGAATCGGGATTCAAAAGGTCAACTAATTGATGTCACATTGGCAATGTATCCAATAAATGTGTCACCGGACCATCGTCTATGACGATGGTGGTCCGTGTGTCGGTGTCGACATATTCAAAATCCAAATCGTCAAGTCCACCACGACCAATTCCATTCGGATGTAAGATGTAATGTTAGTGAGACTCTTTCATTCCCGAAATTCCAATTTTGTCAGCTTTTTCATCTCCTCACAACATAGGAGATATCCATATGCCTGGGATATAGAGATATCTGAAATATCTATACAAATTCTGAAATCCCAACTATTCTGTCATCATCTATTACATAAAAAAATTATGTCTGAATGTGGGTGACGTTCCAGCTATAAGTTTCTTACTGGATAATCTTATCGAAAAACTGAAATAGCCAAACATTCGAAAATACTTTTTAGAGGGAGGTGGCAATTTTGGAATTTCGAAATTCGGTGACCTGTGACCTGGGCTGACGTGACCAAATGATTTGTTTTTCGTAAAGCGGTAATGTGAGACACCGATTTACACTGTCATGCTACGAGAAATACTTTGGCTATCTTGGAATTTCGAAATTTTGACCCCTTGACCTTGGAACGGTCAAAGTCGTTGAAATTTCGAAATCACCGTGTGACATATCGATTGACAACTTCTTTCGCCCAGAAATCTTTTGGTTGTGCTGGAATTTAGAAATTTTGACCCCTTGACCTTGAAACGGTCAAAGTCGTCGGAATTTCGAAATCATCGTGTGATATCGATTGACAACTTCTTGCGCCGAGAAAACTTTCGGTTAAGTTAAAATTTTCAGCCCATGCCATTTAAAGCTGTTTAAATTCTCGAAATCTCTTCAGAAATTTATTCTAAGCGTTTCAAAGAAAGTGCAGGCGTGGTTTAAAAAACATTGCACTTCCGCAGCTCCAGTAGCATGCCTCATTCAAAAACATATTTTTGGAATAGTTTAAATCCGAAAGTAAGGACTTTATAAAATCTTAAAAATTTAGCTTGCTCCTCAAAAATGACATCTTCTTCCTTTAGGTTCCGGGATAGCAATGGTCTTTGAGAAGTGTCGTACGGGGGTACGGGTCAACAGGAGTTCTGAGGTCCTGCCCGTCGTCGACATATCTATAGAAAGAAAATATAGGAGAAAGGAATACGGCGGAGACTGCTAAGTATGGTTTAAGGGGCTGTCGATTAATATTGAATATTGATGTGTACTTCAGGGGTACAAGATATTGTAGCAGTTATGAGGTAATAGATGTATTGAGAATTAATTGATTGAGGGACGAGGGGTGTGCCCAGATTTTTGAGATTCTGTGGAAGTAGTTCAAACTTCCTGGGGTAGCGCAGTACTGGGGGTTTGAAGTTCCGGATTTGTGGAGGTTTAAATTCAACTTTGTCTTGGGCGTATGTCTGAAGTTAACTAAAACTATCGCTTATCGGCAGAGCTCCACTATGGCCCGATACGGGCCTATGGCTGCCTAGTACAATATATACTTGTATTAATATATATACTTGGCTATAAACATACAGTACATATCTGTCGTAAGTATATTGGACAGTTCCTTCAGAAAATACAAGACTACACGACTACATGATGAAAGCAAGGAAACCCATGCGGGTCGTACATAAAAAATACCTTCATCGTCGCAAATCTGGTTCAAATCAAGTTTTAAGTCATTTACTATGTTTTTTTAGCATCCCATGGTCTGGATATCAATTTAAACATATTCTATTTAGAAGAGGTTACTCTAATTCCAATGGTAAGGTGAGGATTTCACACATGCATTGCGTAACTAAACGTCGCCAAAATTGCTTTGCTGTTTTAGCTAAAAACTAACAAGTCATGAATCCTGACTGTTTTTTTTAGATGTGACTAACCAAAAGGGTGAAGTTTTACACCGGACACCCTGTACATCCAAAATCTAAAGTGCTTCGTTCCTTATGAACAAACCCGTGTCCAAACCCATCTAATGCCATATTGCCATACCACACCATCCGCGTCATTCACACTCCTTTTCCTTGACTTTGGGATTGGAATCTCTCTTTATATTATTACTTTATGCCCTCTTACTGAACGAGGGTCACCCAGGGATTTTGCCCAGTTAGCCCCGACCTTGGCGCATCATCGCCCCTCTCGGGGGCTACTTGAACGGGGCTTAACCCCGGGGTAAAACCCATATCCCCATAAACTTGTCCAACGTCCATAATAAATTCTGGTATTAATATGGATGTCTGGGCTACGGCCGTCGTGCGTTGTAAATCAAGCTTTCTCCGTTTGGGAAAGCCCAAATCCTGAATGTTCAAATGGACTCATCTCTTTGCCTCTTCTCTAATAATTCTATAGGAGATGGAGGCTATAGTTTTGGGTATATAAAATAATAGATGGGATATTTGGTAGTGCATTAGTGTATGATAGAGTCTGTTCCTCTTCTTGTTATTAGCTGAATTACATTACACATTACATTAGATGATTAGATTGATCGATCAAGCCAAAGTGCTTCTATTTTCTCTCCCGTTGCACTCAGCACCCACTTCAATACATTTTTACCAGTCACCCACGGATGGGTTCCCGCCCCAATACAGCACTTTGGACCCGAACCCTTTTGTCGGGGTTTGGGGGCTAAAATTAAGTGGTTTTAACCACTGGACTTTAATGGTTTATTCCTTTTTGAGGTTTATTCATAATTTTTTAGCTCGTATTTTGTCAATGATCGTAATTGTAACCTTTCACTGGCTTGATCGTTGGGGTTTTGGGGGCAAAAATTAAGTGGTTTTAACCACTGGACTTTAATGGCTTATTCCTTTTGGGGGTTTATTCATAATTTTTTAGCTCGTATTTTGTCAATGATCGTAATTGTAACCTTTCACTGGCTTGATTGTTGGGGTTTTGGATGTTAAAAGGAAGTGGTTTTTACCGCTGGACTTTAATGGTTTATTCCTTTTGAGGTTTATTCTTGTAGCACTCTCACTTGCTTTTGAAACAACTACAGTTGAAACGGACATCTTGTATTGGCTTCTATGTTTAAGGCATTATTTTACCAGTTTTTTTAAGTTTTATTATGAGTTGACGTGGTTTAATGTATATATGAGATAATCAGTACAATTGAATAAAAGTCAGTAAAAGCCATTAGATTATGTATATAATCAAGTTCTAATTTAAAAGCACACCCGGCCAAGTATCCGGTCTGCTTGTAATTAAAATTACGATTACGAGCATTTAAGGCTTATGTTTAGACCGTTTTACTGATTGCGAGTTTAAGTACCACTCAGTAAAACTAACTCTACCTCACATCCGCATCCCTTCAATGTTAAATTTCCCTATCCTTCCATGTTAAAGTATTCTAAATTGGTCTCTAAATTGAAAACAAATCTCTTCTCAAAGGTTTGTGTTATATCGAGTAAAAGTAGAGGTGGTTTCCAATTTCTGATGTGTGCCCTTAACGGTGGGTCGGTGGCAATGCTGTGTGAAGAGTGATTGATTTGGTTAGTGTTTGCGGAGTAGGAACTGTCAATTTCCTTGATTCATTCCGATTGCATTTCCATATCATTAGCTGCCTCATTGTTCCAACTCCACCACAACCTCGTCCTAATCAAAGCCTCAATTTACTCAAAACTAAAAGCTTTCTCTCAATTATTCCCTCATGACAGGCTGGGAAAGGTAGACCCGTACTTACTCTCTAGGATCATCCAGAAATTTCATAACAAAGTAAGACCTACAAGTATCTAAAAAAACAGGAGTATTAACAGTAGTCTTATGGGGAAATGAAGATTTTATGGATGCCGAATATATGGGTTTAACCCCCCGAATTCGGAACAAACGGAATTCATGGACAGACCAGTCTCACCTATATTCTGATTTCTAAAACCTAAGTTTACCCGAAAGCATGGGTTATTGGGTTATAAGACATGATACAGCATTATGGGTAGTAGAGCAGAAGGGCTGTTCAAAAACTCTATAATTTGATCGCAATTTCTGAGCCTAATTTTAGGTTTATAAAGGGGTGGGGGCTTATTTCGGGTTGTGGATGAAAAGGAAAATATGTGGGCAAAATACGATTTCGGTGGGCCACTCTATAACGGATATGGGCAGTTTCAAAACAAATGTGGGCAGATTCTGTTTTTTGGGGTGAGAAAATTCAAGTTTTGGGAGGGTATTCCCCATTTTTTGTGGGCACATTAATTTTAAGCTGCGGTTTTTATCGGACTTTACTGGATTTTAACTAACGTAGAACAGAACACACTTTAGTTTTTATGATACCTGTCCAGCTTTCCATATAAAATCTCCCTTTGAATGTGAAGCTTACGAATGGCCCGTGTTTAGCACAGAAATTAAAACAATAACTTTTCGGGACAGGGACAATGGAACACTGAAAATGGAATGCCTCCAGGGGATTGTAAATACAAACTTCATTGTAAATGAATGGCCCTCGTCAACTATCATGTTCTAATTAGCGAATTTGCGATTCCAGCTCCAATCTGCCATCAAATAATAAATCATGGGAGAACAAAGTGCATTCACGCTCTAACACACTTTTTCGGCTCTTTTGTCAGCCTGACTAATGAAAAATTTAATTTTTAATGCTTTCTAATGAAATGATCATCGTGATTTTGAGCTTTTAATGTTGATATCCTGTAGACTACGATTGGAACGATTAGAATTTACAGGAAGTAAAAACTCAATTTATTCCTCAATCCCAGAATAGTTTGATGAATTCGTGTAAAACACATGTTCGTAATAGAAGGATGTATTTGTGTGAACAGTGATTGTCCCATATGCATGTATTTGTCAAACACAATTCTCCCAGGCTAATTTTCGGGGATATATTCTTTGATTCGGGGTTATTCTAATTACAGAACTGGGATAAAAACAATAAGAAAAATATTGTTGGTCTGTCCTCTGTACAATTTACCGATAAATTAAAGAACGTTTAAGACTTCAAATCACACCTTCTTTCTCCCCAACACAAATTTCAAT
Organism: Desoria tigrina; assembly: GCA_906901685.1. Lineage (NCBI taxonomy): Eukaryota > Metazoa > Arthropoda > Collembola > Entomobryomorpha > Isotomidae > Desoria > Desoria tigrina. The sequence goes on along the minus strand of CAJQTU010000008.1, from coordinate 6,860,843 downwards.
TTATTTTAAATTTGTAATTAATTGTATTCTTGAATCTGATAACCCAAATCTTTAGTTTAGTTTACAAACACATTTAAGATTGTCATGAATCCTTTAAAGTACTAAGGAACACCATCGGTGTTTTCGACATCAACTTCGAAATTCATCTTTCACTAAGGAGTCATTGATATTTTAGTGTTCTTTTTTTCAGAGGTTCGAGACGTTAATGGAACGGTCGAAATCGTCGTCATGCTAATTAGAGGAATGGTTGGGTGGGATAACTGGAACGTGGACTTGTGAATTTTGAGTAATTATCTCCGCCTTGAAATAAATTTAATCATCTGGGACTGTGTTTAAAATAAATTTTAAACATCACGACTCTAACAAAAAACTGTCGTGTGCAAGTTGACTTGGGAAAAACAAGTCTGAGTCATCATTTGGAACATTATTTGGGTGTTTTTGTAATTTAATGCAAAAATCAATCATTGTATGAGTATAATATTCTAAAACCTATTGATAAACAAGTGTAAGATTTTCAGGAATGGACTAAATTAATCATATGAACGGTGGTCTTATTTAGAACCACAATTAAGAAACAAGATCAAACTCAAATCGTGTCGGCTTTCAGCAAAACTTTATTCGGGATTTTAAAGGCGATTAAACATGTCGTCTACATTTCCGAGCCCCATTGCATTACATAGTACTTAAGGAGATGGTCGATTAAACGGAAATATCGTATTCATTCCATCGTGACAACTTAATTTGTCATATGAAATTTGAATAAGGAATTTGCAGGGGAATACTGTATTTAATATAGTAATAAAAGAGATTTACTTTAATAATTCTGTTTCCTTTGCATTTTATCTGGGAAGGTTTTCGGAAATCTTAAATCTCACTTTTGTTCGACGAAACTGTCTAAACTTTGAAGACTTGGAAACTTAGAACCCTCGTTAAGACTATAAAATCTCCTTTCAGACATTAAATAGTGTTTTTTAGTCATTCGTTATTAATTTAAGTTAAATTACAATATTTTTTCCGAGTCAAGGGCTTATGGAATCCGTCCGTTTTGTTTATTTCGTAAATACGAATGCAAAGTTCGAAGACGGGAGAAATCGTCCTTTGAATTGTATATTGCAGGCTTGGTTATGACGGACTTTTTCGCGGGTTCTCATTTCCTCCGTTTAACTAACATTGGGAGCTGGAAAAAATTTGAAATTTTTTGTCCTTTATGGACTGTTCACATACAATATTACATGTAAGTCTCAAGTTTGTTAAAACGACAGACAATGGTAACGTTGATCGATTTTATTTGCCAGATTTCCAGATTAGATTTGCTATTTAATACTTGACTTAAAATCGTCTAATAAATAGGAAGAACTAAGTTATTCCGGGTGGGGTACTTATTTCGGTTGTTCCGAATCCTAAAAAACACTACATCACCCATATTTTTTCGAAAGGTAGGATAAGACTCGTGATAAGTATTCATGAAAGGGAGGGATGCTCAGGATGTTGGGTTTCTCAGGCCGCTTAAGGGGAATTCGGAATTGGAATGTCAAATTGTAAAGGGATCTAATGGGACAAAAGAACTAAATTGAATGAGAGGATTTAAAACACTGTCTCCCGTCCAACTCCAATCAAAGCCTCCTTTTATTCATCAACGAATTAAATTAATCCAACTTCATAAATATTTCTTTATGAAACACATCTCCAATGAATAAATAGATCCTCTTTAGAAAAATCGAAATTTCCGAAAAAAAAATTAAAATATACCCCTTCTTGGTTAACCATCTACGTGACTTAATTATAGTCATCGAATTGGCCCAGTTTGACCTATAACGAAATTCTACCACTTTAGAGACTTTAACTATTAAAGTTTAAGTTTAGTTTCGGGAATTGTTAATTATTTGCTTATGCAATTCAGCAAAGTTGTAATTAATATTTATTTATTTAATTTAACTCAGCAGTTTGCAAAGTAGAAGGAGTTTGTAACTTGTAAATCTTTTTTAAACGTTGCAAACTGTTCTACATGACATTAACTGTTTCATTATATTCAAATAAACTCTAACTCGGAATAAAACTCCCATACCCTAAACACCTCCTCCTTACAATTTGATTTAAAATCTTGATCTAAGATTGAAAAATAAAAATGTGCTGGTATATGTTCCTGGCATCCGAATGTGATTTATTCTGGGAATCATTACAAGTCCTCTGTTTCGGACACAATTCTTCTATTGAAGTGTGACTCTTCAAAAAACGACCGGGTCCAAGGTGATAAGGTGACTTATAAATGAAACACCCTCAATTAACAATTTAGAGACACATTTTAAGGATTGTACGGTTGGTTGGTACGGATTTTAAGGATTTGCAACGAGTTTTAAAATCAAGTTCCAACAAAAACCGAACAATGCAATGGCAATAAAATAACAATGAGCATTGATTAAGCAATGACCCAACCATCGGGTACCCAACAACGGTTTGGGTACCGCAGTCCATTGGTCCCGTACCCGACCTCACCTACCCAGAAATATATAGATTTCATACGTTGTACGCAATATATACAATATTAAGACTCAAAATATAATGTATAAAAATCTATAGTATGGTATAGCATGCAAAATCCTATGGAATCTTCATTCATTAAATTTGATTTGTTAGCAAATTAAGTCTTGATTGTTAAACAGAGAAATTGCAAAGAAGTAATAAAGGGTTGGACTATTACAAGACGAAATACGAATTATATTATTGTTTCCAAACCTGTGTTCATAAACTTGGGGGGTTTACTATTCTACTCGTTCGTATCAGATATGCTGATATGATCGTGTGATAAATATTTAAATCGAGGGATAAATATTTTAATCAAAAGAGTTATAGCTTGTGAACAGCCCTGGGCCCTTGATTCCATTTATAAAGAGAATAAATGAGGTGATTAGTGATTAGCATTTGCTTTTTAGGCCGAGTATTTTTTGATTAAACCCTCTCCTCATTAACCGACAGGGACTTTAGTTGAATTGGCCGATAATGAGGCTCCAAGAAAAACTCACCCTTGGTTCAAATTCGAATTCTTGTATAAACTTCAGAGGTGGGTTTTATTAACGTTTTATTATGTCCTACGGTCCTACCTTCATTTAATAATATAGAATTATAAATTAGAGCCAAGTCGGGACCAATGAATTATCTCCTATTCATTCCCTGTTCGAATAAGAACAAAGAGCAGGTAAATGAGCGTTTTTAAGACAATCGAAAATTAAACTTCCGCTGATTTACTCTTTCTTCGCCTTTGTAAATACCGTTTGACAATTAGTTCAATTCTCTTGGGATTGGTTATTGTGATTGGAATTTAAGAAATCAAGGTGTTTTCGTACGATAATTTGTTTTAAAATTACAAGTGGATTTTTAGGTTCAAGTTCCACTGACTTAAAAAAAATTCTGCTTTTTTTTTATTTATCCGTGACTTTTAATTAAAGAACTTTTAACGGGCGAAATAAATGGCAATTCAACTAAAAATCAGTGTGTAGTTATAAAATGCGATCCCGCTGAAAGTAGACGCTTACCAAAATAAAGGCCCAGGGGCCTTATTTAAATAAATACGGTAGTTTAAGTCAGTAATTCGTAAGGGTTGAAGTCGTTGAACAAGAGTCCCTTAAATTGGCCAAGTCTTCGTGTAAAATGCCCGGTGGTGTTGGGGATCAATTGGCGGATTGAAAAAGGGCCTGAGATTACAATAAATTGAATAGGGAGTAAATGACTTGAACAATGGCTAATTTGAGGGGAAGAATAATAGAGGACTTAATAGTCCAGACATGACAATCAACTATCCCACAAAATCTCATATTCTAAATATAGACTATAATATATTATATGCTTTTACGGAATTAAGTCCGTTTCAATCACCTATCGCTTCCCACACTTGTGCATGGAAGGTTTTTCCTCGCATCGCACATCGCACATCGCACAAAAAATTCTCAATCACTCGCATCGCACATCGCACATCGCACAAAAAAAACCTCAACCCATCGCATCGCACATCGCACATCGCACAAAAAAAACCTCAACCCATCGCATCGCACATCGCACATCGCACAAAAAATTCTCAATCACTCGCATCGCACATCGCACATCGCACAAAAAAAACATCAATCATTCGCATCGCACATCGCACATCGCACAAAAAAATTCTCAATCACTCGCATCGCACATCGCACATCGCACAAAAAAATTCTCAATCACTCGCATCGCACATCGCACATCGCACAAAAAAATTCTCAATCACTCGCATCGCACATCGCACATCGCACAAAAAGGTCTGGAAATAATAGTACTAGTTAATAGTGCGGAAATAATGGTCAATGCAAAGTGGCCTGGAAAAAATGGTCTGGAAATAATAATACTAGTTAATAGTGTGGAAATAATGGTCAATGCAAAGTGGTCTGAAAAAAATGGTCTGGAAATAATAGTACTAGTTAATAGTGTGGAAATAATTCGGTCAATGCAAAGCGGTCTGGAAAAAATGGTCTGGAAACAATAGTACTAATACATGGTCTGGAAATGTATTCATGATATACGGTTTATAATGTGTTTTGGGGGGGTTTAATTTATGGGGGTCGGGGGGTGAGGGCGATTTGACCCAACATCGAACTTGGTCTCCATTTAAATCCCTAGAACATGTGTATAAAATTTGGTGACCCTAGATTACATCATTCTCCTGTTATCGACGTGATAGACGGACGGACGGACAGACGGACTGGGTATTCGTATAAACTGTTTACAACACTTAATAAGTCATTCGAAAGAGCTGGATTTGATAGCTTTCCAATGATCTATCACACATTTATGTTTGTTATTTGACCTATTTCACCCATCTCCCCCTCTCAAAAGGTTAGCCGTTCTCGTCTCGAGTTATCATATTTACAGACGAACGGAGGGACAGAGAGACACCGAGCCAGTCATATATATATACGATACATAGTAACTGTGTGGCTCAGTGAGCTGTTTGCTAAAGCATGATAGAGACGAAGAGATCGACCTCACCACAAGAGGGACACTCGCAGTGTCTAGCACATTGCATAATATTACCGGTCCTCCTCCCCCTCTCACCCCCAGTGCCCCACCACCCCCAGTCCCCCCTGCCACTTTTTTCCAATAAACTCATATGTATTATATAAATATTAAGATTAGTCTGAAAAAATATATAATATTTAATGAGCTGTACTGAAATATACAATGGTGATTTATTTCGTATCGTAATGGTAATGGAATACAGGTATTAAATCCCAATCCATCGCATCACACATCTCCTATAAAAAATATTAAGCCCTTGTGCGATGTGCGATGTGTGGCCCATCGCACATCGCACATCGCACATCGCACAAAAAAAACCTCAATCATTCGCATCGCACATCGCACATCGCACAAAAAATTCTCAATCACTCGCATCGCACATCGCACATCGCACAAAAAAAAACTCAATCATTCGCATCGCACATCGCACATCGCACAAAAAATTCTCAATCACTCGCATCGCACATCGCACATCGCACAAAAAAAATCTCAATCACTCGCATCGCACATCGCACATCGCATGTGCGATGTGCGATGCGATGCGATGCGAGTCGCACAAATTTCATCAACAAAAATGGCCGATTTGTGCGGCGCACATCCCATGCACAAGTGTGTCGCTTCCTGGACCCTAAAATACTAATTTAGCAATGGGGAATGAACATAGTGTGTGAATTTCATTAAAGATTCAATTTGAGCAAGGAGGACCTAGTTTTAGTGTCGCAGACAAGGGCCGTTCGTAATGGACGTTTGATTTCATAGTATTTTAATTAAAGTCTGAAGAGCTTTAACGTTTTTAACGAGTCAGTCTGTCCGTTTCTAACTACCAGACGGTTAATTTTTTGATGATCATAATTATTTCTACATAAAGCTATTTAGGAATTAAATTTAAGGCCTTAATTGACTTAAAAATGTCGTTTTTAGTAAACTGTCTCCTCATAAAATGTTGGGTTTTGTATTTTATGGCCAACCCTTTGGACAGAGAGATTTCTAGAGCCGATTTTTTTGTCGGATCTGAAAACTTGACAAGTTTTTTGGACTATTCTTCTTGTTCTAGGAGAATAGAGTTGATTTCGAGAGGGTCGAATGTAGTTGATGGACGAGTCTCATTTTCCGTCGATTCAGTGCAGCTTCATTTACAATTATGGACCGACTTGTCTGCCTCCTCCGACCTTTAATGAATCCCTCATTCACAGAATCACAATCACCAGAATTCATTACCAATTACAACTCTAATTCAGAGGCCCGCTTTCATTCATTCATTCCACACCCTTGGCCGGGGCGGGGTCTAGCATAATAGATCTTGTGGATATAACATATAACCCTGACTTTTACTTCTTTGTAAATAGCCTATGACAATTTATGTCACATGTCATTAGATTCGAGGTGACATTTAGGACGAGTTCAATAGGTCATCTGATTTTGCACTTTTTCACAATCAGCAAAATCATGGGGATTGTGCTAGAATATTGATTGAGCTTCCTGATTTACTCTAAGGAATAGGAGAGATGAGACTAATTTCATGTCTACCATTTAATCATCACAACTGTCATTTTTGGCTTATTTTAACGATATCTATCTTGGTCCATTGCAGATCAATGTATCTTACTACAATGGATCTTAAAAATCCATCATTGAGATCTCAATAACATGACAAGAAAGTCAATTCCATTGTTGAAAAAAAACTGTAGATCGCGATAAGTTTTAGGAATTTTACAACCGGAACTCATTGAACCAAAACCAAAACTCGTAAACTACAATTTAGTTCCAAGCCCAAAACATTAAATTTAATTGTCCGAATTAAAATGACTAAAATAAGATCAAATTTTGAGTAATAAAATGGTATAATGAGTGGAAAAATTATAAAAATTACATTAACGTATAAATATTTGTATAAAAATTCATGAAAATAGCCAAAAACGGTAGCACTTTACAGTTGCAAAATTAGCAACAAAGTAAAAACCCTCTCCGAATTAATAAGCTGCAACGGAGACTAAAAGCTGCCCCGACTACAAGCCGGCTAAGGAAAGAGCGGTTTCATTTAAAAGTCCAACTTTTTAGTTTACGAGCGGCAAGGCATCAAAGACCGACGAAAAGTTGACGGACTATTCTTCAAAACTCGAAATATTTAATCATTAATCGTTAGTCGTTGTTTTAGTTAATTAGTCCAATTAGGGAAGAATAAAGTAGTGACGGGAAGATGGTTAAATTAACTCCAGATTTGATTCAAAATGCCTATCAGAGGATCAACCCTGTTCGAGACCGGGAATTGGATCTTCGAGGTTTTTGTTTTTATTTTTTTATTGCGCATTTATTTACTGATCACTGATGACTGATTAAAACTGTTAATTACCAATTACGATTTCTAATTCGTTTCTTTATTCTGCATTTTAGGATTCAAGATTCCGATGATCGAGAACTTAGGAGCCACGCTGGTAAGTCAAGTCTCATTTTATCCAAATTCACAAAAAAATACAACGCAAAATGTGAAATGTACGCATAATGTTGAATGATTTGCTAATGTAATGCATAATGCTTTAACATTAAACACAAAACACAATGCATTTGCTGGTAATGTTATTGTGTATGATTCATTGTTTACCCATCATTGCGGTTTGCCCTTGTGCCTCGTTGTTGCTTAAACTTCAAACTTTAAAAACCTTGATTCATAATTAATTTTGAATTTCTAATTTCTGCACAGAACCAGTTCGACACGATCGACTTCTCGGATAATGACATACGGAAGATCGACAACTTCCCCCTCCTCCCCAGACTCAAGAACATTCTAATGAACAACAATCGTGTCGTGTGAGTAACTTCTCATATGTGTCATGTGTATCATCATGATACATGATACTATCATGCCGTCAATTTGCAATTACGCATTCGATTCAATTTCACGATTTAGAAGGTAATATCCAGGTTCAGGTTATTAATGTTGTTTTGAATTTGCAGAAGAATTAGCCCGGACCTGTATCACGTAATCCCCGAGTTGGAAATGGTCATACTGACAAACAATATGATCCAAGAACTAGGAGAGATCGATAACCTGGTCGCCCTTAAGTACCTCAGACAGTTGAGTTTCCTTTTCAATCCTGTTTCGACAAAAGAACACTACCGGATGTATGTCATTTATCGGCTTCCTCAATTAAAGGTTCTGGATTTTAGAAAGATACGCGAGAAGGTTAGTTAGTTTCAGTTTCAGAGTCCATTGCCAATTGCCACGACTTAAAAACTATCGGAAAGGAAAACTGAACTGTTTTTAAAATTGCAGGAACGAGAGGAAGCTAAAGCATTTTTCAAAACTAAACAGGGAAAGGAATTCCGAAAGGAAGTTGCAAGTACAAGAACAGCTCATATCGAAGTCGACTTGGACGAGGAAGAGGAGAATGGGATTACCAATGGGGTCGGGGTCAAACCCAAAAATGTGGTTAAAAGAGGTTATTACCTACTGGGATTTTTATTATATTTCCACAATTTGCACTGCTTTTTGGGCTGATTCTTACGTTATAATTTGTTTTCAAACGTAGGTCAGTTATTATCGGCAGAAAGGTCCAGCGAGGTTAATACTGCGATTAAGGAAGCTATTAAGAACGCCACATCGTTAGAAGAAATCGAAAGACTCAACCAACTGCTTCGCTCTGGACAGATTCCTCAAGCTGTGGCTGGTAAGATTTTATATCAAGGATTCCTTCTTGATTTGTGAAAATTGTCAGCGTCATGTCATAAATTAAATATTAAAAAAAAACATCAGTATACAATTTTTAAGTACAATTTTATTTAAAATCTCAACAGCGGTAACTCCGAAGAATACCATAGTTGCTGAAGGCACAACATCAACAGAAGTTGAAGAGGAGGAGGAGGAAAACATGGAGACAGAAATGGAATAATTTCCTGTCGTTACTAGATAACTATACTAATATTATTTACGTGTGATGAAATGGATGCAGGTGGATCATGATTTTTTACTTAAGTATTTTGTTCTTGTTTTGTACTGAACTGAAAGTATATGAAAGTTTATGACATGTTGGATGGTTTAATAATAAGTATATATAAATATTATATATTTTAAAATATTAAAATGTAATTTCTTGGAACTAGTTCCCAATGAAATAAACTGTCCAGGAATCTTTAGATTATGATTTAGCCGTTTAATAATTCGTTGTCTCCGTTGTATTTTTTGCAGTTTAAGATATTTTATTTTACAAGCAGTAACGATATAAATAAGAATCGGTTAAAATTATATAGTTTTTTTAAGCTGAGGAGCTTCTTTTGTACTGAAGACTTAACCGACGAATGCTGGAGTCTGGCAGCTTCCATTACAGCATTTCTTGTTCCCTAGAACCCAATAAGATTATCATTAGTTTTTACTGCGATTTAAAAGAATAGTTGAAATTTTAAAACTGGTTAAAGTATAAATACCTTGACAGTCATAATCTTGATAGCATTGCCTTGTATTTCCCCATCCGTTTCCACCTTGACTGCCACCGCCTCCAATTATCCCATTTCCACCTTGAGATCCACCACTTCCGATGATTCCATTTCCTCCTTGGGAACCTCCAAACCCTCTGGACACTGGAGCTGCGAATGGTTGATATTGACGTTTTTCTACTTTCTTCTCATGGACATCGTCTCCAGATACGGATCGACGGTATCGACCATTTCCATAACCACCTCCGGGCCTATAACAGGATCCAGGTTTCTGACGACTGCCACCACCGCCTGCAAAATTTTTTTATTGCCGATAAAAAACCACCGATTTAAAAGTTAAGTTATCAACTGGTTGAGACTCACCTGGGTATCCTTGGCTCAATTGACAGCTAACAATTGCTGCCAAACTCAGAAGTAGGATCAAAGAAATGAAAGACTGCATTGTTTCGATTCTAATTTAAGATTTCACTAATTCTTGATGGTTTCGACAACTGTCGCTCGACTAGCTATGAATTGTCAGCAGGGAAGCTTTTATATGCGGTTGTAGATTTTAAAATAATTGTGATTTCATTTCCAGAGAACCTTTGTCGTCGTAGGTAGTCCTTGTTTACTCCGCACAAATAATAGGTAAAAAAAATCATGGAAAGTACCAAATTATCATTGATTGTCATTTCCATTTAAAACTGAGATACTTGAATGAGTTGGATGGTCCGACAAGTTAATATAAGACTTCTGAGAAATTCAATATTAAGTATCTATAGGGGAAATGCGAATAAGTTAAGTAGGATGTAGACAAAGAATAGTTCCATGTAAAATTATAGGTTTCAACCACTAAACTCCATGCACCATGAAGGCATGAATGCACCCACCCCATAGTCTAAAAATAAATATAAATGTAACCCACTATAATCATACAACGCTAGCATATCTCTGGGTGGGTCCATTCTTTCAATTCAGACATTGTACATACAAGCCAACTAAAACTCGCCGATTTAAATAAATCATAATTTAAATTTAAAAAACGTATGTACGTAACGTAAAAAACGGTGCATTTTGCAATATAAGTCGGTGGTACTACTAAACTATTGAGATCATAGTAGAAGCAAGTCGAAGTATTGTAATAATAGTTATGGATGGGTATTTTTGTTATATGCATACTATATTAACTTAACGATATACATATAATATTATTGTCCGATGGCACTTACTGCTTCATTATCATTGTCACCTCTTGAACAAACTATCTCTATGTGTGAAGAGTCAACAGTCGGTTCAGTACCTGTGAATTGATTTGACATTGTCATCGTAATTAGGTTGTATGTTTTTGCAATACGTAATGCCACCTAAACGGAATTCGATACGTAAATACGTCGAAGTGGTTTCGGTAAATTGTGAACCATTGGTCATTTTGTAAAGGACATATCTTTCACGGAACTAGAAGTGATTCAGAACATGAATGAGAATGTCGCACATTTAGTCAAGTACTTTTCCAAATATTCCAGTTCTAAAAAACAGTTTACAATTTACGATTGTTACGTATATACGCATTAGAAATTTGAGCAACAATAAAAGCATCCTTCAACTCGTGTGTTGTGTAGTCATTACTATTATAGGTCTTGTTATTCGAAGTATAGTTGGGTTGTAGTATGTATGCACATTTGAGGGGTACATTTTATGGCTTTCCACACTTATCATTTCCAGAAACATTTGAAATCGCACTTGTATGCACATGACAAGAAGCTTGCGATTCTGAAAGTATTAAGTTAATCTTAATATATAAACCCTTCTAAGGGAGGTCATTTTATTTTTTATTGATTATCGATTGATCGTTTGTATCTGTACGTAAACTGTCTAATATTTTAGATTTTGTGAGATAAGTGACCAATAAATGATGCGTAGGACACTGATTATTATAAACGAGAGTTAATTAATTATATCTAGGATGCTACTGGAGCCTGTCGTTTCTCAATAATATTTTTAATAAAAAATTCCCCAGCTTTGTAGGAACTTCGGACTAGTGGGCCACTTGCTGTGTATAGGAATCCTAAATCAGAGCCCGTGTTTTCCCAATGAAGGAACCTCTCCGGAGTTACATATTCTACGACCTTGAGGTGCCGTTTTGTAGGTTGCATGTATTGACCTAAGGTTACACAGTCGACTCCAGCGCTTCTCAGATCTAGACATGTTCAAATTCAAGCATTCAATAATTATTTTTTCAATGCGCATTTCAATTTTTTGTAATTTCCAGTTACCTTTCATTGTTTGCAATACTTCCTCGTCAGATTCTCCGAGACCCAGCATAATCGACGACTTCGTTACCATATTTGACTTCACTATCTTAGCATGCTCGAGGACTTTCAATGTTTGCCTAAAATACATTATCAAATGCAATTAAAATCAGGCCTTGAATCTCTTGAGATTAGAAAATTATGAATTCGTCCTGAATGGAAAAAATCTCCTTACCTATACTTTGCTCTAGGATCTCTGACAAAAGGTGTCAACCTTTCCACGGTTTCAATATTATGTGCAAATACGTCTAATCCAGACGAAACGACATTTGCAGCATGATCGAGATTCCCTCTAAAATCCGGTGACAAAACCTCCACTAAAAGCTTTGGAATTTCCACCTTTAAATGACCCACGGTTTTAGCAATATGCATGGAGCCTCCGTCGGGTAGGTCGTCTCGATCAACAGAGGTCAAAACCACATAGTCAAGTCCCCATGCAGCGATGGCTTTGGCAGTGTGCTCTGGTTCGTTAGGATCTAGCGGAGGTGGGGCTCTGGATGTTTTGACGGAACAAAATCGACATCCCCTGGTACACGTATCACCCATTAACTATAAATTAACAAAATGAAAAAATTATATGAAAGCACTTTCACTTTTTACAATTGTAAATGTTCATCTTCGCTTACTCTGACTTACCATAATTGTGGCAGTCGCAACTTGATCAGGTCCCCCTCCCCAACATTCCCCAATGTTTGGGCATCTGGCCTCTTCACAAACCGTGGATAAGTTAAGTCCTCTTAAAGTACTCTTTAATTTAGCGTAGTTTTTTCCCACGGGAATTTCCGTTTTAAGCCAGGGGGGCAACCGAAGCCTATCGGACTCTCCCTTTTCTCGTTTTAACTTTCCTGTGGGTACATAAAGTAAATCAATAAAAAATGATAAAATCCAAAACGAGCTATATAACTGATAGTAATTGTTTCGGTTCTGATTTCAACCTTTATAATCGACCCATTTCCGGTCCTTTGGAACGGCTCCGGAAATGAAATCGGAGAGGTCCGGTCCATCTGCGAATTCCTTCCGCTTTTCATCAATCTCCGACGATTTCAAAGGGGCTGGAGCAGTAGCAGCGTCTGATTTCCATCGAGATGTGGCCTAGAACCAAATTACAAAATTTGGTTGGTGTGTGATACGGAATTTTATTATGTATTACTTATAATTATGTATAATATCCAAATCCAATGTATCAATAAAAATGGGCGACATTCATTTAAATCATTTGAGAAATTGAAGTCAAATACCACAAGACTCGATTTAAAAGGAAGTCTGGAGCGGAGATTGGCCGGAATCAGGAGTATCGGAACGGAACTCATCTCTCTTCAAATCTGTTGTAAAGAATGTACAATATATCGATTAGATTTACAGTCCTCTCTTCCTGATCGAAATAATTATGAAAAACAAAATTAAATAATACAAAATATGAAATACAAAATAAATACAAAATATGAAATATTTATTTTTGATAGAGGTTCTAAATTCAAAATACAAAATAACAAATGAAGTCTTACACAAGAATAAAACGGAGAGGAATTGAAGTAATCAACAGAAGAGTAGCCTGACTGCGGAAGACATGTTATCAGGATGACCCTTGACCTTCTTCTTATCTCATTAAAACTACCACGACATTATTTTGTGTATTTGTGAATCAGATTAAAAGATTTAAAATTCTCTCCCGCCAAATCCAGATAGGGCTAAGCAAGAGCATAAATCAATACTTTAATTTAGTTGTACTTTACATAAATCATAAATCATGAATAAAATAGAAACGTGGATTTTTTGGCTAATCATAAACTATAAACCCCTCGAAATAACTGTCTGTTGCATAGGCTTTTTTACTTTTCTTGAAAACAGGGTCGAGGAGCGAACAGGATTTCCTATACCTACAATGTTAAACTCCGAGAGGTGTGTGTGTGTGAGAGAGGAGAGGACTGGATTCTATATACTGCACCATATTAAACTCCGGGTGTTGTCTGGTTGAGAGAGGAGAGGACTGGATTCCCTATACTGCACCATGTTAAACTCCCCGAGTTGTCTGTGAGAGAGAGTAATGGACTGGATTCCCTATACTGCACCATGTTAAACTCCGCGAGTTGTCTGTGAGAGAGTGAGAGAGGAGTGGACTGGATTCCCTATACTGCACCATATTAAACTCCGAGAGGTGTGTGTGAAAGAGAGCAGCAGATGGGAATCCCTATACTTTCAATGTTAAAGTCTGGGAGGTGTGTGTGAGAGAGAGGAGCGGACGGGATTCCTTTTTACTGGGGTTACGGCTACGGGACGGGATTTACTGACACATTATTGCCATACCCTTGCACATTAATTAATGATATATATTAGATAATAGTCAGATTAACGGGTCGACGGTTGGGACCCTTGGCGATAAGTGGTAAGAGGTAGGGATTTCGATTTCGGCGATAGGTAGTAGTCGGTAAAGGCTCTATTTCGATTATTAGTCGACGATATTCGGTATAATAGCCCAGATCAAGGTCCTTGGAAATGAATCTCAATAATTCAATCCACTTCCCGAAATAATTCCCCAACCCATGAAAGTCAACGTAAAGCTCTCCATACCCTTATTAAAATATTAAAACCCGATAAGCATAAGCATGGCCATTTCATGACAAGGTAGGTGAATTGAATTGATATAGAGAGGTAACGACACATGGAGACTTTTCATAAAAAAGTTCATTTTTGAAGAAATTTAACTCTCCATGGGGATTTTTAACAGAAATGCAATATATTCTATAGCAATAAGAATTCTTTCAGCTACCTTGATTTTGATTTCATGATTTTGGATCGAAGGAATCATACGCCTCCAGAAATCCTTTTAATTCTACGTTGCCATGATAAACTCGAGAAGAATAATTCCTCAATTTCGAAACGTTGGAATTCGAAGTTTTTCAAAAACCCTTGATTTGGCCTAACTTTTTGAACCACCACCGTTGTCGAAAACACGAGTCAGACCCGGAATCAAAATGGGGAACACAAACTCAGCACAGAAACGGAAGCGAGACGAGTCACCGGAAACGGTCCAAAAATTTGCCACCGGCATCCCATCCCTTGTCCGCAATGTGGAATGGAGTCTGAAAAACTTCAAGACACTTGTTCACAACAAGGACTCCATCGATTCCCTCAAGTTGAACTTCGATGTGGAAAATACAATCGACATGCCATCAAAGTGGTGCTTGTATTTTAAGTTGAACCCAACAAATCGCAACTCAATTGGTCTTTATTTGAGATATACCGACCAAGCTCCAGAAGGAACTGAAGAGATTTTCGTCAACTATAAAATTCTCATAAATTCCGGCGTCGGGGGCAAAGAAACACGCATGGGGCCACATTTCTCCAATTTTAAGACGAGCACTTGGGGCTGGGGTCGTCATGAAGTTTTTTCGCACGAGGCCCTCATGGCCACTGCATCCGACCTCCTTCCAAATGGAACCCTTAGCATCAAACTGAGAATGGAGATGTTTGGAAATGTAGCTCCCAGCACTACTAACCTCACCGATTCCAAGAAACCGCGACGGATGCTGATTCAGACTCCATCCCAGGCTGCCGTCGTCGACGACATGTCCAAACTCTTCGAATCGGAGACAAAGGCGGACTTGGTCATCCAGACCAAGGACAAGCTCTTCAACGTCCACCGACTCATTCTGGCGGCTCGGAGTCCGGTCTTTAGGGCCATGTTCGAGACGGAAATGACGGAAAATACAACGGGACTGCTCGAAATTGGGGACATCAGTTCCAAGGCCATGGGATTTCTGCTGAAATTCATGTATTCGGGGGGATTGGACAGCGGCTGGGCTGAGGTCATCGATGAGATTATCTACGCGGGCGATAAGTACAACCTGCCCTCTTTGATGGAGTTTTGCGATCAGGGACTCATTGACGCAGTGACTGTCGAGAATGCTATGAATCTGTTGCTCTTAGCCAAGCGACATGGTCTTGTCACTGCGACAGCGGATATAACGGGGTTCATAAGGGAGAATTTCGAATCGGTTCTGGAGTCATTCCCCGACGGGGTCTCAGTTCCGGAAGCAGTTGCGACAAATATGAACGACCCAGATCTTTAAGGCTTTTGCATCCCAGCCAGTAAATAAAGTAAGAAGAACTTCATTTGAGGTGTAATTATTGTATTCCGGAGATACATACATAATGAAATGTAAACCTTGAATGAATGTGAACTTGTAATTTAATAAAAATATACACAAGCCATGGGGACTTATTTAGAAGCTTCTAACAAAATCATTTGACTAAAACCCGTCTTTTTGGATGAACTTCTGAATGAATAATTTATTTCGGGACCCGTTCCTAGATTCCTAGAAATCCCTAACCCGTATATTTTTCTAATTAACTCTTGCAGTTCCAAAGTTCCATTTTAACTGCAGTATGAATATGCCTATAAAACCGCACTCGGGTCATATTTTATTTCATAAATTATAAATTCCAAGAGTTTCTGGAAAACCGTGGGTGCCAAAAATGCCCGAAATATATTTTCCTGTTCAATCAACAATACATTTTAATTAAAATGTGTTCTAAAGAAGCTTGGCTGGCCCGAACCTGGAAAAATTCTTCAAAACTCCATCTCCGATTCAGTTTGGGCTTATCCGGACTTTGCTTAAGAAAACTCGGCTATTCGGGCTATTTCCACATATGAATTTTACATATTAAATGGTTTCCTGGTTCTTCTGGCAAATTGCCGTAAATTGGAATCAAGAATCATTAGCTCTCAATATTTTCATTCGGCAGAAGTAATTGCAGAGTGGAACTGGCAATTAATTGGCCTTATAGTCCAGTCCAAAAAATAAATGCGAAGATCTCTTTAGCCAGATAACTTTGGCAGTTTGTCATTTTTCTATTGAAACATTGACTTGACAGCCTCCACAGTAGGACATATTTTTCTGTGGCGTTTGTGAGACCAAGCAAATTTTGAGAGTTTGACAAACCAATTTTTTCATACGAATTTAAGTCTGATTTTTAAAGAGACGGGTTCGAAAATTGAGGATTTGAATTTCGAAACCTCAATAACAGAGGGTGTATAAATTAGGACTTTAGAACGTTCATTTATTTGTCAAAATGCTCCACAAGTCGGCATATTCGTTGCTCTTCAACCAAATCAAGATCGGGAACCGGCTCTCGTCCCATTGTCTCAAGTGGAACGAGGACAATACGATTGTCGAAGTGACGAAATCGAAACTGACGCTGTTCTTCTGGAAAGTTGGTCTCGTCATCCTGTTTGCATATGCCTTCTTCATCTACTACAGGATATACGAGTCCCTCTCCTACTACAACCTTCCTGCCGAACAATGTTGCATACAATTCTTCTACGGCATTTCCTTCTTCTATTACAGTACTAACAGTTACAACTGCTATGCTAAGGGCCCCGAAATTGCGGAGTTTGTGACCAACTTCTTCAACTTTGACCGGAGGTTCAAACGTAAGGTTCAAAACATGTAAAACTGTTGGAAAAGTCTGTTTTTTGGAAACTACCGTTTGGTTTTTGATAATAAATATTTTCGAGAAACTAAAGAATAGCTGAATGTTGCTCATACTCAAAAACGAAACTACCTTAGAGTTAGGCGTCTTTTTGACTATATCAGTGGGGTAAATTGAAAATTTAAAGGAGTAGATGATTGGGGTAATTTGAGATTAGGGTTACATGAGATTGGGGTAATGTGAGATTGGGGTAATATGCGATTGGGGTAATGTAAGATTCTTGCATGAAAAGTCTTCTATTTGTCAGACTATGACTTATCTTTTAGCAAATTCATATTTTTCGACAGTAGAGTGATACAATATATTATTTTGTACATTGTTGTTAAAGCGATGGCAAATCAGGTGAAACGGACGAAGGCGTTCGGGAAGGTGCTGATAATGTTTTGGATGGTTGGGATCGGAAGTGGCTTCTTCCAAGGGCCCTGCTTCCTCTACTTCCAGAAGAACCACAACTTCATCTTCTCTGTCGTGGAACCGAGGGTGGGACCCGAAACAGCGTCTTGGCTCGTCCTTGTTTTTGCTCTCTTTGAAATGTGGCTGAGCCTCATGTCCTGGTTCACTTCCTTGTTCCATTCTTTTATCTTCATCGCAGTCGCTAACTGCATCCCCCTTTGGACGGAGCATATGACGTAAGTTATAAACTGAGGAACTTATTAAGGGGCACCCTTTTATGCCTTTACTCTGTCTGTTCGTCTGTCCGTCCGTGCTCTAACTCTCAAACGGTTGAATATTAAAAAAAAAAAATGTCGGGAAACCATGTCGATTTATGCTCTTCCAGCAATACCTAAGTTCGAGGACAGTCAAAGGTCAAGTACAATCGAAAGATGTACACGATTGTACTCTATAGTTGGGGCAACCTAAGATTCTTGAATATAACGTCTTTAACGTCTCGGAAACGCGTTAAATGTAATTCTACGTCTTATTTCATGTTATTTCACGTTTTTCTGACGTGCGTTTAAAACGGTTCTTTTATTCGATTTAAATCTGTCATTTGACATTAAAACAAACGAAAAAAAATCAGGTTTCAAGGTGATGGGAAACCGAACCGGCCGATGCAGCGGACAACTTACTATCGGGCTCTCCAATGCCTGATGGTCCAATTCAACGACTGCTATTCCTGGCATTCATTTATGGGAGTCAAGATCTCGGCCTTCATCGGTCTCATCATCAGTTGCTACGGGAGTTTGCGGTTTTACGGGAAAATCCCGATCCTCGGATACGCGGTTATGCCCCTCAGTATCGTCCTTGGTACAATGTATGCATTTCTCATGTTCCCCAAAGCGGCTGAAGCCCGTTCATGCCTCTTCGACATGCTCAATGGCTGGGGGCTTTTGGGGATCAATTTTATTCAAAGCAAGGGATTTACTGATCCCACTGGTCCAAAAATTCCAACTGACCCCAACCGGAAACAGGGTGAGGTGGCCCTTGTAGACGTAGATGGTGACCCCACCGGAACCGGACGCGCGTCAGCTTCTCTAGGCAGTGTGCCCCAGAGGGGTAGGGTGAGACAGCCAGGGGGTAATGTAAGATTTAGTAGGAAACGGCATAACTTGTCGTTCATTCGGTCTTGCCCTCAAGTCGGCTTCCGCGTTGGGGACTTTTACATCATCCATACTGGCACGACCTTTACTTTTATTGATTTGGTTGTGAATCAAACTATTAACTGCTTGCTTTCCTTTTAATTTAAGTTAACCGGATTGTTTTATAGTTTTAAAGCTTTATAGACATTAGAGACGTTTCAGGATTGGGCACAATGGGTACTAAATCACTTCAAAAGGGGGCAAAATATGTCGAAACATGCAATAAAATAAATAGATGTACATCTATCGCTAACATTAGTTAGGGTGGTAATTTTTTTTCGATTTTTATTGACTACATATCATCAGCCGATTCTGGCCATTCTGGGGTTTAATTTTGGCATTTTGGGTTATAGTTCTTACGAGAGTATGTCTATCTCAAAAAGTATTACGAGTGCGAGCTACACGAATTTAGTTACCACTGTAAAATAAACGCTAGAACAACACAACGGTCTTATTGTTAGCTCTAAGCAATATATATTGAAATAAAAGTATATTTAATCTATAAAAACAGAAAATTTAATATTACACGATGTTTGGGGTTCATCTCAAAACTTATGGATTCTGCACTTTTTATTGAAGTTTGGAAAAGGGACATGTAGTCGAGAACATGAAAACTATCGAAATTAAAAATTAAGCAACTTGGTTTTATTTGCAAATATCCATAAAAATCAAGTTGGATTACTCAAAATTAAATTTTCAAAATTGTCTAATATTGTGATGCAATTTTGAAAAAACAAAAGCTTGTGAACGTATTATCATTATCATTTGCAAAATAAGAGGCACGATTAGCTCCAATCCTGAACATCCTTTTTATATTTATAACTCCATTCCATCATTAAAATTTAGTGTCAATCTGCTTCATCGTTATGCTTTAATTATAATGTGTTTAACACTGATGAAATTACAAGCTAAAACGCTTCAAAATCTTCAGTAAAGCATTGAGCATTTCGACATTGACCCAGAAAGACCCTCTTTTCCTATTTCTTAGAAAAAAAAACAATTAATTAATTAACACCGATTTCGACAGTTTCAAGACATGAATTTGTACTTTTTTCTTAAAATAATTCTCGTACTTTACTACACCGGGTCCGAATGTTTGGGTACAACCGTTTCCCACGAAGAATTCGACGAGGGGCCGTGCATGGACGACATATCCAACTACGCTGCAACCAAGTTGGACTTACTTTGGGTACATTTGACATTTCAATTCAATTAAAATTATTCCTATTCCATTTCGAAATTTCGAAACTACAATTTTTCAACGCATCTATTTAATATATTTAATTTTTCTATTAAAATGCTGTAAATCGAACAGTTCGGAACATCCAGGTACTTCTACGTGCCACTGGCAAGTGCAAGATGTTACCTCGGATATGCAGAGGCCCTGTTGGGTCGACAAATCAAATCCGTAGAAGAATTAGAGGAAATGAAATTGCGGATATACACGCAAATCTTCATTCCGCCAATTGTTACTAATTATGGATTCGGAGAGGAACGCTTTTTTCGACAATACTGCGTTCCAAATGGACTGGGATTGGCTGAATCGGTTTGCCATCCATTGCCATTTACAGGGTCTCCAGGATCAAATACTACCGGAATCGGTGAGTAAATTAATTTAAAACCGTACTTTACACGTAGATACAGAGGTTCGTATTTTAATGTGGGAGAAAATGTGATCTTTTAATACGCTTTTTGACCGTTCTAAAATAATTGCAAGTATGGAATTGTAAAACTTAATTTTTTCGTATTAACTTACAGAAAGATCGGAAGACACAGTGGTTTACATGGACAACAAGACAACAGTAATGTTTGTCCGGTGCATTAACAGGTCATTCCGAGACTACAAAGTTCTGTCTACGAAACCCAAGTTGGATTCAGAAACCGAAAAGATAATCCAAAAGAAGATTAAGGAACTTGGATTTAATCCGAAGTTAATCCGGTTTACCGACTACGATAAAGCTGAAATTCAGCCTGCTCAAAATTATGACGATAATGTTTTAGAGCATTCGGGTATTAATAATGAATTGTGAGTATTTACAGTTTTGTACTACACTACAATAAAAATGTAATTTAATTAAAGTTAAGATAACATTTCTTCTATGTACATTTACCAATGTAGTAATAAATAATTTGGTTGTAAACAGTTTTTAGTTTTTTATTCCCTTGTAAATTTAAGTGATCGAGATCATGGTATTAAACTTGACTCCTCGTACTTCGTCGCAGTTCTCAAGTCGATAAAATAATAATTTATCACAATTTGAGTGTTTATGTTTATATGCTTCATATACATAATCTTAAATTAATTAAAATGGGCATGAGAAGCCAAATCGAGAAATTACTTTAACTTAATTAACTTTAACACTCATCAACTCATCATAAAATATAATTGAAAGGCAGGCATATTGTGCCCGAAAATTGGACCGTAAAACTTGGTCAGATATTTCCCTGTATCATCATCGCATCATAGTATTACCATTTTTTACGACATAATATAATATAACTTAACGCTACATATAAATAAAGATTAATGATAATGACGGATATTTAGATTCATGCTTTATAGTATAATAAAAAATCTCCGTTTGGTACATACATTGTCTTTTTAATAACATTGCCGTGTATTTAAACGCGCTAATAAACATAATATTTTATTAGTTAAGAGCTTCAATCTATTCACCTATTACTCCAGTTTCCACAATAAATTTTGAGGCTGTAAATGAATTTGTTATTCTTTAAAAACTAATTATTTGGTATACATCGTAAGTTTTTTTACAGTTTAATCACTTGTTCAGTAGGTTATAAGTAAAAGGCAGGAGCGTTTCTGAAGTTAAGCTGTCTAGAAAATTTCAAACTAATTTCAAAAATTTAAAATTTAAGAATCCAAGCTCAAGATGGTCAATTCCGAACTATCCTCTCAAATCCAACTGGGGTTAAATTACCTGGAAACATCCTGCAGGCCAATAACAGGGTTCCAAAACGACTCTATCGGGACATCCAGAACGGGTTTAAAAAGCGGGTATTTTCCGGAAGAGATCTTTACTTCGATGAATGCCCTGGATCTTCTGGCCGATTCCCTTAGTTCGAAAACTAAGGGGATTCTGAGGGCTTTTATAACGCCCGAATATGGGTTCGGATCCATAAACTTCAATAAATACAAGGAACTGATCCCAGACGACGTTGAAGACACCTCGTTCTTTCATTGGCTTTTGCTCCGGGATGGACTGGCTGAAAAGGACAGAAAAATCCTGGATGTTTCCAGACTCGTGTTTCTAAATAAGCATTCTACGAATGGAATTATCCAGCTCTATCTCGGCCCTTTGGACAAGTCTAAAGAAGATCGACTGGATGCAGGTAAGGAGGGCAATTCCAATTAACTTTTAATTTAACTGTCAATTTAAATACAAATGATGCAGAAATTGGAATTACAACAATATTTGGCGAAACGGCTTATAAAATTATTTATCACTGATTCTAAGCTAATCCTAGTCTTGAAGCCTAGTGGTTTTGTATGATAAGCTATTAGGTGTGGTCTTAAATGTCAATTGCAAATGGGATGATAATGTATTCAGTTTTATTGGAAAGGCTAGCAAAAGGTTGTTTATTTTAAAAAAATTACATAGTAGTGGATATGGTGTTTCGGAATTAGTTAAAGCGTATGTTACTTTTATCAGACCGTTACTCGAGTATTGCCCGGGAGTGTGGGTGCCGGGGCTTAATAAGGGTTTATGTAGTAAGATTGAAAGGTTTGAAAAACGGTGTTTATCTATAATAATGAGAAGATGGGTGGATAGGGTGAATTATGAAGAATGTTTAGGCGAGTTAAAGTTAGTTAAAATAACCGAACGTAGACATGATGCATTTATGAAATTAGGAAAAAAGTTATTATTCAGTAGGAGGTATAGGAGTTTTTTACCGAAACTTGAAGTTGGAGTAGGTGAAAGAGTGTTAAGGAATAGAAAAGGAATAATGTTCTGCAATGTCAGTAAAACGTGTAGGTATAGTGAATCGACAATCCCACTATTGATCAAGATGATTAATGCAGAGTACATTGAGTCGGGGCAACTGTTTGGAATTAATCTGTCGACTGTTATTGAACTTGAAAATTTGAATGTATAGGATTATATTAATTTGTAATTTTTAATTAAGTAATGAATTGACTTTCACGTATGTGAATTATGTATGACTAGATGAGAAAAATCATGTATTGGTTGAAATTGGTCCTACGTATTGCAAGTGGTCACACATGCATTCCTCTGATCAGTAAGACTTGAATAAATAATAATAAAATAATAAAATAATAAAAAGCTTGGTTACTTTTGAGACTGCCACCAGTTGTAAAGTTGTAATGTAGTGCTTTCAAAATCGAAACAATTAAGCCAAATTATCTAGTTCATTAGAAGTGCATATTCTCTTTGCGTATCATTAAAAATATGAAATCAGTACCACTTCAGCGAAAGATGTTTTCTTGGCTCTACGAATCGCTTAGAAAAGCTCAAGTATAGTCAAGAGTATGTGAACTGATTCCGTCCCCAATTTTGTCTAATTCTAATTTAACTTGCTAATTACTCCTCGTCTCATTTCATAAGGCATCCAAATTTTGTATTGCAGGTTGCTTATCGAACACAATGCGGTTTCTCTACAGTATCGGTGCGGATAAGGAGGCCTTAAATACTGAGGAATACCTTTACAACTGGCTCGTTTCAAAGGAATACCTGAAGGGAACGCGGTACTATCCGTCCCCAGATACGTTTCTTTACTTCTGCGCACGCGCCGTCACCCAGCAACAGCGCTCTCTACAGAAGTTCAAGGAACCGCTTTACGAAGCGATTAAGAACCGCTTCACGCAGGACGATAGGACCAACTTGCCCCTGGATCTGTCCCTCAGGATACTGACACTTGGGGCATTGGGTAAGCTGAAAGCCCAGGAATTGAAGGGCAAGATCGAGGGGGCGATTACGACTCTGAAGGGGCAACAAGACTCCAGAGGGGCGTGGCCTAAGGACGCTTTATACAAACTCGGGCAAACTGAGACGTACCTTGGAGGGGATGCAGTTTCGACCATTTTTGCTGTGGCTGCTTTGCAGGCTTATCAGAAGGGATTATTGACTGACAGTGATAATTGCAGTTCTAACTTTTAGTGACATGGTTAAATCATGTAATTAAAATGATTTTGCTATTAAAGCTTGACAGTAAGCATCAACAAATCACCTTTTCCATCAAATCTTAAGCGGTTCATAAAGTCTCGCTACATGGGACATGAGATGACAAAGAGAAAACAAATTAAATATGAAAACACGAGTTTAATTTGTTCTTGTTACTTGTAATTGTGATAATCCATTTACATTTCAATCATTCCAATGAATCGATATTTATGAACAGTAAATTAGTGTTACTTTACATTTCAAGGGAAGTTTTACCATAAAATTTAGTAAGCATCAACATCTACCACTCGTGGAATTATTTCCTTCTCGAGAACTTATATCGTCTTGTATCTTGGAATGAGAATTGACGCAAACGTAATTAAGATCAATTCGTCTGATCTTTGCTTTGTTCCCTCTTTTGATCGTGCTCTGTAGATTTACATACTTTGTTAGGCAAAAATATAATAAAAAATTGATTAGTTTAATTAGAAGAAAGCGAACGTCGTGGTTAGAATACCTTTATTTGGCCGTTCTCCGCTAAATATAATTTTCTCCAGTTGGATAAACGGGGACTCAAAGGCCATGGTCAACCCGAACCCAACCAGAAAACACATTATCAAATGAGAGAAGAACATGTTCGTCTGAAAATAAACATTTGACACAATTAAATTACAGACAAGACCTGTGTCAGGTAGGGGATAATAGTTCGGTGGAATCATCCAACGAAGAAATGTCACATTGCCCCAATCATAAAGCAAAATTATATTAATTTTTGTGACTCATAATGGCTTTCCAACAGCATACTATTTTTTGAACTTGCCTTACCATAGTATACATGTCGAAATACATAGGCTGTCTCAAGGTCAAATGAGTCAAGACTTGAATTGACAGGGATGAGACGTAGACGCAGAACGTAAGTCGACCCAAGGGCACAAAGACCTTCCAAGACAAGAAAGAGTTCACGACGCCCCCGTAACCTTTGACACATGCAAAGATGACCCAGCAAATCACAATGCCCCAAGTAAACCGACTTAGCCCCGCATAAAACCCCGCACCCACTGCATTGTCATCGTTATCGGGGTCATAATACGGGCTAATTCCGAAGATAAGGGCCAAGGCTGTTGCAGTTGACAGACCCCACCCTAAAATAACTACAATCTTTGGCAGTTTAACAGGTTTTTTGCCCAATTTAAATAAAAAGTAGCCCATCCACATGCCCACCAGATATGGCCCTATTCGGAACCAAGGGTGCTGGTAAACCTCGCCAATTCTGTCCCCAGCCCTATAAATAAATACGAATTTGAATTTTGAATTCGTTAACTCAGAAAATCGGATGAAATATTTCAACTGATACCCTTGTTTCCACATAATCAGCGTCGGTGGCAACTTCTCAGTTCCCGCAACTATTCCGGGGGCCAAAATAGACGCTAAGGACGCTGCGCCTAAAACGGTCATCCCGACGTATTGCCATTTCCATAGGAGGAATAGGAAAATAGGTGCAAGGACGAAGAATTGCATGTCGTTTGCAATGTACCAGGATTCCGGCTCACACTTTAACATTCGAAAAAATTAATTGAGCATTAACTTCGATAGCTATAGAGGTTCGAATTTTGACCCAATTTTTGCCAATTTGGTAAATCAAAGTCCCAGAACTAAATACATTCCTCAATATCCTTACCATAGCCTCTCCGACAGTTCCATTGTACACTATCACATTATTTACATACAGTAGATTATGCCACCAGAACTTCTTGCAGTTTTCGAACAAACTCAGGGCATAAGTATCGAAGAAGGGTCCATCTCCCAAATATGGATAGAGTGTTGCAAGTAGTCCAAGAATTAGTGCGTATGTTGGGGTTAATCTGTAATTAAAGTTAACCCCCGTAAAATACAAGCACCCTTTTGAAGGGTTTAAAATACGACCCCATGGGCACCTATTTCGGGATTTCCTGATTTAATTTCTTTTTCGAAAAAATCAGCCAAATTACCTCAAATATCGATGAATATAAAGTGTCAAGGGATTGAGTCGACCCCGAGTCTTGTCCAAGGCTTTTAAAATAGACAAACTCGCCAGCAAGCCACTCATAGTGAAGAACGTATCAACCGAGAAAAACCCGTTCAGGATAATGAACATGGACCAATGTCGTTTGTAAATCTATGTTGTAAATCAAACTCGTCATTGTACTTTCAATTAATGAGTTTTGAGTAATTAATCACTTATTAATTAATGCGTAATTCTACCAAAAAACAATACCTTGTTAATTTCAATATTATTCCAAGAAGGGGACTGAATATTTAGCATAAAAATCGTGTGACAAAGTATGACCCAACAGGTGCTAAAGAACCGCATCCCGTGAATACATCCAAATTCACCCCCTGAACCCGTATTCTGCCATTTAATTACATTCGTCACCAATGAAAATGATAGCACGATCCGAACACCAATATCTAGAGCAAATAATTAGATCCAATATTTTAGGAACTTTTTAAATCTCCGAAATCGGACGACTTACTTTTCCGAAATTCCTCTGTCCCACTTTTGAACCGTAAAAGGGTGTCCAAAACGGTAGCAATCAGAATGAGAAATCCTAGTGCTGACAGTATTGATCTAATAGATGTTTCAAACACAATTTTTACAAGCCAATCCATCAAAGGTGTATTATATTTGAGTAATAAAAACTCAAGAACCTTTAATATAAATATACAGAAAAAGCTTTTGAGAATGAGAAATTTGCGAGTATTTTTACAGAATTTAAAAAATCTCGGAAATTAAACATTTCTTGTCTGCCTTGTCCTTTTAAAATTTCTTGCATTAGAATAGAATAGAGTCTAATTAATTCAGTGAGTTTAAAAAAATAAAAATCACAGGAATGATTAAGACAGAATTTTGTTTTTAAATCATCTCTAATTCCATGTTTCAGTCTTGGCAAATAGTGAGAATAAAGGTTACATCATTGCAATAGCCCCTGCTGGAAACGGAGGTTTTTCGAGGACATTGCAGAACAGGAGATACGGGACAAATGCGTTTGTCCCAGGATTTTCGAGATCCGTAAATAGAATGTATGCCAGCGTCTGAACGTCTTCGTTTGTACACGATGTAGGAACGCACGTTGCATATGACGGGATCGTGAGGGCTGCTGTTGGCCTCAGCATCGAGTTCTATGGGTTACAACAAAATTTTCGAGATATACCCCAAAAACAGGGTAAAAGTTGGATTTTTTGGGGACAACGATATAGAGATGACAATATTTTCTCAAGAATAAAAAAACCCGTTGTTTTAGAAATTTTTGATTTTTTAAGTGCCCGAAAATTTTGCGTATATATAACTTTTATAGCGACAGAAAAAAAAGCGATTTATTTTGATTCGTTAGTCTGTAGTGTTATAAACCGAGAAATATAGCAGCCCATAGCTAATTTTACTGAGATTTCATGGTTTTAAATTTCACTATCTATTTTTCATACGAAATTTCATTGGCCATCCCTATTTATGTTCTTCAATTTAAATACAAAATCATACAATTAAATCGGGAATTGATCCAGAAGAATCCTTAGTCTGTAAACGATCGAGAATAGATCTACCAAACCCAGCCCCGGTCGGCAATAAATATGTCCAGCAGTATTTGCCCTTAAAGTCCGCTTTCGGAGATTCCACGTTGACACATTCGTCCCAATCTCCATAAGTATTCACGTGTCCTGACAAGATACCCTCCGGGAGTTTACCCCAGGAGTCAATCACTGCAATTTAATATAAAACTTCAGCGATGAAGTGTCGGGGCTATTCTAGATTTATAAAATTGCGTTTAAGATACAAAAAATAACCCCCCGAAATAGTAACCCACCCTGTACTTACTTTGCAAGGCCCAAGTGCTAGCATTGAGAATCCTGGACGGTTCCAAAACGATAGAGACCAACTCGTCGACGAATACTTGGACATGTTTTTGACAAGAGTCGGTTATCGGAAGTTTGGGAAGCGTGATCGTTCCATTCCCAATCTGATTCAGATCTCTCTGACCTTTGACCCAGTCTGTGACATACGATGGAACCAAGGCTTTTGCTAGCAGTTCTGCCTCTTGTGTCCTCAACGACTCGGGATTCAATCCCAATTCCTTAAATTTATTTTCGGAAAAGAAATTCGAATCCACAACTCGTTTGTTTAATTCGGAAAGAAGGGTTTGGTGTGGAGCTATTAAATTGGGTGGAAAATTCTTCGAAAATCCACTTCCGGTTAAAGAATTTAGCAGAAACAGGCCTAAGAGATTCTTCATTTTAAAATTTAATTGTTCAACTAACTCTGAGGCTGTAGTAGCCAGAAATGACTCTCTCCAGTCAATGGTACGATAATATATTCATTGGGTAACTGATTGATTACGAACGCTTTACAAATGAATTAATTAAATGTATGTTCAATGTTGTGAATCGTATAATTGTAAAACAGAATCAGTTGGATAGAGACACGTTTTGATTTGACAGTTGGTCAACATGTAGGTGACTAAAGATAAGTATCGGGTTCCGTGTGACAAATTCATTTACCACTTCAATGCAGCTGCAAGCATGTGTATCAGACTTGTAATTAAGTAATTATCAGACGTGCGTAACCTAAATAGCTGAGGGTTCGTCATTGATTGAAGCCAGGGCTCGCAAAAATCCTAGTTTTAATTTAATTTAACTCCAGGACCAGATTATGGAATGTATTGCATTGGGAAGCTTTTATAATCATGTCGGCACTTCGAAAAAAAAGTTAATAGTAATAAGTATTATAATGTTTAAAAAACAGTATGATATTTTGAAATGCTAAACCAAACGTTATGAACCTTGCAACTTGTCAAATGAGCGTCAGTCTGACTCACGCAATTTAGTGGAATACAAGAATTTCAGCTGGAATTTGAAGAGTTGTTTCGATTAACAAGAGGATAAGTCATTGATAAATGTTCATCGCTTCGTGATGACTCACGCTCACCTAAGATCGTTTATCAAGCAGTATCGTGAAGCAAATGCCGAATATGAAATAAGAGATGTCGAGATCGACACAACTTCAATATGCAAATTACTTGGTGTGCATCTGACGATTACGTCTATAAACGGCTGAATTTTAAGAACATACCAAAAGGGCAGCTCACAATCAGTTTGAGTTCAACAAGGGAAGAAAGGTCAAATGCCACTATTTTTAATTTAGCGACCCTCAGGTGATCCATCAACGTCATTCCCTAGTCTTAATCAAGGGGTATTCAACGGTCTGTGTGGTTTTTCTCTATGGTTGGGGTAGTGTGAGATTTTGGATATTTTAGGTATCGAAGCGCAGTAGAAACTCTAAAGATAAGCTTTTAACACAATAATGCGTGCAACAGTTTAAAAACGGTGCATGGTGATAACGTTGCATAATCATGATGTACGATTCATTGGTATGTTCCCAAATTCGCTTCAAGGTTTATTAAAAAACAAAGGTTATTTTTTAGGTGAAATTTCAGTAATGGCAATTTACAATCTGTTCCTTTACGTCCGCTCCTCGAGAAATTGCATATTTATGAAGATTTGTCGTCTTGATCAACTTTTGCTTGGTCATTCTCAAGGACTCGGGTTCCTATCATTACAGATTCCAATTCATTAAAACTATTTGTAAGATGAAAGTAATTAGGACCTTAAAACTCTTAAAATACCGTTGCCTTTGCTTCCTCCATCTCCAACTCCAAAGATAAGCTTCTCCAGTTGAATAAACGGGGATTCAAAGGCCATTGTCAATCCGAATCCAACAAGAAAACACATTACGACATGAGAGAAAAATAGGTTCGTCTGGAATTCATAATCAAAACCCGTTATTTCCAATCTCAAAATGCACAGGCAAGCAATCCATATAAACAGGATTTGAGGCCCCATACTTTTGCTACATTTTAACATTTTAAGACACTGATTGAGTATTTTAATCGAAACACTACTGTGGCGAATATTATAAGACGCAATCCACCGCATAAAAACCGAACTTAGGGTTTGGGAAATACTACTTCGGGTAGTACGAGTTTTTATAATTGTATCCAAAAAGATATTCAGACTCGCAGTGTTTAATTTTTTAAGTCACAATTATTTTAAAAATTAATATAACATTTAATTGGCTTACAATAGTATACATATCAAAGTACATGGGCTGTCTTAAGGTCAAATGTAACAGCATTTGAACGGACATTGAAGAGAGGTAGACGCAGAAAGTAAGTCGACCCAAGGGTACAAAGACCTTCCAAGACAAGAACGAGTTCACGACGCCCCCGTAACCTTTGACACATGCAAAGATGACCCAGCAAATCACAATGCCCCAAGTGAACCGACTTAGCCCCGCATAAAACCCCGCCCCCACTGCATTGTCATCGTTATCGGGGTCATAATACGGGCTAATTCCGAAGATAAGTGCTAATGCCGTTGCAGTTGACAGAGCCCATCCTAAAATAACTACAATCTTTGGCAGTTTAACAGGTTTTTTGCCCAATTTAAATAAAAAGTAGCCCATCCACATGCCCACCAGATAGGGCCCTATTCGAAACCAGGGGTGGTGGTAGAGTTGCCTGGGTCGGTCACTTCCGTTCCTACAATAAATAATAAATTATGTTTTTGAAGAACTTACTTGGAATAATGTCTGCGGGTTGGGAATGAAACGGTGCGCTAAACGGATGAAAACGAATGGCTGAAAGATAGCACTAAAGAGATTTTTGAGTGGGCGTTTTTAATTATGAACGGGTTTGGCTCTAAATAGTGTCGATTATCATAACTTATATTAAAACTACGAATTAATGAAGCTTAACTAACGTTTTCCAAAGTATATTCGTTGGGGGTAACTTTTCAGTGCCTACGGCTATTCCGGGTGCCAAAATAGAGGCCAGGGACGCAACACCTAAAACGGTCATCCCGACGTATTCCCATTTCCAAAGGAGGAAGACGAACATCGGAGCGAGGACGAAGAACTGCATGTCGTTTGCAATGTACCAGGATTCCCCTTCGCACTTTAAATTGGACAGTTATTTTAATTAATAATTAAAATTCTAATTATCTTCAAAAATATAAAATCTGGTCTTTATATACTGAGGCATCTCCAGCCGTGGCATTGTAGGTGATCAGGTTTTGGGCGTATAGGAGATTATGCCACCAAAACTTTTGACAGTTTTTCGACAATATCTCAGCCATCATGGAGAAATATGGGCCATCTCCCAAGTATGGGAAGAGAGTGGCGATAAGTCCAATGATCAATGCATATGTCGGGGTTATTCTGAAAAAATGATTAGATGTTAAGATTAACACTTGGATTCAATTTTTAAAGCTTTAAAAATAAGGAAATCTAAACTTTCCAGAAATCAAATTTAATGAAACCACAGTGGAATTATTTAAGGTCAACCAACTAACCTCATATATCGATGAATATATAGCTTGAGGGGGTTAAGTCGACCTCCAGTCCTGTCCAACGCTTTCAATATCGACAAACAGGCCAACAAGCCACTCATAGTGAAGAACGTGTCGACGGAGAAGAAGCCGTTGAGGATTACATATATTGACCAATGTCGTTTGTAAATCTAAATCAATTGAATGTTCATTTTAATTATCCTATTATCTATATTTTAAACTAATTAAAATGTTCATGAAGTTAATTAAAAATTCAGACGCCAGTTACTTGGTTAATTTCGATATTATTCCAAGAGGGTGACTGCATCGAAAACATGACGATAGTGTGACAGAGGAGTACCCAACAAGTACTGAAAAACCGGATCCCGTGAATACAACCGAATTCTCCACCCG
This sequence comes from Desoria tigrina, assembly GCA_906901685.1. Lineage (NCBI taxonomy): Eukaryota > Metazoa > Arthropoda > Collembola > Entomobryomorpha > Isotomidae > Desoria > Desoria tigrina. The sequence goes on along the minus strand of CAJQTU010000008.1, from coordinate 6,829,106 downwards.
ATCCCGTATTTTGCCATTTAATAACGTTCGTCACCAATGAAAACGAGAGGGTCACCCGGACCACAATATCTGAAACATAACACAGGACATCAATCAGAATCGGTTCAATAAATATCTCGGAAAACGGGGTTCTGGATGATTTTCGCGAGAAAATTGACATTAAAAATCAAATGATAAAATTAGCATGCAAATCATATTTACTTTTTCGAAATTCCTCAGTCACACTTTTCAACCTTAAAACGGTGTCCAAAACCGTACCGACCAGGATGAGAAACCCCAGTACCGAAAGTACCGATCTATTGAATTTCCAAAACAAGGAATTAAAAATTGAATTAAATTACTTGAAATGCACAGGCAAACTAATTTCCTTAATTTTTCGCTCCTGAATAACACCCCACACTTGTACTATGTTTAAAATAGTTCAAATATATTTGCTATAAATTGAATATTTACATCATAGCAATTGCCCCAGAGTTGAATGGGGGCTTCTCGAGTTCATTGCAATAAGAAACGAAGGGGAAGAAGGCTCGGTTCTCAGGATTCTCGAGATCAGAAAAGAGCAGAATGGCCAAGACTTGGACATCTTCAGTTGTACAAGACGAGGGGACACAGGTCGAGTAGGACGGGATCATTAATGCTGCTGTGTATCTCAGCATCGAGTTCTAAGAGTTAGAAAAGCCAAAGAATTCTTCGATTATTTCACTGAAAATTCAGCATATAAACCCACAATTTTAAAGAATATGAAAAAGAAAACACTCAAATCGGCATAAATATGAGGATTCTATTTTTTAAATGCGTTCAAGCGTCTGAAAATCCATACGATTAAATCCGGGATAGAACCGGAAGCGGCTTTAAGTTGTAGATTTTCATCAGAGTCAGCTTTCCCCGTTCCCGATAACAAACCTGCAGTCGGAACTAAATAATTCCAGCAGTATTTGCCCTTGAATTCTGCTTTGGTCGGAGACTCCACGTTGACACATTCGTCCCAATCCCCGTAAGTATTTATGTGTCCTGATAAGATCCCTTCCGGTAGTTTACCCCAGGAGTCAATCACTGCAATTTAATATAAAACTTCAGCGATGAAGTGTCGGGGCTAAGCTAGATTTATAAAATTGCGTTTAAGATACAAAAAATAACCCCCCGAAATAGTAACCCACCCTCTACTTACTTTGCAAGGCCCAAGTGCTAGCATTGAGAATCCTGGACGGTTCAAAAACGATAGAGACCAACTCGTCGACGAATACTTGGACATGTTTTTGACAAGAGTCGGTTATCGGAAGTTTGGGAAGCGTGATCGTTCCATTCCCAATCTGATTCAGATCTCTCTGACCTTTGACCCAGTCTGTGACATACGATGGAACCAAGGCTTTTGCTAGCAATTCTGCCTCTTGTGTCCTTATCGATTCAGGATTTAATTGCAGCCCTCTAAATTCGTTTCGCGAAAAAAATCCATCCCCCAAAGGCCCCAATCTCTCTTTTAAATCAGCTAGTAAACTTAATTGGGGAGCTATGATAGTTTGTGGAAAATTCTGTATTCTGTTTTGAAACTCGTCGATCTGCAACTACCCGTTGGGATCCGTTTCCGTATTTAGAGCTTATCGATGCGGTTTCGGAAACTAAACTATCTACGTGGATGAAATGGCCAGTAAATAGTGGAAACACAATTGGCTTTACAACTTCACTAAACTACTGACTTTATTCAATATTCCAACCACTAGATAATTCTAATTTCACGTAGACTTTAAATTGATTACAAAATTCACTTTTACTTATGCAACAAAGAAAAGGACAAAAGAAAACACGAAGAGCAGCAACTCCGAACCTTACTATCTTGATTCTACTGACCGAATGACGAGAAAACGACTTTGATCCTCTCACCAACACACATTGCACACACTGCACACATACAAATACAATACAACAAAGAAAAACGTTGTCTACCAAACACACTGATTGGCTAATTCAAATTTACACAAAATATTCAATATTATGGGGAAAATGAAACAAAACTAAACTCTATAAACTCCTGAGATTTAACATTCTCCCACCTTCTTTTGTGGAATTAAACCTTAATGAAACAAAAGAACATCAAAATAAACTAATTTACATATTACAACACATATTCATAACCCAGGTACCATATCTTGAAGGCTTCTTCACTTGTCTTCCTATCCTGGTCTTCACGTCGATACTTTCTTCGGGCTTGCTTTCACCCCCTTTCTCTTTAACTTTCTTGTAAGTTCCCGTAAGTCCACGTTGATATCCAAATTCCTTTCCTTGGGTGAAGTCGGCATACCTGGATGGATGAAGAAATATTCTCAAAATTCTCCGCAACTGACCCTCTAATGACCTCACAAGGCGCTCCCACCAGGCTCTCTTCCATAGAGCAACTGGGAAGTTAAAGGTCCAAAGCTCCTTACACAATTTCATGAAAATTGAAGAATCCTTTTCTTCCAAATCCTCATCCCAGCCTTTCTTCGTTTTCCATAAATCCTGCAGCATCAACTTGGGCTGGAAGGTGACTGGGCATGTTACCCTTATTGGGTCGTATATCTTCACCACCGTTGACAATATCTTTCGTTTTGTCATGTGGCCTTCAACATTAATATCACTTACGTCACATGATACTATATCCAAGTCCCGATCCCAAATTAATCCAAGTACTCTAGTTGTAGAATCCGCGTTGACATCTGGCTCCAATCCGCACCCATCGCTGGTCCTGGACGGGCCGATTCCGGAAGCCTCCAAAGATGAACGTTCCCACTCCCGAAGTTCCATCTTTGCTTCGGCTAAAGTACTTGTTGAGACTCGGCGAAATTCTTCATACTCCTCAATAGTATCCACTGATGTGATACTATTGTCGACGTACATGGAGCGAAGAAGTTTTTCTTCAATCTTCTTATTCTTCGACTCCGGTCTTGATAAGTGTAACTCTAAAACAGCTCCAAGTAGAAATGGGCTGCTAGTCACACCAAATACAACACGGGTATGACGGAATATCTTAAGGATTTCTTGATCCCTATCCGTCCACCAGAGAAACCTTTGATAATCTCTATCCGCTTCTCGTACTTCAATCATTTGGAAAGCCTTTCCAATATCCGACACACATCCAATACGACGCTCTCGAAAACGATGAAGGACTGCAGGAATCAACTCGATGAGGTTCGGCCCCTTATACAAACAATCATTAAGGGACGGATTCCTCATAATCTTGCAACTTGCATCGAATACGGGACGTACCGGCGTTGTCTTGCTTTCCGGCTTAAATACTGGGTGGTGAGGTAGATAATGGCAATCCCTGTCTTCTTTCATATCCACGTAGACAGGTTCCACGATCCCGAGCTCCTCCCACCGTTCGAAAATTCCATCGTAGACTTCCACAGCTTTCTTATCTTCAAGCTTTCTCGTGGTTGTCTTCAATCTCTTCTCCGAGATTCCTTTATTTGAAGGTAGGTCGGGCTTGTCTTTTATCCAGGGCAAGCCAACAACATAACGACCGTCGTCCTTCCTTGACACATTCTGGAGGAAGTGCTTCTTGGCTTCCTCCTCTTCTTGTATCTTGGTCTTCTTTTCTATTGGATCCTTAATTCCCAAGGTATCCAACGACCAAAGATCTTGCAAGTTGAGGTCCCGATGCATCATCGACACCAACATGTTCGAACATCTAGCTTGACTAACCGGAATTGGTCCTCCTAACGCCCATCCGAAAATTGTTTCTTCGGCGAAGAGTCCATTTCCCAAGTTAATTCTCTTCCCAGTCATAATTTGGCCCCTTAGATCTGAACCAATGAGAATCTCGATGTCCGTCTCCACAACTCGATCTGTAACTAAATCCGAGATTGCGATCTTCTTTTCTTTTAATTTGTCCACCCATGGACCAAAAGGCACTCTTGGTAGCGCCGTACAAACAACGGGCTTCTCCCTGAGAATCCACTTCTTTGAGTTTGTTCGGGTGAGGTTACTGACCTCTACTTCCCTCAATTTTTCTTCATGAAGGTCCGTCAGCACTCCACCCAGCAACATATTTCTGACGTATTCGACGCCGTTGAATTTGCATCCCGTTTTCTTAATAGTCTTGGATCCGATGTAACTTGCTTGACTTCCTTCGTCAATTAACATCCGGACCGTTTCACATCCACGTGGACCAATCGCTTTGACAACGACTACTTTCAGGAGGACTTCATGATGATTCCCAGCGTCGTTGTAGTTGGCCACGGCAAAATTTGGTTGAGGTGGGTCTTCTTTCTTCTCGACTCCACGACACATGATTGTGTAATGCTCCTTAGTACACTTTGAGCATTCCACCGCTACTTTGCAGTTTCTGGAGAAGTGACCTGTCTTTAGACATCGAAAACACGCCCCCTTGTCCTTTACTTTCTGACTTCTCTGCTCCAGACTTAACTTCCGGGCTTTGAAGCATTCTTGACTTGGATGGTTGTTCAAATCACAAAAGATACAACCCTTTACTTTCGTACTTGCGAGGCCCGCTGCAGTGGGAACATCGCCTTCATCAAAAAAATCCACGTAGACTGACTCCTTTTTCTTTGGGGCTTTAGCACCTATTCCAAATCCCGCTTGAGCCATCTTGCGTTGATCCTCATTTTCAACTTCCTGTTTCACAAATTCCAGGAGAAAGTCGAATTCTGTTTTCGGTGGGTTCGAAGTTTTATCTTCCCTTCCATAATTGGGACTTCGCTGCCACGCCATCAAAATGTCGTCTGGAACGCACGACTCCACCATTGGAAATAGTATCACATCCATCTGATCGGGTGTGATACCCAAGGACTCCAATGCTCGTAGGTGGCCTTCTAGCTTATCGAAGGTTACACCTATCTTCAATTTTTCCCTTGAATTCTGAATTATCAATTTCAGTAATTCGCGGACGTATACACGCTTCAAGACCTTTTCCTTTCCAAAACGTTCCCGTAACGCTGAAATGGCCTTGTCATAATTTGCTGCTGTCTGGGGGTACACCTTCACAACTTCAGCAGCTTTCGTCCCCTCCACCATTGCCTGTGCAAGGTACTGGAACTTGTCGCTATCATGGAGATTCTTATCTTCATGGATTTTCTGAAATTGTGCCCACCAACTGAGCCATTCTGTGACTTTCCCTTTGAATTTCTTAATTTCCGTCTTGGGAAGAACATAGGTTTTCTTGGAGGAGGATGACGTCGTACTTGATGATGCCGGTGTTGTAGCCGCCTCTTTAGGTTTGATGAGGTCTTCGATACGCCGTTTTGCTTGTCGTATCCTATCGCTGTATTCTTCTGCCTCATCGACTTCGACTTCCAACTCTGCATCTGATATGCCCGCATCAAGCATCGAATCCATCACCTTCTCATCCTTTTCCAACAATTGACACTTAACTGCGTCAAGTTTCTCCAATAGAGATGTCAACGTAGATTTCTGAGGTAAACGGGGTACGCCGACATTCAATTCCGCGTCAATTTCCCCGATGGTTTTCGTCGCCTTTGTGCGAAATGGCTTCCTTGCTTTCTTTGCACGGTCCATTGTACTAAACCAACAGAACTCAACAAAAGGGTAGAGGATTAATAGACAATCTACGTAGACAACAATCAACTAGACTCCACAATCCTCTCGTTCTTGAATGTAATGACCCACTCCAAATATCTTCAAATCTGGTCGTCAAAATGGCCAATTACAAATTTAAATACGATATCACCTGATCGTATTCCGTATGCACGGAATGGGGCCCTCAAAGAGGAAACACGTCTTTGTCCTCGCCGGATGAATGATTCCTCCAACCGATCACCAGGTCCTCAGCGTTTTCCCCGACCTCTTCCTTCTTCGTAACCGCAGCGTCTCTAATAAGCTCCTCACTGGGGGCACCAAAATTTTGAAACTCGTCGATCTGCAACTACCCGTTGGGATCCGTTTCCGTATTTAGAGCTTATCGATGCGGTTTCGGAAACTAAACTATCTACGTGGATGAAATGGCCAGTAAATAGTGGAAACACAATTGGCTTTACAACTTCACTAAACTACTGACTTTATTCAATATTCCAACCACTAGATAATTCTAATTTCACGTAGACTTTAAATTGATTACAAAATTCACTTTTACTTATGCAACAAAGAAAAGGACAAAAGAAAACACGAAGAGCAGCAACTCCGAACCTTACTATCTTGATTCTACTGACCGAATGACGAGAAAACGACTTTGATCCTCTCACCAACACACATTGCACACACTGCACACATACAAATACAATACAACAAAGAAAAACGTTGTCTACCAAACACACTGATTGGCTAATTCAAATTTACACAAAATATTCAATATTATGGGGAAAATGAAACAAAACTAAACTCTATAAACTCCTGAGATTTAACATTCTGTTTGAAAATCCAGTTCCCGTTAGTAAACTTAGCACAAGGCTTGTAAGTAGTGACCGGCCTAAGAGATTCATTTTTATTTTTTAACTATAACAAAATTGCGAACAATTGTGTTCTAATAATACAAGAAAAATTTGAAATTGTGACCAAGGTATGTGACCACCTGACCACATCTGCAAAGTGAAGCCCCGTTTGATATAAGATTTGGACAGCATTTGCTCACTGTTTATAAATCGATTATCTCAGCACTTCAATTTTTCGCCGTGATTAAGTTTTCATTCACAACCGTCAGAACGTAATTTTTTAATCTTAAAATCGTTATCTCGAGTTATTGTATCCGGAGCTTGGATTTTAATCAATCAATACACTGAGTCAATGATCAAAACCCTCAATTTCTGATCTTGAATTAATATGTCAGTGCAAAGAGTACGTCCATTTACACCCAATAACGTAATTGCACTCACGAGCAATTTTTCAGATTTTTCAGCAGTCTTCAGATTCACTGAAATAAGTCCCCACCAGAATTGCTATTAGTGCTTAAAAAAATTACAAGTTCAATAAATGCACCGGAATAACTACCCCCCCCCCCCTAATTTCCGCCGATTCCTATCAATCATTGAGTTATTTTGAGTTATTTTGTGAATTAAGCCCCTCCCCAAATAAGTCCTCATGAACAAATCCATATTTTAAAGGTTATCGAAATAAACCCCGGAGGTACTTATACCAATAACTACGGTACTTACCATGAGGTAAACATTAGAAGCAAAGGTTATGCATAAACAAGTCTGTGCTTCCTGCAATGTCAACTCGGCCCGTAATTACGTGTATTCATTTCGTTGAAAATGAAACAATGAGTTATCTTTAGTGATTAGTTGCACAAGAGCCAAATAACGTACAATAACATTATGACAAGGTTGCTCTTTCATAACAATTTTATTCAACGCCGAGGAACAAGTCCAATTATGAATTTAAGCATTTTGCTAGAGATGAGAGACGGTTATCGGTCGGACTTCGAACACAATTGTTAATTGTCGTCTGAAATGGACAGTAATCCAATACTGACGACAACATCCCCAAATGCCATCAGATTAATTTGAGATTGGCTGATAATTTAGCGTTCATTCAGGTTGACTTTCTCCTATGACAATGCCAATTGCTTTACACGGTATTATGTTAAAAAATCATTAAGCAATTAGTATCGAAACCTGGATGTCGATGAGTTTAACCGTTTTTACTGAATTGAGTCCCCTAGGGAGTTATTTTTCAAACCTTAGGTTTGTAAATACATGCAAATAATATTCAAATTCAGATTTTAGAATAACTAACCAATTGATAACTTGTAAAAACATGTTTGCTCTTTATTCGAAGCTTTCTATAAAATACATTTAAAACTCTAAGCCATATACTCACTAAATAACATCCGGAAGTTAATTTACTAGTACTAATTTAATTACTTTTATAATCAACTACCCGAGGAATGGCATATAGAGATTTCTCGTCTTCTGTTGAATTCGGGATAGTAATGTTTACGTTCGAGTCGTCCAAAGCATTTTTTATAGGATTGTTCTGTTGAGGTTGAGTCTCTGCAAACGTGATATAAATATTATTACACGACATTAAATTGGTTTAATCAAAATGAATTGATTCGTTTAAAATACCTCGGTTTCTACGCTCTCCACTTCCAAAAATAATTTTTTCCAGTTGAATAAATGGGGATTCGAATGCCATGGTCAATACGAACCCAACCAGAAAACACATTATCAAATGAGAGAAGAATAGATTCGTCTAAAAATTAATATTCAAGTTAGCTTAACTGTCTCGAAAATCACTTCGGAATGAATCTCCACCATATTACATGTAGCTTTCTCAATCTAAAATCACATCCTCCATAACATACTGCATTTAGAGTGAAAATTTTTGCCCTTACCATAGTATACATGTCGAAGTACATGGGCTGTCTTAAGGTCAAATGTAGTAACATTTGAACGGAGAATGAAGAGACGTAGACGCAGAAAGTAAGTCGACCCAAGGGCACAAAGACCTTCCAAGACAAGAACGAGTTCACGACGCCCCCGTAACCTTTGACACATGCAAAGATGACCCAGCAAATCACAATGCCCCAAGTAAACCGACTTAGCCCCGCATAAAACCCCGCCCCCACGGCATTGTCATCGTTATCGGGGTCATAATACGGGCTAATTCCGAAGATAAGGGCTAAGGCCGTTGCAGTTGACAGACCCCACCCTAAAATAACCACAATCTTTGGCAGTTTTACAGGTTTTTTGCCCAATTTAAATAAAAAGTAGCCCATCCACATGCCCACCAGATAGGGCCCTATTCGGAACCAGGGGTGCGTGTAAACCTCGTTAACTCTGTCGGTCCTGGAATATAACGTTTGAATAGTTAAAATTGCTTAGTTAAAAGAATTCAAAACTCTCAAGGTTTTCCTTAGATATGCCAGTATATTTACCGTTTCCAAAAGATTAATGTCGGAATCAACTCCTCAGTGCCCACTACTATTCCGGGGGCCAAAATAGAGGCTAACGACGCCGCGCTTAAAACCGCTATACCGACGTATTGCCATTTCCAAAGGAGGAAAACGAACATCGGAGCTAAGACGAAGAACTGCATGTCGTTTGCAATGTACCAGGATTCCCCTTCGCACTTTAAATTGAACAGTTGAATTTTAATTGTTAATTAAATTTTAAATCAAAGTTCAATATCTCATTAAGGGAGAAAAGGCAAAGTAAGACTCTTTGACCTGTGACCATGAAGGTTAAAGGTTAAAGCGAGTACGGTGAAAGACAACTAATTTTCAATTGACATTATTACCATTGTCTCCCCAGCGGTGGCATTATACTTGATCACATTATTCACATAAAGCAGATTGTGCCACCAAAACTTTTGGCAGTTTAGTTCCGTACTGTCTGCATACGTTCCAAAGAATGGACCGTCTCCTAAATACGTAAAGAGCGTCGCCAGAAGTCCAATGATCAGAGCGTATGTCGGGGTCAATCTGAAATATTTTTTTAATTCCGGGATTAGTGTCACTTAAGGCTAATCCCCGAAATACAACTCTCCTGACAAGGGACATCACCCAAAGGTCAGATCCTGAATTTTTTACGGTCGAACGCACAACTAATAATATATGAATCACAAAACTGCAAGATTTCCATAAAAAACAACTCTTTAGCATTTGCAAAACTCGAAAGATTTCGAAAATCGGACCACAAATCGATGTTTTATTAATGTTTGAAAAAGTCTATTTTCGAGATTTTTTATTTCATGATTTTTTTAAAATGACCAAGATCATCTACCGAAGATATTTCTGGCAGTTTTGTGGTTCAAATCATTTGTGTGTTTGACCGTAAAAAATCAGACGATTCCGACTCTGACTTCTGGGTGATGTCCCTTGTGAGTATAAGATTACCCGTTAGAACAGCTTAAAATACAACACTCAAATGGGCGTCTATTTCAGGATTTCCGGATTTTTTTTTAGATTTTTTTAAACAAGTCCCAAAATTCATCTAAATTACCTCAAATATCGATGAATATAAAGCTTTAAGGGATTGAGTCGACCCCCCGACTTGTCCAACGCTTTCAGAATCGACAAACTCGCCAGCAAGCCACTCATAGTGAAGAACGAATCGACGGAGAAATAACCGTTGAGGATGAGGTACATTGACCAATGCCGTTTGTAGATCTGTATCACCCAATTAACCAACGCTTTATATTCGCATTCCCAATTAACGTAAAGCATGCTTAATTGTATTCAATTTACTTTGTTAATTTCAATATTATTCCACGAGGGTGCTTGGACCATTATCATGACGATAGTGTGACAGAGTAGTACCCAACAAGTACTCAAAAATCGGATCCCGTGAATGCACCCGAATTCCCCACCCGAACCCGTATTTTGCCATTTAATTACGTTCGTTACCAACGAAAAGGAGAGAAGAACCCGAACCGCAATATCTGAAACGTAGCAAACGATGTTAGAACCGGATTGATTAAACCTGTAAACGGGTGCTTTTATATTGCTTTTGTTCGTTAATTTACGATAATATTAATTATACTATGACTTACTTTTTCGTATCTCCTCAGTCACAATTTCTAAACGCAAAACAGTGTCCAAAACCGTACCAACGAGGATGAAACATCCCAAAACCGCTAGAACAGAGCTGAAAGGTTTGAAAATCGATGGTAATACTTATAATTACCTCAATACCTTTGCTCAATATTGTATAATTAAAGCCTCCTAGGAATTAATCCCAATTTACGGGACCTTAAATCATGGAATGGTTAACCCCTAAATGTAAAACCCGTTTTTTACGGTTTAATTAAAGAACCAATTTTCTCACGAACGTTTAGTCCGAATATTATGTACATTTTTTGTTCTTCTAACGTCGAAAAACACATCCTTTCGAAGATAAAAAAGGCTCATCCGATATATATTTCTTGATATTTTCCCGAAGATATGATGTGTTTTTTGTACATCATATGAATGATTAAATCTTTTGATTTGTCCTTACATCATGGCAATAGCCCCGGCATTAAATGGAGGTTTCTCAAGCTCATTGCAGAAATAAACGCCTGGAAAAACTGCATTTGTCCCCGGATTCTCAGTGTCCGTAAAAAGTATGATTGCCAAAGTCTGGACGTCTTCCATGGAACAGGAAGAGGGGACACAAGTCGCATAGGACGGGATCGTTAGTGCGGCCGTGAATTTTTGCATCGTGTTCTACGAGTTCCAAGAAATAATTAGAATTAAATTAATTAGCTGCAAGTTTGTAGGATTTTGGAGTGACTAAAAAGCTCACAATTAAATCGACAATTGAACCAGAAGCATCTTTAGGTTCCAGACCGCCTGTCGCACTAAAACCTCCTCCCATCGGGAATAAATAGGTCCAGCAGTATTTGCCCTTAAAGTCCGCTTTCGGAGATTCCACGTTGACACATTCGTCCCAATCCCCGTAAGTATTTACGTGTCCTGATAAGATCCCTTCCGGGAGTTTACCCCAGGAGTCAATCACTGCAATTTAATATAAAACTTCAGCGATGAAGTGTCGGGGCTAATCTAGATTTATAAAATTGTGTTTAAAATACAAAAAATAACCCCCCGAAATAGTAACCCACCCTGTACTTACTTTGCAAGGCCCAAGTGCTAGCATTGAGAATCCTGGACGGTTCAAAAACGATAGAGGCCAACTCGTCGACGAATACTTGGACATGTTTTTGACAAGAGTCGGTTATCGGGAGTTTGGGAAGCGTGATCGTTCCATTCCCAATCTGATTCAGATCTCTCTGACCTTTGACCCAGTCTGTGACAAACGATGGAATCAACGCTTTTGCTAACAATTCCGCTTCTTTAATCCTCAAGGACTCTGAATTCGATTCCAAACCTCCTAATTCATTTCCCGTAAAAAATCCGTCACCCAAAGGTCCAAACCTATCCCTTAACTCAGCAAGTAAGTTTAAGTGTGGAGCAATTAAATTGGCTTGAAAATTCTGTATTCTGTTCGAAAATCCACTTCCCGTTAGTGAACTAAGCACAAGAAATAATTGAAATATAAAGAGATTCATTTTCAATATTTTATTAAAGAATAATTTTACAAATCCAGGCACCTAACTCTACATGAGCAATTTGGGAAGAATAGGGTACAGATCGTTTCGGTCAACGCTTTATAAATCAATTAATAATTAATTGTATTAATTTATTTAGCCATTTAATTTCTGATTCGCAAAGTGATTTTAATTTTAATCTTAAACTCGTTATCAATGCCATCCGAGCCATGCTTTGGTCAGTCAGAGAATCAAACAGGCTACTCGTGATTTTTAATTTAAAGCTGTGCATTTATTACGGTAATTATGATTCAGATATAACCCTCAACGAGTTAAATTAACATTAACATTAATGTTTGGACAAAACCATCATCTATGGATGACCCTAGATGTGTATGACAAAGTGACAATGTCATCTTGTTCATTGTTTCGGATGTTTTTGTGTGTATAGGTGTGACAATTTCGTTGACAATCAAACGAAATTTTTATCTTTTGGCGTTGCACAACCTTCCATTAACACTTACCAGGTACCAAATATCAGGTGGAATTGAATCTTTAGGATTCAATTATGTTGTGACTCACAATCAGTTTTAATACAAGCTCTTCATTTTTTTCTGCATTACGATTATTTAGGAACAAGTAAGGTGATACTAAAAATTTACTTCAAACAATAGTAATGTAATCAAATAAAATCAGGCGTATGTTTGATAAAGATGGACAATGATTTGGACTTCAAACAGACCGGACCAATAATGCACAATAATTGGGCTTTCGACAGAAATAACATCATCAGCATGTGCAATTGACAATTAGTCATAAATGATAGACCAGAATCAGATCCACCGGAAGACCGTTGACTTGTATTGGAAAGATTATATCGAGATTTTTTAAAATTTTTTAATTATTTCGTTCACAATTAAGTGACTTTCTGAATTTGAATATTATTTTCATCTTCATCCCTGGACTGGAGACGGGATTGATCACTCAGTATGAACCGTTGTCACATCACAAGTTAACATCCATCGCAATTATCATGATTAGGTGCATATCATTATCGATTATTATCGAATAATCAAGTAGATCGGGTTGCAAATTAAAAACGAACACATTTTTTAATATCGATATTTTTTATTGGTTTAAAAGTACAAAACAAAACGGATACTTTTTATGGGTACATTACTTGAGCCTAAAGATTTGAAACTTAACAGCGTTCTAAGGTACTACTAATTGACTAAATTGACTCAGGTACCTCCTCAATACCGATTTATTTCCAATCTTTACTGTACACCAACACAACTACAACAGAAACCAAAATCCTCAATCAAGTTAAATTAGGAGTACTATAATTTGCTGGCTTCGACATGATCATTAAAGGGAAGAGCCTCATTAAAGAAGTTTCGAATATCCTCTAGCTCATCGTCAGAATCAATGGTATGCCCCACCCCCTTGTAAGTCCTGAACTGAAAGTCGGGTAGGGCTGCTTTTAGGGCCGCGGCAGTTTTTTCGGCCCGAGGGAGTCCTATCATGTTGTCCTCGTCTCCGTGACATTGAAGGACTCTTGGCTTTTGAATCGATTTCCAATCGATTGATTTCTGCAGAGGAAGCCACGTTGACAAGGCCAGGATTCCACCAAGACGGAAGCTAGACGTCAGTCCCGTGTACAGGGCTATTGCACCGCCCTGACTGAATCCTCCGAGAACGATCCGAGAGGCTGGGATCCCACCGTCAATCTGCGTTTTAAAAACAGATATTGACTGTGTTGGCAAAATCCTATTTCAGGGGCATCTTTATTGAATGTGTGGGCAAAATCCTATTTCGGGGACATCTTAATTACATGTGAGGGCAAAATCCTATTTCGGGGGACATCTTTATTGAATGTGTGGGCAAAATCCTATCTCAGGGGACATCTTTATTGAATGTGTGGGCAAAATCCTATTTCAGGGGACATCTTTATTGAATGTGTGGGCAAAATCCTATTCAGGGGGCAACTATCCACGGATGCAGAGGGGCATGGTTCATTACCGCAACTCCGATATTTTCGGCAATTGTGACACTGGCAAGTAGACCGAGGTACATTTTAATTCTATACTCAAACTCAGTTAATCAGATTTCAGAAAAATATTGGACCTTGGATTTCTAAGTAAACGACTGTTTTGAGGGTTTATAGATTGTGGCTGAGAATCTTTAGGGTAAAAGAAATGGTCAGATTTAGTCACCACCAAAGTTCTTAAAATCTTGTACAATATAAGCTGTTTTTCTAAGGTTTTCGGATATTCGGATATGTATGTGGTTTTTAATAATATTTGGTATAAAGTAATTTTTACTTCTCGTTGTACAACTTCTTGAATGGCCTCTACGGCGGATTTAATTCCAAATTCATCCTTGGGTTGGTCCAAAGGTCGAAGGTCAAACCAAGCCGACATTGAATACCCACTATTTAAAGTCACGTTCTGTGGTGGGCTGCGAAAAAAGGTGGTTTTAAAATAAAATTAAATTAGTCCCCATGAAATAATCTAGTCATGGTTATTGGTCTGGAATATGGAAACAAAAGGTTTACTCGCATATTAAAATATATTAAAATGTTAGCTGTATTAGTAGTATAAATTGTAATAAAAAATGTAGGTGTAATAAAATTGGTCTTACGCATTCGGGCATATTATTTTGGCATGTGGAGGTCGTAAATACGGCAGAATCTCTCCCCAGCTTAACCTATGAATTCAAATAGCTAAAGTTAATAATTATGTGCTTAACTTGATTTAACTTTAACTCCAACTGACGAGTAATTATGAATATGTCTAGTTAGTCGGATTACTCTGTGCTCTGATTTTGATTCGGATATCAAATTCAAAATTGATATTCGAATTAAATAGCGAACAAATAATAGGCGTCGATAAAAGATGCTTTAAAACAAAATATTTTTAATCTTAATATTGGAATGGAATAAGTCCCCCTTGAAATATGAAATACAACATGAAAATTGTGACAATTATTAATTTAATTTAAATGTCATTGTCATTACCCGGTGTCACCCAGTCCGTGAAGAAATATTATCTGAAATAATCCAATAATACACATTACATACAAGTTTTCAACAATTATGAATTACAAGATTAGAAATTACAATTACAAGGTCCTAAGGAAATTCAAAGTTGAAAAGTTGAAATTGTATTTTACTTAAAACGTAAACTAATATTTAAAGTAATTTTTTTTAATTTATTTGATTTAAAAAAATCAAAATCTAAACCGAACTAACCGTAGAAGCTTGTTTTATAGCAGATGGGATGACGACGGGGGCCAGGAGTTGCAATGAAAACATTGACATCTTAAAATAACAGTTTAAAATTTAAAATTTAAAATTTAAGCTATGATTAGGAATAAACTACGTACATTCCAATTCCAACTTATTTCATTTTTATTAGTAGTTCAGTTCGGATTTGAACTGATTATTTAACCCGCAACCCTTTTCTCTCATCTCTTTCTATTCCAAAATATCTCAACCATATCCATATAGAAAGATTAAAAATTAAAAATATTTTTTTTATTTATAGTGTCAAATCAAATATGTAACAACTTAATAAAATATAAATAAAATTCATTTAAATGTACAAAAATATTTTATGGGATGCCGAATTAATATTCAAGGTTTATTAAAGTTGGGCTACCAGCGATGGATGATCTGATTTGTCAAATAGCCAGTGTGCAGTGCCCGTAATGCAGCAAAACCTAAATAAGTCCCCACATAGGCATTACAGAAGCCTCTGAAAGGATTGTGACATGGGGAGTTATTGTGGGGGGGGGGTCATGACATGGCTTCATGACCTCGGATATGGATTGTTAAAGTGAGGGGAACTGGTGAGTTTATTTAGGCTGGGAGAAAATACACCCTATTTAATTACGTTAATAAAATGCATTGGATTTACAAATTATTTTAAAAAAATTGGAAATTGCCTCTTTAAAAGCAATTTAGGAGTATATGTATATATTAATTGGGGAGTTATTCCGGGGAATGGGTCAAAGATCATGAAATGTGAATTGATAGCTAACTATAGCGCCATTTAAGATCGACTGAACATGTCTTAAAGTTGTTGTATGGACAGATGTTGATAAACATGATCTAATTTTTTTTGGAACATATCGATTATCAAGACATTCCAGCTTCCTTTAAACTCCTGATTAAGATTATATTACGTGGTAAACACTCATCATATCATAACCCTACACGACATAAGAGATTCAAGCTTTGTATATAAAAAAAATCATAGATATTTACATCCCATATATTCTGCAAGTAGTAGTTAAGTTAGTAGTAGTATTCGAAGTTAATTAAATTACTGAAAACCATCTGTACAATATTATTTCATAATCAAACTCACAATTAAAATTAATTTTTCTCCTTTGGAACTTGGAAGTACCCCAAATTAAAATTTAAAAAATATGGCAAAGAAGCTGCTAGACTATAACCAAGTCGATCTTCACAGACGGAGACTGGGACAGAACCAGAAGTTCAAAACCGTTAAAATCAAGAAAGAAAAAAAATCAGTACAATTCCTCACCGTGGAAAGCAAGGTTTTAAGACCATTGTCAATGACATGATTGTTGCATTAAAAAAAATTACACCCAATAATTTCTTGATTTTTTTCCTATTTTTTTCAGCTTAAAATCAGAGAGAGTCGGAAATTCATTTTCCTAATCGTTTCTCTCATCTTGATCATAATTACTGCCACTATTTACTCAAAACTAAAGAAAGAGTGCTTAGTCGACGATGGAATGGAATATTGCAAGAATTTCTATATCCTTCAGACTTTTATTCAAAGAATGGATCAGAAACTTAAGATGTGTTTGTACGACATTTTAAAATTAATGGAACAACATCACTGAAGTATAAATAAACCTTGGAATAAGTTTAAAAATTAAACTTGTAAATTATTTTAAAATCCAATCTTGTTATGACGTCAAAAATCGGAAATCCTATTAAATAATCCCATATTCATCAAATTCAGATGAAAGTTATATGATATAAATACCGAAATAAGTCCCCAACGCAAATATGGTTCATTTTCATATACTTTCAATTTGGGTTATTTAAAAATTATTTAAATTTCTTTTACATAAACCAATGGATTATTTTTAGAACGGTTTTTGTAGAGTAATTTCTATTAAAAAACAATGTTTTGAAGTTCTTTATTTAGGCTGGCAACTGGTGTTTGTCAAAGTTTTAATTATCAGTTTAAACAATCAAATAATGTGTCGATGGTTTCTTTACGAATTTCTCGATTTTGATATGTATTTTTTTATTATTTAGCTTATTTTTACAACTGTTTCATATCGAACTGTTATTGTATTTGTTTTATTAAATTACAACCAAATTTTATTTTGTTTGGTCCTTGGTCATTAACCAAGGCCTCCATAACTTATGCACGGCCTTATTTATCGTAATTATTGCTTCCCAATTCCGAAACAATGGAACTACGGCCTATAGAGGGTGAACAATAATTCAAGATTAATTCCTCTCCTTGAACAATTTTTCCAAATGAATTAATTAAATGAGTTCCATTAAATATTATTTTGCTAGAGTTGTGACATTAAATGCTTGTACAAACGGACAAATAGGAGGGGCGTGTTTAATTGTTTTAAGCGTTGAGCCCATAACTCTCAATGATTTTTTAAATTCCTCAAACACAATTAGCAATTAAAGGATGCTATTGAGGCAACGTTTCCCTTTCGAACACGGCCTAACTTTTCCACCATGGCCAGTGTCAATCTGCAAGAACTGGTGGTATTCCTCCTTCTAATTTTAAGGACCTGGGCCCATCACGACGGGTCCGTATCCTCACAACTAATTACCACCTCTGACAATCATAACGACGTTCCGAGAGTGGTACTTAAGGAGGGGGACCGGAAGCCCGACTCCAAATACCAGTCCAAATTAGTTCAAATTGGAAATCTGGGGGAAAAGTTCGTCAAAACTGGGGATTATTCTCTGGTTCCGTCGCAAGTTCCGGTTTTAAAACACGTTTGGATCATCTCAAGGTCATCGCCGATTGATAGTGGTGGTGGTGGTCAACCCGTTGTGCTTTTGATTAAAGCGGAACATGACCTGGATGATGTTAACCTTGTGGTGTCATCCGAATATTTGGCCAATTTCGTTTACGACGGCTTGAGGTGAGATTTTTTAGTTGAAAGATTCATCAAATTTACGGGTTTGCGTTGTAGGGTTAACGGTTCAGAGAAGGTTACGTTTTTTAAGGAAGTATTTTAAAGTGCGCCCTATAAACGGGAATATGCCCCCTAATTTAAAGGAAACTGCCCCACAGAAATTTAAAGTTACCCTTGCAATGGGATTTAAGAGTATCTCTATCAAAATATTAGACACTAAGTTTGCGGGTAGTTTATTTTGACATAGGGGATGTATTCCCGTTTATATGAACGCTAATTGGATCAAAATCAATCACACTAAAATTCTATTGCACAACAACTGATATTGGTTTTAATGGTTTGAATTGATATCAAGCAGAATTATAACTAAAGTTAAATATCGGCACAACAATAAATAACTTTTTAAATCCTTATACACTTACAAGATCTGTAGCGAATGTTAATTTAAATCTAAATATCAGAGCAGAAGGACCGTTCCGGTTGGAAGAACCGGATGCCTGGATTTATCCTCAATCTAGCATCCAAACGCTAAGGTCAACCTCCTTTCGGAATCTGAATCCAGACCCGATTGACCATGTCCACGTGCACAATGGGAAAAATAGAGGAGATTTGCCAGGCAATCTTTTAGATTCAGCTGAACGAGCTGTTACAACTGATCCCATCCGTTGGGATGATCCACCTCGGAATATTGGACAGGAACGTAGGATCGTCAAACGGGGATTATTTGACGGTAATTGTCCAAGCAAATTGTTTCAAGATCGTGATAACTAACTGGCATGTTTTGAAAAGTTTTTTTTTTAGGTAGATATAAATAGTGCTTGAAAGAATATATGATGACCAAACATCTTCGTTCATTTAATTTTATGTTTTTTTAATTGAGGCATTCCTAGAGATATATCTGTAGGTGTGTAAGCAATTTCTGAATACCTGAATTTTACTGAATGGCTCAATTAAAAAAACATAAAATTAAATGAACGAAGATGTTTGGTCATCATATATTCTTTCAAGCACCATTTATATCTACCTAAAAAAAACTTTCCAAAACATGCCAGTTATCACGATCTTGAAACAATTTGCTTACTACATAGGTTTCGAATCCGTGTCTACGTATTTAGCCTGGAATAAATCCCCATCTACCCGATTCTTTCAATTTGAACTTAACAGATAGGGAGGTCTCAAAAATGACTCCCCGTGTGGGGACTTAAATAAGTTTTGATGCAAGAGAAAGAAAACTTTAGTCATTCTAAATATCGATTTTTTAAACGCAGGCGTGTTTTCCAGCGTCATAGCCTCGAAGGCCTTCATTGTCCATCCACCCGTTGGACCCAAAACCCCAGGAGCGCCGACGGTATCTCCGCCGACAATCACGGGGATTGAATCCGAGTCGAAAGAACCGACAATTGAAACAACTGATGAATCTAATGATAAGAATTCTAACGATCCGGACAAAATGAGTAGCTCGGAAACTGAGCCAGTCAGGACTGAAGAGGTTAAGCCAACTGACTATTCACCACATGCACCGCCGACAGAAAATGCATCGACAGACTTAGGGGCGACGGACGAAGGGTCGAGAACTGCTGACGCTTCCAGCGCTTTGCCTCACCGCGCTGCAACCGCTTCTTTGGCTTCGCTTGACAGTGCGCCGAAACCGATGGTACGTAGATCAACTAATTCTCCTCCCAAATCAAAGAAAGATCCAGCTCTGTCTAAAAAAGCTCCAGAGGCTCAGCCAAAAGAGCTCCTTTCAAACCGTATTTATCTTGTCAAGCCCTCGTGGTACCCTTCCGTTGTCGAGGAGTCCAGAGTCAAGGCCAAGGGACGGTCAATCGGACTCGGGCCCAACAACCCGCCATTCCTTGAAACTAAGGCCATTAAGGGCGGTTCCGTCATCAAAACCAAAAAAGGTAGTTTTACGAGCAATAATAAATCGGGAAACCATTAATGGTCATTTTGATGACTTTTCAAGTTAAATTGACCAAAGTTTGACATGGTCAATGTTTTGGTACCATAATTTTCGACGTTTCATTCTGATTTCATTGGCATTTATAATTCCCATTGATTTTGAAAAAACCATCTACCGCTATATTGTTTTATCGTTCCTCTAATGCTAACTTTCTATCTGCTTTTGGGTCAAATCCAAAAAGGTCTCCATTTTCTCATTTTTCTTTAATTTAAGCATTATAGCGTCAGTTCACGGTCTCCCTGTCCCCACACCTCTATTTTCTCGACGATTTTTAAATATTTAAAATTTCGGTTTAGGTGGGACGATAACAAGGACGTCGGCGAACGCTAGGACAAGGTTTGGGAAAGCATCGGCAAGATCTTTGAACAAGAAAGGCGGGATTGCAGTTGCCAATGCGGAGGTCCAGGTCAAAGGTGACGCCCACGCCATTTCCACGTCCATTGGAAAAGGTCTCAAGAACACTGACAAAGTAGCCGTTGCTAATGCCCACACCGTCAACGGCGGGGTTGCCGTTGCCAAAGCCGAAACGGATGGTTACGCTCCGACGGCATCCATTGATAGTGGTTTCAAACCTGGGGGTATGTGAGACTCACTTTCATGTTATGAGATTTATAATTAAAATCTATGATTCGGTTGAGAAAAAATGTTCGTTATATTAAAATGACGCTCCGTTTACTTGATTTTGGTACCCAAATTTTGAAACGCTTTAAACGAAGTGTTTTAAAACCCCAAATGAAATTTTAGTTCTGATTGTGAAAAACAAGTGTATATTGAATAGATTTTTTAAAATTTGTCCATCCATTTATTTCCACAGAAATTGCAGATCCTTATGCCTTCCTCAAAGAAACGGACAAAGAGTTTCAAGATGTTTTGGACATTAGTAGTGGAAAAGACGCAAGATAATTCATGGATGATTGTATTGTAATTATTATTACTTGAAAGATTACAATAAATATTTCAGACCCTCTGATTAGTTACTCAAAATGTGTTTTTTTAAAGCATCGTAATTTACTCTAGATGACCATTCAAAAATAAAATGGTCTGCCTATTTACTGAAAAATAAAGTTTTTATTGAAGACAAATTGGAGTACAAAAATCTTAATATAAAAAAACATAGCTGGCATTTTTAATTCAAATACACTTTCATATGTGTAAGGGTGATAGCTTGTGTTTATGACTTGAAGTCAACTTCTTGGGTGTTTTAAAATAGCTTAAGATCCTCGCTAAACTCTGGTCCACTAACGTATGTTGCCATCTGAAAAAAGCGTTTTAAAAATACTTAATTTTAACAAAGTTCCTTGTCCTAATTATTGATATTTTTCATCATTTAAAATTTAACATTGTTGTTATTTAAAACAATTAACAGATAAAACCCTGTATTCGAATTTAACTGTTACACTCACGGTATTCCTTGGAACCTTAAGGCGGCTTGGATTTCCTTCGAGAATTGAGACGGTGCTGGAAAATCGTATCTATCGTATACGATTATGATCCTACGATCCAGATTTATTGCGTTTTTGATCTCCTATTTAATTAATAAAGTCATTCATTCATATAACATAACACCTTAATGACATAAATAGATACACCCCTTTTCAAATTTAAAAAACTTAAAGATGCAATGAAAAACAGCACGAACATGCGTGTAGTTAAATTTATAAAAATTACCTCCGAAATAGAACCCCACCCTCAAATACAACCCCACTCGTTTTAAAATCGGTGCTTTACCCCGTTGTATCAACCCCCCTCAATAACTAAGCCCGCGTATTATTTGATCGGAATAACTGCCCTGGGCCAGTTTCGGTAAATACCTGGTGCATGAAGTCAGCTTCGTCAATAGCCCTGTCCATGCTCCCAGGTCCAAGAACGAGGATGAAATTGGGCGATTCTCGGATCCCGTTGAAGAGTTGTTCGTCACGTGGTCCACCGTACAGGTCCTCAACGTCCAGATATGCCGCCACGTTCTCACGTTCGAACAATACATACAGGAGCATCGCCAAATGCTTCGAAGACGTCCGGTAAGAAATGTATACATCGTATTTGAAGCCTTCTATTTACAAATAATATTATAATAATGTAGTAATGCAATGAAAACGGTTTTCTAAAATTTCTAAAATAGTTGCTAGTTCAAAATTAAGGGCTTCCTAGTCTTTACAATAATTTGATGATGACAATCTTTGAAACTTTAAAACGTCAAACGCTAAACGCATCGAAAGTTAAAATAGGACCCTTGAATAAGTACGGGGTTTAAGTCGTTAAAATTTTGGGGGTTTTGTTGCCTCGTTTGGTCACTCAACTGAGAAATAGGACATTTTTTATCTTTACCACAAATTGATATCAAATTTTCTGAGATTTCCGACTCATCTGCATGGATTCAATATTAAAATATAAATAATTCAAGGTTCGAAGCGATTGCAAAAGTTTTTTTTTTATTTTACTTAAATTACCTTCATTAGTGGTCTTGGTATTTTTATCAGAATCACCGGAGGTTTCTGAATCCTTTGTAGGAATTATTTTTCCATGACCCTCGACCTCGACATCCTCCTCATTATTATGGCCTCTGTTTCTGAATAAGTACGGTTACGGTATCAGTGGAATTTATTTTTGTTAGACTGAAACAGTATGGATTTTAGTCAGCTATTTGAGATGGGTTAACAAGCCGGGGGGTAAGAATGGGTAGGGTAAAATGTGCCGGGGTCAAAAGTGCGGGGCTAAATGTTTGGGGTAAGATGTGCGGAGTGAAATAGCCTCTGGAAACTGACGAGAAGAGTTCCCGTTTTGTTAGACATGGCCGGTAATTTCGCATAAGAATTGCAAATAAATGTGTACGACCGGTAATTTTCCCGAGATAATTTATAATTAAATTCTAACTGTAAACTATAATTAACATTAAGATTAACATTAAGAATCACAAATACCTGTTTAAGGTTGGTTGTGGACCCTGCGGCTTATGCAACCGAGGTCGTTTCCGATGACTTACAGCAGGTATCCCATCTGCTAATTCTGATAGAAATACCGTTCCTGCAATTACTAGGACGAATATTAAAAGACTATTTGTAACCATTTCTATTTGTTTACGCAGCTACTGATTTATTATTAATTAGTCGTAAGATTTTAATTTACACTTGTAGAATAAAATTTAAAATTTAAATTTTGGTACAACTGGAAATACTAAACCTTGATAATCAATGATTAAAATTTCAATTAAAGGGGATCTCAGCAAATTTTATAAATGTCAGTCATTGGTATAATTTATTATTTATAAGTGGTATGAATATAAATTACAATGAGTATTGTATTGACAATTCCTTTGTTTTCGGCATTGGAATGAAGGACGGTAAAAATGCAGCTTAATGTCAACTCAAGAACGTACATGAGTTTGTCGACATGTAAAGACCGTTTGAAATCCATATGCAATTGTATCATCAAAAAGCATGAAATGCAATTTAAAGTTTTTCGATAATAATTATATTTCGCTTATACATAAACACAAGTTTAAATAATAATTAGGAATAATTACAATGGAGACGGAACTTTAGTTAAATGGTAGATTGTTATTTAATTGATCTACACTTTCATAAGTGTAAAGGTGATAGTTTATGTTTATGACTCGAAGTCAGCTTCCTGGGTGTTTTAAAATAGCTTAGGATCCTCGCTAGGCTTTGGTCCACTAATGTATGTTGCCATCTGCAAATATAATTTTTAAAAATATTTAATTTGTCCACAAACATAATAATATCTTCGCTATTAGTTGTTATATTAAGTTAAAAGCAATTAGCAAAGACACTGAATTTAAATGCTTGTAATAGACTAACGGTATTCCTTGGAACCGCAAAGCGTCTTGGATTTCCATCGAGTACTTTTCGGGTGCTGGGAAATCGTATTTATCGTAGACGAGGATTATTCGGCGATCCAGATTCACTGCGTCTTTAATCTCCTATTACATTAATCAGTCATTAGTTATACCGTAATTATCTACACAGACTTCCATAATATCTCTCCACCGGGTAGGAGTCTTAATTACGTGGTCTGGGGTTCTATTTAAAGAAAACAGGAAATCGTTTAAAAATCGATAAACTGCCTTATATATCTATTAAGACCCCCTAAATAAGATTTCTCCCATGGGGTTCTATTTAAATAAATAAAGCGTGATCTAACTTTCTTCATGGGGTCCTATTTAAATAAACCGATGTAACGGGTGTAACCAAGTGTTGAAAATATAACGATAAGCAAACTAAATCTCAATTTCCCCAAAAAGCCCGGGTTTCGCACCCTGGTGTCAGTGGGAGTGGTCCCGTATTCGTCAAAGATGTTCTATTACTCATGGGAATCGTTTAAACCCCATATCTCAATTTCCCCGAAAATCCGGGTACTGCACCCTGGTGTCAGTGGGAGTGGTCCCGTATTCGTCAAAGATGTTCTATTACTCATGGGAATCGTTTAAACCCCATATCTCAATTTCCCCGAAAATCCGGGTACTGTACCCTGGTGTCAGTGGGAGTGGTCCCGTATTCGTCAAAAATGTTCTATTACTCATGGAAATCGTTTAAACCCCATATCTCAATTTCCCCGAAAATCCGGGTACTGCACCCTGGTGTCAGTGGGGGTGGTCCCGTATTCGTCAAAGATGTTCTATTACTCATGGGAATCGTTTAAACCCCATATCTCAATTTCCCCGAAAATCCGGGTACTGCACCCTGGTGTCAGTGGGAGTGGTCCCGTATTCGTCGAAGATGTTCTATTACTCATGGGAATCGTTTAAACCCCATATCTCAATTTCCCCGAAAATCCGGGTACTGCACCCTGGTGTCAGTGGGAGTGGTCCCGTATTCGTCAAAGATGTTCTATTACTCATGGGAATCGTTTAAACCCCATATCTCAATTTCCCCGAAAATCCGGGTACTGCACCCTGGTGTCAGTGGGAGTGGTCCCGTATTCGTCGAAGATGTTCTATTACTCATGGGAATCGTTTAAACCCCATATCTCAATTTCCCCGAAAATCCGGGTACTGCACCCTGGTGTCAGTGGGAGTGGTCCCGTATTCGTCGAAGATGTTCTATTACTCATGGGAATCGTTTAAACCCCATATCTCAATTTCCCCAAAAATCCCAGGTTTCGCACTCTGAAATGTAGGTTCAGGGTATTATCATGTATAGATGATAGACATAGAGTGTAATGTAAACTACCTAAGCGTCAGTTTTAAAATGAGTAAGAGCTCTATCCTGGCGTTGGACTCCTACATATCACTATTTTGTTTGATTTAATGGTTTGTTTTGGGGTTTAATTGATGGGGGGCAGGGGGTGTGACCGATTTGACCCAAGTTCGAACTTAGCCTCACTCTTGAACCAAGGAACAAGTGTACAAAATTTGGTGACCGTAGGTCAAGCCGTTCTCCAGTTATCGCTCGGACAGACAGACAGACGGACGGACGGACAGACGGACGGACGGACAGACGGACAGACGGACGGACGGACAGACGGACTGGTCATTCGCATAAAGTGTTTTCAACACTTAATAAAATAAACCATTCAAATGCATATAGCAAAGTATCGGAGAGCAATCATCGAATTAGCAAATCATATTATATAATATACATATTTATATAAATATATTATATAATATACATATTTATATAAATATATTATATAATATACATGTGTCCCATGTGTTTACTGTCGTTCCCTAACCCTAAACACACAAAATATCGAAAATCTCAAATTGCCCCAGTCATAGAGTTAAATTACATGCGTCATTCGAAAGCCCTTGATCATAGCTTTCGAATGACGTATCACACATGTATGTTTGTTTTTTGACCTTTTTGACCCCTCCCCACCCGTCAGGGGATGACCCCACCCCCAAATCATATACACCATTAAATAGCCCTTGACCGTAGCTTTCCATCGATGTATCACACATGGGGGGTTACTATTGGAAAAAATGTTGACCTTTGACCTTTCCACCCTTGACCTTTGACCTGCAAGGCCCCCAAACGAACTTGACCTCCGCATGGATGTCCTATATAGATATCCGAAAGAAAAATTTGAAAAAGTTAAACCGTTCTCGAGTTATCGCGATGACAGACGGACAGACAGACGGACGGACAGACAGACGGACGGACAGACGGACGGACAGACACCATCAACGAAAACATAAAGTATCTCCGATACTTAATAACCGATATAGCCAATAAAGCTGCTAAGCACATCTATTACGACCCCCAAAATAAGTTACCCTACACAAAAGCTTCTCAGCGGAATTTAATTTCAAGTGTGAATTGTTTCCTTAAATCTAATGAAGGTACCTGGTGCATATCGTCGGTGAAGTCGGGGTCGTTGATGGTCCTGTCGAGGCTTCCGGGCGAGAGGACGAGGATGAAGTTAGGTGCGTTTCGAATCCCGTTGAAGAGTTGTTCGTCACGTGGTCCCCCGTACAGGTCCTCCACGTCAAGATATGCCGTCACGTTCTCGCGTTCGAACAGCACTTTGAGCAACATCGCCAAATGCTTGGAAGTTGAACTCCGGTAGGAAATGTATGCGTCGTATTTGAATTCTATTTACAGATTATTGCATTAATTAGTACTAGAGTTAAAAACTGTAAAACTTAGGATTTGAACGAATAAAAACTAAAAAGGTGGAGGGTCTTTAAAAGAGTCCCTTAAAAACTGAAATTTAAACCCTATAGGCTGAGAGGTTAACCCTAAACAGGTTTGGGGTCGACTCTAAACCCGGTAGAAAAAACTGGGCAACCCGTAGGGGATTTTTTTCAGGAAATCAGAAAAACTGAGATCATTTTCTATGATATTTCCGGTTTTTTCGCCGAAGTTGTCGAATTTCCCTGTTTTTGGCGTAAATACGGTAAAATCGGTGTTTTTTCGGGAATACATTTTTTGATTGGGTTGGTTTAATAAAATTACCTTCATCTTTAGCCTTAGTCCCATGGCCTGATTTTTTATCTTTAGTCGAACTAGGCTTTTGTTCCCTTGATTCTGGCGGAATTTCATCTCGACCCTCATCTTCACCTTCGCCCTCCATATCCCCCTCATTATTGTGCTCCCTGTGAAGTAATTACGGTTTTAAATATTTCAATTGTTTTTAATTACTATTAGTTGATTTGACAGTCTCAACAGTATAGGTCTCGTAGGAACATTTAAATAGAGACCCATGGGGAGTTATTATTATCCCCCCCCCCCCCAAAAAAAATATAAGGTCATTTGAAGACAAAAATTATGAGGCATGGGGTAGTTATTCCGATGGGGTTTTTTTAAGTTATTAGTATTAGGTTCGATTCGCTATTATTTGTTGGCTGATGTCGATGTTCTGTTTTTCCTTTGGATCAGTAATTTCAACGAACCTAATTCTTAATTAAAATTTAAGCTAATTAACATAAGAATACCTGTTCGAAGGAGGTGGACCTGACGGAGAAGGTTCCCGAGCCCGTTTCCGGTTACTAGCGGCAAGCCCATCCGTTAATTCTGACTGTAATACAACTACTGTTCCTACAATAAATGTGATCAAGATCGGAACTCTCATTATGAACGTTTTAAAATATTTACGAGAAAAGTTATATTAATTATTCAGATTTAAATGTAATTAATTGTTGGATTTTAATTTAATCTTGTAGAACAGCTTTTGAATAAGTTAAATTCAGGAAGTTTGAAACCTTGATAATCACTTCATTGAAATCTCAATTAAAACATGGCTTTGTAAAATCAGTGTCAGGCCTTAGAAGTTATTTTTAATGAGTTGTATTAGTATGACTCAATTACAAAGAGTATTGTTATTTTAATTCATGTAAGGAACCAAGGACGGTATGGATAAATCAAGTTATTTACTTAAGAACATTCGTATTAGCACTAGTTAAGTGTCAGTGCTGTCAGATTCATATTTAATGTTAACCGACTTTAACATTGATGAAATGAAAGAGACAAATCAATGACAGTACCTTTAAATTTAATTACTTATCGGCATAATGTATAATCTGTCCATTCTATTTATTTTTATGAACAGCTAACAGGGTGGGGACTTATTTCGGTGGACGTTGTTGCAATCGAAATGTTATCACTAATCTTACAATTAGCAACGTTCGCATGTATTAAATTATCTGAAAATATTTGAAGAATGCTCAATGAGATAGAAATAAACGTCAATTAAAATTGACTATTGTTGGTTTCAAATTTGAAAATTCCATTTAATTTAATTTACAATTTAATTTAAACGCTTCAGTTCAAGCTTAACAAGCCCTCACGCTTCCCGATGGCGATTTTTCCGACAGTTCTGAACTGGTAATCATGTAGCTCATGATTCGTTTCACACACTGATCCACAAGGGCATGATTCCAACTAAAAAATCCATTTATTTAAAATTAGCCAAAAAATCAACTCGGGAAAGTTTTAAATGTTAAAACTTACGATTGCCCTTGGTTCGCCAAAGCAATATTAATTTCCTCGGAGAAGTCTGCGGTGGATTGGAAACTGTAGTCGTCGAAAACGGGAATGATTCGCTTGTCCGTGCAAACCGCTTCTCTGATTTCCTATAAAATAAATTTTTAGCCAAATTACATGAAACTGGTCCCCATGGGCTTCTATTTCGGGGCGTTTATTCAGGATTAGCTGTAATTAGTGAACCTTGTGTAATGGATCTAGATAAGTGTCATCTCCTTGAACCCCGTCCAAAGTCCCGTAGGACAACACGAGTATGAAATTGGGGGCGTCGGCAATGCCCCTCGAGAGTTGCCCTTCCGGGGCGTCCACGTCAAGAAACACTGTAACGTTCCGCATTTCTAACCTAACCTTCAAAAGCATCGCCAAGTTCCGGGATCCATCTCGTCGATATGAAATGAAGACTGACAACTCTGGTTCTATTAAAAAAAATTAATTATGCAAATTTCACGTTTTTCACGAAATTGTCAAATTCTCCCTAGTTTTTTTCGCTTATACGGTAAAATGGGGTTTTCCAAATTGGGCAATTCCATCATTTTTAATCCCAAAATTGTTGAAAAATAAAGATAATTTTTGATATTTTTGTGTAGATATTTCAATTTCGCAACCAAATCAAAGATATCTGTACATCCCTGGACAAGAACAATTCGAATGAATAGATCCAGCTCCAGTTCTCCATAAAATACCTTGTTGTGGAGCAAGTTTATTGGAGATTCCAATTAAGTTCCCATCAACGGAATTAGCAAATGAGATTGTCAATCCTGCAATAAGGGCAGCGACGAAAACAAGTACACCTGACATGACGATTAAATTAATTACCGTCAACTGGTTTCAAGTACCCAAAGGTTACTGATGTAAACTAACTCAATAAAACTGCTATTTATAGGCAAATCTGTCATTTACATTTTAGTTTAATTTAATATATTCAACTTATATTTAGCTGTACATTTTATTTTAAACTGAAGGTTATCTAATTATAAGCAGGGTTCTGGAAACCACGTTTCAGATGATTATGCCTGACCTGACCTATCATATCACTATGAAAGTATGAAACGTGTTCTTGAACCAGGTCAGTATGATGTTAGAAAAATATTTTCATACTGTTTTTGAACTACAACTTGATGCACAACCCTGTAAATGTTTGACAAAGTTAGTATTTCAGAACATTAAATCTGTAGAATTAAATTAGGATTGGCATATGACATAAAATTAGTTTATTTCTCTCGCTGTATAAATAATAGTAAATGTAAGAATGCAACATGAGTAACTTTAAAATTCGAAATGTCGGAAATCTAGAAAAAAATTCGTGTCTAAAAATGCGAATAATATTTTGCCAGCTTCCAAAAGGTTGTCTTGTCAGGTATTTCAGGGACATGCTCTTTGTATAGGGCTTAATTTATTTAATAAATTGTTACGTCATGTATTCATTGCAATAATTGGTGATCGATATTCTCATACATCGTATGACAATTAAAATTAATTTCATATCGATTAATTGATTTTTTTTGTAAATCCATATTTTAATTGTATAAAAAATCAGTGTGAAAAAGTGAAGTTATTGTATTGTTGTTTATTATGACGAGTTTCGAGGAATTCATGGATTTAAAAAATACAGAACTACCATCAACTAAATATTTATTCCTGCAAATATTAAAATTATATTTATGAGTTTGTGAAAGAGCATACATTTGCCCGTGACATTTCACGTAATTGCCACGTCTGGAAGGGTTGCTTTAACACAATTAAACATAATTAAACCGCTGTTGGATCATAAGCTATTATCCTATTTAATTTCAATGAAGAATCTATTCAAATGAAATGCTACAGTGTTGCTAATAATCTGTAAATCATATCGTTGCAATTTTATCATACCGATTGCGATTGCATTTAAGTCCAGATGTATGCTTCATCGAAACAAGGCCCCACCCCGTAATAACTCTACCAACACTGTTCCTACTGAATATATTATCACACAAGTGACCTGGATGCCTTGATTCGACTCATTGAGAACTTATTTAGAGATTTAAAGAAATGCATCGTATTAATAATTTTTGACATTAAAATATTGTGTCGTAACGATATACAATCAATGCACAGATAAGTGGAATTTTTTTAAACCAAGGGTCGTCCATAAACAAAAAAAAATCAATCTTTTTTCTATCGCGAGTCTACAACAAATTCAATTAATCGTATGACTGTCAACCGTTGTCATTTGATTTTATCAGATGCTTTATTTGCGCCTCAAATCTGGCAAGAATCGAAACATCCATATCGAACTTGTAAAATTGTCCTAGTGTCCTTCAATAAAAAATATGCTTGATTGTAGTTTTTGAGACTGGAAATGAATAAAATTTGAATTTCAAATGAGGTTCGTAGTTTCCCTATAAATACAGCGTCAGTCCATAAGCCCATGCTATCAGATCCGTTTTGGTGATTTTTAAATTAAGTTTCAGTTAATCATCATTCAGGATGAGGGGATTTTTTGCAGTTTTTGCAGTTCTTGCCGTCTCGGCCCTTTCGGTTGAAGGTTATTTTAATACTAACTTACTACCCACACTCTCTCCGGCGACAAGAACAGTCCCAACTGCCACAACCGCCCCAACCACCCCAATCGCCCAACCCACCCCATCCAATTCTTCTACTACTCCTAGGCAAGGTATAGGACTAATTATTTAAATAAAATTAACCCCTAGCTTCTAATTGTAACGCGAAGATATCTGGAAGGGTCAAAATAGTTAGTTAGGATTAATGAGCCCTCCAAACACGGGAACCAGCTCAGTTGGGGGCCAGTTCATTCGAATTAGGGGGCTTATTTCTATTTATAGGGGCCTCAATGAGTTTAATCCTTCAAAGAGTTAGATTCCAACTACCCCCTCCCTTAAACCTCTAAAAAAACAATGTACTGGGTTGGCATTAAAAATTAGATACTAATGCGACGCGAAGGATTAATGCAAAATTAGAAATCGATTGAAATTTGCCAAACCACTAATTGTAAGGAAAATATATCGATTCTAAAGCGTCATGAAAATGCCAAAGAATCTCAAATCGCAAGAATATTCTTATAAATCTCATGATCTTGATAAGGTTTCATATTAGAACTTACAAATTCAATTCAAAATATATCTAAATAGCCTCGGAATAGAGCCCCAGTAGTAGCCCCACATTTCGCTTTAAGATTAGAATCCCCGTATAAAAAACAAGCGCACTCCGAAATATAACCCCAACAGTTTAGATTTTTGGGCATGGATGGGGTCAATTTTTGGGTCAAAATTTTTCATATTATTTTAATTTGAAATAGCTTTAGGATTGGAAGGGTTCATCTCATATCGACGAGTACCAACCCGAAACTTGGCGATGTTGCTGAAAGTGCTGCTGGAACGTGAGAACGTGACGGTGTTCTTGGACGTAGAAGACCTTCGGGGTGGAGGCTGGGAAAAGCAACTTATGGACGGAATTGCGGAAGCCCCCAACTTCATCCTTGTTTTGGGAAACGGGACTTTGGACCGGACCAAGGGAGATGACAATTACGAGGACACTTTGCATAAGGTATCACTGCCAATCCCCTCTACTAACAATAAGTCATTAAAATCTCGATTAACGTCCACCAGGGATCAATTTGTTTTAAATTCTACAAAAATTGGTTAAAAACTGACGAGCGCTGTAATCGGAATCGGTTAGTCTTGTAAAAAAAATTAGCTGCTCAACTAGATGATTATGTAAAATAAATCGAAGGTGTTCCGTTAAAAATTGCAAATTTATAATTGTTTATTTCGATAATTCGCAGGAAATCAGGAACGCAGTTTGCGCCGAAAAGAGGATCGTTCTCGTTTTCGACGACTATAATTTCCCACCTGCCACCGACTATTCCGAGGAAATCCAAGCTGCTTTGGAAAATCAGGGATTAACGTATGCCAAGGAATTAGTCTTTGAAAATTAGGATTTAAAATTGATCTCATGTTTTCTGTTGATTTTTTAAATTTTAGTTGGAATCACGCTCTGGTGGACCAGAGCTTGGAACGCCTGATCACCTACATGAGGGACCCCGCTCCGTTGACACCGAATCAATCGAGCAGTCTGTCCTCTATAAAAACCAGGTATCCCAACGCCTGTGAAGCAGCTTAAACAGTTTTGATATCTTTACTAATTTGAAACTAAATCATTATATATTTGGACACATTAAAAGTATCCTTACTTAAATATGGCATTCCTATCGGATTTTAAATATCGAAATAAATAAAATGTTTCTCTAATTACTTTGTTCACAGATTGATTCAATTAAGATTTCAATCATGATTTGACTTTATTCTATTATATTGCCACCTCTCATTTGGTTGCATCGATCGAAGTTATATTTATAGTTTAATTTATTTTATTTGAATTTTTGAGTTTTTTTTCATAGTTCAAATGGATTGGAGGTAGCATTTTGTGGTTTGTAATTTTTTGATAACGTCTACCATAAGCATCGAAATATGTCTTTAACCAAAAGAAAATAACTCTTATCCTTTACAATCCCTTTAGTGTTTAAACATACTATCCTACAATGCTAAAGTTGTCAACTTTAATGGTTTCCAATGCAAACTCTTCCAGGGACTTATTTAAGTAATTACGGCAACTAAAACCTACCATTCTGTTTTATATATAGTGGAAGAGGTAAAGAAATACATATTTATTATTTACTAGCATATATATTTATGTTCCAAGAGAAGCATCCCAAGTTTTATTTGTTTGTTTGCTAAAGCAAGCATATTAATATGCAAACATTAGACCGGCGTTTCATTGTATTTTATTCTTTTGTAACAGAGCTTTTATAACATGGAATTTTTGGTTTAGAAACTCAGGTTTCGTAAGCTCACTAAAAATATTAGATTTATGAGCCTAGCACTTGATGTGGATCGATCCACTATCGTATTTTCTTGGATGTCCTTGGCCATCATGAATTCGTAGCAAGTTCCATGTCCACGTATAGTAACAGGCAAAAGATGAGTCAATG
Source organism: Desoria tigrina (assembly GCA_906901685.1). NCBI lineage: Eukaryota > Metazoa > Arthropoda > Collembola > Entomobryomorpha > Isotomidae > Desoria > Desoria tigrina. The sequence continues at coordinate 6,795,640 of CAJQTU010000008.1, read as the reverse complement.
CAAAAATGAGTCAGAGACTGAAATTCAGACTAAAAACACGATATGCTAAGCTAAATCCACTGATATCATATTTACCTGCTGAATCGCCTACACTATCGCTTATTGTCGGACATGACGTGTTTTTAGAAAACGTTTTTTTAGTACATATTACAGGGATAAAAGGACAGAGTCGGCTTAAGAGCTGGTTTCATTCATACCGAATAAATCGGTGGAATCAGAACAAGAGTTGCATCTCGTCATTTGTAAACTATAATTCACTGTAACCCATAATTAGCTTACAAACCAATATTTTTACTAAAAGCTATTGCTTTGTCAGTATTATTCTACTGTTAATATAATTGTGATTTGAAGTCATGGATGTGTTGGACAGTTGTAAACCTCCTGATTCGGAGCAAAGTGACCATTCTTATTACGACGCTTCGTCTTCATTTCTGAACAATCCAGAGCAAAAAATGTATCAAGGCGATCAAATCACATCATGTTGTCTCATGGGGAAAGCAAGGCCAATCTTGATGGTCATCGGGTCGTTAGTATTAGCTTGGATCTTGTGCAGATTCATCCGGAGATATTTGACGGTAAGATTTAACAAAAGATTTAACCAAAGATTAACAACGACTACCCAGTTTTTGACAGTTCTTTGATAGGAAAGTCTTAATGTTTGGGAATTGGGGTACAATAAGAATTTACGAAATAAATTGAATTTTTAACATAATACCGTAAATCTCGATATAGAAGCCCCATTACACATTACAAAAAATAGGGTTTCTATTTTGAGGGGTTTCTGTAATTCTGTATTCCGCTTTACGGTATATGAATAAATAATCTATGAAGGTTGACGAATTATGTGATGCTACCAAAATGATGAAATCCGTAAAAATCAATATATTGCACTATTGCACATTGGTTAGTGTTGTTGTCAGAATTGTATGGAATAGAATCTAGATAAAAACTTTCTTCCTGAATTATATTGATACAAACCATAAAGTCCTTATCATCGTTGACTCGCCGGGTAAAACTCATTTAGTCTATATCTACATATATGTAAAGCATTTAATATGCATGTATTTATTGAACAATATTAAATCAATAAATGTATGCTAGTGCTTTACATATAGATATAGATAATACAAGTTTTACCCGGCGAGTCAATGAGCAGATGGACTATAAACTAACACGAGGGTTTTAATATTAATGACCATCATATACCTCATGCATCAAAGTTGTTTGATTTCATTCACTAGAAACGTATGTGCTTGGCTTGAAGCGGATTAACTAAATATAATTTCTATTATCTTGAGCAGAAATCTCTCCAACTGACGGGAAATATCCGGGGTGCCTGCATGCTAACTGCAGACCACGTCCTCTACCTCAGTCTCCTCTCTTGGCTCGCGGAAAATGTCCCGTCCTTCCAAACCTTCAAATCGACAATCAAACCCTTACCAGATGAGGAAGACGAAGAGGGGCGAAGCGAGCGTTTAGCCCCGGAGTGTCGCCCCGTCGCCCTCGAACATTCCGCCGGGTACGGGACCCACTTCTTCCAGTACAAGGGCGCTTGGTTCCTCCTCCAGCGTCGATCCACCCCCAAGGTCCTCTTCTACCACGATTCCCAGGAACTAATAACCCTGACTACATGGCGATGGAACTCTCACCTTATTCTCGAAATCCTCGAGACGATCAAACCCAAACCGACCCCTGTCTCCGAAAAGAAACTGGTCCTCTACAAGGCTGACAAGGCATGTTCCTACTGGATGCGTCTTGGGGAACCCAAGAAAAAACGATCCTTAGACACGATAATCCTGGACGGGGAATTGGCAACGAAACTTCTGGCTGATGTCGAAGATTTCCTTACCCTCGAGGACTGGTACGTTGAGAGGGGGATCCCGTACCGACGCGGCTATCTTCTGTATGGACCACCCGGTTGCGGCAAATCCAGCGTCATCAAGTCCCTCGCTGGACACCTCGGCTATGACATCTGCATCTTGTCATTGTCGCAGGGACTTAGTGACGATTCCCTGACGGAACTTCTCAATTTGGCCCCAACCAAATCTATCATCCTTCTTGAGGATATTGACGCAGCGTTCAAGAGCCGCGAAGATCCTGGTTCTACGACTCGAGAGACCAACTTGGCCTTCGAAGGGTGCAGCCCGTCCAGTTTGACCTTCCGCGGCCTTTTGAACGCTTTGGACGGGGTGGCATCTGCTGAGGATGGGCAACTACTCTTCATGACGACAAATTACCCGGAGCGACTCGATCCCGCGCTGGTGCGGCCAGGACGTGTGGACTTCAAGTGCTTCATCGATTACCCGACGGAGGGCCAGTTGAGTCGGATGTTCCAGCGCTTTTACCCCGCAGCGCTTGATGAGGTGAGGGAGCGCTTTTTGGAAGAGGTCAAGGGGTTGGACATGAAGATCTCGATGGCTATGTTGCAGGGCCTATTTTTAATGAATAAGGACAGTGCGGAGGATGCTATACGGAATGTCAAGGACTATTTTGAAAATAACTGTAATACTATTGCTAAGGATTTCGTTATTGCTAATTGACTGGATGTAGGTGGATGTTAGGTTAGTAAAATTCTTTAATGGTTTCTTGCCAAGTAAACGTTTTGATTCTAACTGCAAACTGCCGAGTCAATTCCATACCTACTTTTTCGGAATTTAAAGTAAAATGCAAGTTTATGAATATTCAGTCTTATTTCTCGTTGCTAAACTAGTCTGTGATAATTTATTGTTAAACAAAACTGTGATTATTGTTGAATTTGAATAAAAAAAATATAATAAACAAATCGGTCGGTCATCAGTATCAGTGGTTATTTTAGCATCACATCATTCACGTTTATTTTCATAAAAACATAATTAAATAGGCCAACAATATCAGAGATGATGAACCGAAAAAAGTGCTCTGCTCTCTGTATTATTAATGTTTTCTCTCAATTCAAACCGTTTGAGGACTTTACATTTCCGAAGAATATTCCTCGTTTCCAAATCCGTACTTCTGAAAGGCTTGTTGACCTTCAGGAACTGGATGGTCTGACCTAAAATCCCTTCGCCAAGGGCCTGCAGGCCCGCAAGGGTCATACCCTATTTTTCAAGAATAAAAATGTTTAAAAATAATACTCGATAGTGCAAAATGTACTTTTTATATACTTTTAAGTTTGTAGAACATGAATCTGGGTCCTTCCAAGCTACCAAAGTGCACAGTCTCATTTTAGAAAATACTTTAGTGAATGAACTGTCCGTTATTGACCAAAATCCGGTAAGGCTAAGGTGTCGTAGACCTGAAAGGTTAAAATTAGATCAATTCGGTACAATTTTTTAGAATTTTTAGAATATTCGTTCGTCGAATATAGTCGTTTAGTATATAAGAAAAGAAGCAAAACGAAGATTTACAATCTATTTAGAATTGAATCTAGAAAAGTTTACTTTCAAAATTTCTGAAAAAAAAATCGGACACATTTGCCGCTGACACTTTTGTCGATCACCGCAAATGTAGGGTTCAAATCCAAAAAGCGTTTCAAAAAACCTGATCCGTTCCTAAGGACGTAACCGGACAGACGGACAGGCAAGGTGTTCACATAAAGGGGTTTCACATGAAATGTAATACTGAAATTGCTAACCCTACCTACAAAATTAGAATTAAATCCATGCCCAAATCTCAAAGATCAAAGATACGTGTGTGTCTCTGCTCTGACTGGGGGTATTGACAAAAACCATATTCTGTATAACTATTCAAGTATTTACAGTAAAGGACGACTGTGCAAACTTACATTTGAGGTTCAACAAGGGTGGGTTATCAGCCTCCACTAACTCTGGCCCGATAAGCGACTTATCCGTGACCCCGGGGCAGGGGTCAAGCATTAACACTTCTAGGGACGACAGGGTTCGACACAAGGACCAAAACTCCTTATCAGTACTTGCGCTATTATACCAATGTCGAAGGTCGAGTTTCGTTAAATTTGGAAAACAGTTAATAAATAGAATAGGCCGACTTGTCAACAAATGATGATCGCATCGGTTTACAGTCAATATCTGGAGGGATTTTCTCAGTATAAATATTTCGCCAATAATTTCAACACATCGAGCACACTGTCGTTCAGTTAGAAATGTACCACTCGACCTGGTACATAAAATAATGGACTGGACCCCATCGGGTAATTTCGTCAGATTTCCTGAAGCTGGTCTCTGGAAATCAACAAGCACGTTGATCTGAGATCCGGATGGGATGTAACGATCTTGAAATGATTCCGGGAAGGATGTCACTGAAATAATAGTAGCGTCTAGTGACCTCCTGACCCCAATAACCGACGCTTCCTTGTCCAGCGTCATAACGTCGCCGTCAGAAGGAAGAGAGGAAATTGAAACGTTCGCAAGTTTGGCATTTGCCTGGAAGCAGAGCTGAGCAATGTCGATGAGATCTGGTGTCGATATTGGAACTGGTCGAAAAATTCCAGTCTCTTTTGAATCCTGGGAGAATGTTATTGTGAGGGGGTGGCTTGTGGATTTCGACATTAAACGGAGTTTTAAGTATTCCAGCAACAATTGAGAGGGGTCAGCTTCTCTAAAAAAAAACAGAGCGAACAGGCGTGAAAAACTACTGAGTTTAATTTTCTGCCTTAATTGTCTTATTTCGAAGTGATTATGGATATCGATGATTGCGAAATACGCTCACCTCTAACCATGAAATTACATTTATTCAGTTCAGAATCGTTAGTTTCCCATAATATGACGATCATTGACTGCGCCTGTTGAAGTTGGACTTAAAAATCGCATATAACTCGAAATGTTGACTAATTAAAATCCCCTTTCATAGCTTCAAATTGACGATGTCGAAAAATTGACGAAATAATAAGCAGCAAATTAGACATTATCCATAACTCGAAACAATCTGCGGTCCGATTTTTTAAGTTTTTAAATGCTTAAGAGTTATTTTTTTTAAGGAAATGTAAAGGTCCCTCTATATTTAACGAGTCACTGTTATTAAACCGTTACAAACGCATATTGAAAGAAATGGTGAAACCGCAAGAAGCAAGGGGTTAAATAATGAATAACGCTTCATCTTCATTCGAATGAAGGTCTGTCATAAACGATTTCTCAAAAAAATAACTATAAATTCAACGGTTAGAGATGGACGGACGGACGGACAGAGTTAAGCCATTAAAGAGTTTTGCCCTCAATAATATTAATTATCCCACTTACAAATTGTGACACATCTTTACTGTCAATTGTCTCAGGCTAGGACACTTGATCAAAAAATTTCCAAACGCTGATTCCATCCCACAGTCCACCCTTAGAAACTTCAGTTTAGGGAACATTGTATCTTCGAGTCCAACATAGAAATTCCGAGACACCAACAAAGCTCGAACATCCTCCAACGTATTTGCAGAAGTAGCTAAAAACGATGGCAATAATCTGTCCTCTAACCCCCTCTCCGACCTAATCTCAATTATCTTTAAGTGGTTTAATTTTTTGGCTAGTTTTTCTAATTTTTCTAAATGAAGCCGCTCTGTCGATGGCGTCAGATCGTCCAAGTCAATGAAAATGTTATTCCATGGCGTTTTTGACCTCTGTACCTCTCCTATTTGTTTCATTCGACGAATGACAAGTCGACATGATTTCATGCTTTCAGGGTTCTCATCGATTAAGAGTTTCATCGACGAAGATGTCCGTCGGAGGCTTTTAAGGGAGCGGAGGTCCAAGTACTTTTCCAATAGGGTTTTTAAAACCTATTAAATTAAGTTGGGATTTTTATGATAAAATTCACTAAAATACATAATTTAGCCAATCAAGAAGTAATTACATGACAAGTTTGTTCGTACCAGTTCTGGAAGAGCCAATAGATCAAACATTTTGGCCTATTCTGGTTTGTATTAAATAAAGAATTGAAACTGGAATAAATAATTAATTGTTTTATAAATATTTTTCCTCTCCAATAAAAGTTATCTTAATTTATTTGGATGAAGTGTGATTTTAATATCTACATAATCCCTTGCCGGTGAAAAGGTTAAACTTTTTTTTAATAATTACTGAAGGTTGTTATTCTGCGAGTCGATGCCAAAAGAGATCCCATGTTTTGACCAACCTTACAAACTCTACAAATTGTATTCTAACATGTAATTAACGAAATTCGACAGGTTGCACGTGTTGTTCCGATAAACCGACATTCTTCCAAGGACCAATTAAGGTTACCCCAAACCCCTTTTACTAACAAGGGAACATTCCCAACTGCATTGTGAAATATATATTCTAAATTCTAATGTTAAACAAGCTAGTTTCATTGTTTTATATACTCTTTCGGGTTGGTACAGTTGGGAAGGTTCCCTTGTAAGTACCGGAAAAAGTAAAATAAGGTCCCCCGGAATAAACCCTCGACTCTCTTAAGGATAGCTCGTTGGGAATCTCTACTCGCATACATAGATAGCTCGGTACCCTACCCCCATATGTATGAGTGGGATATCTCTTTCATAACTCATATATATATATATATATGTCATGTCCTATGGGTGGAGAACTTCACCGATATTCGGGCATTCAGGGTGGATAAACAGGTTTTATCCCAAAAACTCTTATCATCTACTATCTACTCGCCAAGCGGGTTTTTATTACAGATTCGGAATTTACACCACATTTACGACAAACTGGTATTTAATTCGACGGGATTTAAAAATTAATCATATCATGAATATCAAATAATTTAATATGTCATAAATAATATGACATTATCCTCATGCAATGTAGACGATGAGATCGTCCCAGTATTGTAATACCTCTTTTCATTCCCTCAAACACAACCTACACTAGAGGGACGTTTACAGCGTCTACATGCAATGTGGGCAAATGGGCAAACGGAAATCACAAAAGCGTGAAACCACACCGACAGTGACAGATAATCGAATATTTAAGTGTGGTTGAGGGAGCATACGATGTACGAACCGAGTGGTTAATTCCGCATTAAATCAAAATCGGACGAAATACCCGATCCGAATGAGCGAAACCGAAATTCGTTGTCGTAGTATTCCGCACTAAATGGCCCTGGAGTAAGTAAAAGAGTGGAAGCTAGTGTCTCCAACCAAGGCTCTGTGGCCCAATGGATAAGGCGTCGGACTTCGGATCCGAAGATTGAGAGTTCGAGTCTCTTCAGAGTCAATCATTTTTGCTCTTTTTTTCTAAACCTACTTTTACATCCTATCAATTACTAATTGCAAATAATTCCAGTTATTCACCTTTTTTTTGCTTATAGGCAAATCGTTTAAAAATGGGTCCAATTAACTCATGCCTGAATTTGGTATTATAATAAAACTATTATGGTTTACTATACTTTTATTTAACATTCAACCATACAAAACGAGTAAGATTTAGAATGAATTTCGTCTGTCTAATCGGCAATTACATATTCACATCTGATAGTTTTTGCAACGTGTAATAAAACTATCTAGGCAATTCACACAGTCAAACTATTTAAGAAATCCCGATCGCGATCTGATCTTCAATATTTCTCCTTCCCACAGAAAGAGTCTTCAAGTTTAACAGACAAGTCGGTATGAGATGTACCGTCCGGCAGTTTCCGATGGCCTGATAATCTTTACGACCTAAACGTTTACAAATTGAAACAATCATTAATTTCTATACGCAATAAAGTAATTAGGTAATTGTCGGGAAGTTGGTAGAAGAACCTGGCCTCGTTGAAGACCATAATATCTGGCTACCGGGTCTTGCTGCTGGATTCGTGGAAGAAAGTTCTCCTTTATCCGACTATCCCATCAAATTATAAACCACTGATGTGACAACTCAGCGAGAATGATATCAAACTTTTTTTATACTTTTAAAACGATTCGTATTTAAGCAAACAATTAATTCTTGACAAAAATAAATCACACAGAAAAGGAAACTTTTTTTGAACTTGCAAAACAAACGCCTAAAATAAAACACAAAAGATTCATAACTGTACCCACAAAACTCTCAAAATAAATCCGTTAATTCCAACAGCTTGAATCATTTTTTTTTAAATTTCCAGTCAGTGGACCCGATAGCCAAATATATTACTTGCCACTCTCATTGCACACAAACTCAAAATCTAGCTACCAAGAATCCCTCAAAATAAAACCACTTTATTCAACACCTTCTAATATCAAACATCAAAACAAGTTCAGGACAGAATTGTTAAAAATTATTCGAAAGCAAAGTTAAGGCGAGGAGGCTGTTAAAGTAATTTTATATTGAGGTTCTTAAAAAACTTCAAAATCAAACCAAACTTACTTGGCCACGCTTCAGTCCAAAATAGCGAGCCACTGGATCACCTGCCTGAATTCGCATCAGTTGATTCTCCTTCAGTTTACTGTTGTTAGGAAATTCAAGTCAAAAGTTAGTTTTAAAACGCCACACAGAAAGTACAAACACTCAAAGACCAATGAATCAGGTAATTCATTTATTGTATAAATAGTTTAAACTTTAAAGTTTAGTTGTGGGATTGGTTATGTCAAAAATTCCGAAGTCTTACTATCTCTGTAACAATTCTTGCTTCTCTTCCGGAGTCATCACGACGTGCTCAGGAACCAGCTCGTGTTCTGTGATATTAATTAGTAATTCCGACTCTAAGAACTGCTCCAAGATATATTTTGGGGCCATGTCGACTAAGGACTAGAAATATTGAAATTTTTTAATGTTAACATATACATTCAACCCAAGCCAGGGTATAAACATAAACATTTAGTTATGTGCTGGATTTATATTTTAAGGCAAGGCCAACCTGTTTTGCACTTGGTGTCATTCCCTGCTGAACGACAATAATGGCTCGATGAATGTTCTCTTCCTGCATCCTCTGGCAATAGGTTTTGATTGTTTTGATGCCGATTTTGGGTTCCTCGGGGAAGAATACGAACATTTGATCTGGGCCATCAAAACAAAGATAACTTTTTAGTTTAGAAGCTGTTTTGTAATATTTAAATACTGAATTATATGTTGATGTGAGTGCTTGGTTTGTGTAATGAATTGTGTACCTGTGGGGTCATCGTTATGGGCAACTAGGACAATGAGATCCGTTCTTTGAGGTCGACGTTCACTCGGCTTGTCTCCAAACTGTTCCTTGAATTGGTCCAGCGTTTGGTCCAACTCGTCCTGAGTCACCAAATATCCTCTGTCGTGACAGAGCTGTAATGCAAGCAATGCAATAATGTAAAATCACAGTACATTCAACATTCAGATACAACACGTGCATTCAACAAAATATAAACAGATACTACAAATTCAAAAATCCATAACTCACGTCACGTCATGGTCACAGACAGACCATTCACCATTATGCATTATGCATGCAATACACATTAGAAGGCAGAGGGACGTTCTCAACGTCTAAACAACAAAAACCAAAAACCAACCTGCATAATTGTTTTCCGAATCCTCCACATCTTGTAAGTCTCGGCCTCGTCATCCATCTCGACAATCTAGAAGCCTCGCCTCGGCACTACTGCTTTAATTGCTATAAACTAATTAAAACTCCTCGAAATAATCAAAACCCTCTTTTAATTGTGAATTGTAAAATATTGTGAATTCAGAATTACAAACGTAAACACCACCACCGCCGCATTAGAATTCAAAAGGCGCGGGTTTTTTCTACATACAGTCGCAGGATTTAGATTTCCAATACAAAATCCCTTATCAAAATTTAATGTGTTCAAAATCATAATCTGTGATTGCTGATGACATACTTCCTTCGTCATCAGTTACAGTACGACTGCATATAATTTTAATTGAGATTAAATATGAAGTCCAGAAATAAATAATTGCTTATAGCAGGTATCTGATCTCTGAGAAGTAATTGAGGGGAGAGTCATTGAGTAAATGTATTGCCGGGAATTCGTAGCGGGAAAGAAGGCGAACAATAACGATCCATAACTTCGACAACACTATCAAATCAACAATCAACAAACGCACTGTGCACTGATTCAGTCGTTGACTTTTATTTCATATTTTGCATTTTGTCTGTCTCTTCACTCTTCACTCTTTATCGATAAATACGTCAATAATTACTAACTAATTCATAATTAGTTCATAGTTACATTGTTACAATCAGTAAGTTGAAGTTCAAAGTTAATCACGCTGCCCGATGTTTGTAATTTGATTTATTTTGATTTGTGATTTGATCTAGACGTCCAACGTCAGACTTTGTTTGTGAGACGTCAAAATACCGTCAAATGCAAATGTGAAATGTCAAACGTCAAACGTTGCGCGTTGCCTCTCACTCACGTTTGACGTTTGCAAACTTACACTAAAACGACACTCGTAATAGTCGTAATTCTGTAATTAATGCAATGTGTAATGATTGAATGCATTACAAAATTTCATTAAACATAACTCCCTATATGCAATGCCCTAGCACCCTAGATCATGCATTGATCATACCGAGATCCTGAGTTCTTGAGACTTGAGACTTCCTGGCCATCCCATCCCAACCCAACAACTCTGAACTGCAAACTCCCAACCAAGACTAGACAACACCAAGACCGGCTCTGGATCTGTGACGACGTGACGTGGACTGCGCGATAACTGTGAACTGATCCCCGCCGTACACCGTTTACCGCCCGTCGTAATGGACCCCACGTCTGAAAACATGCTCAAAATGGTGCAATCCATGCTGAAGAGGGAAGGGTACATGGATATAAGCCTAAAGGATTTCGATCGTCTAACGTCACAACAGATGATCCGGATCCTAAGTCTCGTCGTTTCACAATTTGAACCCGAGTCAACGGAGATAACACTTCACGAGGTACAGGACGAATAATTTAAGATGAAAGACGATTTAAATATTCTTTTCTATGTTTTCTATTATCCATATTATGACTTGTCTACACTAATTTGGCTAAGAAAATGCATTAACTTGCTACTATTTATTACAATTTGTACCTGCAGAAAAAGACAAGCACACTTCTTCATTTCGGCCAGCTCGGCGGCGGACAATCTGGAGGAACCACTTACGATTCTACACCGGACTATGTGTACGCAGCAGTAAAGAAATATTTCCCCGAAGGAAATAACTTGCTGGATATGTCCGTTATTCTCCTACCCCAACAAAGTATGAGATTAATATGAATTAAATGTTATTTGATACAAAAAATATTAAATGCAAAATATACAAATAGCGTCATTGATGGTCTTATCTGTTTGTTAGATCCTGTAAGGACCAAACAAGTAATTGTGTACTTGATGGGATTGGTATTGTTCTCGGATCAAATAATTGACGAGTTTCAGGTAGAATGGGATCGACTGAATGCCGAAAACAAACAGAGAAATGAACTTTGTAACGAGATTGATTTAATCAAACAAAAAATTGCTGAAAATATTCTCGAAAGGCAACAGAAGGAAAACCAGAAGCCAAAGGTTTATAAATTAAGACAGATCCCTTCAAATAATTATTTATTTACAGTAGCATGGTATTAATGCATAATTTTGATTATTATGAATGTTGCTTAGTTGGAAGCCGAAGTTGCAGATATTGAAAATGCGTTTTTAGAAGAGCAAGGAATTTTGGCAAAACTTGAACTCGTAGAGAAAATGGAGAAGCAGAACTACGACATCAATATTGTTGGAAATCACAAATTAGCTGCTAAACTTCAGTCTCTTGATGAAGAAAAGGCTTCACTGGAAAATCAGATCGTGAAATCGGCTCCCGAACTGATTGATGAGTTGAAACAGGAACAACACCAGGTATTCATTTTGAAATGAATTAATTCCTCAACACATCGTAATTTTTAATTAAAATGCTTAAAAGGCACCATTCAACAAATTGGTGTATTGAACTTTTGAACAGCTTCAGAAAGAAACACATTTACGCGAGACTTTGGGGGAAGAACTGAAGCAAGTTAGGAACAAAGAACAATTCATAATGGATATGATTGACAGATCGCAAGCTGCCGTTCAGAAATTTGAAATGTTGATAGACAGCATTCAGGTTGACGGGTAAGAAATTTAAATTTTAATGCCTACCTTTAAAATTGAACTAATTGAAGTTACCTATGTTTCCAATCATGTTTCAATGAAAACTCCTTGGAAAGGGACTGAGCTATTCAGCTATGAGCTATCTTGACTAATTCTCGTAATAATTATAAAATGATTTCGGTGTCGTTGAGATTGATAAACTCAGGTCATCGACCATGACGGGCATCGGGTGTTACCTAGAGCTGTTATTTAACTTTATATTCATCTTTATTTATTATTTACAATTTACAGAGAGAACCTAAACTTGATAAGTCGGTTTCAGAGCCAGTGTAAGGAAAAGCAAAAGTCAATTGACGATCTGAAAAAAACAGAAAATGAATCGGCACTACTGCTAAAACGCTCGGAGACTCAGCGTCACAACCGGTTAAGAATCGACCAGCAGAAATGGGACACCATGGCGGAGTTAATCAAAACAAGCCAAGAGTAAGTATTTATTGTATTCACAACACTGAATCTTGAACTTGTTTAGGAAGTGCCACAATTTACTAGTAATTAATTGGGCAGTAATATATTCCCATTGAACCATTATATTATGTCTGTATGGTTATTGTATGATTATATAGCAGATGCTAATGAACCATCGATGTTTTTTTATTAGGAAGATTAAAAAGGCCCAATCCATGGCGAAGGAAAGGGAATTCGCTATTGCAGAAATCGAAGCATGTATGAGGGATAAAGCACCCCAGATAGAGAAAATTGAATCAAAAATTAAGGAAATGCAGCACTTTATTAAGGTTGAAATGCCACGGCAGGCGGCCATACTAGTAAGCCAATTAAAAGTTAAATATTTTTTACCTCAATACCACTAAGGACTTGCGAATTTTAAATTAAACGGTTACAATTGTTAACCCGATTGTTTATTCTATATTCTATTAGAATCAAGTCACCGCAACTACAAACGAGGAGGTCAGGCTAATGAATTTCGCTTACGCACAAGCTCTTGGTATTACTTTGGAGCTTCATCCCGATGATGAGGACGCGTAGTTAATTAATTGTAGTTGTTTAAATATGCTTTATAGCATTCGGTAATATTTTTGATAGTATTGCCTGTGCAGCAGTGATTGGTAACATGTAAATGTAAGTAAACCACAAACTTGGATATGGAGATGGAATGGATAATTAATGTGGTATGTCATGTGGTAATTCTAAGTTGATTAATTAAAGAAACCCGTGTGGAGAATTTGAGTTAGACGTTTTGAGCTAGATTTTTTATAGTATCTAGTTCCAGAGCATGTTTCGCTCGCTTATCTAATTATTTAACTGGGTATCATCGAATAATAAAGGATCGATCCCGGTAATCCCTGACTGGGCATATATTGCAGATTCTCCATTCTCTACGTTCAACACTTATTTATACATCAATGATTTGAAATTTGAATGAATTAAAGTTTAGAATTAATCAGTTCATGCATAACAAACCGTTTAGTTTTTAAAAGCTTTCAATTTTCGGAACTAAGATCATCATCACAAATATTAAATCATTCATTCTAGACAAGAACGGGCACTGCCGACGGACGATGGTCATGTCTTAAAATACATACGTGAAAGATAATTTTCTACCAGGTTGATTCAGTAGGTCTGAATAGCCTCTCTTTGAGGTGGCAATGTTCATAAGCCAAATTGGTCCACGAAGAGTTAAAAATCGAAATTCGAACCCATGTTCTTCCTCAGAAACTTTAAATAATATAATGTTATTTTGAAATCTTCTTGGGCGTATTTGGTTTATCAACCTCACCACCCTCAAACTGGGAACCGTCGGATATGTTTTCAGATTGTCTTGCACTAAAATAGCTAAACCCTAGTCATAATAATATAATATGAATATTACTGAAAGAAAGCCAAAAAACTCGACCATGCCTCGACCTCGATTTGTTGACGGTACAAAATTAATAAATGCGCATATACATGAGCAGAAAAGAACAACAGGCGTAAAAAATTCCATGAAGTCATTAAGAAAAGGCCTTCGATTGTTCAAATCGTTAAAATAGTATTGACAGCAATAACGAAGTGATTACAAAAGGCCGATCCGAGGTTTCAATTTCAATTAAGTGCTAATCCAGAACACTTTCCCTTCGTTTTTGTTGTGATTTCGGCCATTCATAGGTTCTCGACTTCTGAAGAATTTCAAGCTTTTTATTGTCTTATAATTACAAAAGATAATGGCTAATTGTTCTTGTTTTGCATTTCGAAGCTGAAACGGAGTTTTAAAAACATGTTTTTCGACCTTTAATTTCTTTGGAATTTTTCTCTCCTACTGTCTTTTTTATGTTTTGAAAGAAAAGCGTGTATAAAAACCAAGTCGTCTTGGACTGAAGGCATCAATTCATCATTTGAATCCAATTCCAATATTTCCAATCCAATTCCGGACTCTTGTAAACTCCATTTCCTCATCAATTCAATATGAAAGTCGCTATTATCCTTGCAATTGCTCTCTTCGGACTCGCTGCCGTTAGCGAGGTAAGGAATTGTTCAAATATTATAAATTCACCTACAGATAATTGTAAGATTTAAGCAGATATATTTATTGACTTTTTAATTTTTTACAGGCGCGACCAAACGGCCTCAATGCTGCTGACCTTCAAGCGGCCGCTCAAAAGGCAGGTGAAACTGCTATTGCTAGTGTTAATTCTGGTACTGGAGCGGGTACCTCCGGAACTGCTCAAGCTAGTTCTGGTACTGGTACTGGAACTGGAGCGGGTACCTCTGGAACTGCTCAAGCTAGTTCTGGTACTGGTACTGGTACTGGAACTGGAGCGGGTACCTCTGGAACTGCTCAAGCTAGTTCTGGTACTGGTACTGGAACTGGAGCGGGTACCTCTGGAACTGCTCAAGCTAGTTCCAATGCTGGTTCCGGTACCTCTGGATCTGCTCAAGCTAGTTCTAATGCTGGTTCCGGTTCCTCTGGATCTGCTCAAGCTAGTTCTAATGCTGGTTCCGGTTCTTCTGGATCTGCTCAAGCTAGTTCCAATGCTGGTTCCGGTTCATCTGGCTCTGCTCAGGCTAGTTCTAATTCTGGAGCTAATAATGCTGCTGATACGGCGTAGTCCACTTTTCTTGACCATTGTTCCTGACACGATATACAAAGGAATTCGACGCTGTAAATGCTCTGTTTATGACAACCTTCATCTTCCGAAGTTTTCCCACCTTCTATCGAGCATAAATTAATAAAAGTCAAATTTGGACATTGTACAGATCTATGAGTTAGTATATATTGCCTTTTTTGTATTCATTCGCAACACCGCAACTGGGCTCATTGTTTCGGAATTTACAGCTGCTTTTGCTCAAAGCAAACTTCCGCTTCTAAAATGTGAAATGATTCTGTTTACGTAGTTTTTCAACCTATTCATATCGCTAAAAAAATTCGTCGTCATCGCATTATCAGAGCCCATTTTAACGGCACGATTAAAATGTAAAGATGAAAGGGCATGGTCTTGAATTTACATTTTATTTTAATCATTAACTGACCTGGGCAATACTGGGCATAGATGATAATAATTTTCAATTCTCAAGGGGGATGATAAAAAGCAAGCACGAAAAAACTCCACAATTTTTTTGTTGGTTTATGACAACCTATGTAGGAATAGATTTCTCTCGTCATGATGTTGCTAAGGAACTACAAAACTCTAAAATCAATAAAATCTAACAAAATCGAGTAGTGAATAAGTGAGATAGGGAGGGGGTCTATAAAATAATGTAGTCAGCTCATGCATATGAAGTAAAGCATTTTAGGATTTCTGGTCAAAATTTTCCATTTTTCAAAGGAAAAAAATTTCATTGTTTTCGCAATCATTTGGGACTGGTTGTCAAGACATCTTGGGCTGATCTTGTGGAGGTGGAGTATGATACTACAATAAGAAATTAAGAAGACACATTACAGGTTTTTAAATACAAGTAGAACAGGCTTATATTTGTAAATCCCGACAGTTATCACGAAAAATGAGCCAGCCAACTCGACATAATCCCGAGGGATTCTCATCCCGGCCAAGTGAAATGGCTTGGGGGTGTGTCCAAACCAACGGCTGGGTTCCATTCCCTAAGGATATTCCTCGAAGGCATCCTCTCCTTGATAACGTTGGACGGACGGATGACCCTTGTGATCGACCCAAGTTCTCGGCTCCCGATTTTAAGTAAGTTTCTGCAATATCATTACATAACCATACGAATCATTTTTAAAGCTAAATATTAAATTGAAACCAAAAATACTCATCTATTAACATTACAATAGACCAGAGCCTTCATTTAAGCCTCCAAGAGAAGGCTATCCGAATAACATGTGTGACAGAGGAGACTACGGTGGTACTGGTAACCAAGACCAAGAGCAAGGAAATGATTCTGATTTTCGGGAAGGGACTATGGTTGTCAACGTTGGTCAGGGCACCCCAACGGCCATTCGATTGAGACTTCCGCCAGTTTATACAACTGGGTAAAATAAAATTTTCCAAATTAAAAGCATTTCTAGACAATTTCAATTTACGAAACATTATTACCCTTTTCTACTATTTCCAGAGATGACGAATCGGTCAATATAAACGACTGTTGTCAGGATAGCCGTAACTTGGACTCGGTGAGGGAAAAATACGAAGAGCTCATTGGACCTCTTGATCAAGAATCGCGACATGAGGGGTCTCAAGCCCAAATTGTCCAAAACTGTGGCTTTTCATGTCATCCGTCACTCCCAAAGTATCCATGTCACGGAGTTATCAAATCGGAAGAGGATTGGCCGGAAGTTCCACGGGAACAACGTTACGATCCCACCAGCCTCCGGTCCAATCGTAGACCTAAGAACTGGAAAGAACAGAAACCGATTAGTGGATGGGAATCCATAGATAATGGATCCAAGACCTGTAACTACTATCCAATTGACTCCAACTTACCTAGCCGATTTAACAATCCTGCTTGGTTCAAGGTAAAAATAATCTCAGCTATTAAAAATAATATCCTACATTTTTGGTTTCAAAATTCAAATTAGCTGATGAATTAAAACAGGGATATGGATGTGAGCGACCAATTCACCCATTTTATGTCACAACGGGCGCGGACTATGGCCGATTCGGCCCCACCCCACACACCATGACTCAGAAGTACTACCCTCGTGCGAGTGAATTCACCGAAGTACTTGGGATCACTGGAATGTACCGGAATCGAACCCTTAACACTTCCAACAATAAGACAATTGTTTGATAGTTTGATTCAAGTCGGCAATTAGCATCTTCATCATACGCTTTGTTTGAAATTAGAACTTCACTATTAGTTTCACATTCACTCATGACGTCTTGATATTAGATCTTATATGCGACATGCTTTTAAGCTAAAAAGAACAAAAGTTTGAAAATAATATCTATCTTGACAAGTACGTAACGTTCGGCATGGCAAGTAAACGAGAATTGAATTTGATACGACCTCAAATAATATACATTATGTACATTTAAAGTTACGATATTAATCTGTAAACATTATTAAATAAAAACACAAATGTTTGCCAATCTCACAATTTAATATTTCACAATTCATGACTTTCCTTCCTGTTTGTTAAATACTCTAGAAACATGACATGTTCAAGCGCGGTTAAAATATAACATCGATGAGGACAGCAGTGAAATATTAATAAAACATGCAACTTTGTAATAATATTTATCCACTGATTATTGACTAATAAATTCGTGTAGCGTAATGGGGCAACCACGTATCCTAAATAATGCGAATGACAAGTAACAGAAATAACAGAATACGACTTTGATTATCTTATCTTGATCGAACGTCTGCCTCAAAACGATCCAATCTGACTTTATAATCGTCATGTGGCCTTCCCACAGGGTCCCTCATCACTCCACGTGGACTCCCTCGTTCCCGATCTCCGGTCGTCGAGAGTCTAGATCGACTACTTGGTTCTCGACGAACTCGAGAAGAATCTCGATCGTCCGACCGGTAGTATGACCCGTGGTCACGACTTTCTCGACTTCGACTTCGTCGATGGTCGGGTGAACGGGATCCACGGTTATGCCTATGAGTTCTCCTATCCTTATCATCTGAGCGACCTATCGCAAGAAAGATAGTTAGGGTTATAATTATAAATTATAAAATGGCATGAGAATTCAAAACAAATCATTCGGTTGGTAGGTTGAATAAGAAACCCTCCGCAGAATCGGTGGAAATGTAGTTTGGTGTGTTGAATTGTAGCTTTATTCGAACGGAAGTGATTTTTTAATGAACAGAGAGGCTTAAAGGCTAGAACACATATTTATACGAAAATAGTCAGTAAGTCAGGTTTGTCAAAGTCTGTGATATTTTTATGACCATTCATCGTATGTTTAAGCCTTTAAATTGTAACCAAACCGTTATTAACCATAATCATCCTAGTATATCAGGATTTGACAGATCCGTCCACTTTTCGTTTCTTTTCCAACCTGTGCATTTCGTAAACAAAAATTTCAAATGTTAAAATGAACAAACCTTTCCTGCCACTGCTGCAATGACCAAATCCGTAACTTCGGTTCTCAATACCTTCCAAAGTATCATGCAAAGAATCGATAATGACGAGACATCGCTTCTCATTCGAGATTGTTGAAGATCGAATCAAGGATATTGCTGTCACTAGAGTTTCGATAGCACTTGCATATTCTCCTGAAAAAGAAACTGGATATAAGTAAATATTTTACATATGTCTTCCTTCCCCTTACTTTAATATTCATCCGGTCTTACCATTGGTAGCATCTGTTACAGCTCGTTTTATAGCAGCCGTAGAGACGGAATTGTTTCTATTTAACATATCTAATATTTCTTCTTCAGTTAAATTGCTACTAGGAATAGAATAAAGTTCCACAGAACAATCTTTACTGGGTTGAGCTGTTGAATCCAATAAAGCTCCCTGAGAATTAATTTGTGGAGGGGGCTAGGAATATAAAACGATTTAATATTAAAAAATCATTAAATGAAATCCATGGTATAATTGCTAATAGATAATGCTAAAACCTCTGAAAACAGGATCGTGGAGTCGGTTGGAGACGAGGATCGGTTGCCTGAATCGGCTGATGATATCCCGGAGAGAATCGATGGCGGTGGCAGGAATCTAGGTCCAAGAAATGCTGGGTTCATATGCGGATGAGGTGGTGGAATTCCGGGACGGACCATAGCATCTAAGGATTAATTTAGCCGAATCTTTGAATTCTCAATCGAACAGTCATACCGAAACATACCTAACTAGACTAGTAGCTAGTCTGGTAAGTAGCTACAATTAGTCCAAGTCAATTAATATCATTGTATTCATACACTGTGGTTGTGGTGGAGGGTACCAGTCGTCATAACATGAGTAGGAATTATTCATGATTGAAGGTGGTGGTCCTCTTGGAAATCTCATCATGTGGTTCCCATGCGTCTAGTTTAGTAATTAATTGTTACGTTTGAAAATGCAGTGGACAAAAACAATTCCTTCTAAAGTCAGAAATACAAACCATGTGAGGATATCCGTTGGATTCATTGTGAAAGGCTTGTCCACCTCCCATGTATGCTCCATTATTATGCCTCGGCATTGGTCCTGTTCGATATCCATTATTACGAGGATACTGGTTCCTAATACCACTTGCTAATATGGGTGATCCCATCATCGGCCCGTTCCGAGAAAGCATACCATTTTGGCATGGTCCACCATATCCAATTCCTCTTCCGCTGATTCCAATATTTCCTGATTGACTGAGTGAAGAAGAAGGGGGCGGTCGGGTCTTTGACTGAGAATCAAGCTGTCGAAATGTTATGATTTAGTAATTTTTATTGTCATCACCATTAAAATTTTGAAATTTGGCGATGTTACAGTTACAGGAGAAACTCGGACAAAAAATCCTATGGCGTGGCATAGCTGGCCCTGGCCGGTTTAGCAACGGAACTTAAATTGCAAAAATTAATAGGTCTGTAAATTAAGAAACTTTCTTACATAGCATAGGGACTGTTTCGTATCAGCTTTAACACTAGGAACATTATTGTCTATTTTGATTTGACTAAGCTTCTCAAAGGCTATTGATATCGACGCTTCACTGGAGAAGGTGACGGAACAAAATCCCTTTGACTGTCCGTTTAGTTTACATTCGTAAATCTTCACATCCACGATATCATTTATTCCGATTATTTCAAACGCTTTTCGAATATCTTCATCCTTCGTCCACTGCAAAACAAAATCCAATGAATTAATACCTGAATAAAAAACCACAAAAATCAGATTTTTCTCCGGATCTTTGTGTTTAGTGTTTATCTCTCAAAAACGCTATTTACGTTTTCCTTTGAAATAGATTTGTGATTGTGATTGCAGATTCGTAAGTTAAGTAATTTGTTAAAATGTTATATAGAATATGTCTGGATTGAGAAAGTTAACCTGAACAGTAAGCTTATGAGTTATGATTGCAGTATTAAGTTAATACTATTAACTATAAACATAAAATGCGGTAAACTAAAATGACTTGATCCTGAGATCTTACCATTTTTGACACATTTTTACAAACTCAAGCTTCGTGACTCGTATTATGCTTTAGGATACAGTACAGATCTCGCGTACCCAACTTAAATTTCCGACGTAAACAGCGTGTCGACGAGCCCTTGAATCGGGCCTGGAACTAGACTCGTCATATCTGTTTCTCGCATAACCCGAATTCGGTGAATATTGGTGACTGACTTTTCCAGGGTTGTTTTCCGAAAAAGCCGGCGGATCCTTCCGCTCTACTGTATTCGCAGACTTCGTAACCAATTCTACGGGTTGGCTTGAAGAATCGCTTTGGCTATTATTATTGCTACCTCTTCCTTCATAGCCTGTAGTCGAGCCCATTATAGCATCATCATAGAGATCCTCTTCAACCGTCGATGACACCACCGGCAGTAGATTCATGTACTCATCCTGTTTAAATTCAATAGAAACCGAAACGAAATATTTAAATACTCGAAATAGAAATCTTGATTGAAGTTTGAAGGGTTAGTTAATAATAAAAACGAGTACCTGAATCTCGACCTGAAGAATGTCGTCAACCCCATCGTAAATATGTTCATCGTCACCCAGGCCCATGGTATCACCCTCACTAGCAAGATATTGCGAATCTTGAGAGTCTCCAATCCTCCCTGAACCGGATCCTCCAGGGGATGCGGATCTTCCATCTACTTCCAACGCCATACTTTATTTTTTACCTTTAGGATTCGGATTCCTGAATCTTGCGCGTTGTATTTTGTATTGTATTGAATTCGAACGTCTGCGTGTCCAAGTCTCCACACTCCACCTTTCCTGTCGTGCCACACGTCTCGTCTCCGAACGCTTTGAATCTGACAAACAACACGTCTTATGTCTTACGTCTGATGTATAACCTAACGCCAAATTCGCCAAGTAAAAAGGGCTCAGACAGACGAATTGTTAATTTTGTCAAATCCAGCCGGCTACAGTCGCTCGCATCGTCGCATCAGCACTAGCAGTGAGCACGAGCAGGTTATCTAGCTAGCTAGTCCACGTCCACGCACGGTCCACACAGTCCACCCAAATAAATGGAAATTGGATACTAATAAAAAAAATATCTCAAATCTGAAATCAATGTGCAATGCTGCTATTAATAACCAAAACACAAAACAAAAAAATCAGTGAAATTAAAATTGACTTACGGTACGCCGTTATTCAAACTCAAAGGGCGAGACGGAAAGTTGAGTATGGATAGGTCAGGTCAGGTGTGCGTGGTCGAGACCGTCTGTGGAGTGTGTGGGTGGGGTCATGGGGTCGACTGAAGTCGCCAAGCAGTCTGAGTCTGGTCTGGTCCACTCTGTGCTTTGGGGCTCCTCGTTCGTACTTCAGTCGTACACTACAAACTGCAAGCGCAAACTGTGCGTCTATCTGCTATCGCACGGCACGGCACGAGTGGATGACCTGTCTGAGGCTGAGGCTAAGGGAAAGTGGAAAGTGGAAAGAAAGGGAAACACAAAACTGGCCATCTTGAATTTCAGGGTTCATTCACTCACAACTTAGAAAAAGACAAAAAAGTAAGTCATATTTTTATTAATAATTAGTACGATACGAACTCTTTTATAACATTATAATGTGTAATGGTTAACCTTCAACAGCTTTCATTTATTAAATTTAATTAGATTTTCAGAATTCCTAAGATTACGAAGAAGTTTATGAACGGATTCACGTCCGACCCCGTGCCTTCTTCAGGTCATTGACCCGACGGCAGACGACTCCAATTTATTTTACTCCCTCCTTCATTTTATCCATTAATGATATTTATGGAAATTGATATTTTGAGATATTTATAATAACTTGAGCGAGACTGCGAGAGCGAGCCCGAAATTATCGCCCCATTAACCCTCACGTCTTAATGTACTAAACTAAAAAAACATCCTAAAATTGACTCAATAATTAATAATATGTGTAAAAATTGTAAAATGTAAAAAAGCAAATTTTTACAGAGCTTTTTTTGTTCAAGTTTCAGGCGAGTTAGCCTCATTATTGCCCTCCACTGCATGGGGACTTATTTCAGTAAAAAATTAGTAAAAAAAATTATAAATTTTCCATTTAAATACAATTATACAATGCACGATAGCATGATAGGTTATGAATTTGATCGCGTTTGGTGATATTTAGATACACATATATATTTAGATTTTGAAATAAAAAAAAGCTGGATAATAAAGGTAAAATCATGCATACAGTACGGGTTTCTTTAAAAAATTATTTCCTTAAATTATTTCTCAATTTTTGATCAACTACTATTGAATTGAATTGAATTGAAAACTTTATTAACGTGTCAAATTGGTTCAGATAATTTACATTTTCTGGTCTCCCACCCGTGACACGGGGCCGATTTAACAATAATCAATATAATAACGTTAGACAGGTCAAAAACATATCCAATTGTGGTCAGTATACATCACTAAATAAATACATTGTTTCTCTTAGCAATTATCCATTCTCTCACAGCTTCCTTAAATTTATCATAGCCTATAGAGTTAATCTCCCAATCTTTTGGAAGACTGTTCCAGAGTTGACATTCTTTAAATAAGACCGATTTTTTGAAGGTCTGACTGCTGAAGGAGTCTACCGGAACCATTGGCATTGGCTTTGAAGCCGTGTGAGCCGTAAACTTAATCTTTTTATGTATAAACTTTTTGTACATGTTCTTTAAGATAACGAAATCAATTCGTTCCGAAATTGATAGGAAGTTACATTTTTTCCATAACTCGTAGATGTTTACATTTCTCTTAACCTTATCATATCCTAGTTTTGATCTTCTAATTAGTACGGGCAGGTAAAAACAAACTAAAAATGATGGTCAATATGGTCATGCATGCTGCTTATAATATAATCGTAAATGCAACTCTGTAATCACACTTTATTACCAAACAATTATATACATACATATGTGACCATTTAATGTTTTTTAAATGTGGAAAATCAGTTAATTTTATTCTTTGGACTTTTCCGAATAACCAATTCGTAGAAGAGGTTTCCGAATAAAATGACAAAAGAACCGTAAACGAAAAAGAATAGTTTGAGACTCGAGGGATGTCTGTAGCACGTCGATCCAGAATCTGTCGTTTCCAAACAATTATTCTTTTTAATTAATTCATTTAATTCGTAATTAAATTTAACGTTAAGAAATAAGAAATATAATTACGACGTTTGAGGATGGGGACTTATTGTGTTAACATTTTATTTAAAGGGACCAGTACGGCTAGAAGCTTATATTTTTTATTTTGAACTGGCACATTGGCATTAGTTATGACTTGGGTCATTTATATCGGGTGGGGATTTATTTAAAGAATTGCGATAACGACGCAACTTACAGTACAAGAAAGCAGAGTAGGAATTAACAAAGAGTCCAAATAGCATTTGACCAAGTTGCATCGTTGTGATTAAATTCGCCACCATCCGCGGAACTCGAATATTTAAGGCCTAAAAATTATACACCCTTAGCTTTGTAATTGCATAATTAAAGGTCAAATTTTTAATTGTCAGTCACTTAAAATAAATTATTTACCCTTAGAGCGAAGTATGGATACATGCAACTGAAAAATTACCCAATGAGAACAGTTAAAAATAAACTGCTAAATATTTAAAAAATTAAACGCTTGGAATTTCGAATACCAAATTGTATTACCTGTGAACCTAAATCAAATTCAAAATAAAAAAAAACGTCAAGTTAAACTTATGGACAACTGTAAATAATTGTGAAGGTTCTAAATCACGAGTCTAATTAAATTACCCCGTAATTCATTGCCACGTAAAATCGGCTAATTGGCTCAGTATATGGCATCGTGAGCCATGTAACTGTCAGCGTCACTATGTGATGGTACCTGCAAATTTTAATTCTTAGAAATTACAATCTCACAATTAGTGGACATATTTAATCAGTTGTTTTACTAGTTTTAATTAAGAATATAATGATACCATTGGAGAAAGACTAGAGGTTTCTTCCGTAAAACGATGAAAAGAGTGTCCCCTGAGAAATAAAGGTGCCAATTAGTTTGGATTTTGGATTAAAATGTAATTACCGTAATTCAGCATTAAAGCCCCCGGGGAGTAATTTTTAAATTCTCGTAGGTGTTAGGATTCATTTCCTTGCGTTGTAATACTTTAAATCATTCACAAATAATTTTACTCTTTGTAATCATGGATCGGCATCAATAAATATTGATCTCGAAACTTTAAAAAATTAATAATAATCTAGTAAGTTTTAATTTTGATACAAAATACTACTCGTACATTTTGAGTCTGTTTTTGACGACAATAAACTTCGTTTTGGAATATACGGTTTCCGACATTTTTAAACCTTCTCTGGAAAGTGGAAAAGGGAGCTTTTAGTGGAGGAATTAAACCAGGGGGACTTAAATACGGATTTACGGTAGTACGGTGCATTAAATGACAAAAATTCAGAATTTAAAAACGAAATCACATACCCAGCTCAACATATTTTGAAAGAACGAATGCAATTCCCCAAAATGCTATCGAGTTGCTCGCACCTTCGCTGCAAAATAAATAAATATTGAGCTTGACATTTAGTTCAGGGACTCTTTTAGCCTAGCCCCTATTCTAAAACTGCACAACTTGTATAATTAAAAAATAAATACCAAATGCAGATTGACATGTAGAGTCCATTAGGTTTCCAAACCCTCTCCAAAAACTGTGGTGTGAAGCGGAGGAAACCAACGATTGAAAAGAGACCAAGGGCCGCATTCCATAAAAACAGTTCTCTTTTTAAGTCAAAAGGCTTCCGGTTTTTCATGAAATGTTGAATTCCAAAAATCAGAGGAATATAAACAAGTGCCGCAAGAATGGCCAAAGATGGATGGAGAGCGCTGTAATTTATCCAGTATTTCCAGTCCACGATTTCGAATCCGTAGGGAACATAATTTGGGGAATCCACCAATTCCACATCCGAATGCTTTATCCAACCGTCCGCCGTGAAGTTGATTTTAGACGAGTGGGAGGAGTTCATGTTTAGAATTTAAGGGGATCTTAAAATTGACTGAAATTAAATTGATTTGAAGGTGGTTTAATTTTAATTGTCGAAATTCGAAATTCGAGATTCTGGACACAAAATTAAGTTGTATTAGCTAACTGGCAACTAATTCGTTTTTTGGCGAAAGCATCCCTCTTTTAAACATGATATTTTTCTTAGAAAGATATGTCAAGGATTTTCATCCGTTTCCAAGTTCATCAAATTGAGTAAATTATTTGATATAATATTTATTACGATTTAATCATGTACTTGGAAGCCAGGAAGCTTTGGACAACAATTAAACTTTACTGAAATAAGTTCCCCCCCCCCCGGGGGGAGGCTGTTTACTACAAATTGGTGTGTTATATAAGCGTTTAAATCGGCTTTAAATGCCGAAGTGGTATTATGGGGTAGCTTTTTTGTACTTTTTTGTCCTTAGCATGTGGGGAGTTATTTAGGGGTGTGTGCCAAATAATTGTTTTACATCCCAAGTCCATTCTCTAATCGTTGTCAATTGTCCTTAATCCATAATTTAAATGTGAAGATCATTTATTCTATCTTTTTCGTATTAAAATATGGCTAACAAGATGTCAAAAAGACGTCATTGTTATTTTGACCTTATTTATTGGAATGCTTTAAGCTGGAATTGTTTGTTTCCCACGATCTCTTACTCTTTACCGTAAACCTCTTTGGGCTATGGGGGAAGTTGAATTGATTTCCTTGTAGCTTTATAATTTGTATCAAATGGTTTGCAGATGCAGATACTCGGTAATTTTTATTATGTTTTTATAGTATCGTATTCTAAAAACTGTTGACTCGAAAAGAAAGTAAGCGTAGATTGCGACTATTGCGAGGGACGGTCGGTGGGACTTTAATTAATTGTCTGAACGCTATCTACATATAATATATATATTGTATGCCGTGGGAACAATAACTATAAAAATGACGTGCATAACTGGATTTATATGTATGTAAGGTAGTGCTGTGCATGCTACTACATTCATTTATATTTTTGAGAGATTGTCGGCTGCAATCAGTTTTTAATTGCTGTACGGCCGTTGAAAATATATGAGGTTTAGCATATATGAGCACAATAATTAATTTCGACCTCAGCCAAAACGACGAATTAATATTTAAAAAGCAAGTGCAAACTTATTTCCATTCTTTGTCCAACAATTTTAATTTATTGTCAATACGAAGTAGATAAGTTTTATGGCAATTTCTTTTAATATTACATATACACCCTGTATTATTTTCAATACAATTTAAAAGTAAATCAAAACATCAAATCAGAGTTCAGACGACGATAAAAACCATTCAGTATGGAGTAACAAATATAATTAGAGTAAATTACAGTTTAACTAGATTAAAAAATCTGAATGCCTATAGTAATAATAGTAATAATCTTGCTTGCTTAATAATATGAATATATCATCATTTATCTTCAATCCACTATCTCCATCAAAGGTACCTTTCATTAATTAACTTTAGAACAGAGCTTCTGTTAATCTGCAGTCAAGCCCTCATTCAAATTACATTTCAAGTCAGTCTCTGAGTTGCTCAACGGATTACATTGTCAATCCATTGTCTTCATTCCGTCAAAACAAAAAACAGAGTATAAATTAATGATAAACATTGAAATATTGAAATAAAACACGGTCTTCCACATTCAAATTAAATGTGGACCATAGCATCCCAATATTCGGAATTGTTGGAGAATAAAATTCCTGTCGTAGCTCCAGCAACACTCAGCCGCTTCTCTTTGGCCGTTGTAATTGAATAGACGTGATAAACCACTCCGTCCCCGTATGTTGTCGCCATTTGGCTCGAAAGATTTGTAAGATTTTCAGACTTGAATACCACACTTCCGCTACCCGCCCACCAAAGGGTGTTATCCGCATCGAAGTGAACTGTATGAATCTCTGTAAATTAAAATAGCGTACATTAATTAAATATCTTGAGATTCAACCTAAAAGACATTAATTATCTAAAAATCTATCTGTCTTACTCTGAGGACTCTGTACACGAATTCTAGAAAGGGTGGCAGCATTCTTCAAATTGTAAACCAACGGGGACTCATTCGATCCTGCAGCTATCCACGTTGAATTTGGGCTAATATCCAATCCGGTAATCTACAATTGCAAATAACATAAATCAACAATTATCGTTTTTGTAAATAAATTTCGACAAGAACCCTTGTTATCGGAAAGTGAATCTAATATAATCATCCGAAGAATATTTGAAGGAATCATTTTTAATTTTTATCACATAATTTGCCCTACCATTTTTTTTCCTTGGCTGAAGCACGCAACAGGCTTGTTTGTCCTCAAATGACCGTCGTAAATGATGATATTTCCATCCTGCCCTCCACTGACTAAGTATTCATCACTGCAAATCATCGTAAACATAGGTATAATAACGACTCTTAGAAAACAACCGATACATATCGTATTCAATTTACCTGGCCCGACAAGCCTCAACAGGCATTTTATGATCATGGAATTCGACAAGTAGTTTCTGAGTCTCGACATCCCAAGCTCTAACCATGCAGTCGTCACAGGCCCCAAAGACGGTTGACCCCTTGGAATCTGCTAAACAAGTGACATCTTGGACATCGAACATGCATTCGAATTTTGCGGCGAGACAGGAATCGGCCTGTTCAATCCCAGCGTCGGCAATGTCCCCCTCAACCTCAATCGGTTTGTAGAGATATAGAAGCGACTTGGAGCTGACGAAGACTCCTGGACGACCCCAATGAAGTCCTAAAACAGCTGTCGAGGAGCTCGGAAGAGTGGCTTCCATCTTAACGAAGGCTTCGTTCTTTTCTTCATCTCTTCTGCAAATTATAAAACCAAAACATAGTTAGTGCACAGTCAACAGACTACCGTATCCAATATCTGACATATCACTTGTCAGTGTCACAGCAAGAGGCTGTAGCTGTAGGTAGTGGTTGGTGGGTGTTGTCTAGAGCGTAACACCAACACGAAACAACACCCACTACCCTTACTGGATTCATTATGAAACGGATTACATAATTTGACCTTTGAAGCCTTTTATATACTGTATACGGTTCCAGTTTATTGAATTTTGAATTTGACCTTTGAACATTTGACATTTGACATTTGAACTTACTGTAAAACGAGGACCTTTCCGTTGGTAGTCCCAGCAGCGAGCCTGACCCCTCCGGGTTCGTAGGAATGAGCCAGTATGTCCGTGTAGTAGTCCGTCACTTCCTCCGGAACCGTCACCCTCATCTTCTTTTCGAAATCCTTCAACAGCGAACCGGTTTCCAGTATCCCCGAAATTTTTAAGCCGTCTCCTTACTCTCCTTCCAGCTCCCTCAAAAAGCAGAACCCCCGCTTGTCTCTCTTCTACTAAAACAATATTATGAACAAAACAATTTTACAAGAACTCCTTAGAACAAAAACAAAAACAATTCTACGTTGACAGAAATAAAAATTAAGCTGTCTCACCAAGAACAAGAAAGAATATGTGGAGCAGTCTCTCTCCCGCTGGCAAATGGAACTGAGGGGAAATGTGAGACGACTTTTTCTGTTTCCGAAGTTTCGAGATTTTTAATTGCAACAATTAAACTGAAACCGCTCTGAAATTACTGAAATATGATGAGGAATTAATTTCCTTTAATTATGAATTATTACGTTGGTGGAATGGGGTGAAGTATACAATTATGTCAACTTTTAGAATGGTTGGAACGTTAAAATGCTATGAAGAATTGAGGATATAAAAATTCGAAACTTATTTGATCGTAGTATGAAAGCTCTGTTCTTCGTCTACTGACAATAAAATAAGAACCCTGCCTTGTCTCTGAGCTTCAGTGATTGACCTGTCAAACAATGTGTCTGAAATTTACCGTTGACCGTCTGGTAGTCTGATGACAATTAAGTAGTCTAATCTCTTGATGTAAAGTAAGTATAATTAGTCTCTATGCAAATGTCAAATTCTGTGGAGTTCATAGCTTCAGAGATCTCTTATAGGGAAGACAGTTTGAATTTAGTCTACTGCTGGAATTATTCAAATAATATGTATTTTAACCCGACTCGTCTACGTCTGTAGATAAATCTGAGACAATTATGTCTCATACCTCGTCTCGTCGATGTCTAGTTCTTGGGGTGAGTCCAAATTGCAACTACTGATTAGTTAAATTAAGTCAGCTTGGTCAGGATATTCCTGAATTCTATTCTAACCTTATACTTACTTTATGTTCCTCTGAATTCAGTACTTGTAATAAATCCTAGTAAGGGAATGGTCCAATGAATCATACTTTGTACTTACTGTACTTACTTCGGGTAGAAGCTTCCGTCGTATTTAGTCAATTAGGTGACACATCGCAATAACTCACCTGTCCTTTCAGTCCTACCTAACAATAAGATTCTTTGATATTTAGGTTTGAAAGCTTGCGTTTCGAGAAAATTCGGTATTATGTATTAAGATGCCTTATTTATTCGTAAGTTAATTCTTATGGATATTGGGGCATGCCCACGTCGGTTCCGTTGTCCGGGGCATCCGTCACCCCTCAATTAGAGACAATGGGCGAACTGTAGCCCCGAACAACATCCTTTTCATCTTCTTTTGTTTTGCAAGAGCCGAGGGGGCTTGTGATTGACATATGACAAAATTAACTACCAATTCTCGGGAGCACTTACCGGATTTACCCCCTACGGCTACGACTACAAAAGCTTTATCAATTTATCATGGTCAAATCCTGTGTATGTGGTTATAGTAATTATAATGTTGATGACAAATGGCAATAACAAAGGAGAAGAGATATATGATATAGATGGGTTGGTATAAGGAGTCTTCATTACCACCGTTTCATTACCATCTTTTCATAACCAAATTCATTCATTACTACATCATTTCATTGTCATATTTTCACAACTCAATGTTTCATCTTTGGTTTTTAAGCAATTTATCGCTTTTGTTCTAAAATTGAGTCTGATGTTAGTGGACGTTTAAAAATAATTTTTATAAATTCCGAAATATTCCCCCCCCCCCGAAATAACTCCCCATATTTGCTGCCCATATTATGTCCACACACTGTCTAACGGCAAATGAAACGGGAACACTTATGATAATTTACACAAACTAGGTCCGAATGTTATTATGTTTCTGTTTTAATATAATAAAAGTAATAATAATATATATGTACGTCTATATCTCTGGTCGCATCGGTCGAAAACCATTAGTGTCGTGGGTAGGGTAGGCACATCGGTTATACAAGATGATTAATTTATTTTTCATACAGTTCCAATATTGTAGACAGAATGGTTTCGAGAGAAAGGATCTTTTCTACACATTACAGTTAAACACGGCATAAACTGTCACAATTGTCACAAATAAATGTCATCGACGATATAGGGTCAAATTACCCGTCGGATATCAACAGGGTTTCAAAGAAAAAAGATTACTCACTTCATACTTAAAAATTAACCTTAAAAATAACATTTAGTACAAAAGTTTCAATAGTTTTAAGTCCATGACTCCATTATATCATTTACAATAAAGGCTTAAAATTACCATACAAATTTAATTAAAATTTAGTCTAATGAATCATATATGTATAATTATAATCGTAAAACACTTTAATTTGAATTTCCTTAAGCCGAATTAGTATTAAATGCTTTTTTTAAATAATTTTGGATGATTATTAGAGTGGAGAGATCGTGGTACTCGGTATCCTGTATACTGATGTATACATGCCCTAATGGATAGGAATCTCAATAAAACTATGAAAATCAACAATTAATTCACTCCACTCATTTTAAATTCTAAGCCATTCCTCTAATCAAATTCCACTCGAACTCAAACTTCAAGATCCCATTTCCTAATTAATGAACACTTTGACGATACTTAATTGCTCATTAACTCTTGAAGTTAATTCCCATCCCCGTGATTAGAGCAAACGAGCCAGAAGAAGAGGTTAAACCCCGCATAGAAACAAGGATAGAGAAGCCGTGTCCATTTCTCGATCTTCTCAGGGGCCAACTTGGATGTCCAATGACTCTTAACATCCACCACCGATTTCCGCCTCTCGACCTCGAAATTCTCGGGTTCATTGGGGTCATCAACTTTGACCTTTCCCAATTCGAAATCGTCACCACCACCACCCCCACTGCTGCTTTTCCGTGTACTCGAGCCATCGCTGTTACTCGAACCAGGCCCGAATTTGTGTGTCGACAAGAAATAGACGACCATGAATTCGACAAAAGCGACAAAGACGAAGGTGAGGCTGATACCGTTCCAAAGGTCGAGGGCCGTCGTGTAAGTCGTCCGCGGGAGGGACTGTCCGATTGTCGACAGGGTGGACATTGACGTTGACAGGGTGACGAGACAGATGAGTCCTCGGAGGAGGAACGTCTTGTCCGAGTTGACGTCGAGGAGGAAGGAGAACCAGGCTGTGATGACGTGGTTTGTCATTGGAATGAAGTCATGTTTTCGGTAGAAACTGAGGCTTCGACGGAAATGGAACTCTCCGAGGAGACAACTGCTTAATCCTGTTTTTTTTTAAATAAATAAAAATGTATGGGGGTTGGAGATTTAGTTTGGGACAAAATTGTGCTCAGAAGACTCTGAAGTCAGAACTGGTGCTTCGAGCTAGCTTTTGTCCAAGGCTAAAGTCATGGAATCCGTAAAAACTAATTTTTACATTGTAGAATAGAACAAACTTCCCTGACAATTATGTTTAATCGTGTAATTGTGCATTCTCAATCTAAATCTTGGTATTTTTATTTATTTCTATAATTACAAGCGTCTAAAACCATATCAGATTTCGTCAATTAGGAATTCTGGCTGAATTTTTTCTGAAACTACTACGCATTAACAAATGTTTCGAATTCATTGGATAAACAGTCATGACCATGATATTTTGTGAAACTTTACAAATTCCATCCCAGACCCCGTTCAAATAATATTATCAGTCAGTAATTAATTAGCGATCATAAAATATGTTTAATCAACTATACCTCCATTCGTTGCCTGCGTGTCGCAATAGTTTGATGTGACAGTGTCATAAACGAATTCGGGGGCCAACGAGATCTCAGAGCTGACTGTAATCGGCAGAGGAACTGGCTTCCACTTGAAAATCAAGTCATCTCGAGCAAAGGCATCTTTTAATAAGGAAAAATCGCATTTACAAAAAAAAAAAAATTTGAAATTGAAATGAGAATTTTGGAAAATTAATTTACAACTGGCCATCTTGACTGAGCAGATGGGATTATCGAAGGGGAAGTATCTGAGATTCATCGGACAGGACAATGTCAAGGATAACCTGCGTTTCGGAACAAAAAATACCAAAAGAATATCATATTCATTAGCTATGAGATATAAATATGACATAAAATGTACCATAAAATTGTCATAAACAAGCACATACTAATTGCGAAGTCATGTGTTTCAATTATTTTTATTTTTATTGAATTTTAATTAACCTAACCTTGTGACAAGAATAACGGTCCCATTTGCATAGATCCTAGCATAATTATTAGGCTTGAGGATTGAATGGGAATGGCCCGACTTTTCGTTTAAAAAGTACGAGTCCGGTCTCCAAATCTTTTCCGGTTCGAGAAGAGTTAAGTATTTAACTTGTCCTGGGGCAATTAAAGTTGAATATAACAAAATTAATTGTAATTTAAAATTAGGAACAAATATTATAAAAATCTTTGGGTTTTGTTTGCCGTACTTAGCTGAACCGGATTGTATTTGACGTAAGCCAATCGATCGTCCTCCCACTCCTGTTGTAGAGTCACCTGGATTGAGTACTCCTTCAATCCCAATTAGTTAAATTACCATCACAAAATGGGCTAGTTAATATGGAAATATACTTATAATTAATTTTAAAACAGTACCATTTTCTTGTCATCGATCACCTCAAAGTTCCTGACATGAAGGGACACGCTGATTTCAATCGGCTCTGCATTGTTCATGCAAAATAAAATACTGACATATTAAAAAATTAAAATTGTTACAAGCTCTTTGATATTTTACTTTAGATACCAGACACTAAAAATAAATGTCGGTTCCTTTAAGGTTTAATGAATTGATATGTTTTGAATTTTATATTTATATTTTTAATTGTAAATCCGTTATGCATCAGTCCTTCTCTGTCGGTTGTCGATTTTTGTAGTAAGCCAAAGTCAGAGGTTGGGTCAAATGTCAAATCGTTGTACCATACTAATAAGCCTATTATTATGGCTCATTGAGGTTAAAGAATTTTAAAAAATCATCAAAATCAGAAAAATCTTTAAAGTAGTTTAAAGATGTTAATTTCGATAAATTGTTTCGCAATGCGTTAATTAATTAAACGTAGTGTAGACACGAAATTAGGACGCTAGTCCTTTGTCGAAATTTCATTCACAGTATTTATGGAAGCAAAATAAGCAAATGCACAAAATGTTCAATGCCACACGACGCTTAAAATAAGCCACTGTGATATTTTTTCTGAGCCATTTTGAAGATGTAATTATCTTTGAAATATAAATTAATAGTGAAAATAAATGAATATATTTACCGGAAGTATTGAGGATAGTTGGGCGGACATTAACATTGTTGAAAGGATCCTTAATCACCTTACTTAGCCATTCGTTCTCATAAATCTTCAAGTTTATAAAGGCTCCTTCCCTGTTTACCGTTCAAATAAAAATGATTTCTTTCATTTTGTAAATTTTCAGATAATTAAATTTTCAGAAAATCTGACCGTTGTTGACAGATTGGGTAGTATTTTTTGGACACAATCACCCGAAAAGAAATAACTCCCCGGAATAAGCCCCCACCCCTTCTTACTCTATCAAAAGATATGCAAAATTTCAACGCACTCAATCCCTCGGATTAACTCCCCTCCCTCTCTAAAACGGTTTAAAAATAACTCCCCGATTCCAGTAAATTCCCGAGCTTTAGATTCAAGTGCCTCGGAAATAAGTCCCTTTTATAATTTCCACCGTAAAAACCGGAATAAATCCCCATTCCAAGCCTTTATAAACTTTCCAAAATTTATTTGAAAAAAAAATGGATACTTCTTTGGATTTTTCAGAATTACTTACCCCGAGCAAAGCACAAGGAAAAATATCCCAATTAATAAGTTCCAACTAGAAAACTGCCACTTTCTCTCCATTTTTCGGCTTCCGTATTTAACCTTAAATTGAAGTTTACTAATTAAAGTAGTACTATATTAGAACCTAATTAAAATTCTGTAACGTAAGTCAACTCTTCCTATGTTTTGAACGTTTAACCCACTTTTCGGCTGACCGACAGATGAGATTTTAAACTCTTAAGTAAATAATTGTAAATAAATAAAGAAACAAGGGAGGATCTCTTTGTTTATTCCCGTTCGTATGAATGGGATAGTGCGTGGAACGGTTGGCCAGAATTTACACTGTTGTAGATAGGAGAATTAGGAGATCATGTTCCAGTCCAAAAATAAACTCATACAGCAGACTAAGCTAATTGACATTGTCAGGAGCTCATTGTTCTGGGTTCTGGAGAGGGGAAGTCCTCTCAATTAATTCTGGTTAATTTAAATATCCATCAATTCGAGGATGTAGTTCCTAAACTTCAACTGACCTCCAGATACATAAACCACGTCCTTACGCACAAAATTCAGAAAAATCTGAAATCGGGCTAGCAAATTGTGGCACTAAATCCCCCTTATAGGCAGGGTGTAGTCAGAATACTGAACAGTTTCTAAAATTCAAGCTGGAAAGACCTGAGATGTCAATTACAATTACAGAGCGACGTATTTAAGTCTGGGACAAGAGTATGATTTGCGAAGAAAACGTCCCATCAATATCCATAGCGTCCCACCATAAAAGCGCCTCATTATTGGCATAAATTGTACATTATATAAAATTGATAGTACATTACTACAGTCAATTTAGCATTTAAGATGGGTATTTTTATCCCAAACTTAAATCGGAGGCCCTGTAAATTTCTTTTGATACATCTAACCGATTTTTTTTTGTACAGATTACGAATAACTTAAAATAGTATTCCTTATCTATCCCATTTCTTTATGAATGGCCCTTATTTAGTACTTCTCTAATTTTAATATGAAATCCTCTTATTTTCGCATGGCATTTAATATTACATATCCCCTCTTGACTTGAGTATTTATATCCGAAATAGTCCATTCCGATCCAATCCAAGGGATTCGTAAACAAAGTGAGTCAGATGTCAAGTAGGCTATTACATGCGTATATAATGTTATGTGTTTTAATAATAACATCTCTCCGAAATAGATCCTCTTCCGAGACTACAGATTAGATATATTATAGGTTGAAGCATAAATGGAGAGAGGGGATCACATTATCTTAATTGTTCTTAATGAATGTCAGTTTAGAGACCGAACTTCATCCGTTCCAAATACATTTCGGAGATTCTGTAAATCTGTAGTGGTACTCTTAAACCCTATTTCTATAAAATACTACGTACTCTTACTACTGCCTTCAAATGAACTCTGCACAGTATGTGGGGCCTCAAGTTTCTATTAAACGCTTGAGAATTTAGTCATTTTCAGAAACATATTATTACGATTTATATAAGTTT
Source organism: Desoria tigrina (assembly GCA_906901685.1). Classification (NCBI taxonomy): domain Eukaryota; kingdom Metazoa; phylum Arthropoda; class Collembola; order Entomobryomorpha; family Isotomidae; genus Desoria; species Desoria tigrina. Next base: position 6,759,645 of record CAJQTU010000008.1, on the reverse strand, counting down.
GCTGGATGTTTGTGTAGTGTATGCAAGCCAATAATTACGACAGGTTTACAATATGTACAAGTTTATATTTAATGACTCATTAAATATAATAACGATTACAAATTAATAAGGAGTGGACACTTCAACAGGTAGAATAGAACTGGTCCTCGTGGTCATTCATCCTTGCATTACACATGAATAGGAATGGTGACAATCATGAGATCTAGTGATAATAATAAAGACTAAGTTTACATATGAGTAAATATGTAAACAGGTAACGGTTATTTGAGTCAAGCTCCTATACTACAGATCTTATACTACAGATACTACATTCCTTCCCCCTTTATTTAAAACTACTGCTGTTGAAAAAATCGGGGCGACGGGCTGTACGCTTTGATCGAGTTGCTGCAAGGGAAATGTTTGGGTTTTCCGGAACCACAGCTGGATCAATGATGGGAATTGGGACACCACCGGAACTCCCAGGTACGACTACGGGACTTTGGACTTTTGGACTAGGAACTTTCTGAGGTGACGACACTGGTGTCACAACCGGCTCAGGTTGCACTGGTTCAGGGATGACTTCGGAAGACGATGAAGTTTGAATTTGTGCCCCAACAATGTGGTCGAGATGACGTTTCATGACACGGGAATCCACTTCAACGTTGTATGAAACCGGTCCCATGGATTTGACAATTTTACCCAAAGACCATTTCGGAGAATCTTTAGAGAACGTTTGGACCCATACCATCTGTCCAACTTGGAAATCACGAACTTTATTTTTCCCATTAAACTGCACTTCCTGGGAATCTTGGCTAACACGAACCTTAGAATGAACACTGGGATGTAAAAGATCCAACACTGTTTTCAATTTCCGATGCACCAAAAGCTCGGATGGAGGAACACCGGTTGTAGCATGGGCTGTAACGCGATATGTCAACAGGAAATTACATAATGCTCGATTGAGGTTTGACTGGTCACATGAGGACATGGCGTTTTTGAACGTTTGAACAAACCGTTCCGCCTCACCATTACTCCGAGGATGGTAGGCACTACTTGTAGAGTGACGGACCCCATTATTTGAACAGAACCGTTCAAACTCAGAAGACACAAACTGTGGACCATTGTCCGACACTATAACGTCTGGGATTCCAAAACGAGAAAACGTTTCCCGTAACTTACAAATTACGCTCTTTGAGGTTGTATTTTTTCCCAAATTAAACACTTCGGGCCACTTACTATGAGCATCCACGATAATTAACCACATGTGATTCAAAAACGGACCGGCTAGGTCGATATGTAGCCTTTGCCATGGCTTGTCAGGAAATGACCATGGGTGTAACGGGGCTACTGCTGGATTATGTTGATTAACCGCACAAGATGTACAACTTTTGGCTAAATGTTCAATGTCCATATCGATACCTGGCCACCACATGTGTTCTCGGGCCATGGACTTCATTCGGACTATTCCGGAATGACATTCATGGAGAGAGTTCAGAACGGCTGGACGCAAAACGGATGGGACTACTACACGAAGACCCCACATAAGAATTCCATCTTGAACAAAAAATTCATTCCCATGTACAAAAAACGGTTGAATATTTTGAGGTACTTGGGTTGATTTTTCTGGCCAACCCTGGTGAACGTACTGTATAACTTTACACAAAACTACGTCTCGTGCAGTTTTCATTTTAACGGACTTGGAGTTAACGGGGTTTGCTTCGGAGACAGTCTTAACTTCAACTTCAGTCAACGGATCTGACGGTTGATTGTCTTCCAAAGGTAAACGAGATAATGCATCCGCATTACCATGTTTTTGAGTGTTTCTATACACAATGTCATACACAAAACCACTTAGGTAAACTGACCATCGATGCAGACGGTTTGCTACCAAGGACGGTAAATCCTTTTTGTCCCCAAAGATAGCCAACAAAGGGTGATGATCAGTGACCAATAGAAATCTACGGCCATACAAATACTGCGTAAACCGCTTAACAGCAAATACTATTGACAATCCTTCTCTTTCGATTTGGGAGTACTTCCTTTCCGTCATAGAAAGGCTTTTTGACGCAAAAGCAATTGGACGCTCGCTTCCGTCAGAATATTTATGGAACAATATTGCTCCCAATCCTACTGATGAAGCATCACAAGCAATACCGATAGGTAAGGACTGGTCAAAATGAGAAAGAACTGGGGCACGAGACACAAACTGTTTGATTGCAGCGAATGCACTACGACATTCCGCTGACCAAGACCACTTAACATTGTCACGAGTCAAATTATTTAACGGATCACACACTTGAGACATATTCGGTATGTATTTACCATAAAAGTTGACCAACCCCAAAAATGACTTAACTTCTGTCACAGTTTTGGGAGCTCTCATGGATTTTATGGCATCCACTTTATCTGGATTCGTACGAATCCCAGTTGTAGAAACTATGTGACCTAAGAACGGAACTTGTTTTTGGAGAAATACACATTTCTTCCTTGATAGACGGTAGTTACACTCTCTAACACGTCGTAGTATTGTCTGCAAATGCATAAGGTGCTGCTGGTCACTGCGACCAGAGCAGATACAATCGTCTATGAAGGAACCACTCATAGGGATCCCCTTCAAAAGTTTATCCATTAACTCTTGGAATATAGCGGGGGAGGATGCAATTCCCTGAGGCAACACGTTGTAACGGAAAAGTCCTCTGTGGGTATTTATGACTAAATACTTTTTTGATGACTCATCAATTTCCACTTGATGGAATGCATCCGAGCCATCCAGTTTTGTGAATGACTCACCTCCCGAAATACATTCGAAAAGGTCCTCGACACGGGCTAACGGGTACTGACTGATACAGAGTTGATTATTGATTGTTCGCTTGAAATCCCCAGTAATTCGTACTTGGCCATTCGATTTCGGAACACAAACTAACGGCGAAGCCCACTCGGAATGTTCAACTCTTTCAATAACTCCGGACTTCTCCATTCCTTGCAGTGCGAGATCAACTTTCTCCCTGAGGGCAAACGGGACGGGACGAGCCTTAAAAAACTTAGGTACAGCATCGTCTTTTAACACTAATTTGGCCTTGAAATTAGTGATCTTCCCAACTGGCTTGTCAAAAACATCCGCATACTCGGATAAAAGGGAAGCCAACGACAGTTTACAACCAACTTGGTTAACTTGTGAACACTGAACTGCGATAACGGGCCAATTCATACGAAACTGCTTAATCAGATCTCTACCAAACAATGATGAGCCTTGAGACACTAACAAGGTGTGATTAACAGACTGTTTCTCGTATTCCAATTTACAACGAAATTGTCCAAGGGCATGGAACGACTGGCCTGTAAAAGTACGGAATTTGACATCGCAAGGTGACAACTCAGGAGAACCGAGTTTTTTCCAAAGTTCTGGAGGGACGAAACTTTTCCCCGACCCGGTGTCAAGTTCCATTTTGTGAGCTTGTCCATTTATATGTAACTGTATATAAATAGGCGAGTCACGAGGTTTAGATAACTGATTTACATTCTGAACCTCACTATACTCTCCAAAATCTTCAAGTTCACTATAATTGACCTGACCGGGATCATTAGACTTTGGAGAACGACAGTATCTGGCAAAGTGACCTTTCTTGTTACACTTCCGACACACAATACTTTTATGTGGACAATCAGACTTATCGTGATTGTTACCACAGTTTGGACAACTGTTTTTATTAACGGCACGTTTGTCACTGACACCTTTTTTGGAATGTTGGATTTTGTTAGTGATAACATCACTTGACTCTAGCAAAGCACTGACTCCCGAACTACTACGGATCAACTGAGTGCTAGCCTCGGCTGCTTCTTGACTTGTGGCAATCGACACTGCCTTGATTAAAGTAAGACTGTCATCCTCGATGAATAACCGTTTCTGAGCCGATTCCAACAGCAATCCAAAAACAAACTGATCCCGCAACGAGGTGTCTAAGTCCGCAAACTTACAAGTTACAGCTAAACGGCGAAGCTCATAGAGAAACACGTTAACAGATTCTCCCTGCAACTGTTTCCGACTAAAAAACTTAAAGCGCTCAGAGATTGCTTTGGGAGGAGGCTTATAATGATGACTTAATATTATTAATAAAGCGTCCAACTTTTTAGATTCGGGCTTAGCAGGAGAGCAAAGGTCACGCAACAATGTGTATGTGGGAACTCCCACCGACGACAAAAATATTGCCAAAGCTTTCGCTTTCTGGTCATCTTTGGTCTTATCCACATCGTTAGCCGTTAGGTAATTGTTCAACACGTCACTCCAGGCATCAAAATCCTCCGATGCTGGATTAAAAGGGTTTAACTTGCCAACAGGCATGGTACTTGAGTTCTATAAACGTTAATTGTAATTGTCCAACAAGAACTTGAAACCGAGATGACACGGGACTGTGGATTCGAAAATTAACTCGTCGCCAAATGTAGTGTATGCAAGCCAATAATTACGACAGGTTTACAATATGTACAAGTTTATATTTAATGACTCATTAAATATAATAACGATTACAAATTAATAAGGAGTGGACACTTCAACAGGTAGAATAGAACTGGTCCTCGTGGTCATTCATCCTTGCATTACACATGAATAGGAATGGTGACAATCATGAGATCTAGTGATAATAATAAAGACTAAGTTTACATATGAGTAAATATGTAAACAGGTAACGGTTATTTGAGTCAAGCTCCTATACTACAGATCTTATACTACAGATACTACAGTTTGGATTACAGATCTATCCAGATGCAAGTTTAGATGATAATTCATTGTAAACTATGTTTAAACTAGGGTTTTAGAACGTTGTCATCCGACATGTGGCGATGGGTTTGTACCAGTACGGTACTCATTGATTAGCCATTTATCATGTACGAGAATCTCACATTTCCCCAGTCATAGAGAAAAGTCATACACATACATGGTTGAATATTTCTTATTTCCCCAGTCATAGAGTAAAGTCACATACATCTACTGATAAATGTATCCCCGAAATTACTACCCTGCTATCTTGGTCTGTAAAAATAGATTCTTCGAAATATCATTATCCTCATTCCGCATGAATGGAATAACTCAATTAATCGCAATATTTTCATTTATTTCCAGACTTAAAACAACTATTACAGATCTAAAAAAAATTATTTAGAAATCTGCGGTGGTTCTTAAAGGGAAGGACGCAGACAACGCGAAGGGCATTAAAATACATTCGTCAATTCAACATCTTATTGTACCCACAGTCATTGTCTTTGAGCAATTAGCATTGATAAAACAATGGATCTATATCATAGACTTTAAACAAACGACAAGGTCATTTAATTATTGATTTCATGAGACGCAGCATTCCTTGTCATACTCATTTAAAATAGGTTTGCCTTTCTCGTTTTGGAACGATTTGTTAGTTCAGTTCGAAATATAGTTCCTCAAAAACGTAAAAAAATAAATAAAATCCTGCCTTTTTGTGGCCAATTTCTAAAAATGGGGAATAACCTTAGAGTTGCTTTAGCTCTCGGAATTTTAGCGCAGATATTGGCTACAGTATTTGGAGCATTATTTGAAGGCCCTAAGAAGCTGTCCGATAATCCTGAGGACATCAAGTTCCTGTATTATCCGTGAGTAGTTTTAATTGGTCAAAGTCTAATTAGGAAGTACCTGAATCAATATTCTATTTTGACGATTGATGGTATGTTTTCTAAAACTACGGATGACAGAACTAAAAAAAAATATTTAACGTCACAATTGATGTTCCAGTGCCAGTGTGGGTGGTACCTCGTCGTCATTTATCCTGAAATTATTTCAAGAGCATTTATGAAAGATTTAGAATAATTTGGTTTATTATTAAGTATCGGAGATACTTTATGCTTTCGTTTATGGTGTCTGTCTGTCCGCCTGTCAATTTTCTTTAAAATGGATCGTCGATTCAGTAATTTCTCTCCGATACTTATCCATACTCATTGGAATGGTTTATCTGTTATTTATTGATCAATACAAATTTTGGAAACTGACAGGGAGGCTGGGAAACCTCAGGAGCTACCGACCAAGTTTTTGGAATCGAAGGCAGCAATTAACATCCAACCTGGCCTTCCAACGGTCCTTTTAATCGACGGTTTCCGGTCCAGCCGAAGAGGTCCCATGGGTCCAGCCCTAACGAAAGGTAAAAAACATTTATGAACTCCAATCTTTGTTTTGCAATTTGTTTTGTATGTTTCTAAATTTTAAAGAGACCGAGCTATTTAGCAATTTTTGTAAATTTTATACAACTTCCAGCATTGCTTTCCCACGAAGACAAACAGAACGTGATCGCGGTCGACTGGGGACTTCTGTCCGGTTCCACTCTACCTTTAAGTGAATTCGTCAAAATAGGTGACACTGTTGTAATGTAATGATACTGTTGTCAGAGGCAAGGTTGTCAGGGCATAGTTGTCAGAGACTGATGTGTCGGAATGAAGTTCTCGGAATGACAGTTGTCAGATTATGTGATTTCTTTAAGTATGACTTACTGACCTCCGTTTTGGAGTTCGAACATTCGGATAAGGTTACTTTGCATTGATTGACAAGGTTGCTTTTTTTCGTTATGAATAAGGCCCGAGGGTCTGACATGACGAGACAAAACTAAACGAGTCTTAATAACAAAAAACATAATCGGACAACTGTGCCATCGCGACAACCCTGTCACTGAGAACCCTGTCCCGGCAATCTTGTTCCTGACAACGGTGTCATTTCAACGGTGTTGTTTCACTTTACAGTCCAAGTTGGGGTCTACTACGCCCAAGTCATTCAAAATACTGGCAAAGTTGCGGATCGAATAGTCCAGTTTCTAAACTTCTTGAAGGAAACGAAAAATATCCCGTTTTCCAAAATCCATCTCTGCGGTCACAGCCTTGGAGCTCACATTTGTAAGATTTTTAAACCTTTTTTTTTTGGAAAAATTAAATTAAATTAAATTAAATAGTTAAATATTTTAAGTAAATGCCTGTGTGTCTGTTCGTCCGTCTCCGACTCCTGAAAAGTCCACATTTTGAATTAGTTTCTGGATCAAACAGATGCGATCTTTTTAACGGCTTATCAAAAAGCGACGGCTTAATAAAGGGTCGTCAAATTTAATACCGCGTTGTTCATAAGAACCTGTGGTTGTGACTAATCCGTCACCAAATGACCAAATGCCAAAGAAAAACAATTATTTTCGGGTTTTCGGCAACAGATTGTTCCCATTACGTTACAATTGTTCATTTTCAATACGTCGTTTTGACCGTCATAATTGTTTATTCATTAAACACATTGGTTAAGCATTTTGAACAATGAGCACTTTGACATTAACGCTTCCAAACATTATATGGTGGTTGGCAGAATAAGTGGTTGGCAAATTTCCAATTTCGGTTGGAAGTATTAATAATAAATAATAAATATGCTTTATCTGTGGAAGATTTTATAACGTTAAATTTTATTCACGGCCCTTGTAACGATAGCAAGTGCTGTGGGTGCAATTATCAAAAGAGATTACAATCGGAAGGTGAAGCGAATCTCAGGTTTTGACCCGGCAGGGCCCCTCTATAAAAACGCAGTCCCTATACAGAAACTGCGTGCCGGAGACGCGGAGTTCGTGGACATTTACCATACAAACCGGAAGTTATTCGGTTCAGATGACGTGGATAGCGGCGACGTAGACATTTTCGTCAACGGAGGTTTGTTTTCAGATACAACTTATAGTTTTAGAGGAAATTTCTTAATTTTTAATTTGAAAATTGAAGGTTTAGAGTTATTTTTGTAACCTATTTTCAGGCGATAATCAGCCCGGATGTAGAGACGAAGATCACAATGCCAATAAAGATATGCAAGGTAAACTTTCATTGTTAGAATTTCGAGGTATTATTTATGTATCGCAAATACATTATGCGAATGACCCAATGCGGGTCTGTGCGTCTGTCTTTCACGTGAAAGTGATAAGTCTAGAACGGTTGGATTCTTTTAAATTCCTTACGGGACCTTTAGACGGATGTCAAGTCCGTTAGGGGGCTATGTAGATCAAGGGAGTAAGGTCAAGGTCAAAAATCTGCTTTTTTCAGACAGTGACCCCCCATGTTCGATACGTATGGATGGAAAGGTATTGCCAAGGGTCATTCAATAGGTCATAGTATTGGGGGTGTGGTCACCACCGAACCTGTGGGGGGGAGGTCAAATTACAAACATTTATGTGCGATACGTCATTCTAAAGCTATGAGTTAAGTGTTTTTGAATTGTATACGTAATTTTGCTCTATTGTTGGGGTAACAGAAGATTATCAAATAAAACGCCTTCAATGTGTAGAACAGCGTCGTTAAAAGTTATTGGACGTTACGTGTGGTTTTACCCTTTTTCGATGTGCCTTTGCAAGTGTTTATTTAAAATAGTTATCTGCAATCGGTCCCCCCACAACAGGTATTCTTGTCAGCTGAATGTTTTTATAAATAATTTTGCAGATTGGTGTAGTCACTCCTACTCCTTTGCAGTCTTTGGCGAAACCGTATCCCAAAACATCTCGGCCTGTCCTTGCAGAGGAGATGCCTGCTTTTGTCAAAAGAACTGTGTTACTAAATGTTCTGAACCCATCATAGTCGGAATTAATATGTCAACAAGGTACGATTTTAATTGAATTCTTACTACGGGCTTCCGTCCGTAAATGTTTGAACTTAAACACGTTGTTTAAATTCCTAAAATCATTCTTCTAAGAAATGTTTAATTCTTCCATGTTTCAGTTCCGCTGGCCAGTACCATTTCAGCTATTCGGTACCCCTCGTTCAGAAATTGAAACTTGTTTTTACTTGAGAAATGTAACATGAAATTTCGATTCTGGGGTTCTTGATAAATTAAAAACTACAATAAGATATAAGGGCTTAAATGACCCTAATTTAAAGATTTCAAAACAATAGGAACATGAAATAAATAATACGAATTTAAAAAAGTGATTGTTTGATTTACATTATTACTGGGTATTAGCAGACGCCTATAACATTGTATCGGGGTCTTAATAATGACTATAAATTGACATGAACAATAATGATCAACATCATCTATTTTAGAGCCGTTCGTAAGCGATATCGATACAAATTTGTTTATTTGTAATTTACAGTAAAGTATGATTTAACTCAATCTCCAAACGTTGTATGGAATTTGTTTGGGAATTAGCTCAGACCTTTTCAGAAGATTTTAATAAAATAACTACCCTTGGGGTCTTAAATCACAATTAACAGTGGTAACATTAATGAGTAATGCATGCTAATTGTCATTTGAAGGTAGCAAATATTGATTTGTTTTTAACAAAACGCGAGAAGAGAGTAAAAAATCTCTACAAATATTAACCCTGCAATTTCAGGCTCGGAAGTATTCAAGGTTATGAAAGTATGACTTACGTATTAATATCGATTTTGTATTTATTTAACAACCTTTTAGCCAATTAACTACAATACAATTACCTGGTAATTTCTGTAGACATACTTGTGACAACATCCGGACATGGTTAAGTTCTCATTTAGTCAAAAAGTTCTTAACGAATCAGTCGTGCAATCGATAAGATCTCAACAATTCAACAACTCCACGGAATTCTAAAAGTTGAAATATTTTTAAAAAAATCCGAATTCCTGATCCTTAAAATGATCAAAAATCTTATCTTAATTTTACTAGTAATTTTAGCCGCAGAATTGTCTGCAATCGAAATCTCTGGGAATGTAAATGATATCAAGTTTTATTATTATCCGTAAGTATTTTTTTTTTAAATAAATCTGATCGGAGTAATCAAAGATCGTTCCTAAAAATGGACCCAGAAATAATTCTCCACATTTGTTACCCTTTCAATGTTAATATATAGCAATTTTAGAGTGTTTGAAAAATAAATCCCTGGCTAGTGAGGAATTATTTTATCGTTTAATTTAAAAATATCATACTCTTAAAACAGATCTCCGAATGATCGGCGAGAGATAACATACGGAAATGTCGGCTCTTTAATTCGATCAAATATTCACACCGGTGTTTCGACAGTTCTTATAATAGACGGCTTCCTCTCCGACGGTTCCAGTCCCATGTCCCAAACCTTAAAAAATTGTAACGAATTTTTTTTTTGTTTCTTATTGATTTTTTAAACCACTCTTAATGCTTAAAAATTTTAAACAACCGTTTTTAACCGATTTTTCCAGCGTTTCTCTCCCAAAACCGAAGAAATCAAAATGTGATAATCGTAGATTGGGGACGGTTATCGGGTTCGGGACAACCCTTGGGTAATATTGTCCAAACTATTCGTTCTTATCTGACTGTCATTCGAAACGTGAACCCGGTTGCGTTCCGAGTGGCCGAGTTTTTAAACTTCTTAAAATACTACAAAAACATCCCGTTCTCAAACATCCACATCGTCAGTCACAGTCTTGGGGCTCATATCGGTAATTTTTGACATTTAAATCCTAAAAAAATTGAGACGGGAGATGTCAATTGTCCTAGAACTAAATGTGAGTCTCAATACTTACAAAAAAAAAACGTTTTTTAGCCGGAGGAGCTGGTGGGTACATTCATACCGTTTTTCGGGGCAACTTAGGCCGGATCACGGGTCTTGACCCCGCAGGACCGTTCTTTAACATTCAGACCGTGGATCGAAAATTAAACCAAGGGGACGCAGGATTTGTGGACATTTACCACACGAATCGAAATGCCCTTGGGTCAAGGGAACATCGAACTGGGGACATTAATGTGTATGTTAATGGTGGTAACGGGGACCAGCCTGGGTGTCGGGATTCCGATGGCAATGGTCTCATCACAGGTGACGTTTTTAAGAAAAAATACGAAGAATTAAGTCCCCAATCAAACAAATCAAACAAAGTGTGGTTAAGATTCCAACGTTCAAGTTCAAAACTAAATGTATCAATACTCGAAGAAATTGCACCTGTTTTTGCCAATTTTCAGATATTAACTGAGGAGAGACTGATTAAATTTCCTAGCATCAGACATGGGATTAAGTTTGTTAATTTTGATAGCCTTATGGTTAATCAACATAAAATACTAATGTTTAGGTTTCTGCAGTCACTCCTACTCCTGGAAATTCTTTGCTGCAACGTTCTACAAAGATGTAAGGGCATGTCCTTGTTTGGGATTCCAATGTCAGTGCAGTTCAAATTGTAGGACGCAATGTCCAAATCCAATACCAATTGGAATTCAAGCTTCTTCAAGGTAAGCTTGGACAAGTCTCTCCGTTTCAATAATAAATAAATAAATTGTTTTAAAAACTATTTTTGATAGTAGATTTTAGTCGTATATTATTTCGTAATTGATAATCTATTTGATATTCTGGATTTAACAATTAAATGGTAATATTATTTACGACTTATTTCAGATCCCTCCCTGGCCCACTCCATGTGATGGTTTACGATACCTTCAAATAAATGGACTTCCAAATGAGTTTTTTAACGGGATACATATTCATTGTTATTACTCCACACTAATTAACTGAGCTATTAATTTTAAAAGAATTTAATTAGAAATTAAAAATTAATTGATTGGAAACGATTGATTTCCTCCTGATTTCCTATCCGGTTTTGTCCTTTCAGGTTCACGTTCGGCCGTTTCTTTGTCGCATTTTTTAACTTCGGTTTTAACGTCTTGTGGGATGGGGTCGCATTTTTTGAGGACTACGGAACAGTTTTTCAGAACAAGTAGCTCACAGTCGGATATTTCTAAGATAATAGTAACCCGTACATTTTAAAAATTAGACACAAAAATGCAATTTATTTGGAATCAAATCTTTGGAGTACCATAAATCCCGAAATAAATGCCTCCTCTCTCTTTTGGAGAATGCTACGTAGTTTAGGGTTTATGGTAGTTATAATAAACTTACGGTGTAGATCCATTTTATTTCCTTACAATCCCTTAGCTTGAAATACTGTTAGATGAATTTTCAGTTTTTATTTTACGGTAATTAAGAGTTTGAAATGAGTTATTGTTTCCTTCGTCGAGTGATAAATTTAGTGAGCTGGAAATGTGTTGTTCAGCCGGACAAATAAAATACTAAACGACTTACCATAAAAATAGCCTGATAGTAGAATATTCAGCAACAACAAATTATTATTTCGTTGTTCGGTAGGTCTTATATGTACCAAAACCTTATGTATTGACAGATATGACATTTTTTAGACTACCTAATTTTACCGAAGTTTTAAAAAGAGATTAAGAAGGTTGCATTTGGGGGTTTAAGTCTATCGACCCTTTTTACCCCGTATCCTATAAATAACTTACGAGTTCGTAGAACAATTCTGACATTCTACAGGTGTTAATCCGTTATTTTCTCACAATTCTCACCATTCTAAATTCTAATTTTTAACTATATATTATACATTGTATGAACTACGCGGATGGATAAAAAATTTACCCGTTTCTGAATTTTTCTTAAATACTTGAAATAACTAGAAAACTTGACAAAAGCATGCAGTAAAGTCCTTTAAAGTCTTAAAAACTAATGCGGAACAGTCTTTAGATAAACTTGAGTAAATGCTCCGGAATAATTCCCCACCCCAGAATCGCATTTTAATGCTTGCATTCCGAACATTACCCAAATTAATTGGACGGACTACATCCCCAAAATTATTCCCCATGCCAAAGTCAAACTATCTTTTTGCTGTTGTCAAAAATCGGCCGGTCATTAGTATTTTTTATTCAAAATCATCCTAATTGACAAAGACGCTATTACTATTATGTAACAATGTAACATTGATTGATGATTGAATTTCGAATTGACTCCACGAACTTAATCACAGATTTTTTTAAGATTGTGTCAGAAATGATGTAGCAATTTGTACTCTATTTTTTCTAGATTTGTACTCTTTCTGAAGCTTCACTCTGTCGGCCAACCATTTGCACGCCTTTCCGGCCAAGCTATAGGAGATTTGCTAATAATTTGTCATGAAGTTTAATAATTATACAGCCCGGTCTATAGGAGAATATATTGAGGAAGAGGATGTGCACATATATTTACAGAGTAGGACTAACTAACATACAGAGTAATTGTTTACTTTTCTAGACGTGAACGAAAGAGGTTTCGTTGAAGGAAAATTGTGACGCTAATTGCTTTTTTTTGCAACGAAATTGAAACAGATTAATCTAAATCTCAAGTTTTTATGCGAAATAATTTGTAGAGTATGAAAGGTCCGTTAATAAACAAAGATTTAATGTTGTTAAGTTGATTTTTAAATTTAATTTGGGATTCAAATTCATATTTTTCCAACTTAACAATATGTTTAAAACTTCATGTCCTGTATCGTATCCTACAACGTTTAACAGTCGTATCTTACGATGTTAAGCTTTTAAAATTTGAAAAATATACAATAAACCCACAAGTATTTTAGCATTTGAGAATTTGATGACTATCATCTCAAGGTCTATCATTCACACCGGTCATTGTCATCAACCAGTATCAAAACCGGTGTTGACGTTGACACCCGAGATTGTCGAACACAATTTGTGAATGGCCCACATGCGTTTCATTTACAATATTCATTGTTGAGGCTTTGTTCCTCAGCCTCTCTAATGTCTCTAAAATAGTTAGGCACGTTTTGTTTCTGATAATGTACTCATATCACACGAGTAGAAACAATTAACCTCCGTCAGTTTAGAAAATTTCACATACTGACTCTTTACTGTATAATTTAGAACTTAATAAAAATTAAGGTGGTCTTCGACAGGGAATGAAGTATGGATGTTTAAATACTTTGTTATCAAACAAGGATTTATCCAGTCAGGTATTTCTATCCTTGGGAATTGTTACGCGACCCTCATGTCTTATATTATTCTAACCTATTAATTAAGTTACCAATTCCAGCCGATTTATCAACTTACAATCTTACGATAAAATAGAATAATTGTAAAGTAACAATTTAAAACAAATTTCTCACAATATGAAAACAGGATTATAGTCACAGAGTCATAAATGCACTCATTTCCTTATAGATTATAGATAATACGGTAAAGTCCTCGGCTGCCAATATCACAAGGGGCATTCACAGACTATTATCCCTGCAATAAATAACACCTCCCTAAATAACTCCCCATATGTACACCTTAATAAGAACTAAGAGCTAAAATAAATGCCTTTGTCTATGGTTCATGGTGTCAAATCCAGAGCATGCTTAATCACAATTAATTAGTTACAAATTACTAATTAAAATTTAAAGAGTGTCAAAAATCACGTAGATTATGAATGAGGGCAGACTGCTAATTGTAATCCAACATGCAACTTCAATTTGTAAAAACCAAGCATTCCGGCATGAGACTTGAAAGGGTTAGGACTATTAAATCATAGATGTAAACAATTCAAGCAATTTGTCCTTTAAGCTAGGTTATTTCTTTAGATTTTCAAATAAATTCAACAGTTTTTATATATTTTGTTTTAAACGTTTAAAATCATGGAAGTTTCAAGCCTGTATTTCTGTTTATTTTTAATCATCTCCATTCAATTTCAAGTTGACAATGTAGTAGGATTGTTATTCAGTTTGGGTCAAACCTCCATGTCGGAAGAAGAAGTGCAAAGACGTGTCGAACAGATACGATTTTTCTATTACCCGTGAGTGCAATATAATGTTTAATTTAAAACAGATTTTAAACTGAATAAAAAATCACCGATTTTTGTACTTTTAATTTGAATTTCGAATCATTTTTTCGAAATTTTGTACAGGAAGCCCTTTGACCGACGTGAAATTAAGCTGAATGATGGTCACTCACTCATGTACTCCGATCTTAAGGAGGATGCCCCCACTGTTATTATGATGGACGGCTTTCGAACTAACTTGTCCTCTCCTATGTTAGCGACCCTTTCTACTGGTGAGGATTAGAAATAAGGTTCTTATGTTGTATATATGGTACTTTTAACGAGAACTATAAACAATTTAAACGGGAGCCACAGACTATTGGTCAGGGCTCCAAATGCCCAAAGGTTTTCGAAAAGAAGATGATTACGACGACACATTCCGTAAAATCTGTCAAAACCCCCCAATTTTAACCCGGTTTTAATGCTTTCATCAAAAATAGTTATGAATTTGAGAAATATGTTTAATCTTAATTTTTTAAGTTAAGTTTAAGTTTAATTTAACCTGAATTGCACCCGGTTTTTGGGGTTCTAAAAAATCAATTGAGATCGCGAGTTTTACTTATATTTTTCGCTTCCAGCATTTCTCAATACTGGTCGGTATGGGAATGTGATCGCCCTGGATTGGACAAGTCTCTCAGGTTTCGAACCCGGTGCCGACAACGACAGCCTCGTTCGTGGAGCGTTGATCTATTTTAATGTCATCAACAACCTGGAAGTTGTTGCCGAAAGACTGGCTCTGTTTATGGGACAACTCTTCTATCAAAAGCGAATCTCCTTCAAAGATTTCCATCTCGTTGGAATGAGTCTTGGAGCTCATCTTGGTGAGTCTATCCACAAAAATTACATTTAACTGACTTTAGATTTTATTTAACTAACCTTACTGCTCTCATTGACATTTTTTACATGGTGCCTTAACCAGAAAAAAATGACCAAGCCCCTAAGGTGAGTGACAAGCTTTTTGACATTTTCTAGAACTGCGGATCATTTGAGCTGTTACAGAACTCGATGACCTTGACCTTTTGACCTGTGTGGTTTGATCTGTTCCGTTTGACCGCTTATTTAATATATAGCGACTTGGACTTAAATACCTTATTACAAGTTTAAAATTAAATGTTTTGAATTTAATGAAATGTTAAGCCGGGATTGCGGGTAACATTGTAATGGAGAAATACGACAGTCAAATCGGTCGGATTTCGGGCCTGGACCCAGCAACGACCTTAATTCCAATAAGACTGACCCGACTTCGGAGGGGCTCCGCGGGATTCGTGGACATGTACCACACGAACCGAGGTCTTCTCGGGGAACGAGATGAGAGAACCGGGGATGTTAATGTCTATGTTAATGGTGGGGCAAAGCAACCCGGTTGTGAAGATCGGGACTTTGAGGGCACTGGTTTACCTGGTAATTACAAAAAAAAAACTCGAAACACTATACCCGAAATACCCCGAAATAAATTGTCTAATTTTAATTTTGGAATTGGAATGATAAACAATTTTCATGAAAATTTTTTTTGTGAATTCGAAATCTTCATGATTTTTATCATTTTATTTGACCTTTCGAATGAGTATAAATATGTTATCCCCCAAATGAAATCCTATCCGAAAATATTCCACCCTTTAAGGAGGGTTTGAAAAACGTAAATGTGAAATGGTATTTAACAAATTTAATGTTAATGTTACTTAGGTTTATGCAGTCACACTTATGCCTGGCAGTTCTACGATGCGACATTTAAGAGTGATTTCTTCGGATGTTCTTGTGTCCGATTCGAATGTCAATGCTTCGAGGACTGTGACATTCCCTGCCCAAATCCCATTCTTGTCGGGGTTAATATACCACTCAAGTAAATATTTAACACAATTACTGATAGTTAAACAGCAATTAAAATCATGAAGATGCTTTTAAGCTCGTTTTGCAAAAAAAAAACAATTTTATGAACTACATTCAAGTTGGATCTATATTCCAAATATGTGAATATATTTTGCAAAATAACATGATCTGGTTTTATCTGATTCTAGATCGAGGGGGACATTACATCTACGGACACAAACGATACGAATTTAAAGAATTTAATGTTTTACAATTTAGTTATTTTTTACCGAACGTTAAGAAGCTGTGCCAATTTCATGTAATTGTCACTTTGTAGTTAATTTTTTGTATATCTATGACGAGGTGGAATGTTACCTGTTATTAAACAATAAATGAAGTTCCTGTAAGAATCGAAAAATACTTTTGCTCTTAATCTCGAGAAATGCGGAAGTGGACTAACTTTGTCTGCCGGACATTATCAAAGACGCTAAAAGTTTGCTACATTTATGAGTTGATGGTGTAATTTCAAACCAATTAATACTCACAGTTATATTTTTTGTGTCTCGATCTTGAGATCCCAATTTTTCAGCTATTTTTCAACAATTTTTCAACAAAATCTGCATAATATTTGGATTTCGTAATTAGCCGGAAAGCGGAAAACAGGACAAAAATTTGTGATTTTTTGTTTTTCCTATTTTGACTCCAAAAATAATGCCAAATCTCTTGTCTCTGCCTCTTGTAGTGCATTTGGATAAATAATTGACCTCGGCACATGTGCCTTATAATTAGTAACATAACATGAGATACGAAGCCACTTCACTGTATTCACAAAAACACATTTAATGCAATAACACAAGAGTACATTTGAACTTGCAGTTGGTCCAAATTCAGATCTCGATCTCTGAAGTATCTGCTCCAACAAACAAAGCTTTTATCTTATCTGTGACAGAATTATCAGTACTAAATTAGTATGTTATAATACAAACATCTTAATGCTTTAAACTACAGTTCCAAATTCAGAGAATGGAATCGTCGCCTGAACTTGATACAAAAGTGGAACACAGTTCAAGTATTTCAGTTTGAAATTTTAATAGAACAATTTAAATTTCTAAATACTCCTACCCTTGTTGGTGGAATATATTCAAATTACAAAATGATTCTCATCTGGACTCTCTTGATAGGATTTTTTATCCTGTTTTATATAAACCAATTCTTGGACCGGAAAAGACAGAAAGCTCTTCCAGGTAATAAGATCAAGACGTGGTATTAAGATTCCAGTTTCTTGTTAGTTTTTGTAGCAGCCAAATTAATTTTGTTACAATGGAAAAATAATATGAATATGTGATAACCTTGGGAGTTATTTCAGACAATTTGGGAAATAAAATTAAGTTTTATTTTAAACCGGTAGTGAAAAAAAAATCTTATTTTGAAAATTTGCATTGAATTTTCAAGTTTCAGATGCAGAATAGACGCGTTTTAAGTGTGACATTATACCATTATTGACAGTTATTTGAAGGATGCGTGTATAATTTTTCTGCTTTTGCCCATATAATATTGTTTTAACGAAAAAATCTACCATAAAAGTTGTTTATTCTGAACCCCGAATTAAATCCTCACCCTGTAGGTTACTACCCCAGTTGACAATGAAAAAATACCCTAATTACTCTTTGAGTGGCTCTGATGTACAATTTGTAAGGTCAATTTCTTTGAAAATTCAATATGATGCAAGATACATATAGGAAATTAATTAATTTTTCTCGTTCATTCATCGCCTGTCTATAAGCCTGTTTATATAAAAAATTGTCTCCTAATCTTCTACTCGTTGGACCTTGAACACGAAAGAACTTATTATGTCGTTAAATATCCTCTATCACTTTAGAATTAATTTTTAACACGAAGAGCTTTTTTAATATATATAAGACATCAATATAACAATTTTTTTATTGAAAAACCAAAACTTGTTCCGTCTACCATAGTCCAGAAACACGTCTGGATTATAAAAAACATAGATACTGGAGTCTTCGCAAATACATAACAAGTTTTCAGTGTTTAGAGCAGAATTCATCTGCAAAAGAGTTTACTATTCCACCACCATTTAATTTGATTGGACTCGTTTGTTGATTAAGAAAAGTTGGATTAGGATTGACATTATATTTTTGACAATTAAATAAATAAATATGATTCTGATCTGGAGTTTAGTAGTTGCCTTTTTAGGCCTATTTTATTTAAAGGAGGTTTTGGATAGAAAGAAACGGAAAGTGCCTCCAGGTAAAATTTCAGAATTCCTAATTGTGTTTTACTTTTAATTATAACAAATACAATTAGGAACGTAAAATATAGGAGATTCAGATAAAATGATTTAGCCCAAAAATATTTAAATTAATATCAAAATATCATTGTTTTTGAGCTCATTTTTGGTTTATCTTAAGGACCCTGGCCATTACCACTTATTGGGAATCTTCATCAATTAGCCTTGGCACATCCGGCACCCGATCTGGCAATTGCAACCCTATCTGCCAAATACGGGGAGATTTACAAATTGAAAGTTGGTCAGAAGGATCTTGGTAATAATTGTTTAGAAAATGATTTTGCGATGTTTTAAATACTATTTTTTATTTTCGATGTAATTAATTGTCACGATAGTTAAACAATTGTAACCAATGATCTTTATTTTGTTCTAGTAATACTTGCCTCAGATGAAGCTGTTCGTTTGGTTCTATCGAAGAAAGAAGCGATGGGTCGAGATCTTGGGGGATCACTCTGGGACCGGAACAGGGGCTTATATTCTGGTATCATTTTATTGAATACGCGTATTGTACACAAAAATTCATACGGGACAGGTTACTTGTGTTGTGACCCATTAAAATTCCCATCAATTTCATGATTATGACCCCAATGATTTTTTGGAAAATAGGTATAATCATGAACGAAGGACCGAATTGGGAAAAGCTTCGCCGATGGACAATTAAAAACCTTAAAGAATACGGATTTAACAAAACTTCGTCGATGGAAGCCAGCATTCTGGAAGATATCGAGTCGATGTTCGAAACGATGGATGAATCGTTAGGAACTGATGGAAAGGGGATTATAGCCGTCAGGGATTTATTCAATCTTCCCGTTTTTAAACTAATTTGGAAAATGCTAGTTGGGGGCTTCACCCCCGAACATGAGACAATGCTAACGAGTCTCCTAATTAAAAGTGCGGCGATGGCCAAGAGTGGAATACTTGGCGTTGGTTCGTTTATTTTCTGTCTTTAATAGTTTAAAAATTAGTAAGAAATAACCAATGAATTAAATGAATTAATTGATTTAATTAATTGTAAGGGTTGGTAAATGCATTCCCATTCGTCCGGTTCATATTCCCAAATGCAACGGGTCACAATGTCGGGATGGAATTTTATGACGAGAGCTACAAAGTAGCGGAGGTCTGTACATTTCATATTATTTTAGATATTATTCAGTAACAACTTTCGTACCTAACAATACGTATGATGATTATGTTTCTACACCCATAAAAGCATACCATCCAGCAATGCTTTTATAAGAGGCACCACTAGAAGCATGTGTTTTAGATGATAGTGCTTCTAGGGGTAGTTTTTATGAAAGCATTTCTGGATGGTATGCTTCCAAGGGTTTTTAAAATATTTCGAGTAATTTTAACTGAAATTAAGTATTATGGAAAAGTTCTAGGGGTAGCTTTTATAACAGCATTTCTGGATGGTATGCTTTCATGGGTGTAGAAACACAATCATCATGATATGTTTTGGTGTAAACTTGGCTTTGTTTTTAATAGAATCTTCTTGAAGAAGCAATTTCACAAGGCACCGGCACTCCCGATAACGTCATCCAAGCTTTCGCGAAGCAAATGACGGATGTTTCGACTGATGATGTGGACAACTGCTTTACAGGTACTTTTTCTGAGAAGTATATTTATGACATGTAACTTGTGTATAAATATAAATGTTTAAATAAGTACGTCATAAATGCAAGTGCCGTTTAAAGAACACATCTCTATAAACTCGCTAAAATCAGACAAACGAGCTTTTCTTGCCTGAAAATTCCTGAAATAATATGACTGTCAACAACAAAAGTGCAGTAATTCGAAAAACTTCAAATATTGTACCAAATAGTCTTTTATATTGCTTTTTTTTCAAAAACACTTATTACTTTGCCGTATAGCATTCAAAATAAAAGCCATCTATATACCACTCCGAAATAAAAAGCCCCTGGGATCTATTTAAAGATTTGCGGTAGTTTTTTGCTCAAAATAACATGTTTTGACAAACTCTCCTGTTTTAATTGTAAACCAGAGCACGATTTTGCCGTCATCTTCATGGATTTGGTTCAAGGGGGTTCGGACACCTCATCCTCTTTCCTGGAGTCAACTCTTCTGCATATGATCCATCATCCCGATGTCCAGGCCAAAGTTTACCAAGAAATACAAAACATTATCCCTCAAAGTCAACCCGTCGCATTCTCATACTGCAAATTGTTAGGAAATTAGACTTCATCTCTTTTACAACTTAAAACTGAATTTACTTTAGCCTTCCGAAAACTAGAATTTAAAACCAATTAATTTTAGGATGCCGTACACGCAGGCTGTGATGTTAGAAACTCATCGAAGAACAAAAGTCATCCAGCATTTGGTTCCACGGAAGGCTTTGCAGGATATCCAATACAAGGACTATATCATTCCAAAAGTAAGTAGTCATTCGTAGTTTAAAAAATTTACATCTCGATATACAATACCCACACCCCCGGAATAGAAGCCCAAGCTAAGATATGTGTTAATAAAACATGTATATAAAGAAGATGTGAAATATTCCATGTATAAAGATTCTTGTTGTACTCCTTGTTCCAAACTTTTCAGGGGACAACAATCATGACGGACGTGCATTCAGTATTCAACTGTCCAAAACAGTTTGTGAACCCAGAAGCATTTAAACCCGAGAGGTTTATTGGACCTAAAGGAGACTTTGTTAGCCATCCAAGTGTCACTCCATTTAGTGTCGGTAAGCGTATTAAATTCCTTTGAAAAACAACTTGCTAGTTTGATATTTTAGTTCATAAGAGTGTTATGATGTTACATACGGGATTGTTCCCTTGTCAGTTCTGAGTGTACATCTCAAAAATGATTTAGAGTTCGACTGACAAGGGAACAATCCCAGCTGTACAATTCCGATATTTTTTAAACTAGTCTCATTCGAAAGAGAAACAAAAATAATGAAACTTTAAGATTGGAACTATCGGTGACTAAAATCGTTTTGACCTAGTAAAGTCGGTGGGAAGATGTGAAGGAATTGTAAATATCGGGGTTGTACAGTTGGAAATGTTCCTTTGTGAGTTTTAATACTGAAATACAACAAAACAGTATCTTATTAATACAACAAGCATGCAAATAAAACTATTTAATTGTTGAGAAATATCAAAAATCAAAGTTTATCTCAAAATCTACGTTATGACAAAATGGTGTATGATATGTTGAAATTAAAAAACACACTTATTTTTACCTAACTCATTAATTGGCTTATTTGTAGGCAAGCGGAATTGTATGGCGGAGAACGTTGCTGAAATTTCGACATTTTTATTCTTCGTGTCCATCTTGCGAAAATACGAACTATCTGCAGTTCGAGACGAACCTCTTCCGAGGAAAGATATGCGAGTGGGGTTTACATCCAGACCTTATCCATTCAACCTTGTTGTTTCTAAACGATGAGTTAGATTATTATATGTTTATTGTTGCTTTTTTAACAGAGAAATAGTAAAAATAAAATAAAATTATTCGATAAAATAATCTGTTTATTTTTACAAGTGTTTGTTTTGCTGTACCGGTAAATTCCGAAACTCTAAATTTTAATTAAAAACGAAGCATTTGGTTTAACCTTCTAAACTCCAACTATCATGTAACAAGTGGAATGTGACATGACACTTCACTTTTATTAAAATATAAACTTCATTGATATGAAACTACATGCAGTTGGCGAAACTTCAGATTTGCCAATCTGAAGTAATCAAGCTATTTAAAGAGAAGATTTTCCTTGTTTCACCTATACAATTTAATGGTAATCGGAATATTTGAAAACAAAAAAAAACTGATTATAAATGTACAACATGGAACAGGTTAGTGGACTGCATAAAAAGTTTGGTAAAACATAATCTGTTAAACAGCTCTCCAGGATATGGGACAAAAATAATTAATTCAGTTACAATCTAGTCTTACTCTTTGCTCTTAACGTTAGTGTAATCAAAATCCAAGTTCGTCAACATGATCCCGATCTGGAGCCTCTTGATAGCGTTTTTGGTCGTGTTTTATTTAGACGAATTCTTGAACCGGAAGAGGCGGAAAGTTCCTCCAGGTAAAAACATTTTGGCATTGAAAAAATTACCATTTTGCAAATTTATTTAGGACAAGGAATCAATTAAAAGCAATTATCTATGCAATTGAAAACTGGAATAAGAATATAGAGCAGGATAACCAGCATTTCCACCCGTTCTGCAACAGACTTTGTTTTTAAGCTCTTTACAGACATGGGGAGTTATTCCGGAGGATTTATCTACAAATTTTTACTCGCCGATTCTTTGAAATTTAAAATCGTCTTAAATAAACCGTTTAAAATCGAAATGTGTAAACGGGGTGTAACCGGAAACAAGTCCAACACAACTGAAGATTAGAACCCATGATCTAAAACTAAATGCTTAAAAAAACCTTGTACACGATTTAACCTTGATTCTGGACCTCTATGTAATTCATTCTGACTTCTGAACAGTAAAAGCTGTTTCAACAAGTCCTGGCTGAACGCATGTATTATTCGTCTAAAAACTTGTTAGCCTCTGAGACTTGATTTCCAGTCGTTATTTATTTATTTAATTAATATTGCAATCAAGAATGTAACACTCACAGTACGAGTACGAGTACGATCACGTTTAGCTACACGTTATATGTTAGTTTGTCAAAATATTACCCATGCATACTCCGTACCTTATCAAACTGAATGTACTTATTCTGGAATTCTGAAAGTTGTCAAGTTTTTACACATGAGATGCGATTTTAAATGATTACTCAATTATTATTTTCGATTTATCCCAGGAAACAATTGCATTCTGTTTTTTGTTCGAAACATAGTAAATTCAAATGCGAAGGGTTTAATCAAATAAACTAGCATGAAATTAAGATTTACAAATATAGAAGACGAATACATTTCTATTTTATTGTATTTATGATAAACTTTTGCTGCTCATCTAAAGGACCATTGCCTTTACCCGTGATTGGCAATATTCATCAACTAGCGTTGGCTCATCGTCGATCCGATCTCGCAATTGCAGCTCTTTCAGCCAAGTACGGGGAGATTTACAAATTAAAAATTGGGTTTTCTGAGCTTGGTAAACCACTACAAACACTTAATTAATAACATAACTAACCACTTAACAGTCTAGTTAACATTAAGAACCAACATTTTTTAGTGATACTTGCATCTGAAGAAGCCGTTCGAACCGTTTTATCCAAGAAGGAAGCGATGGGTCGAGATTTTGGGGGTTCTTTACTTGACAGGAACAAAGGGATACATTCAGGTATTTTAAAGTTATGGAATTTGTTAATTTTAACGCATTTCCTGACTGTTCCTGAAGATTTTTAAGACTAAAATTAAATATAATATTTTGTGCCAATAGGGGTAGTATTTAGTGAAGGGCCAAAATAGGAAACCCTCCGACGCTGGACCATCAAGAACCTAAAAGAATACGGTTTTAACAAAAGTTCGTCGATGGAAGCCAGCATCCTTGAAGATATCGAATACATGTTCGGTAAAACGGGGGAAACGTTAGGATCGGATGGGAAAGGCCTTGTTTCCGTCGGGGATTGGTTCCATGTCCCCGTTTTTAAATTCGTTTGGAAAATGATGGTTGGGCATTTCAGGCCTGAACATGAGCCACTCTTAACGAGTCTTATTACTAAAAGTGAAGACATGGCTAAAAGTGGAATATTGGGCGTTGGTGCGTTTCTACCTTTAATTTAAAAGACTTAGCAAAAACTAGTGCCAGAGGACCAATAATTCATATTTATTTTTAAGGTCTGGTCAATGCCTTTCCATTCCTTCGATTCATCTTCCCAAAAGCGACGGGTCGAACGGTTTCAATGATTTTCTACGATGAAGTCTACAGAATCGCTGGGGTTTGTGCACAAATATTTGTTAGCTTGCTATTTGTTTCAAAAGCACTAGAAACCACCGCTTAACCCACTAAATAATAAACGTAAACATTTCTAAAGACTTTTGCTTTTGACCCAAAAGCAGATAGAAAGTAAACAATGGAGAAGTCAAAAAATTGTGTTAGGGCAGCCAATTTTTTCGCTTAAAAATTTTCTCGGTTTCTTTTATTTTTCTCCAACTTTCACACTTGTTTTTAAGCCACAACGGTTAATTTTTAGCCAGTTTCTAGAAACCAAAAATGAGTCCTTTATTTCATGGGTTTGAATACTTCAAGTTTAATTAAACATTTCTTGGTTGGTTTTTGGTTATGATTATTATTTCCTGTTACTTTTTTTACAACGTAATTACGGATGTGCCTGGAAGAGGTTTTCAGTGCTCGAAACGCTCATCGAAAATTAAATCATACATCATGGCATAAAGCACAACTTCGGATTTTTGTAATGTTACTCGAAATAGGATCTTCTTCATGAAGCACGGTCTGAGGAGATTGAAACTCCTGAAAATTTCATACAAGCCTATGCGAAAAAAATGCAGGAAATTTCAACAAAAGGCGATGATAATGACAACTACTTTACAGGTACAAACTTTAGTTCCACTTTGACTCATGAATGTTATTTTGCCATAATTGTGTTTTAATTAAAAATCAGAGCACGATTTTGGTGCCCTATTTATGGATTTGGTCCAAGGGGGCTCCGATACTTCTTCGTCATTTCTGGAGTCATTTGTTCTGCACATGGTCCTTCATCCAGATGTACAAACTAAGGTCTATGCAGAAATGAATGAAGCAATTCCACAAGGAGAACCTATAGCCTTCTCTTATTCGAAATTGTAAGTAAGAGAACACATAAAAAATTTAATTCACGGTGATAACGGATATGTCCAAGTACCGTAAATGAACGAATTACAAAAAAATTCAACTCACTTAAATTATTAAAGTTAGTATTTAGTATTGGATGAGATTTTTGGTGGATGTCTGGATCGTACAATTGTTCACGTTTCCTGAGTTCGTTAATGGCTGCTTTATTAAGTATCGTCTAATTGTAATTGATTTTTGCACTTCAAGTAGTATTGATTATAATTAAAAAAAATAAAACGTTACATTTTAGGATGCCATACACCCAAGCTGTTATGCTGGAAGTACATCGACACACGAAAGTACTACAGCACTTGGTCCCACGGAGGGCTTTACAGGACATTCCATACAAGGACTATATTATTCCAAAGGTAGAGAAATAGGGTGAATTTGATATTTTAAATTCTTTAAAAAATCCAACTTAAATTACTAGAAGAATGCTGTTTTTGAAACATAATGGGCTGATATTTCGGGGATCAATTTAATTAGTGCCGTATGGTTAACCATCTCTAGTTTTGAAATTTTCAGGGGACACCAATTATGACGGACCTTCAAACCATCTACAATTGTCCTAAAACATTTGAGGATCCAGAGGCATTTAAACCCGAGAGGTTTATTGGGCCCAAGGGAGAATTCGTCCATCATCCTAGTGTCACACCCTTTAGCATTGGTATGCGATTTGTTTTAAATGGGTGTAACAAAGGGGCGAAACCCGTAAAGTGTTCACATTTATACACGGGTTTCGCACCTTGCTAATGACGCAAACATATTCTAGATATTATTTGCATGCCATTTAATTGAGGGATTTATTGGAACAATTCACAGGTAAACGAAACTGCATGGCGGAAAATGCGGGTGAAGTGTCCTCATTTCTGTTCTCGGTGTCGGTTATACGGAAATACGAACTAACACCAGTTCCAGACGAACCTCTTCCGAGAAAGGATATGCGAGTCGGTTTTACATCACGACCTTATCCATTTAAAATTGCCGTTTCGACAAGATGAGCATCATATTCTGACACTTATATTCATCGAAATAATATTGATTAGAATTAAGAATTCTAGTTCTTATATTATTAGAGGTCAAGCCGTTGAAAAGGGTTCAAAATTTTGATTTAAAAACAGAATGATTTGATTTGCCAGAAGTTAACATCATTCATAAGCATTAGACAATATCGACAAGACGTTCCTTTTGCAGCCATAATTTTATAGCTTGTGTTAGCGACATTTTTTTAAATAATTGTTTAATTTAATTGACGGATTTATTGGAATAATTGAGAGGCAAACGAAACTGCGTGGCGGAAAATGTGAGTGAAGTGTCAGGAGTTTTATTCTCCGTGTTGGTGAGAGCGATGAGATTTTGAGATTGTAATCCACTCTATTGTTGCTTTCAGGTTTCTCAGGAATTTTTTAGGAAGCAAATGATCCCTGATTTGGCAAAATTACAAGTGAAACTTAAAATCATGGGCCTTCAGTTCAAAATTAATTATGATAATTACGGTAAACACTATATATATATATAGCAATCGATATCACATGTCGCAACCAGGCCTCATAATTCGTTAGTCACGGATTAAGCAGATGTAATTCCACCGTAAGAGATTTCGTTACTTCCATTAATTGCAAAGGGTTGTTTTTATTACATTTTACTGTAACGGTGTATTCTGAATGTCTAAATTTGAAAAAAAGCGAAAAATTAAAGTTCAATTTATGGAACACTTGGAATGTGAACTGAAACCCTAATTGGACCTTGATAGGGGTTTTAAAACGAACAAAATAATATAAACTATGAACTACATGCCCTTGCTCAAACTTACCTTTGTTCAGGTATTGAATTCCTATTTTGTTATTTAGTATAATTTTTGGGAATAAAAAACTGATTATAAATGGACAGAATGGAGCAGGTTTACGGGCTGCATTTAAAGACAAAAGTTTGCATACATAATCTATACCTAAAACCTAACCCATAGATCTATATATAGTTAAATTTATTATTATTGTACATCTATGACCTAACCTGTTGAGCAGCTCTCCAATTCTCATGTCTGTCTTCATAACTTGAATAACAAAACGATGTTATTGTATAGGAACCCAATTCACAACAAGGACTTGCTGTAAATCGGGCAAGTTATGCAACCTTACAAGCTTATGTAATTAAAGATCATCTGTATGTTGTTCATATAAATATCAAAAAGTCGTATTCCTTGCTCTCAAGGGTAGTTTAGCAAAATGATTCTTATCTGGATCTGGGTTATCTTTTTAACCTTTTTGGCCGTGTTTTATTTAAAGGAATTCATTGGCCGGAAGAGGCGGAAAATTCCAGGTAATAATACTGTCATAAAAAAATACAGTTTTAAAGATGTATTCATAACTCGTCAAGAATAAATTAACCCTGTGTTTAATCGTAAGAAATGTGATTAATCGTGGTGAATAAAATAAAATTTAAAAAAATCTAATTTGATGTAATTTGAAACACTAACAAGATTTATTTTCGAGATAACTAACATTGCATTCCGTATCGTTCGGGACATATTAGCTTTCAAAGTTAACTTCTTAAAGTACGGAAGAAAAATAGGATTTATTTTAGTGATTTTATTTCTGATAATTGTTGGTTATTGTCTAAAGGGCCCTGGCCTTTGCCAGTGATTGGGAATATTCATCAATTGGCGTTGGCACATCCTCGATCCGATCTCGCAATTGCAGCACTTTCAGCCAAATACGGGGAGATTTACAAAGTGAAATTTGGATTTTCTGAGCTTCGTAAATCAGTTTAAAAAACTTTTTAAATTTTTTTTAAAAATTAAAGCAGAATTTAACATTCTATGACTAATAAATGATTTTCTAGTCATTCTTGCATCAGAGGAAGCAGTTCGTTCGATTTTTACGAAGAAAGAAGCTCTGGGTCGAGAAATTTGCGGTTGGGTCCTCGACCGAAACAAAGGGGTACATTCAGGTATTGATTCGGTCTTACTTACTTTAAATCTAAAAAATCCACCCCGAAATAAAAGCTCTGAAGTACAATCAAAATAGAGACCCATCCCGAAATTCACCCCAACTGAATATGCTTAAATTCGGGGATGACTGCGATAGATAGGTCATTAGAAATATATAGTCAACAAGGAAGATTCGTTAAAATGTCGAGGAATTTGTGAAAAAGTTTTAGTTTTTAAACCCAGTTTTGATTCTTGTCATACTCTACTCATTATACTATTTCGTTCCAACAGGACTTGTATTTAGTGAAGGACCAAAATGGGAAACAATTCGACCCTGGACAATCAATAACTTGAAAGAATACGGATTTAACAAAACTTCGTCGATGGAAACAAGCATTCTTGAAGATATTGAGACGATGTTCGAGAAAACTGACGAGTCCATAGGACCCGATGGAACCGGGATTATACCCGTCGGGAATTGGTTCCATATCCCTGTTTTTAAATTCGTTTGGAAACTGTTAGTTGGGCACTTTACCCCCCAAGACGAGATAATGTTGAAAGGTCTCATGGCCAAAAGCCACGAGATGTTGAAGAGTGGGATAATGGGCGTTGGTTCGTTTAGTTTTTAAATTAAAACAAAAACTGTTAACTTAATTTTTAAGACCAATAATTAACAGATTTATAATTAAATGCTAAAGGCTTGGTTAACGCTTTTCCATTCCTTCGATTCCTCTTCCCAACTGCGACGGGTCGGACAGTTGCGGTGGCATTTTATGATGAGGTCTACAAAACCGCTGGGGTTTGTGCACGAACCTTATTTTTGACGATTTCAAAATTCTGAGAGTACAAATTAACAACAATATTTTTAGAATTTATAATTCTGCTAAAAATAGAATCTTCTTCAAGAAGCACGGTCCAAGGAGATTGAAACTCCAGAAAATTTCATCCAAGCCTTTGCGAAAAAAATGCAGGAAATGGCAAAGGAAGTGGACGATACTGATAACGTCTTTACAGGTAGAAACGTTAGTTTTTTAATTGTAAAGCTCTCGCTTAATTAAGTTACTTTGATATAATTGTTGGATTAATTGGGATTCAGAGCACGATTTTGGGGCCGTGTTTATGGACTTGTTTCAAGGGGGCTCAGACACTACTTCTTCTTATTTGGAAAGTCTCGTCCTGCATATGGTCCATCATCCTGATGTCCAGGCTAAGGTTTATGCCGAAATTATGGATACAATTCCTCAGGGAGAACCGGTGTCCTTCTCGTACTCTAAATTGTGAGTTGTTTAGGCGATTCAAATGGTATTATTAACAAGCTTATAATTTTTTGGAACGGATACAGAATTCCTTAAAAATTGATTCCCCTCAAAATGCATCATTTCAAACCAGGAAACACAGGGAATGTATTTCGATATGGGGATCTATTCCGGGGCCCGATTTCCAGATTTACTCCCTCTAAATAGGTGTCAAAAGAGGCACACAGATCCCTCAAAAACCATCCGTAACAGATTGGTTGTAGTCCCGGGAATGATAAAGTTGGCAGTAACTGATGACGGCTTTGGTTTACTGTCATGAATTAATGGGCAAGATTATAGAGTAGGATTTAGATATTCGGGACGTGCCAGGGGTAGTTGGCCGGCGGATCGGCCCAACTCTCGTCCGTCCAGCGAGGCGGCCGAGAGAGATATAGGATAATAATAAAGACAGTTTGGTGGTGGGAAATGAAGGGAGGGTAATCAGTTTTGGTCCGGTCCATTGACTATTGTTTGAGTGAAAAAGGCCGAGGTCTGGTGAGTGAGAGAGTTGCTGATTGTGGCTGGGTGGATTAGTGCGGTTGTTGGCAGTAATAATGATGATGATGGAATGAGGTTAAAGTCTCTTCTGACCCAACTCGGTATGTATAACCCATATACTAGAGATCTCGGTTTCCCTCTATACTGCTCACTTTGAGAAAAGAGCTGGGGCTCAAGCCCCAAAATTTCCTCCACTTCACAATATTCCACCTGAAATGATGCGCACGCTAAGAGAATCATGGGTTAAATGACTGGACTCAAGTCTGACTTGCTAAATCTTCCGTTCCCACGAGAAAGCAAGTTTGTCGCTATGACTGTTTCTATTTAATCCTGGTTCAAGTTGCCCCTTCAACTGAAAAATAATAACTTAAGTTTATTACTTTGCTTTAATCCACCCATCGCCGTCAAAACAAAATTTACAAGCATTCTTCGTAGTTTAAATGTTTAAATTCAAATTACATTCGAATATTTACAACTTGTAATTAGTTTTATACAATTTAAACTAGGCAGTGTCTAGTTGCTTGAAACAAAATTTTTAATAGTTAAAAACGCAGCGTTTAAATGTCCGAAGCTATAGGAAATGGTGCAGTATATTATTCCGGCATAGTCATTACCTAAAATATTGAAGCCTCCAAGTGGCAGTCTCACATTATGAATGTCAATCTAATCTATATTACCTAGCTAATTAACGCAGGCAAACCTAAACAACATAATAAATGTAACCACGTTTTTTTCCTATTAGAATTGTCTCGATCTCTGATACCGTATCGCGTTCATACATATAGACATTGGGCATGACGTAAAGTTGTTAAGTCATAGAAGCAGTCGTAAATGTCGAAATATGTTATGTTGTTTTCCAACTTGTGAACTGAAGGTCACTATTTGATCACATAAAATACAAAAATTATATCATTTCTTTATAAGCGATACGATCCATTCTAAGCCTTGATATAATCCTTCTCCAGTTAATGCACAACAGGGTTGAATCTGCCATCGTTGCTTACGAAGGGAAGTGAGGTTCAACCTGAAAAAACAACAAAAATTAAAGATGTAAAATTAATGATGTTAAAGAAAACTGTATTTTATAATTTCCAACTACTCTGATTTAATTTAATTTGAAGAGCGTTGATTAAACTTACTCTCTGGAAATAATGGCAGGACTGAGTGAACCTTTCACATCTTGTTTATTGGCATAAATTAAAAACGCAGCGTTGCGTAAATCTTCGTGCGCGAAGAGTTTTTCCAGTTCAGCCTTTACTAAAGTCAACCTCTCTGAGTCTGTTGAGTCTACAACTAAAATCACGAACTGTAAAAAACGCACCGTATTATTATTTTTATGTAAATGAGGTAGGGTATTGATAACATTTAATTTTGAACTACGAATACTGACCTCCGTGTTTGTAAAATAAGTACACCAAGATTGCCTAAGGCTCTGCTGACCTCCGAGATCCCACATAAGGAAGTGGATATTCTTCCATGTTACTTCTTCGACATTGGAACCGATTGTTGGGCTCGTTTGTACAACCTCGTTCATTAAAAACTGATACAGTATTGTTGTTTTCCCTGTGTTTTCAAGGCCTAATATCGCGATTTTGTGGCTCCGTTTCCTGGGACTTGGCAAAATGATCGAAGAACGAATTGATTTTTTTTTTCGGTTATTTATTATGGTAGGCGAGGCAGGGGGCAAATGCATCTTCGTAATAAGCTCAGACAGGAAATTTGGCTTTAATGAAGACTCCTGAATTCGTGCGGAGAGAATGTCCGGATTCACCTTTTTCACTTTATTTATTTTTTCGGGCAGTGGTGGTATCTGAAATTTAAAACAAACATTTAAATTTGCTCAATTTGTAGAAAATCAGTCGGTTTGTATTACAATATTACAAAAATGTATTTATTTATAAACCGTTAGTGCCTGTGACAATGGTGTATAAACGTTTTCTATATATAATTTAAACCAATTACCCTATGATAAATTTCTTCGACGAATTTATGCATTCCCTGAGTTTTCCTTTCCTTGGCCGAATTCAGAAATTTTAGGGGAATCCTGACGACGAGGGATGGCTTTTCTGAAATTAATTTAGATTCACGTTTACTCTATAATTTAATATTACTTAATGTTAACAGAATTAAAGAAAGACTTACCATTCGTACTTTCGACTGGACGTTTACGAGCAGCTACAATACTTTTGTACCTCTCCATTCTGCCTACCCAATACCTACCTAGGTCTCGAACCTTTGCCCTACCTAAATAGTCGTCAAGCTTTGTAGGGTCCGTTATTTGTCGTTTCTTAGCGTTTCGTCGCAGTTGATCCTCCGATCGGCGCAAAGAGCGATGCCCTATAACCCTGAAGGCCTCCGACAAGGTTAATTGACTTAGATCCATCTGTAAATTAATAAAACGTTGTAAATGTCGAAGACAGCTCGCACAATTCCTACAAATTTATTGAATGTTCTTTGAAATCGTTTAGAACTATTAAAACTACTATAAAAACCTGAAGTTTTAAGCTTTAGAAGCGAAAAAAAATGTTCTACGCAATCCGACTGCAATCTCCTAGTCAGTACGTACTTATAACCTTCAGCTTTTAAATCTGTTATGAGGGAATACATGGCGTTTAGAGTGAGTTGGAACCCGTTCAATGTAGGTACATATGTACCATCGGCTGATTTAAAGTTTGAAATCCAATCTTTGTATTCCAATAACTTTGGAAGATTGTTGTACAGATTTTTAGCTGATGCCTGAGGTTTTCCTGGTTCATTTTCGACTGAGATGTTAAGCAGATCAAACATGTCATCCATTTTTTCCAAACAGTCGGCTGTATGTAAATAGTCTTCAGGAACGGTTTTCAACTGAACCAGTAAACGTATAGCTGCAGCCACACTTTTACTGAGGACTTGGACTGCCAGTTTTACTTTCATCTTATCAAAGTGTTTAAGCTCAAAGTGCTTTTCGGTCAACTTAGGACACATCCGGAGGGCCTGCATCTTGTCAAACTCGTAAACATGAACTACGTGTTCCCACTTAATGCGTAGTTGTGACTCTTTTCCTTTTCCCCAAACATATCCGTGATTTTTCAAATTGTTTCGATAGCACTTCATTAGATGGGATATGTCATATATGAAATAAATTTTCGATTCTTCGTAGATAAAGAATGGTTCCTCTTTGGTAACTCCAAGCAATTTTGCCAGGCCTTGATTCGGTCCACCTTGATCGGTAAGTATGGATCTAACTTTGGCACCTGTGCTTAAAACATCTCCAATTGTTTTTAGCAATATTGTTTTTAAATCAGCAGAAGTTGTGCTTCCAGCATTGAAGTAATAGGCTAGGGGAAGCTTGAGGTTAGTGGTCAAGAACCTAACGATGAATACTAAGGCATGATCTGCCGGCCGCATGCGAATAGATGCTGAGCTACCATGGGTTTGAAACCCCTCAAAGCTGTCTGTGTGTTTATTGTAAACCACAGCTTTGGTAATACTCGTTTCATCTAAAGTTATCTTCTAGTTACGTTCTTTTTGATTCATGAGGGCTACTTTATTTCTTAAGCACTCCAAGGTATCCTGATTGCTACCAGGTGCAAACTTAAGGCGACATACCCATCGTCTAATCGTTGAAAGCGCCGGAAGTTTCAGACCAAAATTCTTAAGAGTCCTATAAGATAAATAAAACCATAGAAATATAAAAAAATGATGTAAGAGTGTAAATAAGGCAATAAGTAATTTAACCAACCTGTAACCGTTCCGACCACAGCTATAAAATATACTAATTGCTATGGTCTTTTCCTCCTCTGTGTAGTGTTTGTAATAGGGATTTGTATTTGTGTATCTTTTCAACTGCATTGAAAAAATGGCTGTTAGACTTTTTGATTCCGCAAACGTGTCTTTTATTTGTTCGTCAGTTATTTTGTTCTCTGTGATAGAGTCATTTAGCGTATGATTTTCAGCTTTTAACCTCTTATTTCTTCGCTTCTGGCAAGCAAGTTGGTCCTTAGCTCTTTTTAAAGGCTCCGTTTGTCGTTCTTGCTTCTTAAGAAGTGAAGATATCATCAATGTTTGAACATCTAACAAGGGAACATTCCCAACTGTACCACCCCGATATTTTTCAAACCGGTCTCATTCGAAAGAAGAATTAAAATAATGAAACTTTAATATAGGAACTATGGGTGCATAAAATATATTTGACCTAGTAAAGTGGGTGGGAATGTCAAGGACCGCGAGTTTCAAGTGAAAAACTAGCGTGGGTGAGAAGGGGAGAAAGAGGAGAAAGTCGAGTTTTCCCCGTTTCATCCCTTTTCTCTAAAAAGTCGCTACCGAGATAGGGAGTTAACATTGGAGGACCCTCCAAATTAGTATTGCGCTGATCCAGCCTTTTCGCAAAATCTAAACGGGGATTTACCATAGGAATCCCTCAAACAGCCCCAGTTGTCCAACTTTCCGCCCTACTTTTCTAGGTCAAATATATTTTATGCACCCATAGTTCCTATATTAAAGTTTCATGATTTTGATTCTTCTTTCGAATGAGACCGGTTTGAAAAATATCGGGGTGGTACAGTTGGGAATGCTCCCTTGTAAGAAATAGTTGTTACTTATTAGTTAATGCCGAGGTTTATATTACTAAATACTTAATTATCTACATGACCAAATACCTTGGCCAAGAGGTCGCCTATTTTCTATGTCCAATAAGTGCCTCATCGCAGGTCTCTGATCGTCCTGCCCATTCATAATCGTCGGTATTTGATTTGGCAGCAGCTTACGAACGATTGAAGTAGAGTATGCGGCTGGTTGAAAGTGCAAATGACAAATAAATGACTTCTTCAAGTCCAGCGTCGGATGATCGATATATGGAATTCCAAGTGATTGAAACCACTCAAGCCGACTAAAAAATGTAGATAGTGAGAATAAAAGAAACCAAGCATTATTTGAAAATTAAATATGTGAGAGTAGCGTACTTGGCTGGCTCTGTAGGAACTGAGAAAAAGCTTTGCAATCCCTCTTCTTTAAAGTTGGCACAACCTGGAACGATGCATTCGTGCTTTGGCATCTCTGCTACAAATTTCTAATAGAATTAAATTTTAGTTACATTAAATAAGTAATCATATAGAGTATCATACAGTTTTGGTCAACAAACGTCGAAAAATATATACTATCCAAATTATTATTATCAGTTCCTATTTTAAAATTCACCATGAGCATGTAGTATTGTAGGATTAACTGTCTGGAAATGGACCAAACTTGTTTTAAAAAAAACTAAAATTGACGATATAAATTTGAAATCTAGACTAGTTTAAATTTTATACAAAATTATACTTTTAATGGAATTATTAAAATAAATGAGATATGACAAATAACAATGGGATAATTTAATAAGTTTAAAAACCTACAGTGTAGTCGTTCATAGCCCGAGTCAGAATTTGAAATGTGTCTGTATTTTAAACCTACTCCCTTGGCAACACTACTTTGCCCCCACGGGTCAACCGATCGACCGATTTTTCCCACTCTAGAACTTAGCCTTAGTATTTGCAAAATACATAAATGTCTCAAATTTCAAGTCGATCAGTCCAGCCGTTTGGCCTATTGTATCACGGACAGACGGACGGACAGCATGACTACATAAGTCCTGACTCGGGCTAAAAATTGAAAATTGAAATTTAAAGTGGTTTTAAACTCAAAACTTGGAATTTGGAAATGGAATTTCAAAATTTCAAATTTTAAATTTAAAACAAAAGGGTTTGATAAGGAGTAAACTCGACAAATCGTGTTTTAGTTTTTTCCATTATTTCGGTATTTGAAGACCTAAAAAGCTCATGAAACATTGAAGCGTAAAAAGCGTTTATGACTCCTGCATTTTCATGTCTGAGGGACCAAGGAGTCGAAAACGACTCTTTCGAAATCGTTGTCGTGGGACCAAGAAGCATTTTATGACTCTTGTACAAAACTATTTGAGGAGACCAATGAGTCATTTTCGACTCTTTTTATTTTTCAATAATTCCCCATCCTCCCCACCTCTCTAAATTACTCTCCACCCCTCTAAATAACTCCACACCTCTTTAAATAACTCCCCACCTCCCTACACAATTCACCAACACTTGAAATTGACACTCAAAAAATATATTTATGTGCAGTTTTAGAGAAATATCTCCAGAACTTATTAGGGCTATGAAAAGCTAGCTCAACGAATTTAATGACTTAAACAGATGGACTACTGCCCTGGAATGTGAATATGATACGATCTTTGCATCATAAAAGTAACGTCATAGCATTATCAATCAAAGGATCATTAACAAATTATCGAATTATAATAGTCTTCTCAAGGGAAGGAAGTGTCCGCTTTGGATGGAGGATGGAAAATTACTATATGATCATGATGTAGGAAATGTTCGGGTGACAAGACAAAACGATGGGATTCAATAGGTCGTAATCCTTATTTTTAATTTTAGATCAAGTCATGCGATCAGGGTACTGCTTATTTTATT
Source organism: Desoria tigrina (assembly GCA_906901685.1). NCBI lineage: Eukaryota > Metazoa > Arthropoda > Collembola > Entomobryomorpha > Isotomidae > Desoria > Desoria tigrina. The sequence continues at coordinate 6,723,011 of CAJQTU010000008.1, read as the reverse complement.
AAAATAATTAAAATAACCAATAAGGGATTTGTAAGCCTCTCACACGGAGGCTTGAGTAGCCCAATGTCAGAGATTTTTTTCATTTTTTTCTATAGTCTATATATTCTATATAGTATAAAATAATAGTAATTTTGAATTTGTATGTGCAAAGTGGAATCTTACGTTTACTGACTCCTAATTTGATGAGAAGAAGAAACAGATAGCCGGAAGGACAGGAAGGGCCGAAAATTTGAGTGGAGTGTTATGGATGAAAGCGTTTCTCAAGTTTCCAAGCGTCTCGTACTTTTCGAAAAATATTCCCAAAAAAATTCGGTAATTCACTTGCTGAGATGAAAGGGTTGAGTTGGAGGGAATATTTTGGTGGGATTTTTACGCGTGCAGAAATGCAAGAGTGGAGGGAAATCGATTGAAGTCTCAAGTTACCCACGCTCCCATAAGACTTGCGTTTTGCATGTTAATTCCTCAAAGTGAGCAATATAGAGGGAAACCTGCCATGTCTAATATATGTGTATAACCGACTCCAATACCCCGTTCCCGTGTAACCCTAGACGGCGGCTCCCGATCTGCTGGAACGGAGGGTGGTGGTGGTGGTGGCAGCCTTGCGGTCCAACAGTACCGTTCGCGGACAGACATAAATGGACATCACTAACTGCCAAAAAGATAAGAGAGGAAAGCTATTATGAAAGGGGTTTTCTAATAAAAATGACCGCACATGGGATTCATTCCGCAGATAAGGAGCGGAGGCAGGGATAGGGGAATCGAGCCACAGCTATTTTTTTGAGGCATTCAATCATAAAAGGACCAGAGTCATTCTATTCGGTCAGACTTTATCTATGACTTCACATTTGAAATTCTATAATTTAATATTTTAAAACACAACCTTCTCTGGAGTGTCCGTGGCCAGATTTTCTTGGATACCAACTACAAATTTCCATCACGGGATTATACCCCACCTATCAAGAGCAAAGCACAACAACACTCCAATTCCATCACTCCACTCAGCCGTGCTTCACTTTCCCTTTTCAATCACAACAACCCTCCTTCTCTATGGCTGTCCTCTTCATTCAACTCATCCTACAATCATCTGTCTCAATCATCAATTCATCATTTATCATACAATCATTTAGATTGTTATTATTTGAAAAGAACTGTGACCATTGACGACCATCCAAACGACGCATCCGCTAGAAAACTTCCCTGCAGGGCCCTAACCTGAAAATGTCGAAGTCCAAATTTGGAATTTCACTTCCAGAATATGTAAGTCCAAATAATACACATTAAAAATGTAATTCAAGGCTGTGTAAATCCCAGCCAGATCGTTATGTAGATTCGATTCACTACAGAACACAATTCCATGAATTGTGCATTATTTGTACAACACTAATTAATGATATTGCTTTCAGAGGGATATTCTCGGGTTTCTAACGTCAGGACCGAAAACATCAAGCGATGTTTGTGGTGGTTCACAAAAGTACTGCAACAAATGCAACCCTCCGTTTCTGAATTTGGAGTTGTGGCAGCCATTATAAGAACTGCAAGGGAACCCCTTTCCCTGATGGGCCCTCTCCCTTTTGTAGCCACAGAGCCACTGAACATTATCGTAAGTTTTTAATATTAATATGTTAAGATTAAGAGAGTCTGAAGATTCTCTCCAGTCCAGTCACACTAATTTATTTTATTAATCAATTTATCACGAAGTTTGTAATTGCGTTTGTAAAGCAAATTTTAATCATGAGGACCTTCCATTTCGACAAGCAAATACTTGGACTTATCTTCGTGTTTATCATTCTGCTGAACACCGTTTCGTGTTATTCCACCGGAGATAACAAGTACTCTTCTGGAACAACGGAAATCAAGAAAGCATAATAAAAGGTCAACAAGACTAATGGTGTTATGGTGTTGGGAAGTCAGTCAGAGGTCATGAGACTTGGCCTTGGATCCAAAGATGACGGAAATCAATAAGAATTTAAAATTAAAATTAACGGAAAATTAAATCATTAAATTAACTTAAATACCTAAGGTTAATTTTAAAATTTGGTATTTGTAGTGTAAAGTAGTATCGTGGGCTAATCAATTAAACGTGATAGACGACAAACGTTCGGAGCTGGCGGATTTTTTCCGACGATTAGTCCAGGACTTGGATTTGTTGGACGGTGAACGCAATCTGCTTTTCAACCGGGTCCAAAATGAAAGGAGCAAATGGTTTCCACAATTCAAATGGAAGTAGAAAATAATCCGCAAACTAAAAAAATTTGAGAAGATTCCTGTATCTCAACTCCATTCATGGGCCAAAAAACTTGGAAATGCAGGAATTGTAATTCCAGACCTAATTGTAATTGTAAGAATCTGAAAAAATATTGAGACCTGCTTATTTGTTCCTTGCACATATGCAACTTTTTAATGAATGGATCATATTTAAGATAAATGAGATAAAGAGGCAAAATATCCCAGCTGGGCCCACCTTGATCTCACTCTCACAGTGTTGGCATCTCTAAAGCCAGCGGTTCAAAAGCTTCGAGACGTTCATAAAAGGTAATATGGAAAATGTTCTAACATGTAATCAAGTTCAAAATGGTCCATGCGCAGGACGGCTCAATTTGTAAATATGAAAATACCCCTGTATTATAATTCGAGAAATTCTTTTTATAATTTCCAGAAAGGACCCAACTGCATTGATAAAATATTTATATCAATTTTATAAACCACGTCGAACTGGACCTTTCTGACTGGAGTTGGCAGTCTTTCCAAGCATCCAGAAAAGATGTCATTAATGCCACACTATACTACCACCCTGACAAACAGGTTGATGAAGACATGGAATGGTGTCTGCTGTGTGAAGAAGTTATTTAGTGTCTTAATGATCATGTCTAGCATGCATACAAAATAAAATTCCCTTCGGGGCCCAAATTGTAAGAAACCTACATAATTAATTAATTAAATCCCATTGTATTATTTCGCCTCTTTGATTTTGTGTGCAGGTCAGCATATGAACTACTCTTCAGTACTCACAAAAAAGACTAGGAAAAAGGCCTGTCGCTGACAGGCACAAGATTCAAAACCTAAAATCCTAGAAACGGTGAACCCCGACGATTCTCATACACCGTTTCGTGGATTTTAGGTTTTGAATCTTGTGCCTGTCAGCGACAGGCCTTTTTCCTAGTGGATGTAATAATTCATAAGGGTCCATGAAATTGAGAGAGAGAGAGAGAGGGAAGTAAAACTTCCGGGTGCTTCTCTCCAGTTCTTTGACTCAATAATGTGGTTTAAGTTGAATGACTTAACTTAAAAAAAGTAAGTAGAGAAACAAGACTGGTTGGGAGGCCACGTAAAGTTGGGCAGGGGCCAATTAGTTTTGCCAGAGGCCCAGCATAGATACAATTCGATTCATACGTTTAGATACCTACCCCTAGCTACCTCGAATAGCTCGCTATCCTACCCCTACCTACCTCGCATAGCTCGGTATCCTACCCCTACCTACCTTGCATAGCTCGGTATTCTACCCCTACCCTACCTCGCATAGCTCGGTATCCTACCCCTACCTACCTCGCATAGCTCGGTATCCTACCCCTAACTACCTCGCATGGCTCGGTATTCTACCCCTACCTACCTCGCATGGCTCGGTATTCTACCCCTACCTACCTCGCATGGCTCGGTATCCTACACCTATCTACCTCGCATAGCTCGGTATCCTACCCCTACCTACCTCGCATAGCTCGGTATCATACACCTATCTACCTCGCATAGCTCGGTATCCTATCCCTACCTACCTTCTTAACTTGGATCAACGGTTTGCTTGAGATTTTGGCGCCTGCCGGCGAGGCCCCTGCCGGGGGCAGGAAAGTGGGGGGGGGGGTAAATGCTATACTGTCCAGCATAGGGGGCAAAAATTAATAAAATTGAACAACAACCGAATGTTACAGCAATCATCATGTAAAATACCTTAAATACAGAAAAACTCGTACAGAACTGATTTTTAACCAATTTTTGGGTTAGTTTTTGGCACATATCTCACGAACGCTTCTGAAATATGACAATCTAGTTAGTGATATAAACTCATATTTAAATTGTTAACAACAATTTGCATCATTTTTTCCACACATAGAATCATAAAGGACCTTAAAATAAAGAAAATCCGAAAAAAAACCGATTTTTACCCGGTTTTCGGGGTTTATCTCAAAAACGCTTCTTTGATACGGCACTTTTTATTGCAGATTCGGATTCTACGTCAAATTTGCCACAAAATGGTATATAATATGTCTAGATTTAAAAAATTGACCTGAATATATGTAATGGTAGTAGTGTATACTAAATACTAATAAGACGTTATTAGCTCGCAAATTAAAAATCGGGTTAGAGCTAATGATGCCAACCAAGTTGTCCACCCTTTTGTTCAAATAAACCGAGAAAAAAAGAAATATGCCAAATAGACTGATTATTAAGGGGTGAAACCCCTTAATGGGAACACTTTGTCCGTCTGTCCGTGTCCGTTTACGCTCTAACTTCCGAACGGTTAAAGCATTTTGAAAACGGTTTTCGGATTTGAAACCTACGCTTGGTTGGTTTTAAGCCAAATAAAAATTTAAAATAGTTGGTCACACCCCCTGACCCCAAAAAAATTATTGAATTAATTAACGTGAATCTTTTAAAATGTGTCGTTTTGATTTTACCCCTTTCTTACATTTCGTTTGTAACGGTTTCTTATAATTTAAAGTAACAAGCGATAAACTGTAGGATGCCGTACACTCAAGCCGTGTCGCAAGAAGTTCATCGACATACAAAAGTGTCCCCGCAATTGGTGCCACGTAAGACTTTTGAGGACATTACATACAAGAACTACATAATCCCAAAGGTAATCTTGTTTTTATTCCAATAAAATAAACCATTCCTGTACGTTCTTCTTGAGAACTGAATTAGGGTCCTAAAACACCAATTAATATTAAAAACATTTGCTTTAAAAACATACTCTTCTATGGATGTACGTATGTTTTCAGGGGTCAGGGATTATGACGGACCTACATACCATCTACAATTGTCGAAAAACCTTTGTGGATCCAGAGGCATTTAAACCTGAAAGGTTTATTGGGCCCAATGGACAGTTTATCAAACATCCAAGTGTCATCCCCTTTAGTGTTGGTATGTGACCATCCTGTTGACGAGCATGTCTTAGTTGACCATTTAATAATTTTTGTTTAATTTAATTGACCGATTTATTGGAATAATTGACAGGTAAACGAAACTGCATGGCGGAAAATGTCGGCGAAGTGTCTGCGTTTTTATTCTCGGTGTCGATTTTGCGGAAATACAAATTGTCGGTGGTTCGAGGGGAGCCTCTCCCGAGGAAAGACATGAACGTCAGTTTTACGTCCAGACCCTTCCCCTTCAATATCGCTGTTTCTAAACGATGAGATTTTGATAATGCAGATATTAATTGTTGTTGTTTTTTTAATAAACCTATTAGTTATTACGTATGGATTGGGAAAGAATAAAATATAAAAAAAAAACAAATTCATGCCTCTACAATTCAAAATTTATTAGGATACGATTACGACTACGATTCTAGGAGATCTCATTACAATCATTTCATTACTGCATCGTTTCCGTTTCATTTTTCATTACCATCTTTGCATTGATGAACGTGAAGTTAGCATGATCGCATGAGGAAGTTAGCATGATCGCATGATCATCGTGAAGCTGGCATGATGGAATTCCAGCATGATCGTGAAGTTAGCATGATGGCATGATTGGGGGGAAAGGGGGAGGGGGACGCTGATTTCAAGACCGGGAATGGCGAGATTTATTGTAAGAGGAGTTAGTACATAGGTCATTGGGGGTGGTCAGGGGGAGGGGGAACAGTATTAGCATGATCATGCTAGAATTCTATCATGCCAGCAGAAATCGTGAAGTTAGCATGATCAGCATGATCAGCATGAAGAGTTTATCTGAGGGGGGAAGGGGTAGATTCGAGAAGGGGAGTGAACTAATCAAGAGGTTTCAGGGAGGCGGTGGGGGGGGGGGAGGGGCGGGTGCGGGGGGGGGGGGGTTGACCCCTCAAATTTTTTAGATCTGTCGAAATCCGGTCTCAAAACCAGAGGTTAAAATTTTTCCTCAGGAAAAAGTACTTGGAAAAAATTTCCAAAAATCGTGAAGTTAGCATGATCAGCATGATCAGCATGATCAGCATGAAGAGTTTATCTGAGGGGGGAAGGGGTAGATTCGAGAAGGGGAGTGAACTAATCAAGAGGTTTCAGGGAGGCGGTGGGGGGGAGGGGGAGGGGGCGGGTGCGGTGGCGGGGGGGGATGACCCCTCAATTTTTTTAGATCTGTCGAAATCCGGTCTCAAAACCAGAGGTTAAAATTTTTCCTCAGGAAAAAGTACTTGGAAAAAATTTCCAAAAATCGTGAAGTTAGCATGATCAGCATGAAGAGTTTATCTGAGGGGGGAAGGGGTAGATTCGAGAAGGGGAGTGAACTAATCAAGAGGTTTCAGGGAGGCGGTGGGGGGGAGGGGGAGGGGGCGGGTGTCCCCAAATTGACTTCTTAGAATTTTGAGATTTGTCGAAATCCGGTCTCAAAACTAGGGGTCACATTTTTCCCTCAGGAAAAAGTACTTGGAAAAAATTTCCAGAAATCGTGAAGTTAATATTGATTTTTTATATCCTGATCCCTGGCTGCTCCATATTTCCCGCAATACCGCCAACCTATTTTGGCGGTATTTTGGTTTACACCGGAACCTTTTCATGGTGTACACCACTAAAATATTTTTTTTGATACGTACACCCGGTTGCTTAATACGGATCGTATTTAAACCGAACCAAGGATAAATTAATCCCCCGTAATAACCACCCTCCCTATATAAATGTCCCAGTTTAAGATTGTATCTCAAATGTAACCCTAGAATAACCTCCGCATGCTGTTTTAAAACTGAAATTGATAAATTAGATAATAAATTAAAGTATTAAAGCCCCTGTAATACGTAACTACAACTCATTTAAATTGTATCAGGAATGAAAGTTTACCGCATCTTTCAGTAGGACCATCTACTCCCATGAAAACTTACACGCCCAAGTGTGCAAACGTCGTCTCAAGGGGATTAATTCATGCACCCTTCATTCATTGCAAGAAGCATGAGATCACACGACCCTTAATTTAGTTAACGCCCACTTTCACACCTCTCATGTTGAATGTCTACTATAACACCACAATATTGACCATATCTGTGAAATGGAGCATTTACAAGGAGTTGATTGTATAGAAAAATTCCGTTTGAAAGGGATTTCGGTTTTAGTTCAAGGCTAAACTGAAATAGATGTTACATTCCGTACATTCAAAATAACACAAGACCAAGTTCACAGTTGACGTTTATATTCATTAAATCATTTGTCTCACCAAAAAACCTTCGGAAAAAATCCATTGATGATGCTTGTAAGCAATTAAAATTTCTTGAATCTGACGAAGTTAGCGAATAGACCTGCAGCCAACTTAAGAAATGGTGATGACGCAAATTGAACAGAATTTAGGAATTCTGCTGACCCAGTTTTCTATTTTAAGGCTGGCTGAACCTCTGATTTGTCAGTACTTTCTTTGCACTTGTACCCACGACATCACTTTTTCCTGGATTAAAACTTTGAAATGTTCCGGATATTGTTGTTTCGTAAGTAGCGTGCTTATAATTGTTGCAATTATGTGATTTTGGAATGAGGCTAATTCTACATGTTATTTTTGTCATGTATCAATTAGTGGTGGGATTAACGTATGTGCTTTCTGAGGTCGGGAATTTGGATATTCATACGGCAGATCGTAATATCACGAAAAAACAATCTACTCGTAAGTAAACAGTGATTAATTTAAGATCATTATTTAATTTTAACTACAAAATAATGCATCAATAATTTCGGTTATAGTCACTCACGTTAGTCACGTTATACATTTATTTAGTTTCTGACCATGTTATTTTTCTTATGCCCAAGAAGGTGTAGAAAGGAATTCGTTAACGATCAAAATTTGGTTTTGAAGGTTGTTTACAAATTTTTGAAAACCAACCTTATTTGAAATACATTGATGTTTTAGCAATTATCCAGGATGTGGAATTGACTTCCGTTTTCAAACTACACCCCAATCACACCATTTCATTGCCTTCATATGGTACTACAACAGAATCAGGTACGAATAGGAACCTAAGCTGCAAAATTATTATCTAAAACTAAAACCGGTTCTGAAATGCGTTAATCAACTTTTACTCTATTAATAACACCATATCGTTTTGGCAAAGTACCTTATCGTTTTTATATCTTTCATTATTCAGTTGAAGAATGTTTTTAAAACATACTTTACAGGCATGAGTTTCAAATTGCCCCTTTATGACACCAATAATATACGGTTTAAACGGTCACCTGTGTCTCAAGAACAGGGTTGTAACGTTGTCATAAACGAACTGATGACGATGCACCAAGGGCCCCTTACTGTACCATATCAGCAGTTTATTGAGCTTACCGAATCCTGTGGCCGAAGAGCTAAACCGAAAAAACTACACAGTACCGATGGATATGTGCTTCTTATGCAGCAACGAAGAGTGATTGGCACAGTTGTACAGAACGGACTTATATTCTATGCTGATTTAAAGGGAAAATCTTTCAGATCTGTAGAAAGTGAAGACAAGCATACAGATTTTTTTTTCACAATTGGCGAAGCTGTTGATCCGAAGGTGGACATGACATTTTTGGAAGCGGAAACTACTGGTTCACCAACTAATCGATTTAGTGGAGCAATTCCCGCCGAATCAGATGAACCTATTTCAATACTGCTTTTAAAATTTACGGTACATCGCGAAAGGCTGTTAATGGGTAAACTGAAACTTAAAAGACTGTTTGAAAACGGGTTTCCGGTACGAAATGGATTCGAATTTACTCCTTTAACTGAAGAGGCAAATGGAATAATAAAAACTCATTTAGTCGATCAATTTGTCTTTGGAAAATCTTGCCCCTCAGAAGTTCATCAATTTTACAAACAAATAAACATTAAATTCCCTGACGACTGCGACGAGGTAATATCTAGCTCTGAGCTGACGGCTAGCCCAGAAGCTTTATTGGCATCCTACAGCCGATGTAGTCCTAACAACTCACCATTTAATTGTGCTTCATTTCGGCAATCAGTGCCAACAGCTGGAAAGAAAAACCTTTGTCAATCTGGAATGCTAAATCATCCTCATAACTTTGCGGGGAAAGCTTTACAACATACAGCAATGAAGTTATTGCTGAATTCCTTGTATTCAATCAAAGTCTCAGCATCTGATCCTTCCGTTCTTGAGGGAGGGGCTATCGAGGTTGTTGCTAGACTGCATGGTGTCTCAACAGCCACAATAAAAAGAACCAACAAACGAGAACGAAACAATGCTCTTGTTACCCCAGGAGCCAAGCGGAAGCGAGTTAGTAAGACATTAATTCAAATAGATGAATTTGATAGAAACTGGATAACCCAAAAAATCAAGGAAAGTTACAAACGAGGAATCGCAGCTGAAGCAAGGCAGCTATACAAAGACTTCATGAGCTACAAAAGAGAACCTATCAATACGCCTGTCAACCGACTTTGTGACCCGAGTTCAGCAATTAGACCTGTCCCACAATTACTTCCTGTCGCTATTATCCCAGGTACACCGTCTAGAAGCAATAACCCAGTTATAAGACCGTCTATCGCATCATTACCTGCTTGTGAATCAAACCCCATAAATCCAATAATTGGCCACAGCTCTTCAACAAACCCTGTCAATTCACGAACTGTTGGTAGCTCTTCGACACAGCCCATAACTCCGCAAACTGGTCGTGGCTCTTTAACAGACTCCGGTAATCCCCAGGTCGGCCAGAGCTCAACAACAATTTTAGGAACGACACAATCAACTGTATCCACCACAGCTACTCCCAATACTAACAGTTTACCTCAATCACGTCCTTTTACGTGTTCCTATAGTACTTTTCGTCGTCTTTTAATTCTGATGGGATATAAGTACGGCCTGATAAACGCAAGGGCTGCAGTGATGCAACGACCTGAACTGACCCGATGGAGAGGACTGCACTTAAAATCGCTAAAACAAAATGACGAAAGCGAACGACCCAAAAAACTCGTCTATCTGGATGAGGTATTTCCTATTTACTAATTTGTATTAAAAAATAACAGATTATATGTTAAAACATTACATTAATTAGACCTGGATTGATCCTCACGTTCGACTTGCTAAAGGATGGGCACCAGAAAAGTGTACATCTTTCAGAGATATGGCAGCATATAGTTACAGTAAGCATAAGATCGGTCGCGGACCTCGTCTTATTGTTTTCGCTGCAGGTGTTATTACTTTACAGTTTACATTCTCATTCGACAAATCTGCGAACTGGGTTTGTGTTGACAATGTGAACGTTATTAGTTACAGAGGATGAAGTGATTCAAGAATCCATTCGCGTCTATAAAATACATAAAACTAAGACAGCGGATGATTATCATCAGGTTTTATATTATTTAAACTTTATACTGAGAGGAATGTTGGTACTTAATTGTGTTAAATTGTAGAATGTCGACAGTAAAGCATTTACCGGATGGATGAAAGACTTATCGACGGTATTAAAACGAAAAGGAGGAGAATATATTTTCGTCATGGTACGAGTCTATGCGTTCCTTTATTCGACTAATATTCAAGCTTTAACTAACTTAAACTTTTTCGTTGTTTTAGGATAATGCAAGGTACAAAGAGCTACAAAGATATTCCAGCATACGATTGAAAATAAAAGTAACCGTTATTTGTTTGTTAGTTATCACAGCCAAAAAACTATACCAAAAAAGTCGGAAAAAAAACACGTACTGTACCAATGGCTTAAAGACAACGAACAGCGTTCCGGGCTAGTTTTTGATCTTAAGGATGAAAAAATAATGCGTAAATGGGAGCTTGAAGATCTGGTTATCCGTGCCGCTGCACAGCCGCAGATGCAACAGCACATTTTTACTCTTGACAAAATGCTAACTGACGATGGCCATGAAGTGAGACGACTTCCTCCGTATCACTGGTTAAGTATAAATTCTTGTAAAAACCCGGAACATCATGTTGATATCAATAGAATTAATACAATTCCTTATTGTTTTGTAGTCACCTCAATCCCATTGAAATGGTTTGGGGGGTTGTTAAACGGAAAATAGCCCAAGAGAACACGGATCAAAACCTGGACACGATTAAAGCTCTTGCAGAAAAACACTTGAGAGAATACAACCTTGATACGCTAAAAAATCAGTTCAAACACGTGAAAAGGTAATGTGTTTTCTCATAACTTTATGAAAACCTAATATTGCAAATTTAACTTGTTAAACAATATCATACTCATAAGACCATATCAAAACCATCAAATTCATTTTTTAAGGCTGCGAGAGGAATTATGGAAAGATGACGGAATTTTCGAAAGTGTTGAAGAAAGTTCAATTACGATAGACCTATCACATGATGATGATGATTCCGATGACGAATACGAAGAATCTGACGAGGAGGACGAGTCGTCTGCCACACAGGACAATATTCCGTATGCTGATGACATTTGGCAAATGGTCGACGATATCGACCTATCTAGTGACGTATTTACTGAAGAGATAGAATTGGGAGGCTTCATGAAACCTCGCCCATCAAAACGAGCTCGATGCAACAATGTAGGAATTCCATTGCGACTTGCTTTCGATGAAAACGAGTAGTAGAGCTACTGCATAAGTGCTACTGATTGCTAATTGTTTTGCCACTTTTGATCGTCGATAAGATATGTATGTTGGTAATTCATAATCAGTAAAAAACATATGAAAATGAAAATGTAGAGTTTGGATTGCACATGAGAAATGTATGCAGTGAATTAATCGATAAATATATACGAAAATAAAAATGTAGACTTTCGATTGTAGATACGAAAGGTATGTAGTTAATTAATAGGTAAAAATATACGAAAACGAAAATGTAGAGTTTGGATTGTACATGAGAAATGTATGCAGTGAATTAATCGATAAATATATACAAAAATGAAAATGTAGACTGTATGTACATTGTAGATAGAAAATGAGTTGATGTTTCCAATCAATACAGATGTATTGATAACGTATTGAGTGTATAAACAAATAAAATCACAATTAACACAATCAGGAATTCTATCTGTAGCTGTGGCAAAACTCTTATTTTATTTATTAAAATCCATTGTACCTTTGCCTTTGTACCGTCCCAGTTAGGTCGTAAACAAAAAAGAACATACTTTTTTGTGCCATATCCCCAAATGTCATGCACTTTTTTCATGGGCCATAAGGGAGATTTAACTTGAATGAACACGGTCACGACGCTTTGAATACCTTTTTATTTATATATACAGTTACTGTTGCATTATTTTGAAACAGCAGCTACAGTACTCGACATGCAGCTCTATGTCTATAATCCACGGATGTTAACACCCCAAAAGGACATCTCAAGGTGTGAAATGCGATGTTTAAAAAAATTGAGATATGAGTTTTTAAAATTCCCATCTGTAGTATAACAACGTTAGTGTATATGGGACAACACCCACTGACGGATGCAAAACTTGGGGTTTTTGGAGATTTTGTGATATTAGTTTTAAATCCAAATAAAATGCCAGAAATATTTATTTTACAAGCAAACAACCTTTTTAATCGGCAGGCAATTGTTTTTAGCCCGTCTCCAAGGGCTTATAAGATCATGTCAATGTCTGTCCGTCTGTCTGTCTGTCTGTATCCTAAATAACTCGAGTTACACTTGTCTGATTAACTTCAAATTTGGTACAGAAGGGGTTAGGGTAAATTTATGAATCAAGTTCGAAGATGGATAAAATCTGTCCATACGTTGACCCGTGGGTGGTCCGCGAACCCTATCGGGTTTTCTGAACATAAGTTTGGAAGCACCATATTTTGCATGGTGGTTGATCGAGGTTGTAAAACTTCGAATCCAGCATTTAATTTTCAAAATTGTGACAAAAATCGACCCTACTGAGCGACCCTTGCGGGTTTTCTGCAAACTAACCTAGAACGTCCAAATTTGGCATAACGTTAGAATATGATACTGCAAAAGCAAATATGACCAATTGTGGACATAAAAATGCTTCCATAGACCCTAATCGTTGACCAATGCGGGTTTTCTGCAAACTAACCTAGAACGTTCAAATTTGGCATACAGTTAGAATATGATACTGCAAAAGCAAATATGACCAATTGTTGACAATAAATTGCTTCCATAGAGCCTAATCGTTGACCAATGCGGGTTTTCTGAAAACTAAGCTAGAGCGTCCAAATTTGCCATACAGTTAGAACGAAAGGTACTAAAAAATACTGGCCACAGTGACATCACTTTTTTGCGATTGAAAATAGCACTGACAAATGTCAAAATTTTCGAATTTTGAAAAATTCAAAAAAGGAAAAAATATTTTTGAAAATAAGAAACTTAGTTTAAATGAGGAGTGAAGCAAATGGTCAAAAGGTTCTAGAGCTACCGTGCACAGAAACTGCCGATAAATCGTAGAGTGGCTGTTATTTCTTGGATGATTTCTGTCTGCCTGACACGGTAGACATGATATGGCTGCATAATAACAATGAAGGAAAGATAATACGTTTCAATTACGTGTTCAAAAATTTATTCATGAAAAAAAAGCCCGGTAAAAATGTGCAATAAAAAACAGCTTAAGCGGAACGATCTTCTCCTTCGCCGATTTCGGCATCGTCTGTTAGGTGCGCCAGGTACATTGACCTAATTATGTTGCCTGCAGTCCAGCTGGCCTCGTACCCCCAGCGAAATGGAGCAACGAGCTTCTTGAGCAGCTCGCAGACGAAGCCTAAAAACATTATCCCAAATTCATCAAATAGTTTTGCTAAATACATTCATCAATAGTACACTAAATCCTTCAAATGCATATAGCAAAATATCGGAAAGCAACAATAAAATTAGTAAACCATTTTTGAACCATAAATTAGAAACAATTTTTGAAAGTTTCTAGAAAATATTTAGCTCAAAAACTTTTAAAAAGTAACACTGTTGGCATGAAAACCAGATTTTTTAAATAAAAGATGCGATGCGCTTACCTGCGAATGCTCCTCCAATGAACAGTCCAAGCCCAGTCCATCCTCTATTTGTAAGTGATGATGCTACGTTTTCCATTCTGTTTTCAAAATATTCGATTATGTTTTGTGAAACTTAAAAATCAAGCGAATTAAAACTGCACTTGTTGCTTTGAAAGTTCCCCCGGGGTTAAGGCTTCTTTGCTGGGGAATTCGATAATCTCAATTTTCCCATCAATGAAGCCTTCAGTCCAGGGAATGTTTCAAGACAAGAGGTTGTGTTTTTTTATTCAGCTTGATTTTTAAGTTTCACAAAACACAATCGAAAATTTTGTAAACAGAATGGGAAACGTAGCGTCGTTTTTAATAAATGGGGGTTGGATTGGAATTGGGTGCTTCATAGGAGGTGCAATCGCAGGTAAGCTCCTTTAAAAATATTTAAAGCTTCAAAGTTGTGAAAACTGAAAATGTTGTCATGGAAACCAGATTTTGAGAGACCTAGCGAGTTAAATATTCGTCGAAATTGAAATTGTTGCTATAGAAACAGGATTTTCTGAGATCTTGCGAATTTAAAAAACCTAAAAAGTGAAATTGTTGCCATAGAAACACCACAATCTCAAAGATCTAGCGACCTAAAAATTCACCAAAATAGAAATAGTTACCATGGAAACCAATTTTTGGTTTCCGGTTTTCTATTTTTCGATAAACTATCTTGTTCGCTTAGGGCCAAAAAAAATGCAGCAGATTATTTCGTGGACATAAACCACCGGAATAAATGCCCAACCACCATAAATCCCTTAAATAAATACAATTCATTCTTGAATTAAAATATTTTGCAACATTAAATGATACCGTTTTCATTTACAACAGGTTTATGTAACGTAGCGTTATCTGCATGCTACACCTCGTATGGGCGCGGCATGGAAGCAGGGAAAGCAGCATTTTTAGCTGTATTAGCTCAGGTAGAGTCCAGGCTCTCAAGCACTGGACCCACGCTGAATAGTAGCAGCGGCGGCAATGGGGTCGAACTTGAGAAGATCCTAGATTCGGATGAAGAAGAATCAGAATACGAAGACGATGATATTGTTTAATTTTTATAATTTGGAATAAAGTTTCTTTTTTGAATTTACCAAAATACTTGTTGAAAGGGTGAGTCGGTAATTTATTGATAATTTTTTAAAAAATAAACCGATGTAACGGGCGTAACCAAGTGTTGAAAACATAAGGTTTCGCACCCTGGTGTCAGTGGGAGTGGTCCTGTATACGTCTAAGATATCATATTACTCATGAGAATCGTTTAAACCCCATATCTCAATTTCCCCCAAAAAGCCGAGATTTCGCACTCTGAATTGTAGTTTTAGGGTATTATCATGTATTGATGATAGACATAAAGTGTAATGTAAACTACCTAAGCGGTAGTCTCAAAATATGTCAGTGAGTTCTATGAATTTATAGCTTTTTGTGGGGGGTTTATTTTCTGGGGGTCAGGGGGTGTGACCGATTGTATCTAAGTTCGAACTAGGCCTTGGTTATGACCCAAGGAACAAGTTTACAAAATTTGGTGACTCTAGGTCAACGCAGTCAAGAATTTAGCTTTGTAATGTGTTTTGGGGGGGTTAATTTTATGGGGATCAGGGGGCATGACCGAACTAGTCCAAGTTCAAACGTAGCCGTTGTCTTAACTTGCACAACATGTGTATGAAGTTTGGTAACTCTAGATTAATCCATTCATTAGATATTGTTTAAAATTTGTTTTGGGGGGTTTAATTTATGGGGGTCAGGGGGTGTGACCGATTTGACCCAAGTTAGAACTAAGCCTGTGTTAGGACCCAAGAGACGGACGGGCAGACGGAAGGACAGACGAACTTGTCATTCGCATAAAGTGTTTTCAACACTTAATAATTCCAACTGGACTGTTTGATCGAGTGGGGCTGGGGGAGGTACTTCGTAAACCGGTTTTTAATATTGGATAAGTTCCATAACCTGGGACATTTATATAGGGAGGGTAGTTATTACGGGGGATTAATTTATCCTTGGTTCGGTTTAAATACGAACCGTATTAAGTAACCGGGTGTACGTATCAAAAAAAATATTTTAGTGGTGTACACCATGAAAAGGTTCCGGTGTAAACCAAAATACCGCCAAAATAGGTTGGCGGTATTGCGGGAAATATGGAGCAGCCAGGGATCAGGATATAAAAAATCAATATTAGCAAGATGCATGATCAGCACGACATCAAATTTTTTCCAAGTACTTTTTCCTGAGGAAAAATTTTAACCTCTGGTTTTGAGACCGGATTTCGACAGATCTAAAAAAATTGAGGGGTCATCCCCCCCGCCACCGCCACCGCACCCGCCCCCTCCCCCTCCCCCCCACCGCCTCCCTGAAACCTCTTGATTAGTTCACTCCCCTTCTCGAATCTACCCCTTCCCCCCTCAGATAAACTCTTCATGCTGATCATGCTAACTTCACGATTTTTGGAAATTTTTTCCAAGTACTTTTTCCTGAGGAAAAATTTTAACCTCTGGTTTTGAGACCGGATTTCGACAGATCTAAAAAAATTGAGGGGTCATCCCCCCCCGCCACCGCACCCGCCCCCTCCCCCTCCCCCCCACCGCCTCCCTGAAACCTCTTGATTAGTTCACTCCCCTTCTCGAATCTACCCCTTCCCCCCTCAGATAAACTCTTCATGCTGATCATGCTGATCATGCTGATCATGCTAACTTCACGATTTTTGGAAATTTTTTCCAAGTACTTTTTCCTGAGGAAAAATTTTAACCTCTGGTTTTGAGACCGGATTTCGACAGATCTAAAAAATTTGAGGGGTCAACCCCCCCCCCCCCCGCACCCGCCCCTCCCCCCCCCCCACCGCCTCCCTGAAACCTCTTGATTAGTTCACTCCCCTTCTCGAATCTACCCCTTCCCCCCTCAGATAAACTCTTCATGCTGATCATGCTGATCATGCTAACTTCACGATTTCTGCTGGCATGATAGAATTCTAGCATGATCATGCTAATACTGTTCCCCCTCCCCCTGACCACCCCCAATGACCTATGTACTAACTCCTCTTACAATAAATCTCGCCATTCCCGGTCTTGAAATCAGCGTCCCCCTCCCCCTTTCCCCCCAATCATGCCATCATGCTAACTTCACGATCATGCTGGAATTCCATCATGCCAGCTTCACGATGATCATGCGATCATGCTAACTTCCTCATGCGATCATGCTAACTTCACGTTCATTTTGCATTGTCGGATCAGTTTGTAACTTATCGCTTCATAACATTTAATTCTATAATATTTGATTCCATTTGAAATAATAATAATATGTGAAGTACTATATAGACAACAAGCACTTACAAAAGGTTTTTGTTTGTGCGAATAATCTTAATCTATGAAAGACATTATCATCAGGCATGGGGAATGGGGACTTATTTCGGTGAATGTTTCAACAAAGCTTCTCAGTTTTTCAGTCTCCTGCCAAAATTGTTGATATGTATAAATATCCAGCTCATCTTACCTTGAATTTGCACGCGTATGAGAATTTTATTTTTGTTTATGCAAATCATTCCATCTGACCGTGACGATTTGTTTGTGTTTCCTCAAGCCCTAAAAAACATTTTTAAGCAATACACAAAACTTATCCGTCCGTCCGTCCAGGTCGACGATAACTGCTCAACGTTTGAACGTCTTTTTTTTCGAATATATATATTCCGTGTGTCCAAACTCAGGTTCATTTTTAAGTTGCGTTGGATCGGTCACACCCCCTGGGGGTTTGACCATCCACCCCAATAATGTTAAAAAATCATCACCACCACCATCATGCATACGCAAATATATTATTTAGTACTATACTATATCACAATATGCTCTTTATACAATAACGTATAAATATACGTAACGTTGTAAAAACATACGAAACCACCCCTACTCACCACGGAGGGTGACCCACTGGGCCATTTGGGCCAAATTGAGATTTATACGTAAAATTAAACAGCTTTTAAAATAGTTTTTGAAAACCCGGAAATAAAAAAATAACTTACCTTTTCTTTTTTTATTCTCAATTCTATTGATCTTATTTGTACGGAGCATTTAGATATTTTCAGGAGTCACAAATTATGACCTACTATTACTAACAATAAGTTAGGAAAAAAATGTGCTGGGCATTTAAAATAGATGGGAATAATTTTACAATTTATAATTCAACCTTACAACACTTGATTACATCCGTTGCAAATAGTATTTTATTCGTTTATTAAGGGGTGAAACCCCTTATTGTCTTCACTTAGTCCGTCCGTCTGTCCGTCCGTATTAACTCTAGCGCTCGAACGGTTGAACTTTTTCAATTTTTTTTTTAATATTTCGGAACTATCGTGTCACCGTCATAAGCCTATCGTTTTCGGGAGCAAACGGCCACTCCCATCGTTCAAAAAAAATTTAAAACTCGAAACTCATATACAATTGCACGTATGCAATTGGTTATAATAATTCATTTAAAAATGGTATCGTGTTCGTTTCACCCCTTGCTTATGTGCGTTTGTAACGGTTTATTTATTTTTTTAATTGATTTAGTATTACAGAGAGTCGCCCACTGCACGGGTGCATTTTGATCATTGGTATTCTTATTACGCTTGGTTCTAAATTAAGTGTATGCATATCTTTTTTGAGGCATAAAAATGCGGTTGCAGGATAATTGATATAAACCTGTTTATAAATGGACGAAATAATACAGGTTGTGTAATTGATGTATCAGTTTAGTTTAACATCTCATTACTGGATACATCGTTATTTGCATCAGAACCTGATAAACTCCTCCAGTGTATCGGAAATCGGAATAAAATCCGTTCGTTGACATAATTCATTTCAATTTCAGAATAAACTAATTTTAACGTTGGTGTAGCCAAAATCTTTGATCAAAATGATCCCGATCTGGACTCTCCTGATTGCATTTTTGTTCGTGTTTTATTTAAATGAATTCCTGGACCGGAAGAGACGGAAAGTTCCTCCAGGTGATAATATTATTAATAATTAGGGCAGTAATCAAAATAATTTTGACAACCATAGCACAACCAAGTTTGATAATTACTGCGTATCGTTTTTCATTTTCGTCTGGAATAAATCCTCCAGGTCTCCAAAATCTTTTTAATAATTTCCGCCTACAGACATTATTTTTAGGTATGAGGAGTTATTTCGGAGAATTTGACAACTAATAATAAAATCTCCGATTTAACTGACCTTAAGGGGCCAGAGTAGTTTATCGCTAAGGAAATTAGTATCCATCAGGGTAATTTCCAACTTGATTTGTTCAATGAAATCAACTATATACAATTATGAAAAAAATCAGTGTGGTCAAATAATTATCGCTGCATGTCTTGAAACAAGTCTGAAGAACCTAGCTGGTCTGTAAGACTCGTAATTAAATTGTTCTTGATACCCTATTTTTCATTTTTTGCAGGCAATGGAGCCCGATAGGGTAGTCCTAAGATTTTGAAACCGGTCTTGTTAGATAGATAATTTTATCCCCGATGTCCACTACTAGGTCAAAAGTTAACAATTCTGACGATATGACCTTCAAAACTTCATTTTAAACAATTAAGTACATGAATTGGTTTAGTATTTGGTCTATAGCTCTAAAACCATAATAGCTACGTAAATTTTGACCTAGTAGTGGACATCGGGAATAAAATTATCTATCTAACAAGACCGGTTTCAAAATCTTAGGACTACCCTATCGGGCTCCATTGCCTGCAAAAAAATAAAAACAAGGCAGTTTCTAAGGACTTTCAAAATGAAGCTAAATTGATGGTTGCTATGACAACAGGGCATGTTGCAATGATACACCCATACGTTTTTAGTCCCTTTTCGGAATGCGTTTCGTTGCTAAGAAGGCATAATTTTATCGAAACTCGTCGGCCTCTAAACTACTCTGGCCCCTTCAGCTTGAATATGAATGAACTTTTAAATGATTTTTACGCATAAAACTACGCTAATTCATTATGACTTTGAAGGCATGTTTTTACATCTCCAAAAAAGAAATTCTGAAAAACTAACCTAGCATAACCACAGTAGTGCGTATTGGTTTCCTATGCATTAAAATTGTAAAAATGTGTGTGTATTTGATACTCCATCAATGGCATCAATGCGTTTTCTCAGCTTTTGGAAGCTGTAAAATCGTCATGAATTTTCGAAACTTTGCGACCTCTGATCTAGTCTGAATTTACCTTTATTTTGGATGGTTTAAAAATAATAATAACAATATAATAGTACAAAAATAGGATTTTGATCAATGGTCCTTTCATTTTAGATGTATTTTATGAAAAATAAAGTTCTTTCTTTTTAAGGACATGCATTTTAAATAACATTTTGAATAGTTTCTGTTATTCTGTTGGTTCAAATGTATTCGGTTTCGCTGTTTCGATTTGCCTCTTCCGTTACCGTTACAATTTACAATACACAATAATAAATTTATTTTTTTGCTAATTTTCTTCGTCAACAGGGCCCTGGCCTTTGCCTGTGATTGGTAATATTCATCAATTAGCGATGGCTCATTCTCGACCCGATCTCGCCGTTGCAACTCTTTCAGCAAAATACGGGGAGATTTACAAACTAAAAGTTGGCCTGTCTGAGCTTGGTAATCACTTTAAAAACCAGAAATATAAATACATGAGTTAGATATTTGTACTAAACTACGTTTTTTAAGTAATTCTTGCATCAGATGAAGCAGTTCGTTCCGTTTTAATGAAGAAAGAAGCAATGGGTCGAGATCTTAGGGGCACTTTGTTTGACCGGAACAAAGGGATACATTCAGGTATCGAGTTTTCCTAAAAATAAAATCCTGTCTGTCGTAAAAAAAATAACGATTATAATTAAATTTCTCCAAATAGGGCTAGCATTGAATGAAGGCCCAAAATGGGAAAAAATGCGATCCTGGACAATCAAGAATTTAAAAGATTACGGATTTAACAAAACTTCGTCGATGGAAGCCAGCATCGTCGAAGACATCGATGTGATGTTCAAAAAAACCGAGGAGTCCTTAAATCGGGATGGAACTGGAATTGTATCAGTGCGGGATTGGTTGCAAGTCCCTGTCTTTAAATTCGTTTGGAAACTGTTAGTTGGACACTACAGCCCCAAAGACGAGATAATGTTGCAAGGGATCATTCGCAAAAGCGAAGAAATGATGAAAAACGGGATAATGGGCGTTGGTTTGGTCAACGCGTTTCCATTCCTTAGATTCTTATTTCCAAATGCAACGGGTCGGATGGTTTCGATCTCGTTCTATGATGAAAGTTATAAAGTCGCTGGGGTTTGTTCACAAAAAGCAAAAAACAATCATTAAAGATTTCATAATTTCATAATTGCTAAAGGATTCATGATTCTGATTGGAATAGAATCTTCTTCGAGAAGCTGGGTCACAGGTGATTGGAACTCCTGATAATTTCATCCAAGCCTTTGCGAAAAAAATGCAGGAAATTTCAAGGGAAGACGATGATAACTGCTTTACCGGTACTAACTTTTAGAAGCAGTTTTTAAATTCAATTAATTAACTAATTTCCAAATGTTACTGTGACATAATTGTGTTTTAATGATTGGAAATTAGAGCACGATTTTGGGGCCCTTTTTATGGACTTGATTAATGGGGGTTCCGACACTTCTACGTCGTTTCTTGAGTCGTTTATCCTTCACATGGTCCATCATCCGGATGTCCAGGCTAAGGTTTATGCAGAAATTAGTGACGTTATTCCTCATGGAGAACCTGTATCATTCTCTTACTCCAAATTGTAAGTTGAACTTTGAACATGAGAACTTTGCTACAACGAACGTAATTCGAAATATAGCAACTGATGAAATACAAAAATTAGGATGCTTTGAAATGAACAGCTAATGATGTTTGGCTTAATTCTTTACAAATGTTTGGCAATGTTTTGATCACACAAAATGAAGTTAACAGGGATCGTACATCCGGAATTGCTTGATATTTTTTTTTATTTAACAGACAACTAATATGAACGATAAATTATTATAATTTAATGAAATTAAAACACTACATTTTAGGATGCCGTACACACAAGCCGTGATGCTAGAAGTACATCGACATACCAAAGTTCTCCAGCATTTTATTCCACGGAGGGCTTTAAAGGACGTTGCATTTAAGGACTATGTCATACCAAAAGTAATTTTTGTTTATTTTTCCCAGCATAATTTTCTGGAATATTGAACTTAACAAACTCCTAAAGCCATATACCAATATATGGTTACTTTAAGGGGACAACGATAATGACAGACGTACATACCATTTACAATTGTCCAAAAAACTTGAGTGACCCAGAAGAATTTAAGCCCGACAGGTTTATCGGCCCAAAGGGGGAATTCATCAAACATCCAAGTGTCATCCCATTTAGCATTGGTAAGCGTTCAAGCGTTTGCTGAAAAGCTTATTTTATTATTAATTAAATAAACTAACATTTTTCATGGAATATTTCGTCTAGGAAAGCGAAACTGCATGGCCGAAAATTTCCCCGATGTTTCCTCATTTTTATTCTCGGTTTCCGTTTTGCGAAAATACGAATTATCGTCCGTTCGAGGGGAACCTCTGCCAAGAAAGGACATGCAAGTCGGGCTTACATCCAAGCCCTATCCCTTCAATGTTACTATTTCCATACGACGAACCAATGTTAATTAAAATCTCAGATCATCTACAAAGAAGATTGCAGAAGTTTTAAAAAATTACAGAATGAATGCATAATATTGGGCGGATGAAAATCAGTAGCTCTGAACCTATTTTCAATCGGGAAGCTTATAAATGTACAGAATCATAAGTTACCCAAAAAGCTCCTAAATCCCCTATATGAATGAATACAACAAATACATTAAATTTATAAGAAAAATTCCTTAAATAAACAGGCCTTCGAACCATTCACTTAAATCCATGTTAATTCCATTCGGTATATTATTCAACACTTACACATTGCAAATTGTTGTAAGTTTAACATTGGACCAGTCCATTTAACATTCAAATGATAAAATAAATCTGTGGATTTATATTTATATTGATATTTTCCGATTAACTTGAGCAAGGCATGAACCCATTCCAAGGTCTTATTCCAGAGATTACGAAAGGGAAGATGAAGAATACTCTTTCCAAATCTTATGTCTTATTTCGTATTTAAATTTGAAAAAGTTAATGGTGTTGCACAATCGGTATTCGAATTTAAATATTGTTTCAAAATCTTTAGATTTATACCCAACATGTTTTAAGCATCACAATTTAATTGAAAATCGTTTTTGTGGTTAATTTTGGTTAAACACTATCAAATCTTATGGTTGGGATTCAGTTGGACTAAAATCCGAAAATAGTACATTAAAACAATATGCATAATGTAATGACTCCGCAAGTGAGTATTTTGATTACCTTTCCTTGTAAGGGTGAATTATTCATAGATCTGTAAATTTGCTTTATTTACAGCAAACATCCTAAGCTCATCCCGTGCTTCGGAATAAAATCTGTTCGTTGACATAATTCGTTTTAATTCCTCCTAAAGTTGGTGTTTAATAAAAATCAAAGTCAAGCAACATGATTCTGATCTGGACTCTCTTCATTGCATTTTTGTTCGTGTTTTATTTAAACGAATTCTTGGACCGGAAGAGGCGGAAAGTTCCCCCGGGTAAGAATATGTCATTAAAAATTATCAATATAACATTTTGGATGTTATGACACAAATAATTAAAAATAATATCAAAATAGCATCAGATCTGTACTCATTAGTCACTTAATTGCAGTTGAATTTGATGAAAAACTAAATTTAAAAAATTAAAGTTCTTCGTATTTATGACATGCAATTCGATTAAAACTTTTTAATCCGTTGAATCTTTACAATAGACAATAAATTTAATTTTTATTGTTCATCTTTAGGGCCATGGCCTTTACCCCTGCTTGGTAATATTCATCAATTAGCGATGGCCCATTCTCGTCCCGATCTCGCAATCGTAACTTTTTCAGCTAAATACGGGGAGATTTACAAATTGAAAACTGGACTGTCTGAGCTTGGTAAATCACTTAAAAAACTTGAAATTAATATCAGAACTGAATACACATTAGTTAAATATGTTTTTTAAGTAATACTCGCATCAGATGAAGCAGTTCGTTCCGTTTTAACGAAGAAAGAAGCGATGGGTCGAGATCTTAGGGGAACTTTGCTTGACCGGAATAGAGGGGTACATTCAGGTATCGCGTTTCAGCTCAAAGTAGTTGCTTCGAAATAGAACCCCATCCCTAAATACGACCCCACTCCAAAACCTTAAAACCTTAGAGAATTCGATAACTAATTGTGTGAGCTTTTTTACTAATTTTACTACCACTACTACCACTGTTTGTGTAATTTTAAGACCAAATCGATCGACCAATCCGTTAACTTAAAAGTTCAGTTTTGAAACAAATTAATTGTGTCCGTCTGCAAACAGGCTTGGCATTTAATGAAGGGCCAAAATGGGAAAGAATTCGACCCTGGATAATCAAGAATCTAAAAGAATACGGATTTAACAAAACTTCGTCGATGGAAGCCAGCATTCTGGAAGATGTCGATTCGATGTTCGACAAAACTGACGAGACATTAGGACCAGATGGAACTGGAATTGTATCGGTCGGGGATTGGTTTCATCTCCCTGTTTTTAAATTCATTTGGAAACTGCTAGTTGGACACTATACTCCTGAACACGAGATAATGTTGCATGGTCTCATGGTTAAAAGCCAAGAGATGTTGCAGAGTGGGATAGTTGGCGTTGGTTGGTTTAATTATTGTTTAAAAAATTGAATTGAAGTTAACTTTTAAGTCCAATTATTTATATTTGCTTTTAAATGCTAAAGGCTTGGTTAACGCTTTTCCATTCCTCCGATTCATCTTTCCCAATACGACGGGTCGGACCGTTTCGATCCCGTTCTTTGATGATGTTTATCGAGTCGCTGGGGTGTGTACACGAACATTTTAAAAATTACAAATAATAACGCAATTTACTAAAGATTAATGAATCTGCTAAAATAGAATCTTCTTCAAGAAGCACGGTCCAATGTGATTGAAACTCCTGAAAATTTTGTCGAAGCTTTTGAGAAGAAAATGCAGGAAACTTCAACAGAAGAGGATGATCAGGACAACTGTTTCACGGGTACGAATTTCGACGTGATCTTAACCCAAAATGTCATAAGAGACGTGATCATATCATAATTGTGTTTCATTAATCGGAAATCAGAACACGATTTCGGTGCCCTGTTTATGGACTTGGTCCAGGGGGGCTCAGACACTACTTCTTCATTTCTGGAGTCACTGGTTCTGCATATGGTCCATCATCCAGATGTCCAGGCTAAGGTCTATGCCGAAATCAATGAAGTTATTCCTCAGGGAGAACCTGTAGCCTTCTCTTACTCGAAACTGTAAGTAAAGCATTGCAACAAACGGATATGTCAAAGTATCGTAGCTGAATAATAACTGTAATAGTTTGTCTCCCGAATCGGTTTGATTTTTTCAAAGCATTAAAAGCATATTAAAAAGCGTTAACTTGCAGGATGCCATACACCCAAGCTGTTATGCTAGAAGTACACCGACACACGAAAGTACTACAGCACTTGGTCGTACGGAGGGCTTTACAGGACATTCCATATAAGGACTATATTATTCCAAAGGTAATAAGTGGGACCACGACCAGGTGTGCTAAAATACGAATTAAGATTAAAAACCTCGAAATACACCAGACGATACCGCAAAATTCTGTCTCGATTTTTTTTAATCTTCAACGCATGTATTGATTTGGATGTTTTTAGGGGACAGCGATCATAACAGACCTACACACCATTTATAATTGTCCAAAAAATTTTGAGGACCCAGAGGCATTTAAACCCGAGAGGTTTATCGGACCAAATGGGGAATTCATCAAACATCCAAGTGTCATCCCATTTAGCATTGGTATTTAACTATCCTCCCGACGAGCTCGTTTTAGTTAGCAATTAGCGACTATTTTATGGTTGATTGATTTAATTGACAGATTTATTTAAACACTTCACAGGCAAACGAAACTGCATGGCAGAAAATGTGGGCGAAGTGTCCTCGTTTTTATTCTCGGTTTCCGTGTTGCGGAAATACCGATTGTCGGCAGTTCAAGGAGAACCTCTTCCGAGGAAGGACATGTCCGTTGGGTTTACATCTCGACCCTATTCCTTCAATATCGCTGTTTCGACAAGATGAGCATTATTGTGACAAGAATTAAAAACTTATTTTATTAAATCGAAATCAGTAGCTACAAACCTGTTTTCAATTGGCCAACTTATCCTATAGACAGACATCAGAATCTTCAGTTCTCCAATCAAGTTTTCGTGCTAAATCCTCCTATACAACTTAAGTTTGCAAAAAAATGAATAAAAAGTCAAATGTCCACTAAACCCTTAATACTTAATATAATCTTGAAAGGTATTTACTACGTCTTTGATTAGACCAAGTTTTTTTTACTTTTTGCTAGCATTATCAACAACAACAGAACAGGTTATTTGACATTTCCAGTTGAAACGCATAAATATTTGTTGTGAATTTCATGAGCTCAGAATTTCTTTAAACAATACAATTTGTCTCTTCAATAAAGATTTTAAATAATTGAGTCATTGCAGGTCAACCAATACAATAGAAAATGATTGTGATTTGGACTGTTTTGATCTCCTTTGTCGTCGTATTTTATTTAAACGAAATTTTGAAAAGGAAAAGACGGAAAGTTCCTCCAGGTGATTTAAATCATTGAATTCCTTACTTTGTTTCATCGTAATCAAGTGCATGGCACAACTAATATCCATTAGGATTTTTTACACACCCTCCCGGGGGGGGGGATGGTTCAGTAAATATCGTAGTTTACAAATCTCAAATTAAAATGTGTTCGTTGCAATTAGTACACTTAAATATTCATCTCAATGTTATGTTAATGTAATAACTAAATGTTATACAATTAAAAAAAAATTCTGATCGAAATATAGACATTCATTTTTGGGATCGAAAACTCATTGATTATTAGTCTAAAATTCTAAGACGATTAATCTGTTGAAGGACCATGGCCTTTGCCTGTGATTGGGAATATTCATCAATTGGCGTCGGCTCATTCTCGACCCGATCTTGCAATTGCAACTCTTTCAGCCAAATACGGGGAGATTTATAAATTGAAAATTGGACTTTCTGAACTTGGTAAAACCATTATAATATCCATATCTATCTATGGTAAAACCCGATAATTGTCAACACCTTTTGGTGCTATGTTCTTCGTCGTTTCAAGCGATTGGAATGGTATAGATCACAACACTCATATATTACCTTCGAAACGGCAAAAAAAACATTGAGAAGGAAGTGACCGCGTGGGGTCCAAACTCTAGATCTTATGGCTTCACCATATGTTAACTTCCTATTTGCTTTTGAGTCAAATCCGAAAACGATTGAGTTTTGGTTCTAATTCTCATTTCCCAACACTTCCTCCTACATTTTCTTAGCTTTTTTAAGTACTGAGAATTGGGATCTATACGATTCCAATCGATTTGAAACCAAGAAATGTATAGTACAGGAAAAGGTTAAAAAAAATAATTTAGCACTATGATAAAGGTCTCTTCCACTATTAACTGAATAAACGCAAAATCAGGGATATTTATGACCAAGAATTTTGACCCTTTTTAGTGATACTTGCATCCGACGAAGCCGTTCGTTCTGTTTTAACAAAGAAGGAAGCGATGGGTCGAGATCTCAGGGGCACTTTGTTTGACCGCAACAAAGGGATATATTCAGGTTTTCCACGAAATACAACCCTGTCTTTAATTAAGTTTGAAAAGTTTAATTATAATTTACAATTGATTATCTCCTAACAGGAATAGTACTGAATGACGGGCCAAAATGGGAACGACTGCGAGCCTGGACAATCAAGAATTTAAAAGATTACGGATTTAACAAAACTTCGTCGATGGAAGCCAGCATTCTGGAAGATATCGAATCGATGTTCAAAAAAACTGACGAGTCTTTAGACCCGGATGGACGTGGAATTGTATCCGTCGATGAGTGGTTTCATGACCCTGTCTTTAAATTCATTTGGAAAATGCTTGTGGGGCACTTCACCCCCGAAGACGAGATAACTTTGCATGGCCTCGTGCAAAAAAGCGAAGAGATGATCAAGAACGGACTAATGGGCGTTGGTTTGGTCAACGCCTTTCCATGTCTTAGATTCATTTTTCCAAATGCGACGGGTCGGACCGTTTCGTTGTCATTCTATGATGATGGTTATAGAGTCGCTGAGGTTTGTTCACAAAAATAACAAAAAACGTAGTAAAAACTCCATAAATCCAAAAACCGTTTTCAAAAAACTTCAACCGTTCGGAAGTTAGAGTGAAAACGGACGGACAGACGGACATACAGACAAGGTGTTTCGATAATGGGAATGCTCCACCTAATAAATTCATACTAAAAGATTTACAATTCTGCTTAAAATAGAATCTCCTTCGAGAAGCTCGATCCAAATTGATTGAAGCTCCTGAAAGCTTCGTCCAAGCTTTTGTGAAGAAAATGCAGGAAATTGGGACGGAAATCGTTGATAAGGATAACTGCTTTACGGGTAAGAACTCAAGATACGGGTTTTATTTCAAATTTAAATGTCTAGTAAAGTTACTAGCTATTTAATTGCGTTTAATTTTTTGGAAATCAGAGCACGAATTTGCGGTTCTATTTATGGACTTGGTTCAAGGGGGTTCAGACACTTCCAAGTCGTTTCTGGAAAGTTTCGTTCTTCATATGGTTCATCATCCAGATGTCCAGGCTAAGGTTTATGCGGAAATTAATGATGTTATTCCTCAGGGAGAACCTGTAGCCTTCTCTTACTCCAAATCGTAAGTTGGATCATGTGGATTAAACGGATATATTATTTTAATTTAAAATTAAAACTGTCATTTTAGGATGCCATACACCCAAGCCGTGATACTAGAAGTACATCGACATACGAAAGTACTTCAGCATTTTATTCCCCGGAAGGCTTTACAGGACGTTACATACAAGGACTATGTCATTCCAAAGGTAATTTTTAGGTTTTTCATTAATTTTTAGGTGCATAGAACTTAATTAGAACCATTTACATAGGAGTGGCTAGTACTAATTTCTTTGCCTTTCAGGGAACAACGATTATGACGGACGTCCACACCATTTACAATTGTCCAAAAAACTTTGAGGAGCCAGAGGCATTTAAGCCCGAGAGGTTTATCGGACCGAAGGGGGAATTTGTCAAACATCCAAGTGTCACCCCCTTTAGCATTGGTACGCTTTATTGCGAATTAAATTATAATTAAGATTAGTTAATTAATTTAATTAACTGAAAGGTCTCTTGGAATATTTCGTCTCTAGGAAAGCGAAACTGCATGGCCGAAAATGTGGGTGAAGTGTCCTCATTTTTATTCTCGGTTTCCGTTTTGCGGAAATACGAATTGTCCGTGGTTCGAGGGGAGCCTCTGCCAAGAAAGGACATGCAAGTCGGGTTTACATCCAAGCCCTACCCCTTCAATGTCACGGTATCCATAAGACGAGACAATACTAATTAATACTTCAGATCGTCCACTAATGACCCAGAAGTTTTGTTATCCGTTGAAATGATAAAATTAACAAGCAAATTGTATGCATTGTACAGAATCGTTCTTATATCGTTCAATCGTTGTACAGAATCCTTAATCGCATATAGGACAAAGACATTAAAGATAAAAATAAAATTAGAATAAATCATCAAAATATTCCTTTACAGACAAGTCCAATCTCTAAAATCTCCTTAACTATCTGCAAACCAAATATCTATCTAAATGTTTAGACTTTAGACTACTCGATTTCTGAGAATATAATCTTGGAAAGAATGTCCTTGATTAGACGAATATGTTGCTTTTTACTTCAGATATCAACAAAAACTAGTTACACATCAGAGAACAGGTTATTTGATTTTTAGAATTTATTTTTAATTCCTTCCAGTAGAAGAGCACAAGCTGGGAATTTCCAGAGCTCAAGAATAATTTAATAAAACTATTTATTAAGAATTAAATTATCATTTGATTAAGTTCTTGTACGTCCATATAAAATGTTCGTGATTTGGACTCTCTTGATCTCCTTTGTCGTCATATTTTATGTACGCGAAATTTCGGAACGGAAAAGACGGAAAGTTCTTCCAGGTGATTTAAAACATTTGATTTATTTATAACGTTTTTACTTATTCTGAGTTTTATTACGTTTGAAATATTAACCTCCCTGGGAGGGCTTGTGCCAGCGATTACGGTAAATAAAATTTTTAAAATTTTAATATTATTGTATTATTAAATTTAATTATTCAATTTAATTACAATTTTATTTCTTGAAATCGAAAAGCAACTAATTCATTGTTCGTTTCAAATCATTTAAAACTGACGTAACCATACTTTTCTGTGGATTATTTATGCACTTAAGGACCATGGCCTTTGCCCGTGATTGGAAATATTCATCAATTAGCATTGGCCCATTCTCGACCCGATCTCGCAATTGCAACTCTTTCAGCCAAATATGGAGAGATTTATAAATTGAAAATTGGGCTTTCTGAGCTTGGTAAACCATTACAAACACTTAATTAATAACAGAAATCACAATAGTCTAGTTAAGATTATTAACCCACAATTTTTAGTGATACTTGCATCTGAAGAAGCCGTTCGAACCGTTTTATCCAAGAAGGAAGCAATGGGTCGAGAACTACGAGGAACTACTGTTGAAAGGAACAAAGGAAAATGTTCAGGTTCGAGTTTAATTAAAATTTATTATGGGAACACCTTGTCTGTCCGTCTGTCCTTTTAACGTCCAAAAGGATGACACTGTTTAAAACGGACCTTGATCTGCTTGGGTTCGGTTTTTTATGATTATTGCTAGTTTGACGTTCTATTGACTAATAAATGCGGAATTCTACGAAAAAGCTTCAAGATAATTAATATTTTAAGCATTTTTAATGTTCCATCAGGAATGGTTTTGAGCGAAGGGCCACAATGGGAAAGAATTCGGGCCTGGACAATTAAGAACTTAAAAGATTACGGTTTTAACAAAACTTCGTCGATGGAAGCCAGCATCCTTGAAGATATCGACTCCATGTTCGAAAAATCTGACGAGACCTTAGGACCGGATGGAACTGGAATTATATCCGTCGGGGATTGGTTTAGTTTAGCCGTGTTTAAATTCGTTTGGAAACTGTTAGTTGGTCACTACAATTCGGAAGATGAGCCGATGTTAAACCGTCTCATTCACAAGAGTTCTGCGATGGTTCGGAGTGGAATATTTGGCGTTGGTTTAATCAATGCTTTTCCATTTTTGCGATTCCTGTTCCCAAATGCAACGGGTCACAATATCGCGATGGAGTACTATGACGAGAGCTATGAAATCTCTAAGGTTTGTAAAAAAAATCGTTGGGTTCATGATTTTGTGGAAATAATTCTGAAAAAATCTGACACTTTTGTCGCCCGACTCCTTTGTCTTGACACTTTTGTCGTTTCAGCAGTTTAGGAGGTTGGCAGTTAGTGGGTGACTAATATATATTGCTAATAATAAATCGTTAAATAGAACCTGCTTCATGAAGCACTATCGGACGGAATAGAAACTCCTGAAAATTTCGTTCAAGCTTTTGCGAAAGAAATCACGGAAGCTTCAAATGAGAACACAGACAACTGCTTTACGGGTAACTATAATTAAAATTAAAAAAATTAGTCTGAAATTGGGTTGTCAAAATTTCTATGATTTTCTACCAGAACACGACTTCGGAGTCCTTTTCATAGATTTGGTTCAAGGGGGATCGGACACCTCATCGTCATTTCTGGAGTCATTAATTTTGCACATGGTCCATCATCCAGATGTACAAGCGAAGGTTTATGCAGAAATTAAGGAAACAATTCCTCATGGAGCACCAGTGGCATTTTCTTATATTAAATTGTAAGTAAGACTGGAGTTTTGATTAGGAACGTACATCATTGTTATCAAAAATTAATTAATTTTATTAATTAATCATTAATTTTAGAATGCCCTATACTCAAGCTGTGATGTTAGAAATACATCGACACACAAAAGTCGTTCAGAATTTTGTACCACGGAAGGCATTGCAGGATATCCAGTACAAGAATTATGTCATCCCGAACGTACACATTTTATTTGAGGCATGGAACAATCAATTTTTATTTAGCATTTCTATTTTTTAATCTGTTCTCTGTTTATTTACATAATATATTAATCTTTCATTTTAAATTTTGATTTTTACAATTTTATGATTTTTAATGAATTGGTTTTATTTCTTTAAGGGAACTTCAATCATGACTGACTTGCATACGATTTACAACTGCCCGAAACGTTTTTTGAATTCAGAGGCTTTTAATCCGGACCGATTTATCGGACTGAACGGGGAATTCACTAAGCATCAAAGTGTCATCCCTTTTAGCGTTGGTAATTGTGTAGTTTCTTAATTGGCATTAACGTTTGGAGCAATTAAATTATCGTGTGGTTCTTGGATTTTGGGATGTTTTACAGGACTTACATTCATAAATAGCTGACAGAAGCAATGAAAAAATTAACCATCACGTCTTATAGTATAAAATGACTAATAGAGGGATTTGAAATGCATTATAGGTAAACGGAATTGTATGGCGGAAAACGTTGCGGAAGTGTCCTTGTTTTTATTCCTTGTGTCGATTTTGCGAAAATACGAATTCTCGGGGGTTTCTGGGGAACCCCTTCCGAGGAAAGATATGCGAGTTGGTTTCACATCCAGGCCCTATCCCTTCAATGTTACTATTTCTACAAGATGAGGCATTAATTATGATTTTTTACGGGAGCCAGGTATAAATCACGTGTATATATACGTGTGACCATAATGAAACTACAGTTTTAAGAAATTGTGAAAAAGAGAAACAATAAAGTCGATTTTGTTAAAACGTTCTGTTTCGACTGGTTTTGGCAGTGCGAACGCATGACACAGCATTCTGTCTGGGTTGTTTTGATTCACAAACACGATGTTCATTGTCACCAGCTTATTGCTCGAAATTTCATATAAATCAGTGCACTTATTTTTTAAATTTAACTTGTGTTTATTTTTGGCTCTTATTTGGAAGCTTACAATTTGTCTGAATTTGTTAAGTGTAACATATTACAAATAGAATAATTGCATATTTATTTACAATTCAATTGTTCAAATATAATTTTAAAAATCCCATTGCAATCAGTACTTGAAGTCAATTATGATCGCTTAGAAATTGCTGCATTGAAAGCATAGGGTCTGGATGTAAATCCAACGTGCATTTCCTTCACTGGAATAGGTTCTCCTCGAACTGTCGAAAGCTCGTATTTTCGCAAAACCGACACGAATATTAGAAATGTCGACACTTCCGCAACGTTCTTTGCGATGCAGTTTCGCTTCCCTAAAAAAAATTCAAACTTCAAATATGTATGTGGGTAATATATAATATGCTGTCCTTTCAAACAACTCAGCTTTATATTGAAATGAACCGACAAGGGAACATTCTCAGCTGTACCACACCAGTGATTTTCAAACCAGTGCAGTGTTATCCGAAAGAGCAACTAAAATTATGATACTTAAATATTCCAACTATTTTAGTATTCAAAAATATTTAGACTAGCAAAGTAGGTTGGAAGGATTGGACTTGTTCTGTTTTCGCCCTTTTTTCGGATTTGACCTAAAAGAAATATGGAAGTAACATTGAACGAGCCAAAAATAGTATTGGGTTAGAACTGGTGTTTTGGAAAAACCATCGTAAATTTAAAAAATATTAGAGTGGTGTGGTATAGTTGTTCCCTTGTTAGAAACGGCAATTCTCATACCAACTCCAAACGGGATAACACTCGGATGATTAATAAACTCTCCTTTCGGCCCTATAAACCTCTCTGGTTTAAAAGCGGTTGGGTCCTTAAAGTTTTCAGGGCAATTGTAGCCTGGATGTATATCCGAAATCATTATTGTCCCCTACAAATGTGAAAAATGTAGTTTTGGCCGTTTTAATTAAAAAATCATTTAAAGATTCACACCATGCCAAAATACGTCCCAAAAAAATTTCAAAATTTTAAGTTACTTTTGGAATAACGTAGTCCTTATATTGAATGTCTTGTAATGCCCTCCGGGGCAGAAAATTTTGAGCCACTTTTGTGTGTCGATGAGTTTCCAACATTACGGCCTGGGTGTATGGCATCCTGAAATTTGTTTTAATTGCAATTGCATGCACAGTTATCTTTGAATTAAGATGTTATTAATTATGATTTCACACAAATTCTTCAAAATCTGCACATTTTGAAAAAACTTGACTTTCATTACATCCATACCGAAAGTGTCATTCATGAAGACATTAATTTCCTCTTATTTCGGGGGGCTTTAACTCGAATCTCTTCGAAATAATATCCCACCCTTTGAAGCACTTTAGCCCACCCTTTAGTAATTAAATATTTTGTACTAACAGCTTAGAATAAGAGAATGCAACGGGTTGTCCTTGTGGGATAGTGTTTTGAATTTCTGCATAGACCTTGGCCTGAACATCGGGATGAAGAATCATGTGGAGCATAATTGACTCTAAATAGGATGATGATGTGTCCGAACCGGCTTGAACTAAATCCGTGAAAAGGATCGCAAAGTCGTGCTCTAGATTCAAAGAAAAATTAGAGAGTTTTTGAGACAAAATTAGGAGATTTGGGGTGGGGATTTATTTAGAAGATTTAAAACCGAAACTGTTAAGTTCATACCTTTAAAACAATTGTCCTCATCGTTATTCTCTGTTGAAACTTGTTTCATTTTTTTCGCAAAGGCTTGGATAAAATTTTGAGGCTCTTCGATTTCCTCCGATTGTGCTTCTCGAAGAAGACTCTAAAATATCATCTCTAATTAAGTAACTTCATTATAATCATTATAACATTACGTACAAATGCTTCAAGACCTATCGCATCAGGCTTATTCAGCAAGAATCCATCCGAATTCTTAAATCAACGTACCTATTAAAAACCTAATGTTCCCTTGCCAAACCCATTTTTACCCCGATTTGGGGTTCATCTCTAAAATCAACATCTGTCTCGTGGATTAACTAAGACTTGTCCTATTTATTCTTTAAATCTGTCGTGTCAAAAGCTTGAAACCCCATTTTAACCCCATTTCCGGGGTTTATCTCGAAATTAATGACGCCTGGAAACTTTCAAGCATACTAGACTAACCACAGCGATTGCATATATCTCATCGTAGAACTCCATCATGGTGTTGTGGCCCGTCCAATTGGGAAATAAAAGCCGCATAAACGGAAACGCATTTATGATTCCAACACCAACTAGTCCTGAATTCGTCGCCGCTTTTCCTTTCAGAATCAGCCGATTTAGCAAGGGCTCATCTTCAGGGGTAAAATGTCCAACTAACATTTTCCACAAAAACGTAAAAGATGAGAAACTGAACCAATTTGCGACAGAAATAATGCCAGTTCCATCCGGCCCTAACGACTCGTCCGTTTTTTCAAACATCAACTCAAGGTCTTCCTGGATGCTAGCTTCCATCGACGAAGTTTTGTTAAATCCGTAATCTTTTAAGCTCTTCATTGTCCAGAATCTCAATCGTTCCCATTTTGGCCCATCAGAGAAACCCAATCCTGCAACAGGACAGTAATGAAGCATAATTTTGGGATAATTTTAAATAACTTAATTAAAGTCATTAAACGCACCAACATTTTGTCCTCTGTTCCTTTCAACCAGAGTTCCCCGTACATCTCGACCCATTGCTTCCTTCTTGACGAGCACATTGTGAATTGCTTCATCCGATGCAAGAATCACTGAAACATGATTATTAAATGTTGATTAATAATAATAAAAAGTTAGATATCGGCATTGCTGATTTTTAACGGTTTTTACCGAGTTCGAAAAATCCCAGTTTCAAGTGGTAAATTTCCCCGTATTTGGCGGAAAGTGCCGCAATTGCGAGATCAGATCGAGAATGGGCCAATGCTAATTGATGAACATTTCCAATGAGGGGTAGAGGCCAGGGTCCTTGAGATTAACACATTTAAACGGCTTAAACTAACCTTTGTATGTATTGGGTTTAAATTAAAATAATGTGGTTGTATTCATCTTCTGAAATCTGATCTAATCTGAAATACCGACTACTCAATAGCTGGTATAGTAAAGGTTAATTTAGGTTAGGTTAGGTTAGGTTAGACTAAACTAAAACGGCGGAGGTTGGAGGTTGTGATTAGTGAAGAAAACACTTGAACCCTCGACAGCTCAAAACTTAAATGACGGACGAACAGACAAACAGGGGTTCCAAGTATTCCCATAAAAGTGTTGCGACGAGTTGTAATTTGTAATGTATACATTGTAATAAATGTGGATTACCCGAGGGAACTCTTCGTTTCTTCCGTTCCAGAGCTTCCTTGAAATAAAATACACCTAAAAAGGCGATTACGAGCGTCCATAGATAAATCATATTGATTATCTCCAAAAATTACACAGTATTTCAGCGGTAATTAAGAGGTTAATGATTTTCGGTTATTTTGTTGCTCCAAAATGTAATGCAATTTCAACGGTATGCAGAAGAGGTGAAGTCGCCGAAGCAATTAAACTAATCTGCCATTACAATAGGATACCTACTTGATTTTGTTGTACGCGTGAAGTGATATTTTTTGCCAAAAATAGAATTTGCATAGCTTCAACATTCAACCAAGGTCAATTGAACTGGAGATTCATGTTCCTATACGACAACTCGTTTAATTAAGGTGTACCATGATGAAGCATGTATCACTATATAGTCTGAATTCCTGAAATCCTGACTCGATTGGATTCGAGGCGATAGATCGAGGAAATCTGCATGATCATCATCATCAGCCTTCATGGAAAAATTAAAAATAAAATTGCAAATTTTTTCAATTTTGTTTTGTGAATTTTTGACTGGTTCACTTTGTTGATAAATCGATCCAGTAAGAAATGTATTAGACATGACATAAATACATAAGTAATAGCGCGTTATACACCCCGGGTTTGCAAGACGGCCAACGGGCAGATTTTTAAGCACTTATTTAATGTACTATTAAGTATAATCATTAAAACTTAATTTTATACTAGACACTATTCTGCGACGCATTAATTTTCTTGCTGAAATATAACAAAATTCTTACATCATACATATTACATTTCTATCCTTTTATTATGATGGATAGTAGTGGTTTTTGTTGTAAACGAGGAAATACAAAATATATTTTCTAGCACACTTGTGCATGGAAGGTTTTTCCTCGCATCGCACATCGCACATCGCACAAAAAATTCTCAATCACTCGCATCGCACATCGCACATCGCACAAAAAATACTCAATCACTCGCATCGCACATCGCACATCGCACAAAAAAAACCTCAACCCATCGCATCGCACATCGCACATCGCACAAAAAATTCTCAATCACTCGCATCGCACATCGCACATCGCACAAAAAAAACATCAATCATTCGCATCGCACATCGCACATCGCACAAAAAAATTCTCAATCACTCGCATCGCACATCGCACATCGCACAAAAAAATTCTCAATCACTCGCATCGCACATCGCACATCGCACAAAAAGGTCTGGAAATAATAGTACTAGTTAATAGTGCGGAAATAATGGTCAATGCAAAGTGGCCTGGAAAAAATGGTCTGGAAATAATAATACTAGTTAATAGTGTGGAAATAATGGTCAATGCAAAGTGGTCTGAAAAAAATGGTCTGGAAATAATAGTACTAGTTAATAGTGTGGAAATAATTTGGTCAATGCAAAGCGGTCTGGAAAAAATGGTCTGGAAACAATAGTACTAATACATGGTCTGGAAATGTATTCATGATATACGGTTTATAATGTGTTTTGGGGGGGGTTTAATTTATGGGGGTCGGGGGGTGAGGGCGATTTGACCCAACATCGAACTTGGTCTCCATTTAAATCCCTAGAACATGTGTATAAAATTTGGTGACCCTAGATTACATCGTTCTCCAGTTATCGACGTGATAGACGGACGGACGGACAGACGGACTGGGTATTCGTATAAACTGTTTACAACACTTAATAAGTCATTCGAAAGAGCTGGATTTGATAGCTTTCCAACGATCTATCACACATTTATGTTTGTTATTTGACCTATTTCACCCATCTCCCCCTCTCAAAAGGTTAGCCGTTCTCGTCTCGAGTTATCATATTTACAGACGAACGGAGGGACAGACAGACACCGAGCCAGTCATATATATATACGATACATAGTAACTGTGTGGCTCAGTGAGCTGTTTGCTAAAGCATGATAGAGACGAAGAGATCGACCTCACCACAAGAGGGACACTCGCAGTGTCTAGCACATTGCATAATATTACCGGTCCTCCTCCCCCTCTCACCCCCCAGTGCCCCACCACCCCCAGTCCCCCCTGCCACTTTTTTCCAATAAACTCATATGTATTATATAAATATTAAGATTAGTCTGAAAAAATATATAATATTTAATGAGCTGTACTGAAATATACAATGGTGATTTATTTCGTATCGTAATGGTAATGGAATACAGGTATTAAATCCCAATCCATCGCATCACACATCTCCTATAAAAAATATTAAGCCCTTGTGCGATGTGCGATGTGTGGCCCATCGCACATCGCACATCGCACATCGCACAAAAAAAACCTCAATCATTCGCATCGCACATCGCACATCGCACAAAAAATTCTCAATCACTCGCATCGCACATCGCACATCGCACAAAAAAAAACTCAATCATTCGCATCGCACATCGCACATCGCACAAAAAATTCTCAATCACTCGCATCGCACATCGCACATCGCACAAAAAAAAATCTCAATCACTCGCATCGCACATCGCACATCGCACATGCGATGTGCGATGCGATGCGATGCGAGTCGCACAAATTTCATCAACAAAAATGGCCGATTTGTGCGGCGCACATCCCATGCACAAGTGTGTTTTCTAGTGTCATTGAAGCGTAGGAGGGGTGGGGTTTATTTCAGGGGTGGGGTGTTTTATTTCAGTAATTGAATAATTTTTGTAAGTCCGATTATTAGAATAAATTAATAGGTCCACAACTGCCACTGTCCCAGGGAATCTCTGGAAAAGTGTCCAGCGTCTCCCCCCGTTTGAATTCAAACTGTTCTTCGCCAAATACAAAGACAAGAGTGTTGTCATCCCGGACGTCAATGAGGACGTCAATCAGGGCTCCGGTGGCAAAATAAAAATCCTGTACAATATCCGAATCCCAGTTGATAAGGAACGTTGTGGATGACCCTTGATAAGGAGTTAGAGAACCCGTCGCCCATTGACCAAGTTTCATGTACAAAGTTCCATTGGGATTACCAGGGGTGTAGGTTATTTCCATTTCACCTGAAATCGTGTATTTGTTAAAAATTTATTGATTTAGAATTGTTCACTTGTTTTTCAAGCCCCGTATTGATAACAGTACCCCAATGCAACAATAACAATAACAACAATAATAACAGAACAATACCAACCTTCCACCGGATTCCCGAAAATACCCGCAAGAGTTGACTGATCGATTTCTATCCGTTGGTTGTAGCTTGGTGCGAATTGTACTGGAGGTGGGGTGGCTTTGGCCCGATGGGGATTTTTAGCTGATTTTGAAAGGCTGACACCTACGAAATTTCATTGTAGAAATCCTGAAGTTGTATGAAAACTTTTAAGAAAAATCCGGCATTCTGTTTTGGTTAGGTTAGAAGAAAAACTAGAGATTAGCTCTTTGATCTTTGACTTGAAATACTATTAAAAAAATTGAAAATCTGACCACTTGTTGCTACCGTCTGATTATTTGATACGCCGATGCTCTCAAATACCTTTCTTATTACAAACAGTTTTTTTTAAATTAAATCTGTCGTCTAAAAATTAAAAAACTACCTTGAATAAGATTGATTATCTCTCGATGAAGATACTCGAAATTGTACTGAGCCTCATGTATGACAGAAGGGCCATTTGCAACGGTGAAGATGCCAAGATTAAGAGCAGGGTATAGTACCATCCTACTTGTGAAGGGTGACTGGCTATTCCAAATAAGAACTCATAATCGGCGTCGCACTCATTCCACCGATTTTTTCCAAATTTTTTGTGTTTGTAAAACCCCTACCGAGAAACCATTTCCCAAGTTTGAAAAACCAATCGGCCACACCCACACATTTTTAAAAAATTATCAAAAAATTGCCAAAGTCCGTAATATCGAAATAACAAGCTCGGGATTCAAATTAAGCATATCATGCCCATTTAAGATTCATTTTAGATAGTTCCAGAGACTCAATAGTAATTTTTTTTTTCAAAATTTTGATTTTTTTGGGGGAGTGACCTACTAATTGAAAAGCTTATAGACCCCGCCCCAATGGTGCCTCCAACACCGATTTATAATCAAATAT
This sequence comes from Desoria tigrina, assembly GCA_906901685.1. Lineage (NCBI taxonomy): Eukaryota > Metazoa > Arthropoda > Collembola > Entomobryomorpha > Isotomidae > Desoria > Desoria tigrina. Next base: position 6,682,509 of record CAJQTU010000008.1, on the reverse strand, counting down.
TTGGTCTAACGATAGCTTCAAAATGACCTTAGTCCGGTGTTGGAGGGACCATTGGGGCAAAACTTATAAGGGTTTCCATTTCGGGGGGGGGGTGGTCAATTTAGATGTACAATCAGAGTCGTACATACTTCTAATAACTTCTATAGCACCATGGAGGTGATGCATTCTAGTGACCTTAAAATTAAAAAGTCGTATTAAATATTCGGACAACGTTTCTGTAAGTAATGGGAACATTGTGACCTCGATTGCACGTGACCTAGGTTGCACGTGACCTAAGTTGCACGTGACCTTAATTACACGTGGCCCTTTTCTAAGGTCACGATATTACTAGAACATTCGTGACCTTAAAATTAAAAAAATTGAATGAAATATTCGGACATTTCAATAGGTAGTGCGTGACCTTTTGACCCTAGTTACATCTGACTTTTTTTAAGGTCATGTCATCACTAGAAAATTTGTGACCTCAAAATTCACAAGTCAAATTATGAACTCGGACAACTTTTCTAAAGGTAGTATGTGACCTTAATTACACGTGACCGTGTGACCTTAGTCGCATGTGACCTTATCCACGCGTGACCTTAATCACGTGACCTACACTTTAAGGTCATATTATTACTAAAAAGTTGACCTTAGGAAATTTTGATATTTTTGAAGTTCATTAAACGTTCAATAACTTTAATTTAATGGGGGGCAGGGGCTCATGGCCACAGAATTCAGTCGCCCATTGATGACAAAACTGAGGTCTGACGTCACAGTGGTGAGAACAGGAAAGATTTACCCGAGCAATGGGTTTTCTTTCCTGTCGCATCTCCTATGACTTCATGAAAATTATGAGTTCTTATTTGGAATAGCCCCAGTGGTGATCCACTATGATGATAAAACACATATCCTGCCCGTTTCCGATGTTGAAAGTAATTAATTAAAGAACCACGTTGAATTATTTTTGAGAATTGCAATTCGCCAATATATATATACTTAAGACAATAACATATTTACCGTCATAAATACCGATAGCAAAACCCGTCCCGACCGCTAACTGGCCCTCAATTTTATCCGTCGGTGACTCCTTAAAGTGAACGGAGTTCAATGCCAATGATGGCTGGCTTAACCACCCCATTACGTCCTGTACAACATAACGACGTGCTTAATTGTGGATCATGACGGGTGTAACCAAGTGTCATAGACATGATCAAGAAATCTCGAAAAAAATCGCATAAAAATTAACATTGAAGAGCCAGAGTGGGGCCGTTTTGGACGGACAGACGGACATATATCATCCACATAAAGCGTTTACAACATAATTTTTTAGAGACCTGAGGAACGATCTGCTTATCCCCTACTCGTCCCATTTGCAAATGGAAGGTCATATATTTGATCATATCTGCTGATGTCGTTATGATTCCTCCGGCAGGAACAGCTACATGAAGGCGGCTGAAAATAGCCAATTAAGACTGATAGTTAATAAATTGTTAAGTAAATTGTAGTTAAATAACAATTTCTTACTTCAAAAGCCACGAATTATATGGAACGAGTTGACCATCTTTGGAAAAATAACCCTTCGACATATTTGGAACAGAGTTGTAATCCTCTGATTCTTTTATGTGGCTGCTGTCCGTCATCCCGATTTCCGACAGTAGATTCTCGAGCTGATGACACCACAGTGAGACTTAAAACTTAAAACGAGTATGTATTAATTAATAATGGATTAATTAATAGTAATTCATCAGCATACAAGCTCGATGTAACTAGACCCTGCCAACTCTCCTATAAGTTTCCCGGGTGCCGGAAAAAATGGTCAGGAAAAAATGGTAAGAGAAAAAATGGTAAGGAAAAAATGGTCGACGGAAGAAATGGTCAGGGAAAAAATGGTCACGGAAATAATGGTCAGGAAATAATGGTATTATGAAAATGGTCTAGAAATAAATGGTCTGACTAATAGCTTAAATTACAATGTTATAAAATATGATTTATTTAACACAATTTTCATTATTGTTACGTCAATAATTCGTCAAGGATGAACATTTTACAAGTTAACTAAAAAAGAAATAATTTCTCTCGAGTTATTAAATAGCAATTCGCAATTAGCTTAAAATTCGTAAAATTAAATCAGATAATTAACAAGTTAGGAATTGACAAATTGACAGAATAAGTAGACCAAGCAAGCTGAGACAATTTTTAGAAGATTGAACTGTGATTTCGAACGGAACAGCAAACATGTAGAGATAAAGAAGATAAGATAGAGATTACAAAAGTACACCCTACATATATGAATATAATTAACTTTAGGATTAGTATCTAATTATTCCATATTCCAATGTTAGGGTTTTTGTTTCGGTCAATGTTCGGATTAAAAAGGCAAAATTATCCATTAAGTTTGCCCTACTCTGTAGTAATACACTTTATTATTTAAACTAATGAAGACATTCTAACTTTAATTAAACATCAGACCATTATTTCCGCGACCATTTCATAGTACCATTACTTCCAGACCATTTTTTCCTCTGACCATTATATCCCCATGACCATTTTTTCCACGACCATTATTTCCGTGACCATTTTTTCCTGACCATTTTTTCCTGACCATTTTTTCACCAACCCAAGTTTCCCCATGAGCGAGTACATAGCATTATTATAGGATCCGTATGTCCGGAAAGGTACAACTTCCTTTGCATATCTAGTTCGGCTACGAAATCAATTAAAACATACTAATACTAATTGATGACTAAAATAAATAAAATATTAATTAGTACTATCATACTATGCATATTCAGCCAAATCTGTGGAAGTACCAGAATTCATCCCAAGACCATCGTCTCGAATTCCATGACGGTGAGACAGGATATCTCGAAACGTCATTGTTTCCGATCGATATCTGTTTTATTTTTAATTTTATAAAATTGACATATTTAATCTAATTTTACTTTTCATTGTCACTTACCTATCACTAAACGAGAAATTTCCATTAGGATACAAATCCCTAATTGGCGTGTCCAAGACAGACGGCCCAAGCTCTGGGAATTTTTCGTTCAAGACATTGACCACCAAAACTGCCGTAAACGTCTGGATTAAAATTAACAATATCGATATCGATTAACAATGTGCTAATAATTACAATTATCCGCCTAAATAACTCCCCACTCTTAAGGGTCTTAAAAAGGTACTCCGGAATAATTGCGCTAGTCAGTTAACTATGTTTCATAGTGTACAACCAAAAAGGTTCCCTTCTTGAGACCATACATTTTTTATTCAAAATCATTAATCGTACCTTAGTTATGGATGCAATTGAAAACTTGGTCAAATTCGTGACAAGAGACCCTGCTTCCAGGTCAGAGAAACCATAGCCTTTGGCGATGACATTAGCATTTTCTTCGACAATAGCTAACCCCAGACCAGGGATGTTGCTACTCGTCATAAACAGTCCTGTCACCAAATCGTCAAGTTCTGATTCGACTACAGAACTGACGGATTGGCAAGTTAGAAGAATTGTTATCGTCATCTGCAGCCATGATTTGGAAATGGGGCTGACACGCGAATCATTTTAATTTTTGGTGTCGAATTTCGTAAATACCCCAACTAACGATTTATTGAAGAGTTTGTGATCAGGGAAAGTAATAGATAACTAAATCTAGAAGACTGTGATCGAACAATAATATTTGAACTGAAAATATGATCAACATTATGCTTAGAATATGCTTAAAACTACCAGGTTATTGTAAATTGGGTCTGTGTATTAAAATCCATGTAAAAATGCATTTGATTTTTTAATGATCCAATATTAGTATTAATATTGGCATGAAAACATGTCATTGCTTTCTATTATCTCGTGGTTGTCATTAAAGTTGTTATCTTTGGATCACTATTTGCAGATTACCTATCAGTTTTTGTCATTTTGTTGTTGTTGACTGTATTTGTATATTTTGTCATTCATATCTTCAAACAAGATATGAGCCTATTGGCCTATTCTCGCAAAAGGCTGGCATGTTTAATTGTAAGATTAATTAAAACTAATTTAACTTAAAAAAATGCATCACATGCAGTCGACATTACTTTATAAAATATTCTACAATAACTTATTGAACTAAAAATTTTCCCAGTCTCATCTATATATATATCAATTAATAAATTAAAATATATTTATTTGCACTCGATTATTTTTATTCCCCTTAAATCTCTTTACAATTGCTTTTATAACAAGTAGCAATGGTATGGGGAGTTATAGCAGGGCAGGGGTTCAAATAAAATTATTTTAAACATTTTTTTGTCCTCTGAACTTGACTTGCCGGTTTTGTATACCAGTTTAATCGACCGTCCAATATAATCCAGCAGACCTTGTATAACAAGTTGTAAGGTTGTAACTTGTAACCAATACCTTACTGTCAAATCTATCTAACTGACCCTGAATCTGAAAACATATTAAATAATCGCATATTCGTTTGGAGAGTCCAACTTTCGTGATAAAAAGGTTCTGATCGATATCAAAAAAACAAACAAACAACTCCAAAAAGTTTCTGGTTCACTTATGAAGTAAAGATGCTAAAGAGTATTTTAATTCTGTCCAAGATCTCGGCAGAAAATCCAGTCAAAACGAATAGCATTTTTCCGTACAAAATTACAGGCAAATTTTAAGAATCGGCATAAATAAATCCCAATTGGAACTATAAAAAATAGAACGTTAGTCATAGTTAACTAACTATTTAATCACAAACATGATTCTTACGATCGGGATACTCTCTGTCGCCTTCTTGGTTTTATTTTATTTACACGAAGTTTGGGTTAGGAGGAAACGGAAGCTTCCACCAGGTTTTTAATATAATTCATATAATTCATATTTATTATTCATATCTTAAAAACATATTTTAAATTAAGGTCCATGGCCTTTGCCGGTGATTGGAAATATGCACCAACTAGCGTTGGCACATTGGCGACCCGATCTTGCAATTGCAGCACTTTCCGCAAAATACGGAGAGATTTACAAATTAAAAGTAGGACTTTCCAATGTTGGTAATAACTTATTGGAAACCATAGCTTGATCGTAATATTGAGATATATTATGTAGTTCAAAATTATATTTTAAACCATCGCTTTATTTAAATATTTAGTGATTCTGGCATCAGATGAAGCGATCCGTTATGTTTTCTCAAAAAAAGAGGGCATGGGTCGAGACATACGAGGATCTTTGGTTGAAAGGAACAAAGGCAAATATTCTGGTACGTTAAGGGGTTATGAAATGCAATGGCAGTGGGGATTTTTTTAAAGAAAATTGTAAAAATTTTAAAAAGTTGAGCCGTTCGGCATTCGCCCGTAATTTTGCAGACGGACGGAGAGACATTCGCATAATATATCTACGACGTATAAATATATATTAATAGTAATCAGTTAGTGAGTTGAAATAATAATATATGACGATGTTTGATGGTTATAGGATTAGTTTTGAATGAAGGGGCGAACTGGGAAAAAATCCGACCCTGGACAGTCAAGAATCTCAAAGATTACGGATTTAACAAAACTTTGTCGATGGAAGCCAGCATCCTTGAAGATATTGAGACGATGTTCGAAAAAACGGATGAATTGCTGGGATCGGATGGACGCGGAATTATATCCGTTGAGGATTGGTTCACGGTCCCGGTTTTTAAATTCATTTGGAAACTGTTGGTCGGAGGCTGTAGTTCCGAAGACGAAGTAATGCTAACTCAACTCGTGCTTAAAAGCAATGAAATGGTCAAAAATACTGTCCTTGGGATTGGTTTGGTCAACTCCTTCCCATTTCTACGGTTTATATTCCCCAATGCAACGGGTCACAAAGCCATGATGGGCTTCTTTGATGAGAGCTACAAAATTGCTCAGGTTTGTGTCGAAATATTTCATTACGTTAAGTCTACTCTAGTTTGGCCAAGTTAAATATAGTTTCAAAACTGTAGAAGAATATCTGCAAATCATTTAGGATTTTTTAAAAAATTTTAATGAATTGACATGAAATTTTATCGACTCTCAGATATTTTAGGCTATTTATCAAATGTCAACGTTTAATTGTATTATTGAAACAACTTCTGTTCTGATAAATAGAACCTCCTTCAAAAAGCACAGTCTCACGAGATCGAAACTCCGCAAAATTTCATCGAAGCCTTTGCGAAGAAAATGACAGAAGTTGCGACTGAGAATAAGGATGAAGAGGTTAATTGCTTTACAGGTACACAGTATAAAAGATGTAACACTTAAATCCACACACAAAGTACCGCAATTAATTATATATTTTTTAAATCAGAACACGACTTTGCAGTCCTATTCATGGATTTAGTTCAAGCAGGTTCGGAAACATCATCTTCTTATTTAGAGTCACTTGTCCTATATATGGTCCATAACCCGGATTTCCAGGCCAAAGTCTACGAAGAAATTCGGAAAACTATTCCTCCAGGACAACCTGTTGCATACTCATACTCGAAATTGTAAGCAGAACATGAATTGTTGTCGATTAAATTGTTTTGTTCACAACAATTAAAACAACATTTCTAAGGATGCCGTACACTCAAGCTGTAATGTTGGAAACTCATCGACATGGGAAAGTCCTTCAGAATCTGCTTCCTCGAAAGGCTTTACAGGACATCCAGTACATGGACTACATCATTCCAAAGGTACCGATATCCTTAGTACAAATACCCCGATATAAGTCCCCAATAATAAATTGGCTCTTTGGGGGACTTAGCAATAGTTGAAAGTTAGTAAGGGCAAGGGGTGAGACCCAGGTAACACAATTATCGAACGCTTGACCTTCGACCTCTAAGGGTGGTGTAGGTGAACGGTCAAAGGTCACTTTTTTTATAAACCAACTCACACATATGCGTGATACATGATTGGGAATGTCTTAAGTGCTATTCAACAATGTATACGTCTTTACTCTATGGTTGGGGAAATCTGAGATTCGTGTATAAGCCGACTTATAGCTGTCGGAGAACGATTTCGAATTTCATTTGGTTGCTCATAGTTTAACCCCTTTTCGACCTACGTTTGCAACGGTTTATTTAGTCGTTTTATTTATTTTAGGGAACCACAATTCTGGCAGACATGCACACAGTTTTAAATTGTCCTAAGAAATTTGTGAACCCCGAGAGGTTTCAACCCGAGAGGTTTATTGGAACGAATGGGGAATTCGTACCTCATCAAAGCGTCATCCCGTTCAGCATTGGTATCCCTCCCATTCATTCCAATCACTAAATCAATATTAAATTGAATAAAAGAGCCACTACTAATTAATTTAAAATGTTAATTTAAACTACTTTTAGGGAAGCGAAATTGCATAGCTGAGAATGTCGCCGAAGTGTCGACGTTTTTATTCGTGGTTTCGATTTTGCGGAAATATGAGATATCTACAGTTCGTGGAGAACCTGTTCCGAGGAAGGATATTCGAGTTGGCATAACATCACGACCTTTCCCCTTCTCCGTTATGGTTTCGACAAGAGCATTGATTTGATATCCATTTTATAACAAGGTTAAATCTTACAGTAATTATGATGAAAACAGAGCATTATTTAAAAAAAAATAACTGGTACCGTTTAACGTTGTGATATATTGTAATATCTGTTCTTCGAATAAAATTTTAATAGAAGGTTCAAAATTAACTTTTAACATCTAGATGCAATTCAAAACTTTACTCCATTCCCTATATATCACCCTGAAAACCTTGAATAAGTTATCCCGGTTTGATGGTAAACTTATCTCATGATGTCATGATAACTTTTAATGCAACGTTTTAATAATAACAAGCTCATGAGATCAAAACGTTGTTACCAATATGTCACAATTGTCCTGCATCTGTCCCAACGTATCAAGGTAGGCTAAAAATGAATTACAGCAATCGAGCAGGACAGAACGTATGGATTCAATCTGATAAGTGGCATAAGTCCACGCTCCTCATTGTTGACTTACCATATGAGTAAATTAAAGAATTATTTATGTAATTATGTATGTCTATGTGCCTTGGCAGAATGGTCAATGTTGCGACAGATGATAAAATAATACGTTTCATGGGCTCAGATAAGTAGCAAATACTACAATTACTGGAATGCTTCAAGTGGATCACAATCACAGTGATGGAACCCTGATTTTAAAGAAACTCTTAAAATCCAGGCAAATCAGCCTGCGTTTTGATATTTTTATTGATTACTTTCTGACATTGCACTTGATTGGTGTATTCTTGTAACGATATGACGAATAAATATATTTTAATTCGTGTATAAAAGGCAGTTTCGTAACATGTTTCATTAAGCATTTATAGACCTTCGGCTTTCGAGCAAACTCGCCTTACAACTTCTGTTTCAAAATTTAAAACAAAAACATTAAAATGAAGTTTATCCTACTCTTGTCTCTAATTGTGTCTGCAAATGCAGGAGGAATTATTCCAAATGCATTAAAAACACAAGAACAGAAGGAACACAGTCTGACGGCATTTTTAAAGACGCAACTCCTGAGCCTGAGAAATAAAGAAACTTTATTGACAACCATTCCCATTGAAGATATTAACCTAAGTGGAAACGAAACAGACCTAACCTATGTTCTTAGTATAAGGTAAAAAAATGAGAAACCTAATTTCATTTTCATAAAATATTTTAAAAATTTAATTAATTATTAGATCAGTGGAGGTTCAGAATGTAGGGACTTATGCTGTTTCTAACGTTAAAGCCGACTTAACTGAGGGAACGGTTCACTTTGAACTTAACATCAATGATTTGGAAATCACGGGTACGCAGATAAGTTACTACCGTTAATCCCGGTATAAGTTCCCCCGGTTTAAGTTTAAGCACTGTTTCCCCAAATAAGCCCCCACCCGCATTTACCGGGAATTTCATTAAAATAATCGATATTTAATTAACTTTAAGGTAACTACACCCTGGATGGAACAGTAGCTTCAGTAATTGCCCTCAAAGGTCAAGGTCCCGTTAATGTGACCTCTCATTCCGTAACGACGGTTTGTAAGGGTGACCTCCTCGTAGATTCTAGCAGTGGGATCGTGTCAATTCAAAACCTGCACTTTGTCTCAATTGGAGATAGAGTCAAGGCTGATTTCGAAGATATCGTAGCTGAAGACCTCATCGGGGACCTCATCAAAGAGGATTTAGAGACGATCGGCTCGGCCGTTTTTGACCACGCCATTGTGGAATTGAATGCTGAACTCAAGAATATTATCACCCAATACGTTAACAACGCTTTAAAGGTAGTTAAACACGAATACTGTATATGTTTTTAGTTTCTAAATAGAGCGGAAACCATACAAGTGAGGATGCAAGCGTTTTAGTGGTTTTTGACAAAGATCGAAGATAACTAATGAAATCAGTAAAAAGACTATAAGAAAATTTGTGGATGTTTCGAAGGTTTTAATAATATATAATTTTTCAGGACATTCCAATCGATGACATTATGCAAATAAAAGTCCTGGACACATTCATGGACGCAGAGGTCCTTGGTTGGTATTTGGACACCACTGACTGCAAATACTCGGAGAACATTGACTTTGACTGTGGCAATAACTTGACGGTCAATCTGGACAGTCGGGGAAGCGACGGGTTCTGGGCTGCTTGTCGGACTGAATACGATTTCGGTGACCTTTGCACTTTTGGTATCCGACCCGGTCAAAATGAAACGTTCCATAAGCTTCACATCGAGGGCTACTATAGCCAGCTTCCAACTCCAGCCTCGGCGGCTGTCGAAATTCATTACGTCAATTCTGGAATCGGGATGGAATATCTAGATCAGACTGGAATACTCGAATTTACTCCAGATAAGCCGTTTACCGTAAGTGTTTAAACCTTATTAGCAATTATAGGTTATAACTTATAACGTATGCTCTAGAATTGATCCCCTGGGGTTCTATTTTTTGAAACCTTCGAAATGTAGGGATTTTATTTCGGGGTGAGGTAACTTTTGATCACATCTTGGGCAATTTTTTTAATTTGGTTTCCTATTTCGGAGAAATTAGAATTATAATTGCGGTGGTTGTGGTTTATGATTGGTTTCTTAACTGATTTATTGTTTGTGTGCCTTTTCAGCTCATGACGATCTATGCCAACCGGTACAGTGACAAGTCGGATTACACCATCGTTGACAAGATCACTTTGTATACTTCTCAAAACTAATACGGCATGTTTCCAATCGTTTTGTCAAATAAGCTATTGAATTCGAACACTGATAGTGAATTCAATTCTTTTAATAAAAGTAATCACGTAATGCCACTAAATAGAGAAACTTTATTTTACTTGTACTTTTTTGTCTTATAATATTTCTGGTCAACAACCGGTGACATTCCCTTGTAACCGGTTATTTTGGCTACAAGGGTTCCATATGAATACATTCTAATAATTAAACTAATCTTCAATATTAACCGTTGGTACACGAACATAGTACTGCAACTGCTTTTTTGAGAATCACATGAAAAAATTAAGCATTTTGAAAGCATTTAAATTCATTAATTGCTTAGTTTTCTAATGAGTCATACTTTTTTGAAAAATTCTCAAAACAAGTCGAATTTCAAATTTGCACCCTATTTAAAGCGTACATTATTTCAGTCTCTTAACGAAAATACCCGTAAAAATACCAGAGTGCAATAAACTGATGACTAATTTAATTTTATGATCTACGACGTAATAGATTATTGGATTATCAGTAGGTGAGTAGCTTAGCTTGTTATTGTAAATCTCAGTCCAAAGGCCTTGGTCATAATAATTTGGTTGTTTTTGTTATTGAATTTTTATGTCTATCTGAAAAAAAAACAAATAAAAAACTGGTTTGATAAATAGGGTTGCATGTTGGTAGTTCTGCTTAATTTTTATCTTTGTTCACACAATCAGTTAGTTATATAAAGTTTGTCTGTCTGTAAACCCAACTGCAGCAGCAATCAATGCAATCCGCAATTTTTAACTCATCCAAATAAACCTGATACACAGTATTATTATATCTTACATCAGAAATATATATTTTAAATCGTCCTGTGATTTTAAATAAGTTATTTAAAAAATTTAGTCAGAAATTACAAATCGAAGATGATTGCCATTTTATGGACCTTGTTCTTAGTCTGTTTTGCCTCGTTTTATTTTATGGGACTCTGGAACAGGAAACGAGGGAAGACACTGCCAGGTTGGGTAATTTTATTAAATGCGATTTCCTCCGTATTAACTCCCCTCCCCGGAATAAGCATCACTGCTCTACAAATTGTCGGTGTTTTTATCAATTTATTGAGTGGGATTTGATTTACTTGTTTCAATGTCATGAATAACTATTTTTTTAGTTCATGAATAGCTACATTGTTCCATCCCAGAATTGATTACAAAATTTGGGTGTATTTTTAGGACCTTGGCCTTTACCTCTATTTGGAACGATCCCACAATTAGCCATGGCCCATAGTCGACCAGATTTGGCAATTGCAGAGCTTTCAAAAAAATATGGAGAGATTTACAAGCTAAAAATCGGGGGTTCGGAACTAGGTAGGATCTTTATATTGTTTAATTACTCATTTTAATAGCAGTCCCGGGCTAAATTATAATTACACATGTTAAATTATCAAATAGCAAATCATTACTAATTATTACCGAAATGTCAAAGTGATCCTATCATCATATGAAGCCATAAGGACGGTTTTGACAAATAAAGACGTCATGGGCCGAGACATGAGGGGCACCTTTTCGGACCGAAACAAAGGAAAAAATGCGGGTATTTAAATAAGATATTTAAAAAACCGTATTTCTTAAATTAAATCCCCTGGGTGTTTATTTTTTAGCCCTCTAAAATGATTTATGTGTCCCTTATTGATGTTTTTTATTTATTAAAAGGCATAGGTTTATGCGAAGGGCCCAAATGGGAGGCACTTCGTTCCTGGACAATTAGCAACCTAAAAGACTACGGCTTTAACAAAACCTCGTCAATGGAGTCTAGTATTCTCGAAGATATTGAGTCTATGTTTGCAAAAATTGATAAATCACTAAATTCGGATGGTAAGGGCCTTATTTCGGTGGGAGACTGGTTCCTTGTCCCCGTCGTGAAATTCATTTGGAAAATGATGGTGGGACACTGCAATTCAGCAGATGAGGAAATGATCGGGAGTTTGGTGACGAAAAGTGAAGCCGTCTTTAAAAACGGGCTTTTTGGCGTTGGTAAATTAATTAAAATTTCATAATTACATATTTTAGCATATTTTTTACTCCATAAAAACATTGGAATTTCTATTGAAGGTGTTGCAAATGCTTTTCCTATTCTTCGACATATTTTTCCAAATTTAACTGGCTATACGGTCATGATGGATTTTGCTGCTGAAGGGTACGCAGTTGCTGAGGTTTGTTCATCGTTTAATATTATTATTGATTTACCGAGACATGCATACCGTAAATAGTGATTTACGCCCTCCCCGGCATAACGTTCCCATCGAAAATAACAAAAATCATGAATATATTGATTTTTTTAAATCATCTAATCTCCTTTCAGAATCTACTTCAAGAATCCCTAAGCCAAGAAATCGAAATTCCACAAACGTTCCTGCAAGCGTTTGCGAAAAAAATTGCTGGCCCTAAAACTGACGATCCTCACAACTGTTTCAATGGTAATTCGAATCATCCTGCTTATATTTATCGTTTTTTACTATTTTACATCCTCAATCGTAATTAAGAACAGAATTTTAAGTTCTGCTGAACTATGTTCGACAGAGCATGACTTCGCCGTAGTTTTCATGGATTTGATTCAAACGGGATCGGACACTTCGGCTTCTTATTTGGAGTCATTGGTTTTGCATATGGTCCTTTACCCCGTGGTACAGGCTAAAGTTTATGAGGAAATCCAAAGCTTTATCCCTCAAGGACAAATCGCATTTTCTGACTCCAAATCGTAAGTTAATTACTGAACCCGGTAAACCGATTTTTATCAAAGCAAGTACGCAATGGCTTGGAATTTTTAAACCAATTAGGATGATCTACACCCGGGCTGTTATGCTGGAGGTCCATCGTCATACAAAAGTGGCCCAACATTACATTCCTCGAAAAGTGTCTCAGGACGTTCAATACAAAGATTATATAATACCCAAAGTAATACAAAATAGTTTAAATTTGAATACGAAAATTAATATGATACCGTGAAATTTTTAATTTTAAAATCGTTAAAATCTGTAAAATTGACTGGTTGTGGTGTTGTGGATGACTTGAAGATTTAAAATATTAAATTGATTTTCTTCGGGTTTTATTGTTTTAAATAGGGAAACGTGGTGATGACAGATCTGCATACGGTATTCAATTGTCCTCAGATTTGGGACGATCCTCAACCCTTTAAACCCGAACGATTCGTTGGGCTAAATGGAGAACTTGTCAATCAACAGCATGTCATTCCCTTCAGCGTCGGCAAGCTTGTTGAATTTATTTAATTGGAGTCGGATTAATTTAATAAATTTGATTTTAGGGAAACGAAATTGCATTGCGGAGAATGTGGCGGAAGTGATCTCATTCCTGTTTTTCACATCGATTTTGCGGAAATACGAATTGTCGGCAGTTCCAGGGGAACCGGTCCCGAGAGGGGATATGCAAGTTGGGATTACATCCAGACCTTATCCGTTCAGCATTCTTATTTCTAAACGAAAATAATTCGGTGGTTCTAGACCACATATTTATATAGTAGAACCCTATCTCATCTTATCTTATAATCTAATTCTATGTTAGTTAAATGCAAATCTCGACAATGGAAATCGTTGTAATTTTAAACCTAGAACCCATCGATGTAAACTGGATTCAGTTGCCTTGATATTCTTAGGAGTTATTGTACGTTGGCCAAAGTATACTTTTTCATGATTATCAAGCAAACAACAAGTTAAAAATGCATAATTAATGATTAACGATTATTAAATGCATTTTTATGCGAAAAGCCAATTTTCAAGATTTTATTGTTACTATCATAAACCTCTGTCACATCGATTTTATATGTAATCAAAACATTTACCTCAGTATTCACAACAATAAATGTATTGATATAATCATGATCCAGCAGTATTGATAACATTCTTAGGTAATGTGACGAATTCTCCGCTATTTGAAGTTGAACTAGTAAGTTGAGTCCTATGAAAAATAGGATTGTGTGATAAAAATATCGAGTTACAGGATTTTTTTATTGAGAGCATTTTTGAAATCAAACCGTCGCAGAGTTTGTCCACCCTGATGTTCCTACCAGTAGTCCCACAGATCTCGACGAGAAAAACAAATCAAAAAATTCCATGAAGGGCACAAAATAACTTAAACACCGGTCCCAGGTTACGAATGGTTATTTCCGATTCCTGATTTGTTATGGTTCCATTCCATGATCGCAGTCTCTTTTCGTTCATTAACTCGAAAAAGTTCTCTCGCCAGCGGTGAATAAATTTAATGATCCCAGATTCTAATAGTTGTTCCATTTGTCTAATCAAATACCATTGCAGATGCGTAAACGCGGCCATAAATGCCGTGTTCTTATTAATGTCCTCATTTACTCTTATACACTGATAGTTTGGGAGCAAACTTTGTATCAGGTCTAGCGCTTGGGTCGAAGTAGATGCTGATATAGTTTCGTCATAATAAGCAAACTTCTGATCCTTATTCGATAAGTACTCAACCAAAATAGATTCCGATAACGCCGGAACAGTTCTAATAGTTGCGTTTACCCGGTCACTGATTTCATGAAAAATGAACGTGGGTTTAAGGTACACAGATGGGTGGATCGAGGAACTAGTAGATTCATGTTCTACTAAGATCTTATAATTGTTGTCAACTAGCTCTCGAAGATTTCGTAGTGGCCTTATTGGCGTCGGAACTATCAATTCTACTGTTATGCATTCCTGGTAGAGGTACAACAGAGCAGATGAAGTCGCTGAAATCAATATACTGATCACTGTAGCTTTTTTCAATCCAGTACTGTTCCCGAATGAAATCGCCCAAATTATGAACAAATTTTTAAAAATCTTTGAGATTTTCCACGCTTTGACTATCAATGTCAGGAAAATCGTAAGAAAGATAACTTCAAAAACCCAAGTAATCCAAACTGTTACGTGGAAAGGAGACAGCCAAACGAAGAGAGATACATTTACAGAGCTGACTTTAGTAACGCAGTAAATAAGGCGACCGGCATAACTTCCTCGATAGAACATTCTATTTACAATTGTTTTTGAGTATCCAGCCAAACTTGTAGTGTACACCAGAGTTCTTGTTTCAGATCTTCCAACGAACCTGAACTTAATTTTCGACGCTGCTGACAGTGTTTCAAAAACCAAATGCGCTGCCTGACAGTGACGCCCCATATAATTCGTCAACGCCGTTCTGCCCCATAGGGTCTTCAGACATTTGTAATTTAAATTCCTATGATTAACCGGAAGGACGTAATTACCCCAGTATTCTTGATAAGACAAGGGAGTTTGGGTCGAAATATCTCGTAAATTTGCATGCGTCCACCCTTCGCAAGGGATGCACAGGTATGCCCACGAGTAGCCAAGGCAAGGTCTTTTGGTATCCGAGTTTACAACTGTATTGCAATTTTCATTAAGAATAATCACATACAACGAGACCGGCCAAGTTTCAAAGATTTTAAGATACGAGTTCAAAATTGATTCGTCTTTTTCAACTGGTATGAAAATGACGTTTGAGTGTTTTTTAGACATTTCTTTATAATCACTCCATTCCAAGTAAGTGATTAACGACCAAAATGTTTCTCCGGTAGGAATGTCGCCTTGAATTACGAGGCTGATGCTGCAGGATTCGAAGAAATTATATACCGGTAGGACAGATTTGGTTACGTTTTGATTGGCATCGGCAAATGTCCAGACTGAATTAAATTTGTTTGTGTGGATTATCTGCTCTACGATGTCTGTGTATTTGTTTCCTGTTGATAAGGTTTTAAAGTGTAAGGCACATTGACCAAACGATCGTAGATTTAAATAAATCTCCTTAGCTGCTATACCAAATCCTAAGTTAGCAACAATGATGTTAGCAATCAAGATGGTTAAAATGTAATAAGTCATATTGTGGAAGAAAGTTTTAATAACTAGCACTACGTTAAAGTGAGGATAAATCTTAAAGATGCTTACAATATAAGTAGCTCAATTTGAAACTCGAAATTGCTTATTTTTAGTTTGGCAAACTACGATATATTTTATGATTTTACTGCACATTATCCACATCGATGTATCTCATAATATTTGAGTTTTAGCCTAAAAATGTGACTTCAGACCACAAACCCCTGGGCTATGCATGACGGAATTAGCGGACATATCGAGGTTATTTAATCAACTGAATCTTGGGCTGCTTATCAATGATAATTTACTGAAAAATAGAACTGATCTCAAGTTATCGCACAGACACCACAAACAAAAACATTTACTAAACATAAACGAACGAAGTTTCTAGAAGTATCACCGATATTTGATGGATAACATTTATATCGGTATTTATGGTATGCCTGGAAATAATACCGGATGCCCGTTAATCTATTAAGAACATTGTTTTGAGGTTTTAGAAAACTCTTATGAGGCCACCGGATAGCCCAATCCATTTTAAATGGATTGGGCTATCATAATAACCTGGACAGATGTAATTTTTAAAATAATTGTATTTTATGATTACTATATGCCATGTTAACCGCTTAGCCCTATTATTTTTAAACAATACAGGATACGGAGCTTTGAGAGAGGGATAGGATACCAAGCTATATGTGAGGTAGTTTATTAGGTGGGGGTAGGATACCAAGCTATGTGAATAAGTAGGTAGGGGTGGGTAGGTTACAAGGCTTGGCGAGGTAGGTAATGATAGGATATACCGAGGCAGGTAATGATGGATAATGCCGAGCTATATCAGCTCATAAGTCTCGTCAGAACAAGTAGGGCCCTGCCCAACTTTTAGCGGTCTCCCCACCAAGTCTTTTTTTTTAAATATCAGATCTGTTTCCGGTATTGCAGGGAGTTAGACGGAGGCTTACTCAGTGCCTTCCTATTCGCAGTTTATATGGATGATCTGAGTATTTTCCTAAATGCAAAGAACCGTGGTGGCCTAATTTGTAACAAACGTATCAATCATCTAATCTATGCTGATGACCTTTGTCTCATTGCTACGACCCTATCAGCAATGACCGTCCCTGTGTTAAGTACGCCGAATCGGTAACTCTTCAGTTCAATTTAAATAAGTCCGAGCTACAATGTTACACACCAAAGTTTCTCAACCAAGTCAGGAATGGCTTATCTCTATCTTTTCAAGGGGCTCATTTATTTCACAAAGAAACAATTAAATATCTAGGAATCAGTATTAATTGCAACATTAAATACGACGAAAGCATGCTTAATGATGATTGTGAAAGAAAGAAAAGAACCTGTGAACTATATATGCGGGCATATATGGTATGTTCATTTTTTGCTATCTGTTCTCCGATAGTTATAAGTAAGCTATTTAAAACTTATTTCTTAAATATATATTGTTGTAGTGTATGGGATCTTGCTGTTAAAAGACATGATGATCTTAAACTGGCACATAATGATGCCCTTAGGATTATTTTTAACCTTAAGAGACGTTGCAGCGCTTTGGAAGCGTTTGTATATAGAGGGTTATAAAATATTGACGCAGTAATTAGAAGAGCTATTTACTCACTTCAAACTAGGATTAAATTAAGTACCAATTCACTCATTAAGTCGATTTACAATACAAAATTTCACGATGACTGGCTATCTCAATCGTTCCTCGCTAAATTGTAGAAAAAAATCTTATATTCTACGAATAACACGGACTAATCTCTAATCCATAATTTTAAATTCTTTACCGATGACCGACGACCAGTACCGTCTATTATTTTGGATCTGTATGTTTGATAATAAGGTCTGACGAAATAAAAGTACAATACAATACAATATTATTATTATTTACTTTTTAATTAAACAATAAATGCAATCAATATACAAATTTTTATCAGTCAAGAATAATTTCATTCTTAAATATTTAATCAATGAAAGGTTTTATCATTTTCTGCTCCCTTCACTCAGCCATTACAAATATATTAAATCGACTGATGAAACTGATGAATCCCATTCTATTTTAACTAATCTAAACGTTAGGTTAGGTTAGTATCATAAGTAGCAACTTGAGTTATTTGCCCAGTGAGGTAGTGCGTCGATAGTCTCATGTCTTTCTTTATTGAAAGCAATATTGGCACCAACCGGTTTTTCATCCATCTTAAATGCGTTTCTGCAGCCTTGATATTCGTACTAGTACCGCAGATCTCGGCAATAAAAATAATACAAAAAATCCCATATAAAGCACAAAATAACTTTAAAAAAGGTCCCAGATTCTGTATTGTAATTTGCGATTCCTGATTTGTTATGGTTCCATTCCATGATCGCAGTCTCTTTTCGTTCATTAACTCTAAGAAGCTCTCTTGCCAGCTTTGAATAAACTTAATTATCCCAGATTCTAATAATTGTTCCATTTTTCTAATCAAATACCATTGCATATGTGTAAATACGGTCATAAATGCCGTGTTCTTATTAATGTCCTCATTTACTCTTATACACTGATAGTTTGGGAGCAAACTTTGTATCAGGTCTAGCGCTTGGGTCGAAGTAGATGCTGATATAGTTTCGTCATAATAAGCAAACTTCTGATCCTTATTCGATAAGTACTCAACCAAAATAGATTCCGATAACTCCGGAACAGTTCTAATAGTTTCGCTTATCCTATCACTGATTTCATGAATAATGAACGTGGGTTTAAGGTACACAGATGGGTGGATCGAGGACCTAGTAGATTCATGTTCTACTAACTATGGACACTATTTGGGTGTCAAACGAGTTAAGGACTGTAATTTTGCGAATAGACTAATTCGACCATGCTGATTACGAAAATCATAATTTTAGCTCTGCCAATTTAGGTCTAGTGGGTCAAAAGTAGGTGGGAAGGTCAGGGACCGCGCAGTTTCAGCTAAAAGTTAGCAGTGGCGAGAAGGGGGGAAGGAGAAGAAAGTCGAGTTTTCCACTTTTCGTCCCTTTTTCTTGCGAAACCGCTCAGAAGATAGGGCGCTAACATTGGAAGGATCGGGAAAATAACATTGCGCTGGTATTAGCATTTTCAGGAAAAGGGAACGGGAAAATACTATAGGAAAGTCCAAACTCACGCCGGTTTTTTGACCTTCCCACTTACTTTTGACCCACTAGACGTCAATTGGCAGAGCTAAAATTATGATTTTCGTAATCAGCATGGTCGAATTAGTCTATACACAAGATGACAGCCCTTAACTCGTTTGACACCCAAATAGTGTCCATTGTAAGATCTTATAATTGTTCTCAACTAGCTCTCGAAGATTTCGCAGTGGCCTTATTGGCGTCGGAACTATCAATTCTACGGATAAGCATTCTTTGTAGAAATATAAAAGAGCAGCTGAAGTTGTGGAAATCAGAAAAATCATTGCAGTACTGACTTTTCTTTGGCCAGTACTGTTTCCGAAAGAAAACGTCCAAATTATAAACAAATTTTGACCAAACTCGGAGAACTTCCATACTTTCCCTGCCAAAGTCAGAAAAATTGTTAGGGAGATGATGAAAAATAGCCAAGTCAGCCAAACTGTCATTTCAAACGGAGAGAGCCATACCGAAATTGATAAATTTACGGAGCTGCTGTCTTTGGTAATGCAGTAAATGAGGCGACTTGCATAATTTCCTCGATAGAACATTCTATTTACCATTGTTTTTGAGTACCAAGCAAAACTTGTAATGTAATCCAGAGTTTTTGTTTCAGATCTTCCAACGAACCTGAACTTAATTTTCGAAGCTGCTGACAGTGTTTCAAAAACCAAATGCACTGACTGACAGTGACGTCCCATATAATTCGTCAACGCTGTTCTGCCCCATAGAGTCTTCAGGCATTCGTGATTTAAATTTAGATGATTAACCGGAAGGACGTAATTACCCCAGTATTCTTGATAATACAAGGGATTTTCGACAAAAATACCATATATTTGTTCTTGAATCCATCCACCGCAAGGGATGCACAAATACCCCCACGAGTAGCCAAGGCAAGGTCTTTTAAGATCCGATTTCACAACAGTATTGCAATTTTCATTAAGAATAATCACATACAAGGAGGCTGGCCAAAGTTTAAACATTTGATTATAGGAGTTTAAAACTGATTCGTCTTTTCCAACGGGTATGAATATGACGTTTGAGTGTTTTGTAGACATTTCTTTATAATCACTCCATTCCAAGTGAGTTGTTAAGGCCCAAAATGTAACTCCTGGAGGAATATCACCATGAATTACGAGGCTAATGGTACAGGATTCGAAGAAATTGTAGACAGGTAGAACGGATTTGGTTACGTTTTGATTGGCATCGGCAAATGTCCATATTGAATTGAATTTGTTAGTGTGGATTATCTGATCGACGATGTCCGTGTATTTGTTCCCTATCGTTAATGTTTTAAAGTGTAAGGCACATTGGCCAAACGATCGCAGATTTAAATATATCTCCTGAGTTGCTACACCAGATTCGAAGTTTGGAACAATTATGTGTAGAATCAATAAGATGCCTAAAAAATTTGAATTCATTTTGTGTTTGGTTTTTATTACTTTTAAACAATTTTGGAACAACTGCACAATTTTTAAAATTATTCATGCGAGCTGACACTATCAAACAATTTCTCGTACTATTTAGATCAACAGCATTTCTTATTTTTTATACGATAAACATTTTTCGATCGATGGAATTGGTGATTATGGTTTGTGATGAGGTGATGACAAATATGTGTGGTTGGTTTATTTTGTTCTCTAGATTTTGTTTTTATAAAACGTAGTTTTTATAATATCGTTAAATGTGGCTCATTGAATTTAAGTAGGCTGACATATAATTTATTTTACTAGTTTAAGGTATTTCAAACTCTCGCCGGATGTGTTTTTCCTTATTAATTTTGAGGTTAAGAAAATATTTTAGCATGTCTGACACGGAAACATTCCCATCTCTATAATTTCCATACCTGGTCTATCAAGAAAAATAAACCAAAACTAACATTAGAGCTGCCTATTTTTTACATGCTTTGTCAGTTGAATATTAAAACTAACTAAACTGGACATTTAAAATACTCACAGAGTTAGATTAAGTTTTGAATGCAACAAACTTGAAAAATATAACGGGTGGTGCAGTTGGGAATGTTCTTTTGTCAGGCCGGATGTTGCCATACATCATACTAATACCTAACTGCTTTGCCTTGGGCTATCTCAATTGCTTTAACCTTACCTTAGTGGCGCGTGCCAGCAATGTGTATCTATTGTCGAATTTATTTTGTCCTACTTTTACTGTCAACACGCGTCTCTAATATTTTTTACACATATTCGTAAAGGATGTTTTTTTAAGATTTCGAAGTATTAAAGAAACTTTTTTTTTAATTTTAACGAATTTTGGAAAAGACACGGACAAATCTGAGTGAGAACATTCTGTCAATTAAAAATAAGGGTTGCATATTTAAATTTTCAATATAAACATAAAATACCATTATATATATATATTACAATGCAATTAGTTTCTGTTATCATCAGTCATCATTAGGG
Source organism: Desoria tigrina (assembly GCA_906901685.1). NCBI lineage: Eukaryota > Metazoa > Arthropoda > Collembola > Entomobryomorpha > Isotomidae > Desoria > Desoria tigrina. The sequence continues at coordinate 6,660,957 of CAJQTU010000008.1, read as the reverse complement.
ACAACATAATATGCAAAAATGCAATTATTCCCGTTGAACCTACGCCCATGAGACTTTGTAGGGTTATTAGTGGCACTCTTACAATAAGTTTAGAGCCATTCATATTTTGCATTTTTTGCATATTTTACAGTTTAATATTTTGCATATTTGGCTATTTTAGGATTTTTGAGTATCAAAATAGTATAATTTATGTAAATCCAGGTCATTTTTCTCTCTTAGGGTGAATTTTTTTTGGACATTAGCATTCCAAAAATTAAATTTATTTTTAAGAAAATCGAACTGGAGTTCCCTTTAAAACTTTTTGTAGTTGCGAATTGCTACATGTTCTGATTTTATAAGAGAATTTTTTAAGAATTAATGACTTTTATGCTATTTTTGTTTTAAAGGGTATACTTTTAACTTTTTTGGTTGCATATTTTGCTTCATATTTTGACCATTTTTAGCTGCATTTTTTGTTGTCGCTAGTCATCATACAATGATGGAATCAACTTCATCATCAACAACACAAATACTCTATTAGCAGGGGAGTGGCTACTTTACAATTTTACAGTTAATATAGAAACTTAGTTAAGCATTTCTAAAAGGTAATTCTAATATTCTGCATCTGAGTTCTACGAAAAACTGGGTAGTGTAATTACAAGTATCCATTTCCAGTATCTATTTATAGAGCGCATTATTGAAATCAAACCGTTCCAAAGCTTGCTGACCATCCTGCTCCCTGAAGTGACACAGATCTCGACGATAAAAACCAGACTAAAAATTCCATGAACGACAAAAAATAGCTTAAAAAACGGTCCCAGGTTACGAATGGTAATTTCCGATTCCAGGCTTGTCTGTGTTTTATTCCCTCTGTCCCGTCTCCTCGCAATATTCCTTATCTTAACAAAGTGATTTCGCCATAAATGAATAAACTTAAGAATTCCAGATTCTAATAACTGCTCCATTCGTTCCTTCAAATACTCTCGTAAATGCGTAAACAAGGCCATGAAGATAACGTCCGGATTAAGGTCCTCATTTACCCTAATGCATCGATAATTCGGTAGAAAAGATTCCAACCTATCCAAAGTCTCTGTTGAAGTAGATGCAAATTGATTGTTGTCCAAATAAGCATACTTTTGATTCTTATTTGTCAAGTGCGAAACGATGACCGATTTCGAGAGAGCCGGAATAAATGCCAAACTTAAGTTTAACTTATCGCTAATGTTATGAAAACGGAACGTGGAGTTCAGGGAGTCAACAGGATGGGCCACGAAATCCCTAGCTTCGTCATATCTTATCAAGAGCTTGTAATTGTTGTTAATTAGCTCACTAAGGTTTCGGAGTGGCCTTATTGGCGTCGGAACAATTAATTCAACCGACAGGCATTCCTTATACATAAAGAACAGGGCAGATGCAGTTGTTGAGATGAGGACAATAATTGCTTTTGTAAGTCTGGTACTGTTCCCGAATGAAATCGTCCAAATTACAAAGAAATTTTTACCGATCGCTGAGAGCTTCCACGTTTTATCCATCAATGTCAGATATATAATTAAAAGAGCGACGACAAAAGCCCAAGTCGTCCAAACTGCTATTTCAAACGGAGACAGCCAAACGGAAACGGATAAGTTTACGGAGCTGCGTTTTGGGAGACAGTAAATTAGGCGGCTTTGGGAATTTCTTAGATAAAACAGCCCATTTCCGTCGTTTTTAGTGTAGTCCTGCAAACTGATACCGTATTTTAGATTTTTCGAATCACCGTCTCTAATGAATCTGAACCCGATTTTAAAACTTGAGAGTAGTGTTTCAAAAACTAAGTGAGGTTCGGTGCAGCCACGCAATCTGTAGTTCGTCAACTCTGTTCTGCTCCAAAGAGCCTTGAAACATTGGTAATTTAAATTTTTAAGAATTACTGGGAGGGTATAATTCATACAATGCTTTTGATAATGCAAGGCATGTTTCGGTTTAATGCGTTGATTTTGCTTATGTAGCCATCCTTGGCGTGGGATGCATAAGTAGAGCCATGTGTATCCCATGCAAGGTAATTTGGTATCTAATTTTGGAATATCGCAATTAAAATTTAAAAGTACTATGTACATGGATGCGGTCCAAATTTTGAACATTTCACTATATGGGTGTACAATTAATTGATCATTCCCAACTGGTATGAATATGACGTTTGAGTGTTTTTTAGATGTTTCTTTATATTCACTAAAATCCAAGTAACTAGTTAACGCTAAAAATGTATCTCCGGTGGGTATGTCACCTTGAATAACGATGCTGATGCTGCAGATTTCAAAGAAATTGTAGACAGGTTGGACGGCTTTAGCTATTGTTTGTTTAGCATCTGCAAATGTCCATACCGAATTGAATTTGTTAGTGTGGATAATCTGTTCCGCAATGTCTGTGAATCTATTCCCTGAGGACAAAATTTTAAAATGTAAGGCACATTGGCCGAAGGGCCTAAGATCTAAATTAATCTCAGCAGTTACTATTGCTATACTGGTGAATCCTAAGTTAACAACTAGGATGTTCAGAATCAAGGCACTAAAAATGTAACAACTCATATTTTAGAACTTTTTAAAAAGAAACGGAAAAATGTAAATGTATATATTCAGAGGTTTTTGTTTCTCTTAAATTGTTTGGTTTTTTGCAATTCCGAAAGAGAACTTAAACCTAAATTTTCAAAAGTTATTTGTACGAGAATAGTCACTTTCCAAAATTTACACAAATAGCCTTCAGATTCGTTATTTTTTTTTTTACATTTTCTGGATTAAATGTGAGTTTGAAAGAATGAAAGTTTTGGGTTGGTGAAGGCAATAACTGTTCTCATGTTTTGTTTTTATGGATTTTAACGTCGGATGTGGTTCGTTATATTCATTGCTGCGGGGTTTTGGGTTTACTTATTAAGGGGTAAAACCCCTTACTGTGAATACTTTGTCTGTCCGTCTGTCCTTCCGTATATGCTCTAACTCTCGAACGGGTGACTTAAAAAAAATTCGGGAAACTATTGATGACTGTCCAGAAGGAGCTGAGTTCGTTTGAGGGTTATGTAGGTCATAGGTCAAAGTTCAAGGGTGTAAGGTCAAAGGTCACAGCAACCCTACGTTTGTGATACGTTGTTGGTAAGGTACGTTCAAGTGCTATTCGGCAATGTATATGATTTCACTTTATGGTTGGGGGAATGTGAGATTTTTGAATAAAATGACTCCCGTGTCGGACAACGACGTGAATGTTATTTGACGTCTTATTGCGGACGGTTTCACCCCTTTTGATGTGCGTTTGCAACGGTTGATTTCGTTGTTTAAGATATTTAGGAATCCCCGCCGGATGTGTTTTTCTTAAAACGATTTGCTTAAGGGACTAGGAGAGTTCTACAGTTCATTTGACACGGGAGGATTCCCAACTGTCACTATATTGTTCATACCTGGACTTAATACATCAGATTGATCACATATATACAATTATATTAAATATGGCTCTTTGAATTTTAGCAATAATCACTTTATAACGGGTATAATTTGTTTCACTACTTAAGGTATTTCGTAAACTCTCACCGGATGTGTTTTTTCTATTACATATTAAGAGCTATTTGTTTTGCGGTTTAAGAAATTTTTTGGAGGATCTGGAACAATTGCGAATTTGAACTATTGATATATTTTTTAGACCTGATTTGACTACAAAATAAATAAAAAAAAATAACAATGAAAGTATCCATCCATAAATTAATTTAACATTGTTTATGGCGATTGAAAATTAAAATTTTAAAATAAACCGGACGGATTGATACCCAACGGATTGTTCTGCCCGGGCTGTCGTAATTACCTAGTATTTTTTAATACACTAGAAATACATGGATTTACTTTTGAGTTTGTTGTGCTTTTGACTTTTACACGATTCTCCAATACTAATGACATAAGACTGCTTTATACTTCAGAAATCTAATTTAAAAATCCGAGTGGGTAGTGGGTATGAATAAAAAAAAAGTTGAATATTGAACATTTCACAATGAAAATGTAATAACCTTGTAAAACATCGTTTAAGCTACCATCAGTCATCATGAAATGATCGAATCGTGTTTTTACAGCACTCTTATTAAACGTAAAGTACATAGCAATTAATTTAACACAATAGAACCTTGGTTTTGAATGAGCGAGCAGATAATTTTTTGTCCGATGTTTCGGTACAATTTCTTTTGGTGCTTTACTTTACTACTAACTAATTACTAATATTATGAATTATGATGTTATTATGCAAGGAGCCCGAAATAAATTGTGGCAAGTGATGTTTGCGCTAAAATATGCCCCTGGAGCAGTCCAATTTTTCATGATTTCCTTTTAAATCAATGAATTTAGGCTTTCGTTTATTCTTTGGTTCAGGAATTTATCAATAGGAATGACTTGCAAATTCATATTTTAACAGTTGCAATTATTAAAGCGTTTCATCTCATTTCAATCAAATTCACCTGAAAAATCCTATGCAATTTATTCTGGAAAACAGTTTACAAGAATACCACATTTCAAACCCCATCGGGTCAAACAGGGAGTAGACATTTTAATCAACTTTAACCCCTACCAGGAGGGGTAGACATAATAATTTTGCAAAAACTGCGAGACTAAAATCACGAACGGACAGACATAGCAATCGCATTAAATGTTTTTGCTTCTGTAACTTACGGATTTACTATTTATCCTCCAGTTTCAATAGGGAGAGGAGTGATAATATAGTATTTTTTGTGTGACAATGATCATACACGTCGGAAAAAATTAAAGTAACATCATTTTAATTAAGAGTCGACCTGGTCCAGGTTCTTGAAAGTTTGTAACGATGTAGTTTAGCCAATAATCTTGTCCAGAGCCAGAGACAACATAAAACTTCGCATTGGAACTTAAGGGGGGGTTTAAAAAACTATGGAAATTTTGATTTCCCTATCTAAACCAATGTTAAAAACCGATTTGCGGGGGGGCTCCCACAGCCCCAACCGATCCATCAATCGAACTAATTTTTTTTTCTAAAAATTCCTTAATAAATTCAATATTAGAGATGCTCCTTCGATTTTTTAAGTTTTTTGTACCACACCGGCAAACCCCGTAGTTACAAAAATTTCGGCTTTTTGATGACACTGTTGTGAATTAAACTGAGTTTTTAAGGTGGTTCTAACAAGAAACTAAAAAATCGAAGGAGCATCTCTAATATTGAATTTATTAAGGAATTTTTAGAAAAAAAAATTAGTTCGATTGATGGATCGGTTGGGGCTGTGGGAGCCCCCCCGTAAACCGGTTTGGCCACTTTTTTAATACTTTCTGAAAAGTGTGAAAGTAAGTGAAAATTGTCGTTGCTATGGGCATTTGCGACGGTAACTATGGCAACTTCAACGATCACTATGGTAACAAGCCACATAATGGTTACGTTACCAAGCAAATTTTCAAATTGCTTAGGTTTTTGATGAAAATCACCATCAAAGTTTTGTCGTTATGTGTATCTATGGATGGCCATTTTAGGCAGTAAAATATTTTTTAAACCCCCCCTTAAAGTATGATTTTTTTGTTCGTCTTGTCTAATTATTAATTGGCATAGCTGAAAAATAATCCCACTAACAGTGTATCTGGGCATAGGATTTTTCAAGGTCTCTTGTCAAAAATCCATTAAGACTCACTTCAAGTGCCAGAATACGAAATTAAATCGATAAAAAATCACTTTAGATGACCATGATTTCGGTCAAAAGCATGTTCGGTTTAAATGCTATTTCATGTATTACTATTCACCTATTCACTGGAGCAAGTGGCCAAAAATTTCCATGTACTCATGTAATGATAATAATTCCAATGACATTTAAAAAATGGAATGCTGAAGGTCACGTCACTTCAACTTGTTAAATGATAAGAAGTATTTAGGTTTATCATTGATAATCAGTGACTGTCGGGCCGTGATTCTAACCGGACTGAATTTATGAGACATAATTTCCTCCTTACGATTATAGTGTCAAAACAAAACTCAAATCATAATAATTATTGAAATATGATTCTTCTGCTTATTGCAACCGTTGTTCTGGGCTACTTTGTCCTCTTCTACGTCAATGAAATCTATCAGAAAATTAGAATCGGAAAGAAAATACCACCAGGTAAGTTATCATTCAAATTTAGCGAATTTAATACAATCTCTAGGAATGATTTTCTGGAGTATAAAGTTTAAAATTCGAAAAATTTATCGATTTTTAATCAATTTAAAAAAATTAAATTAAAATTATTTCAAAAGGACCATGGCCCTTACCCCTTATTGGTAATCTCCATCAGTTGGCGATGGCAGATAGCAGACCTGACCTTGGAATCGCAAAGCTTGCAGAAAAATATGGGGACTTGTGCCGACTTCGACTCGGTTCTACTGAAACAGGTATGTTTTTTCATGGAAGAAATTATGCCATTTAAAAATTAAAAACTCCTCATAAATGAAATAAAATTAACTTATTTAACATTTTAATTCCAGTTATAATGACCACCCACGAAGCAGTCCGAAGCATTTTACTACACAAGGATGCGATGGGCCGAGATCTCTGTGGAACTCTTTTGGACCGAAACAAAGGACAAAAAGCAGGCATGACTTGCAATCAATTCTCTGTGACATCAAACAATTAAACCCCTTGAAACTTTATTTAAAATTAAGCTAGCTTATTGATGTTTGTTTGTTTGTTTGTTTGTTTGTGGGTAGTTTATTTTTTTATTGGAACTTAACTCCCCTTCTTCAATCTTCTCTAGTTAGAAGAAAAAACTCCCTATACAGATAATAACTTTTAAAGTTTGAATGAATTATATAGATACGACGATACGATTAGGGATGATTTCCATAATATCAATAATAAACCGTTGCAAACACACATCGCAAAAGGGTGAAACCACACGCAACAAGACGTCGAATAACAATTAACGTCGTTGTCCGACAAGTAGGAAGATTTTATACAATCATCTCACAGTTCCCCAACCATAGAGTAAATTTGTATACGTCGTTGAATAGCGCTTGACGATACCTTTCTAATGACGTTAATTATTGACGTTAAAAAATACGACCTTTGACCGTACACCGTTGACCTTTGACCTACACGACCCCCTAAAACGAACTTAGCCTTCGTTCGAAAGTCATAAATGATTTCCCGAAAACAAAAATATTCAACCGTTCGAAAGTTAGAGCGCAAACACACAGACGGACGGACGGACGGACTGACGGATTGAGTAAAAACATTAAAGGGTTTCACCATTTAATAATTCAGTCTTTGAATTCGACAGGGATACTGTTCAGTCAAGGTCCAAAGTGGGAAAAAATTCGGATGTGGACTATAAAAAACCTGAGAGATTACGGATTTAACAAATCTTCGTCGATGGAGGCTGACATCCTACTTAATATTGATTCAATGCTCGAAAAAACGGAGAAATCCCTGGGATCGGATGGGACGGGGACTTTGGAGATCAAATCCTGGTTTACGGTTCCGGTCTTTAAATTCATTTGGAAACTGTTAGTTGGACATTGTACTTCGGAGGAGGAAGTCATGTTGGCTCGTCTCCTTGATAAAAGCGAAGGGATGATGAGAGCTGGGATTTTTGGAACTGGCATAATTAACGCGTTTCCATTCATCCGCTTCATATTCCCAAAAGCAACGGGGAATAGCATCATGATGGAATTCTTCGATGAGTCCTATGCTGTTACCAGGGTTCGTGCTTTTGGATTTCGTGAATTGCTTTGAAATGAGTTATCGGGCATTTTATTAAAAAAAATTCACCCAACTTCGTTACACATGTACACTAGAGATGTAAAAAGCACAATTTAACGGCTGGGGTCTTTGATTTAGTATGTGGCTCGATACGGTTTGGAAATTAGTATTATTTAATAAACCGTTGCAAACGCACATCTCAAAAGGGTGAAACCACACGCAACAAGACGTTGAGTAACAATTCACGTCGTTGTCCGACACGTAGGATGATTTTATACAATTATCTCACATTTCCCCAACCATAGAGTAAAATCGTTATTACACATATATAGTCGATATTCGGAAAAATTACGACCTTTGACCGTACACCGTTTACCTTTGACCCTAAAACGAACTTGGCCTCCGTTCGAAAGTCATAAATGATTTCCCGAAAACAAGAACCAAAAATATTCAACCGTTCGAAAGCTAGAGCGCAAACACACAGACGGACGGACAGATTGAGTAAAAGCATTAAAGGGTTTCACCCTTTAATGAGTAAGGCTTTGCAAATGTACATCAAAAAGGGTAAAATTACAGGAAACGAGACGTCCATTAACCTTTAACGTCGTTGCCCGACACGTTGGAGTTGCATTTAAGAATCTCAACGTACCCCAACCATATAGTAAAATCGTACACATTGTTGAATTGGAAAATCACAAACGGACGGACGCTCTCTTTACATGTTTCTGTTTTAAAAAAATATTTTTTTTTAATATTTCAGGAACTCCTCGATCAAACCCAATACGAGATTGATACTCCTCAAAGCTTCTTGGAAGCTTTCGTCAAAAAAATGAGAGAACCAAAAGAAAACAAAGACGATCCCACCGATATCTTCAATGGTCAATAAAATTTTATATTTTTCTGATTGCACAACCACATTTTAAACGGTTAAATACTTCCAGAATCGATGGTCTTTAACTTTAGATTAAATTACAATTTAGAACACGAATTCTCGATCCTATTCATGGACTTATTTCAAGCGGGATCGGACACGACGGCTTCATTTTTAGAAGGTATTGTCCTCATGATGATCCATCATCCCGATATCCAGGCTAAAGTCTACAAAGAAATCCAAGCTACTATCCCAGAAGGCGAAGCTGTAAGCTTTGAAGCTTCAAAATCGTGAGAACGGAGAGATTATGTATTATGTTGACTGTATTTAATTAACTCAAAGTTAATTAATTACGATTTAAAAAAAAAATATTTTGATAATCTTTAGAATGATTTACACCAGAGCCGTAATATTAGAAACTCATCGACATGTAAAGGTGGTTCAGAATTTCGTTCCAAGGGTTGCACTACAAGATATCGAATATAAGGACAATGTGATTCCTTTAGTAAGTGTTACGTTTGTGATTTTAAATATGGTGAATTTAAGTATTTTATGGTTCCAACAATGGTCAAATGAAGTTTATTTTTATGGTCAATTTAAGAGCTTTTAGAACTTGAAACAATAGGTCTCCGATGATCCTATAATTTTAATCATAATTAAACAGGATACAGTAATAATGACGGACTTACAAACGATGTACAATTGTACAAAACTGTGGAAAGATCCGGAAGCATTCCTACCCGAACGGTTTATTGGACCCAAAGGGGAGCTAATCAATCAGGAATATGTGATCCCATTTAGCATTGGTATTTTTTTTACAGTATTTAAAGAAATTTTTCATTTAAATAATTTAATTTGTGATTTTAATTTGATTTCTGTTGTAAATTAGGAAAACGAAACTGCATCGCGGAAACCATGGCTGAGATGACCGGGTTCCTATTTTTCGTGTCGATATTAAGGACGTATAAACTGTCGAGAGTTCCAGGAGAAGCACTTCCCCGAAAGGACATGACCGTTGGCTTTACATCCCGACCTTTCCCGTTCAAATTTGTGATTTCGAAACGGAAATCACAATGATGTGAATGTCAAAGTAATAATGCCAAATAAATAATGAATCGGGTTATTTTGAGTTGCATTTGGTGCTTATTATTGTCCAATTTATACAACTTACAGTTTTTCTCATCGCTGCGACATGTGAAATAGAAAATAAAAAATTATTAACAAAGTACAATCTAAAAAAAACTCCGATTTTTACCCGGTTTTCGGGATTTATCTCAAAAACGCTTCCATGTTCCACGGTTTTTTATTGCACATTCGGAATCTCCGTAAAATTTACAAAACGGTGTGTATGAAGTTGGAATTGAAACAACTTCGTGGTAGCGTATACTAATTACTAGAAGTTATACCGCAGAATAGCATATCAATGTAAATCAAATTAATGAACTCCACAATTAATTTTATAATTTCTAAAGAAGTTTAACTTCTGACATTAAGGCATCATCATCATATTAATTAATATAAATTCCTAGCCTAACGAGTGCCTATAATAATATTTCAAATTTTATTTCTCGTTACTTGGATGGGTTTCCCGAATATGCCGGTACATATTAGGCCTCGACTGGTATCCCTTACCACAGAATTTACATTTAAATTCCTTATTTTCATTATGAATCACTAAATGGTCCTTTAAATAGTTCCAATGACTAAACGTCTTGGAACAAACCTTGCAACTGACTCTAGTCTCAGAATGAACCGTCTTCTCATGTCGCCTCCGATTTTCGCAAATCCCAAACGACTTTCCGCAAAATTGGCAAGGGTACTTTTTGACCTTCGAATGGGACTTTAAGTGCTTTTTAAGGTCACCCGAAGTGACCCAATTTTTTCCACATTCTTCACATGTATACGACCTCTCATTCAAATGTCTCCTCGTATGGTTCGACCCAAGGTTACTATACTCTTGGTTTCCTTGGGCGTCTTTTCCTCAGGAGGTTGTCTCAGAACTTCGATTTCGAAATTCCATTTTTGGGCTACGGGAAAACAAACTATTTTACCCGTTTCTACAGCGATTTTTTAGAAATTTTTTGGATGAAAAATTCTGAAATAGACGATTTCGACTCCAAATTCATGATGAGTGTGATCAATAGTTCATGAAATGCAAGGATGTGATATGATAATGTTCATACATTCAACTGAAAGCAAAAAATCGTATTTCCTAAGCATTAATATCATTATTCATCATACTTCATCAATCTTCTACATTTTGTGCATCGATCTAAAGGTTACAAGTCAGAAAACAGTGTCGGTCTTAAGCGTTCTTAAATTCAATGATTGTAGAAGAATATTCGAATATGATAATGATATTACAGTGGACTAGTTAGAGTAATTCCAGCAGATAAACACTCTCTGGCGAGAATGAGTTGGAAAGGGATGCGGATGGGACTTCTGAGGAACTGACAAGGTCAAATATATTTTAGCGGCCTATAGTTCCAATGTTAAAGTTTCATCATTTCACCTAAGCTTTCGAATGAGACTAGTTTAAAAAATATCGCGGTGGTACAGTTGGGAATGTTCCCTTGTGAGCTTTCAAACTACAGACGTGGAACCAGTAAATTAAATACTGAAGCAGTTACTATTATTAATCTGTTATTCGAATTAAATGCAGCAATATTGGAGGATTCTGTAAAAATGGAACCCTATGAATTTAATATTTTTGAAGGAGTTGAAATTTCGGAAGACTTATTTTAGTCTAAATTTTAAAAATATCATAACAGAATAAGATAAATTTCATGATCTCATGTTAAAATTGTTATGTTTCTTGTGATTAGTAAATGTTACTTTTAATTCTAGCGATACTATTTGATGTTTTCAGTCATATCACATCTTCGCATTTCATGAACTATTAGATCACGATCACGCTCATCATGAATTTGGAGTCGAAATCGTCTATTTCAGAATTTTTCATCCAAAAAATTTCTAAAAAATCGCTGTAGAAACGGGTAAAATAGTTTGTTTTCCCGTAGCCCAAAAATGGGATTTCGAAATCGAAGTTCTGAGACAACCTCCTGAGGAAAAGACGCCCAAGGAAACGAGTATAGTAACCTTGGTTCGACCAAAATGCTTCTTGCACATTTTTTCCACAAATTTTACAATTGACAAGGGGCCGTTTCCGGTGACAAGTTTGGGAATGCCTATTCCTAGATCCTTCTGATGTGAATTCCTTATCGCAGACCCTGCAAGGGACTCTTACTTTAGAGATGTCAATTAGGAAGTGCATTGCAATATGTCCTGGCAAATGTGGATCACCATTTCGGAACTCTTTGTTGCATAAAATGCACCCATACTGAACCTTGCCAAATTTTGCATGCTTTTTGACAACGTGTCTCGCATATCTCATCGAATCTGATGCTTTCTTCCCAGTTCCAGGTTTCGGTCGTAAATCGACTCCACAGATGTGACATTTGTTAGAACCATGGCTGTCTGACCCCAACTGACTTGAGTCATGATAAACTTGGGTGTGAAGGCTGAGGAGCATTTCGGATTTAAAAATCATTTTGCATTCGGTGCAGCGATTTTTTACAGCGTTTTCCGTTGACAGGTGCTTCATTTGGATGTGCTTTTTCAGAGCTGGAACGTTGGAAAGTGAAACGGAACAAACGGGGCATTGCTTTGTCTTAAGGAAGTCTCCCAAATGAGACGTTTCGTGTTTCAGATGATCACAGGAACTGTTGAAGAGTTGGTAGCAAAATTTGCATTCTAAATCCTCTGTAATTTCATTTTTATGATCCAATCTGTCGTTTTTCGATGCAAAAACGCTTCCACAGTTGTTGCATTTCAGGCATTGGACAAAGGGGGTAATGTGGTCGGAAATTGATTGGAAATCTGGGAATTTTTCGTCGCAGGATTTGCATGAAAAGTTTGGTATCAGTTTCCGGCCTGATTTTAGGTATTCTTTTTTTGTGATGGAAATGGAGTAGTATTTTGATTGGAAATGAGTCAATTGGTGAGAGTAAATGTTCTCGAAAGTTGGTGTTCGTAAACCACAAATGAAACAAATGTTTGTTTTTTCCTTGGTATGGGTTGTAGAATGCCGTTGGAGTTCGCTCTTCGAAAAACATTCGAAGGGACAAAATGAGCATTTGTGATCCCGGTGTTTTTCATGGACACGTTGAATATGGGATTGTAGATACAATTTTGACACGTACATTTTATGACACCATTGGCATTTGAAATCTTTGGATTTTGTTCCTGGAAATGCTGAGTTGTCGCAACGGGTGAGGAGGACTCTGCATTCTGACATCTTTGAAAGATCACTAAATCGGAATAAGAGTACATATTTTATTTGTATTTTATTATACTTAGCCACTTACAAATTGATCTTTGTGATTGATCGAGTTGTGGTGGTGGATAATATTTTACTTAAATTAAGACAATAAAGTTTAAATCTCAATGGATAAGTAACTGTATTGAGGGGACTAACTATCTAACAAGGTAGGTGTCACACAGCCAAATCTCGGATTGGCATTTTTTTGCGATGAATGTACAACTCATTCAAACGTAAACGCAAAAAAAAAATTTAGGGTCCAATCTTATGTTTGATATTGTATAAAATCTCTAAACAATGGACACGCAAAAACAGTGTAGAAATGACAAATACAATACATCAAAAAAATTAGGAAAAAAATTAGAAAAAAGAAAATCTAAATATCTCGCCATAATTCGCTAGGGTTGTCGAGAAATCGGGGTGGGAAGTGTGGGGAAATGGGTGCGGGAGGTAAGAGGTTAAGCGAGCTAGAAAGAAAAGTCGTAAGGTAAAGAAGTCGAGTTTCCTCGCTCTCTTAACCTCTCATCTCCCTCACACATTTCCCCACACTTCCCACCCCGATTTCTCGACAACCCTAGCGAGATATGGCGAGATATTTAGATTTTATTTTTTCTAATTTTTTCCTAATTTTTTTGTAGATCGCATTTGTGATTCCTCATCTGTTTATTTGCGTGTCCATTGTTGAGAATTTTATAAAATATCAAACATAAGATTGGTTAGGCCGCTAATTTTTTCGTAATTAACGTTTGAGTAAGTTGTACATAGATTCAGCACAACAATGAAGTCAATCAAAGATTTGGCTCTGCGACACCTCCCTTATAAGTAAAACAAACGGTTTTGATTTTAAGGATACTTAGAAAATGGCTAAGGGTGCAGAACAGAGAACTGTATTTACTAACAATAAGTTCATTCTCTTTTACTTTTACTAAGGGCACTTCTAAATTCTTAATATTATTTTTAATTTGCTGACCTATTAATTAACTTGAATCACATTGACTTGATTGCGTATATATTTATCCCTTACAAATTAAAATATATATACTTCACAAAAACAGTCTCAATAAATTGATTTCATCAGAACTTACCATTGTTGAAGGAAAGAACTATTTCTCTTCACTTGAATACAGTCCTTGGATTTTTTAGGCTCCATTATATGTTTTTCGGCTTTTAGAGTCACGTTCTGAATTGTAATTAACTTGATTGTAAAGGTAGCTAATTGTATTAATAGTTTGCTTGGTTCTTAATTTTTTCTTGCCATGGAATAAGTTTCCGTTCAAAATAGCAGTCAGTCCGTTCCAGTCCCAAATAACAGTTGGCTTGAAATATCAGGAGTGGTTGTCAGTCACTTAACTTAAGAGCGATTTTAGCCGGTATACTTTCGGTTTATATTGTAGAAACACTATAAGAGAGTGATTTTAAAGCATATAATAAAAACAAGATATAATTGTATGCGTTCAACTACACAACATGATGCTAGGGGTAAGTTCACCTCATTTTTTACCTGTTTTTTCTCCAAAAAAGTCAACAATATTGTTGACTTTTTGTATGCTTGACAATGCATGCTCCTGACGCAGTGTTGAATATTAAATAGTATCGATTGCTTCTTTTCATTATACTTTTAAATATATGCTTCAGATACTTATAGAATATGAAATGATTTAAGAAATGTCAATAGTATAATTTATAGGTTTTTAAATGAACTTGTGGTGAAACAAAATATATTAAATTATGGGATGGAAATATACAAAGATTATGGATAACTTGTCAAATTTACGGAGTTAAAAAAATTAAGGGTGCTTGGAGAAAATAAATTAAAATTCCTTTGAAAATCCGGAAACTGTGTTTTTAATATATGAACCAAAATCATACACTTACAATATAATACCTTCTTTCACAAGTAAAGTTTTGCTTTGAGTTTAATCCTCATTAACATCTTTTTTTCGTAACCGATTCAGTGGCTAGAAGCATTGGATTCCACAATATATTTGTATTTAAATTATTTCAAATACAGTTTGACTTATTTCGGCAAGAGAAAATGGTGTCCAAGAGGTTAAAGCGAAAAAAAAAGTTTTGAGAGTATAAAAGACAGAATAAAATAGAATCTAGTTGATTTTCATTGTCCTCTTTTGTCTTTGAGGAGGAAAATTTGAGGGGCAAAGGATTACAGTTACTTTTGATCAGTATTGATAGCAACATTAAATAATTATTTAAAATAAATGTTAATCAAAGTTTACAAATTGGACTCGGATTTAAAAAAAAACGTTTCAAAATTTCAAAATTCATCCGGATATAATGGTCGGGACAAAATGGTCACGAACAAAATGGTCCGGACAAAATGGTCGACAGACAAAATGGTCGAGGATGAAATGGTCTAGGAAGTAATGGTCGGGATGGAATGGTCGCGTGAAATGGTCGCGGATATAATGGTCGGGATATAATGGTAGCTAAAAATGGTCGCGGACATAATGGTCTGGTTTTTTTATCAGCTTTAATTAATAGCAGATTATCATACCACACGGCAGCTCAATAGATAATAGATTATTAAGTCAATTTTTCATGAAAAATAAAATGTAATGAAATGCATGTAAATCAGTTTACATTTTCACAACGTAATTCAATGAGAAATCCCTCGAGAGGTATTGTAGTCTGTATTCCGTGACCAAGCTGGAATATGGCATTAAAAATGTTACAAATTATAAGTAGGTACTGTAGTCTTTTGAAAAGATCTCCCATGAACAAAATCAAAATCATAGACTTATAAAATATTTGAGTAGGTAGATTTAATTAAAAGATAAGTCCTAGTCGCATTCAGCTGTCTAAGACTATACAGCAGTACAATTCTATTCTAAATAATAATATTAGTGTGGTACAGTAAAGTATATAGTACTGCATACCGTAAAATAAAAATCGCCGACAGATAAGCAATAGGAAATGACAAAATTTATATAGAAAAATAGATTAATGGTTGTATTCAGCGGCCATCTGTACAGTGAAATGTGATTTAAAAAATCAGACCATTTTATCCGCGACCATTTCTTACTACCATTATATCCAGACCATTATATCCTCGACCATTCACTGGTACTATTACGTCCCGACCATTTTGTCTCCGACCATTTTATCCCTGGGACCATTTCCTCCACGACCATTTTATCCGCGACCATTATGTCCCGACCATTTTATCCGGACCATTTTGTCACCGAATCAACTTAATCACTCATTGTGAGATAACCTGATATGAGTGTACATACTCGACCTCGACTGATATCGCTTACTGCAGAATTTACACTTAAATTCCTTATTTTCATTATGAACCATTAAATGGTCCTTTAAGTAATTGTGGTGACTGAAAGTCTTGGCACAAATCTTGCAACTGACTTTCGTCTCCGAATGGACCGTCTTCTCATGTCGCCTCCGATTTTCGCCAATCCCGAACGATTTTCCACAAAATTGGCAAGGGTACTCCTTGACCTTCGAGTGGGACTTGAGATGTTTCTTGAGGTCCTGGAAATTGACCCAGGACTTGCCACATTCTTCACATTTATAGGTCCTCTCCTTCAAGTGCCGTCGGGTATGGTCAGGCAAAACTACTTCTTGTACGCTTTTCCCACAAATTCTACAGGTCACAAATGTTTTTTTTCGGTGACGTGCGTGAATATGATAACTTAGAAGCGTTTTATGCGGAAATACCTCACTGCAAATACTGCAAGTTACGTTGGGCCTCGAAATGTGGAACATGAAATGATTCGCGATGTGAGACGGTAAGTGAGGGTCACGATTCCGGAAACTCTTGTTGCATAGAATACAGCCGTACTCAACGTTTCCGAATTTCGAATGGTTCTTGGCAACATGTCGTCCATATCTTAGAGATTCCGATACCTTATTTTCCACCGTGTTTCTTAAATCCTCTTGGCAAATGTGACATTTTTTACTTCCGGATGAGCGAGACGAATGGTAAACTTGCTTATGAAGATCCAGAAGCATTTCGGATTTGAATATCATTTTGCATTCGGTGCATCGGTTTTTTACGACGTTTTCTGTTGAGAGATGGTTGGTTTGGATGTGTTTTTTTAGAGCTGGAACGTTGGATAGTGGAACAGAACAAACGGGGCACTGCTTTGTCTTAAGGAAGTCTCCTAAATGAGACGTTTCATGCTTGAGATGATCACAGGGGCTGTTGAGGAGTTGATAGCAAAATTTGCATTCCAAATCTTCAGCCGTTTGATTTTGGTGATTTTTTCTGTCGGTTTGCGATGAAAAAACAGCTCCGCAATTGTTGCATTTCAGACATTGAAGAAATGGGGTAGTGTGCTTGGAAATTGACTGAAAATCCGTGAATTTTTCGTCGCAGGATTTGCAGGAAAAGTGTGGTTGGAGTTTTCGATCTGATTTTTTGTACTCTTCTTGGGTGATGGACATTTTAAAGTATTTTGATTGGAAATGAACCTCTTGATGACGACGCATGTTTTCGAATGTTCGGTAGCCGAAATTACAGATGGAACATATGAAGGGGCGTTCATTTGTTAGGGTTGTGGAATGCTGTTTGAGGTGGTCTGTCGAAAAAAAAATCGATACAACAAAATGATCATAAATTTGCGATCAATGGGGTTTTTGTGAACTCGTTTAGGATGAATTTAACGATCAAAGTCTGAAGGGCATATTCTATTTTACCTTGAAATGTTGAGCTGTCACAACGGGTGACAAGGACCCTGCATTTTGACATCTTTAAAAGATCACTAACGAAAATTTAAAAAACGAGTAATAATTCTTAATGATGTTCTATTTTTGATCAGTTTATTAGTTATAATAGAGCATTCGTTAATAGAGTTAGAGTATTAGTTAATTTTACCAATTTTTTAACATTTTTCCTCTCAATGTTAAACTGCTCTCGCAACGGGTGAGAAGGACTCTGCACCCTGACATCGTTGAAGGATCACTAAATGAGAATAAACCGATGTAACGGGCGTAACCAAGTGTTGAAAACATCATGTTTCGCACCCTGGTGTCAGTGGGAGTGGTCCCGTATACGTCAAAGATGTTCTATTACTCATGAGATGATGAGAATCGTTTAAACCCCATATCTCAATTTCCCCCAAAAAGCCCCGGTTTCGCACTCTGAAATGTAGTTTCAGGTTGTTATCATGTATAGATAATAGACATAGAGTGTAATGTAAACTAACTAAGCGGCAGTTTTAAAATGAGTAAGGGCTTTGAACCTTAGAGTATATAATATAACTAGAGGCGACAATCCCATATAAAACTGCAGATTTTCTTGTGATTATAGGATTTTTAGTATGGTTTCCGGGGCGCCCTGGAAACCAAAAATAATTCGAGTATCTACCCTTTTAGAAGGCGAGTCGAGTGTCATATTTTTTAAATCTTTTGAAAAATTTTACTTTTTAGTCAAGATTGCTTGACAACAGGCTCAATTTGGGATTGGTTGTCAACATATCTTGCTTTTTAGTAGTACTCGAATTAAAAATGTAGGTATTTTTTTGGTTTCCAGGGGACCTCGGAAACCATACTAATAAATCCCATAATCACAAGAAAATTCAAGATTGTCGCCTCTAGTTATATTATGTACTCTAAGCTTTGAACTGATTTAATAATTTTTTTGGGGGGGTTAATTTATGGGGGACAGGGGGTGTGACCGATTTGACCCAAGTTCGAACTTAGCCTCACTCTTGACCCAAGGAACAAGTGTACAAAGTTTGGTGACCGTAGGTCAAGCCGTTCACCAGTTATCGCACCGACAGACAGACAGACAGACAGACAGACAGACAGACAGACAGACAGACAGACGGACAGACAGCCTAGTCATTCGCATAAAGTGTTTTCAACACTTAATAATAGTGTATTCATTTTTTCTGTTTTCATGTTTCCTCATCAATTTTATGGCTAACTACAAAAAAATCTTATCCAAATCCAACATACTTAACATTACTAGTAGAATGTTCCAGAGACTATTTTAATTACAATCGGAACTTGCACGATGTAGCATATATGCAGAAGTACCATTCATGTGGAACAATCTCACCATCATTCAATGGTCATTAAATTCAGAATTTTATTTTTTAAATGTCCTGATTATTTGTTTAAATTTTTAAATCAAGGGCAGCGTCGGTCCAGGACTGAAAGAGAATGATAAACTAACTGACTGTAAACTTATATATAAATAAAATAATTCAAACATTGACACGGACAATGATCCGAAACATAAACCAGAGAACTGAACTAAATACTAGCTCCCCGTATTAATTAATTAAAATGTAAATTCCATATTGCTCTTTCAAACAAAATTGTATAAAAATAAATATATCTTACCCATGTACCATTATTGCCTTTACTTAAACTCTTGTATGATTTTTATTTCAGTTCCAAACATCCGTCACCAATTAAGGTGTGCTGTTTCAATTTGAAAGATTACAAATAAGGATAAGCAAGTTATCAGCCAAATTGGTTGCATTTTATGGCGGAGTTTCGTTATCTCACCAATTCTATCTCAATCATATAGCACTTACATGTGCAAGGGTCATTTACATATAAAAATAGGGCCATAGTACCGAAGGGAAAAAGGTACTTATTTTGGCTGAACAAAAACTAGGCTCCCTTTTGGTTCTTTTTCAACCTTTTTTGGTGTTTTTCATCCCTATTTTTAGGCATAATATATTAAACACATTGGGATGTATTCGACAAGAAGCAATGAACTACATTGCCATAAAATACACATGAAATAAAAAACAGTCCGGATAGGAGATTCTCGATGACATACCCAATAGTTTTATTCTGATTAACATCGTTTTAATGTAATTATTTTTAGGTGGTTTGACTTCTTATTTACAAGAGACCATATTGTTTCTAAGGTTGAAGAACAATCTCTCGTGAAAGTACCAAGAGAATCTAACAGCTCTTAATCATTTATAATTAAAAAAAAAACTAAATAAATTAAAACCAATTAATATTAATGCACTTTGATATTGATACTCAAGATTTATCCCTTGTTCACTCAACCGAACTTGGGTGAGTTTCCCGGATATGCCGGTACATATTAGGCCTCGACTGGTATCCCTTACCGCAGAATTTGCATTTAAATTCCTTATTTTCATTATGAACCATTAAATGGTCCTTTAAGTAATTGTGGTGACTGAAAGTCTTGGCACAAATCTTGCAACTGACTCTCGTCTCCGAATGGACCGTCTTCTCATGTCGCCTCCGATTTTCGCCAATCCCGAACGATTTTCCACAAAATTGGCAAGGGTACTTCTTGACCTTAGAATGGGACTTGAGGTGTTTCTTGAGGTCCTCGTTATTGACCCAGGACTTGCCACATTCTTCACATTTATGTGACCTCTCCTTCAAGTGCCGTCGCATATGCTGAGGCAAACCGTGAACAAATTTTCCACAAAGCTTACACTGATGTCGTCGTTGAGCTTTAAATTTTTTTCTTCGATTAAAATCGACCTTGGGTTTAGAAATATCGTCGATGAAATGTCTCTGTACATGACCCGATAGGCCCGGGTCATTAGTTTGGAAACGCTTTCCACACAAAATACATCCGTATTTAACGTCTTCAAAAGCAGTATGTTTCTTCATAACGTGTCTTGCATAGCCCAATGCCCGAGACATCTTTCTTCCAATCTTCCGAGTAAAATCGTCACCACAAATGTGACATTTTCCACTGCTGTCATCATCATTGTCATCATCGCTTGAGTCGATGTCAGAATTTCCAGAAGTCGAATGGTACACTTGTTTATGAAGCTCAAGGAGCATTTTCGATTTCAAAATCAATTTACATTCCAAACACTGATTTTTGACAATGATTTCCGTTGACAAATGTTTCATTTGAAAATGTTTTTTTAGGCCAATAACGGTGGAAATCGAGGCCGAACATTCGGGACATTTTTTGGTTGTTAGGAAGTCTCCCAAATGATCCAACTCGTGCTTCGTAAATTGACAGGAATTGTTGAAGTTTTGATGGCAGAATCTGCATTCTAAATCTCCAACCGTTTGATTTTTATGATTTTCTTGGTCGGATTGTGACGCAAAATCACTTCCACAGTTGTTGCACTTCAGACATTGGACAAAGGGGGTAATGTGCTCGGAAATTGATTGGAAATCTGGGAATTTTTTGTTGCAGGATTTGCAGGAAAAATTTGGCAGGAGTTTCCGGCCTGATTTTCGGTATTCATCTCGGGTGATGGACATTGTGTAGTATTTTGATTGGAAATGCGTATGTTCGTGATTGTAAATGTTCTCGAAAGTTGGTGTTCGTAAACCACAAATTGAACAAATGATCATTTTTTCCTTGGTATGGGTTGTGGAATGCCGTTGGAGTTCTCCCATCGTAAAAAATTCGGAGGAACAAAATGAGCATTTGTGATCCCGTTGTTTTTCATGGACCCGTTGAATATGGGTTCGTAGATACAATTTTGACCCGTACATTTTTTGACACAATTGGCATTGGAAATCTTTGGATTTTGTTCCTGGAAATGTTGGGCTATCGCAACGGGTAAGGAGGACTCTGCATTCTGGCATCTTTTTTGAAGAATCTCTAAAAAAAACAAGAAATGAGTAAAATTCAAACATAATATAGATACTATTCTTAAGGTTTTTAGGTATATTTTCAGCGGTTAATAAGCTTTAAGTCATTAGTAGTTCTGGACTAAAATATATTCGGACCGATTTCCAGTGATATTTAGTTTTAGCTATTAAATCATTAAATGATACAGTTATTTATAATTTCACAGCCGGGTGGGGTATTCCACATCTAGAAAAATGAGACAAAAGAATATAATTCTTACCCTAGATTTAAATTGACTTTAATTCCGGAAACCTGGGTATTTGAACTCTCTGATTTGTGGCTTCTCATTTCCAATCGGTTCCCAAGAGCTGGGCCTGAAACTATGTATTTTGATAACGTGGTTTGCTTTAATAAAACCATAATTTTAGTCGAGTTATGTTATAATATGTGGATCAGATATTCAGAATTTTTGTTTGATAATTTATGAACTGAAGCTAAAGTGTTGCTCATCAAATTTAACCGAAGAATGAAATGAGCACTCAGAGTGGTCAATGTACAAAAGAAAACTCCTTGGATGTCACAAATATGTCTTCTGGCCCTTCAATTTAAATTACCTGTAAAAATACTTAAACAAGCATGTTATTAAGGCTAAGAATTTCATTTCATACATCATATACCCTATACCATTCATATTCTTTTTAAAATAGAACCCTTATTGTCTCCGATGGAGAGTAATAAACTCACCTTCGTTTAAAACGAAAAAAAATGGGTAGAAATTCCTTAAAATTCAAAAAGAAAAGGTTTTTAGTTTCTTAAGTCGAAAAGGTTAGAATTGTAACAAAAAATACATATGAATTTGAATACCTACACCCAATTCTAAAGAGGTGAGGTTAGTTCATGAATTTGCCATCATTGTCATCCATCAATCTCCAACAAGCCTCAACGGATAAATTAAATGAGATTAAAACGAAGTAAAAAACGATATTTGATGCAAGAATACATTTCAGCTCCAAATTAATAAAAGGAAACTTTAAATAATTACGATTAGGAAATGAAATATAGGAATTGCAATCAAATTGCAATAAATTGCAGCCAGGAACAAGCCAGAAACACGAACAAGGATATGAATTTCTCATTAACTGTGTGCAAACGCTAAAATACCTTAAATTTTCAATCACTTCAAACGTCATACAATTTTAAGTATTGGAATCCCTCATTCCTAACAGCCATAATATTTCTGCACTATCAAATCATTCTGTTTATAACTTGTGCTATTGTTAGGCAATTTATACACTATTAATAAGTGTAAAAATATGCACCTCAATATTCTAGTAAGAATTTGATTGCCGAGGGCTAGGTCGTTACAAGTCAGAAACCACGACCTATTTTTTCTGCTGCAGACAGACTACATTTTCGTGAAGTAATTTAGTCTTTTGGAATTCAGATTCCAAATGCAATTGTCGAGGATTGCTAGTTGGTCCCCCACCACCTGCCTTTGAGCCTGTTTTCTATAGAAAACTTTTGTTATAAATTGTACTACATTCCACATAGAATTGTACGGCATACGATCTTAGAATCCCATTGTTAAGAATTTAGTAGTAACTCTAACTGCAAAGATTTTTACTCATTCATTGTTGAAAAACAGAGGTGCACCTGGTCGGGAGTAAAAAACGATTGGGGGTGAATTAAGGTATTTCATACGGAGATTAGTATAGGGAATAGGGGAAATACTGACTAACTAACTGACACTATAAAAAATTGACAGCCGTCAAGAAAGCCAGACTCTCGTTCAATCCATTGTTGAAAATAACGGTAGTTTCCTTACATTGTTGAATGCGAATTATTAATGTACAGGGTTCCGAAATTGTAAGGTACAGAAATTGGGGGATTTGCAGAGAAATTAATTTCAATTGGTTTGGTTAAATGAATAGGTATGACTTACCTGAGTAGGTCTTAGAAAGCTAAAAATTATACAAGTGAAAAGGTTAAAGAGGGTGAGGATTTATTTAAGTACCAAGTTAGAATTTAATTGTAAGTTTTTTTAAATTTCCGGAGGGGATGCGTTTTCTAGCTTGGGCTTAATCCAGTTGGGAAGGCTGGGGACTTATTTCGGATGCATATTTTAAGTATGAAACAGTACTGGATTAGTTAGGAAGCGTGGGGACTTATTTAGGTTGGTGCATCCGGGCATTACATGTTACAGGATTTTACTCGAAATCGAAACGGATTTTTAGGGAGGATTGGGGCGTTTATTTAGGGTTGGGCTGTTATTGTGAATAAAACATATTATTGAATCACCTTCTCGGAACTACCGTTTTTTTGTGACTTTCTGTGCAATATGCAATACCAGTTTTTGTGAAGATTTTTTTTTGTTAATGGCCAGAGGGGCTGGGGCTATACATGATACTAAACGGTTAACTGTACCCTATCTGATCCTATCCTGTTCAAGTGTAAATGGACTTGTTGAATTCATTTCATATGAATATTCTCCACAGAAAAGTCAGGCGATAATAACAAGGAATAGGAGGTGCTTGACTCCTTGTTCGGCAGTTGCATTTTTTATATAGGAAATATTGCATGGAAATAAATAGAAGGGTATAATATCCTCGACATCAACGGTCCGTAATAAATTAATGTAGCATTTAACCATATGGACTCTGGACCATCAAATCCACGATTCGACGTTTTACCCGAATAACATGATAGTTGACTAGCTACAACAGGAGAACATACGGGTTTGAATCCATAAGACGCTATTTTAAACTGATCTTTGTTCACTTTCTCAATGTATATTTAGGAATTTTAGGCTAAAAATAGTTTCTATGTTTGAATATGACTAACAAGATTGGAAGATGGACAACAATGATATAAGTAATCTTTTCAGTGAACGTTTGAGTGGGACGTTTCATTAAAAGTGATCAAGTCATCGACAATGACTCACTTTCCGGCTTAAGCAAAAATGACGTACAAGGGACTTTCCTAGGTGTTAATGGCATAAAAATTGACGGGGTTGAGAGATTGTTTTTACTCTTTTTACTGTATTAATTTAAAGTGGGGACTTATTCCGGGGGTCTTAGATCAGTTTATTATGAATGGTCCATTGCACTATACTTTCTCAGGCTATTAAAATATTATTCCTAAAGATGAACAGAAAATGCATGTGCGGTCTTGGTGGTGATGGTGCAATACTGACAAAATATGCTCTGGGGTTTCGTCAATCCAATATTTAAGCTTCCTTCGCATAAGGTATGAAATGCATTTGTCTACAAAAAATAGTTAGGATGATGATAAATGGACTGTTCCATAACTACGTTTATTTAAGCTCCCATCACATATTAACTTAAATGTTATTCAATATAATATACAGAGTATATAAAGAAGCAGAGAGATGATTAAGTTTTAAATTAAATGCTCTTGAAACGTCTATCCCTATCTGTTTGTGCCAGAATAGAACCACGACGGCAGATTCAATTAAGTACAGAGTAGTTGTTGGTTTTAATTAAATGAAACGAGAGATTCAATTCCCCTTCACCCTGTAGCAATTATCATTTCAAGTGTAAGTTGCAGCGTCGTAATGTGAAGAATTTTTCGTTAACTCTTTTATTTCGATTGTCTTAAAGTGAAATTCGATTCGTTGTATGTTTCCTGTAACAGTATAAAATTATATAGAACAATAGGATGAATTGGGGTTTATTTATGGTTTATGTGATTTTGGGTCTGGTTAACCGTAAAATGCTAAATGCCCTATTTGGTCAAAAAAAATATCAGTTGTCAGATTGTCCGTTCATAAAAACGGACCAAAATCAATACTATTTGCACCCGTTTGTCAAAATTTTGTCAAATACACCGAAATAAGCTGGCCAAAGACAATATAAAACCTCGGGTATTATATAGGATAATGTATGATTTATTTAGGTTATTTCAAGGAGGGGATTTATTTCGGGGAGTTTAATTGATTACCGGATGAATTTTCCGTGAACTTGGTATTTATGTTAATTTATGTTATCGAAACTCTTGACTGGGGAGTTATTTCGGGATTCTGTTATTCCAGGGGAGGGCTTTATTTTGGTAAGACGATAAACTGGAGTTCTTCTTTTGGACATCATAAATCATAATGATCATAATTCATACACAGACACATTATATTATTAGAAATGTAAAAAATTTGCATGCGATAAGTTTCAAAATTTCAAAGCCCGACTGGGCCGTTCATAAACGACGGGGTAAATGATTAGAAAATATTTTATGGGTTTTACGAATTTATATATGTCGAAAATAATTGTCGACATTGATGATGAGGGTAAGTTTCAAACATCTAAACCGGCATATCATTTGGGCTTATAAATAGACATTTAAACTAAACTCCTCCGGGTCTTCAACATTGTCGATTTTTTTATCGATGTTGACAAAACTCATCGACATTTGTCAAATTACGGCCCTATTTGGTAAAGCAGTCTCCCCGGTCCGGGCCTTCGACATTGTCGATTTATCGACATGTCGACAAAACTCGTCGACATTTCTCTTCATACGGCCCTATTTGGTTTACGAGTGAATGAATGAATTTAAGGATATCCTTCAGCTAGATGCCGTCGCCCTTCTGACGTCCTTCTATATGCTCGTATACATTATCAAGCATCCAATTCAAGTCGGCTAATAAGCAAAGTATAAGCATACGGAGGATTAGTTTACAATCTCGAAGCAAATAGCAAACCACCTTCACCATCAAATCATTCTTTGTTTTTTATATCATTGATTTAGGTAGAGGAGAACCCTTTCTCTCTCCTACAGGATCTGATTAGGAAAGAGAAGCAGCTGGCCCAGCACAAGTCTCGTCGATAAGTTTCGGTAAGTTTTGAAGTGCAAGGTGGTTGAACTGGTCGATGATAAGGTTTAGTCTCGAGGGTTCTCGACGTTGTTGGAGCCTATTCTCCGCCTCTGCAATAAAAAGTGTCTGGGAATTTACAACTCCCCATGCCTCCTCCATACTTTCCCATTCACACGTCATAAGCCTCTCCGTACCCTACTCACTTTACTACTCAATAATACTGAAATTATTGAGGAGTTTAGCAGTGTTAGTTCGTTTAGTTACTCTCTAAATCAGTTAATTAGTAAGTAGTAATTAGTAATTAGTGTGTGAGGTTCTTGGTAAAATTTTGGCAATTGTCTGGAAGCTGGGAAGAGATTTTGAGGCGACAGCGAAAGGTTTTTTTTATTGCATTTTGTAAATGTCTTCCGTTAATCCGTTCACCGTTGTCTGTCAGTCTGTCTGTGTGTGGTCTGGCTTTTTTCAACATTCAGATTCTGAATTTTGGAATGAATTTGTAATTCTGATTCTGAATTTCTGACTGAAGTTCTTCTTACTGACTGTGTAATGTACTTCCGGTCCTTACTCCAACCGACCGGTTGCGAGTCTGGCTGGAATTGTGAATTGAAATTGATCTGCAGTCTGATTTTAAAACGTCAAACGTTTGACTTTGAATTTGAACGTTCAAGTCAAGTAATTTTTAAAAAATGCGAATGGAATATGTGATATAGAAATGGAATGCCAAATTGATAAATGTTTCTGTTAGACCACATTTCATTCGATTATCGATTTACGATTCCAGTGGAGAGATTTAAATAAATTTAAATAATGGATAAGCCAACGTTTCACATCACCCTATATTCAGTATGTCTAAAAAAATGTAATAGCCAAACTCATGAAGCAAGATTGAAGATGACATAAAATTAAATGCAAAATGTCAGAACTGTGAACTGTGTCACCGTCAAACAGGGCACAGGGCATAACAGTGTATTCCGTTCCGACTACACTGCTGACTGCAGTGGCAAATTTCATTGATTGCTTTATGTTTGGTTTCATTAAGAATTAATGTAGATTTTTATTTTTTAGTGCAGGCAACCTGCGGGGGGGGGGGGGGGAGGGGGCTGGGAATCCTATCCTGGGCGAAGACCCTGTGTCGTATATACATACCGCATTCTATATATTCAATATTTTGCAAAGCCAAAATGCAAAATTACAAAAGCTACTGTCTGTTGTTGTAGTGAAGTACTAAGAATTGTTTATGTTTAGTTTAATAATGCCATTAATTTAATTTTTTTCAGGTGATTGGAAAAATAGAGGAAGAAGAAGTGGATAGTTTGTATTATGCGGATAGAAGGCTATAGTTTAGATGAGGAGAAGATGAACAGTCCTATAAAATATGAACGAGATTTCCTAATTGAACTTGGCAACCAGCCCGTCTCCGTCTTCACCGTCCCCGAGTCTTTCTTGGAATTGGCCAGGGAACCTGGATCCCTTAGCCCTACACGACATATTGTAAGAGTCAATTATTAAGAAACGATGTAAACGTCCAGTTTTTGCCTAATTGCTAATTCATGTAGAAGAATATGAAAATGTAACGCTACTGTGTATTTAAACAAGAACTTATAGGGTATCGGAATTTATATTTGCATAGTGCATAAAATTATGCATGCTAAGTAAAAGTTACATCCAGATCCAGTCCGGTGTCTTGAATCCTGAATGAATCATTCAAGAGTGACTTCTGGTTCTGGTATCAGTATCGAAATCAATTCTTCTAAATCGAGAGGCTTTTTATAGTTTGCTTTGTCTAACTTGACAATATTGTTGTAAGCAAATAAATAAGTTTACTTCTTTAATGAAGTATAGTAAGTTCGTAGCGCCTTTTTCCTTAGTCCATAGTCTAGACTTCTAAGCTGGCTGCCAGTACTTTTAAACTTTTTGAAACAGTCAATTTTTACTCACTTTTTAAACCCTGACTAATTATTTTAAATCTTATCGGATCTATGTGAAAATCATTTTTATTTGTCTCGTTATTTTTTTAACAATTTCGACTGTTTCTCCGAACTTCTGAAAACCATAATAATCAAATCAAAGATTCAATGTATCCGACAGCAGGGGTAATCTCTAAATAAGTCTTCTTAAAGTCAAAATTGAACAATGACGATAGACTTGACGGAGTTGCATGCCTTCTCGTCATTTTGATTTACTTTAATTTGCGTTTATTTATGAATAGGGACAACCTCTTGGACCTCCAAAAGGAGTTCTACCTCCGTTAACCCGTGGAAATTCCAGAGGGGGAGGACTCGGAGGTAGTTTGGGCGGTTACAATAATAACAGCGTTGGAGGGGGATTTGCCTTTGGAGCCCTCCGTGTCCCGCCGCCACCTCCATCCCGTCAACAACACACTCCAAAACAGATTATCGAACTTAAGCCAAGGGAAAAACTCTTGGAATCCAACCCCAATGCTTGGAAACCGAATAGAATTAAAGCACGAGTGCCTGGCGCAACTAAAGATGACGAACCGAAGAGTGAAGAGGAGATTGTTATTGAGGTACCTACTTTCGAGATTTCACTGGGATCATTTTAGTGACTTAGCGAATGATTCCGGACTTTTGAATATGTGACAAATCATAATCAGAAAACAGAATTCTAAAATGACAATTCTCTTTTATATGGTGATTTAGGGGGTCGTTAAAGACACACGAGGAATACTGAATAAGCTCACTCCAGAGAACTTTGATAGACTTATGGAAAAATTCATGCTGCTTCCTTTAGAAAATAAAGAAGGACGAGTCTCTGCTGTGATCAGCGTTCTATTTGAGAAGGCCATCGACGAACCTGCATTCTCAGCCGCATATGCCAAAATGGTATAATAAAAGAATTTAGAATAAGTTATTATAACGGTTTACGCATTACTATTCGGAAATTGATAATAACTAATAACTACAATCTATTCACACCATTAGGTTCAGACGGTATGTTCGAAATCAAAAGAAACGTCACAGATCTTTAGAAAACAAATCCTTGACAAGTGTCAACGAGAATTCCAGAATAGTTCCACCGAAGAGGACAAAATTAAAGCAATCGAGTGTCAAATCAAATCAGATGAGACCGATGCCGAGAAGAAAGCTACTTTGAAATTAGAACTAGAAGACTTGAATTTTGTTATGAGGAAACGGTCCTTAGGAAATATTCGATTTATCGGGGAACTCTACAAGCTGCAAATGCTCACTCCAAAAATCATGGTTGAATGTGTTAGAATGTTACTTGGTAAGACCTGGCATTAGTAAAACGAGATTTTTTTTGTTTGGGGGGAGGAGGCGGGGGGTGCAAAATATATATCGGTTGTTGCTATACAATTGCATTCCTAAAGCTAAAATTGAAGTTTGTGATTGTTTTTGTAGCAACCCCTGATGCTGAAAATCTCGAATGTCTTTGCAAACTCCTAACCACTGTTGGACAAAGGTTGGACACGCAAATGAAAGAACTCGTGGCTGAAAAGAAGGCTCCGGATGAAAAATTGATGGACAAATTCTTCGGAACTTTGGAAAAACTATCAACTGATACTAAAATTTCTTCCAGGATACGATTTGCAATGATGGTAGGTTTAGATGTGAAGTTAGCCTTGCCATTGTGCTTTTTTGTTCAACAATAAAATATTGATAAGATTGAACGGATCAACAATAACAATTGTATTATTGTGCTATTTTGTAGGACTTGCTGGAATTGAGACAGGATCACTGGAAACCTAGACGTGCTGCAGGAGGACCTAAGACTATTGAGGAAGTACATCGCGATGCCTATTTGCAAGAACTCGAGGAGAAGAGGCAAATAAACAGTCTTCCGCCTTTGTCCCCCGATGGTTCAGGAGGCCGGAATCAAAGCCACTCACACACACCCATCAACCATGTGCCAAAAAAGAGTGACTGGACCACTGTTCCAAATAAGGCTGCGAGATTTCAAACGAAAAAGGCTGAGAATAAGGTAACGTTTTAATTCGGTTGCAAATTAAAATTTTTAAGTTGAAAACTAACTGTCCATTAAATAGATATATATATATAATTAAAAATTTGTCTGATAGCCTACCGGTGGTCCATCCTTTATCCCACCTACCGGAAACAGTCCAGCTTGGGGTTCTTCTTCCTAAGGAACTACTGAAACTCTAGGGTCGACTGTCAACTTCATGTCAAGCCATGCGATACCAATTCGCAAAGACTGTTTTTTGGAAACTATAGGAAGGAAAGTGAAAGCAACACGGAAGCTTATTAAGTACTAATCATCTCCCTTTCGAGAAGGGATATGATATACAATTATTATGTAAACCGTTTCTTGGATTTTTGACTAAATAACTAGTTTAAGTGGAGTTTTTTCGCAATCTATAACAAGGAGATAATAACTGATACCGACCATGATGTATAATTTATATTCCCCTGCTGCTGCTATTTTTTGTTGTTCCTTTGCTGATCATGTCATCAAAAGAGACAGCAGCTAGCAGGAGTCAAATTTTTTTTTCAATTAAATAATGTAAAGACGGTGATATAAATTGAATAACAAAATAACGGTGATAAACTACATTGATAAATGTTCATCGTGTTCCTAAACTAAAAGGAATCTTGATCCCATGATATGATTTTGTTTGTTAAAATGATGTAGGTATAATAGTCTATATTTAATTTACTGATGTTAAATTTACTAAAACTTTTATGTTTCAAAATTATTGGTTGGAAACGCTTATAAGGATGCGGATGGATGCTCGAAATCATTTGATTGCGCCATCATCAGGAGATCAGGTCTCTCCGGATGAGTAATAGCTTCATATTGTCTATAACCTATAGCCTCTTAATCGAGAATAGGGATGATAGTAATATATTATATCTGTAAAGTAAAAGTAAAACCTGAAACGGTAATTGTTAATATTAATTAGGAGAAGACTTACTTATTTCATATTTGGTTTTTTGCGGTGTTGAGTTTTTTTGCTCTTTTCTATTTTTCGGAACTTTTGTACTTAAAAACTCTTTCAAATTGAACAGGAACTTCCAGGCTATAAATGCTGTAATAATAAATAAATGAGGATAAGCTGTAAAAATTTTCAAACGAAAAAACCTGATCCTGTCTAAAACTTCTGAATTCTATATCAGTAATCTTTAAATAATCTATTCCGATAAGTTATGAATAATCCTCATCAAAAATTCCTTTCGAAACGTAAAGATAATATTATAACAATGTATAAAGGAGGCTCAGCCAGATCTTCCATTTAAATCTGGATGAAATTCTAAACTAGAATTATTATCTTCTAATTTCCATTACATCAATACTGATGCTAAAATGTTAATCCTTCAGAAACCTGATATCCACAAGCAGGCAAACTACAATTAAAAACTAAAAACGGAGTTTGGTCATCAGGAGGGTGGATAATAGGCACTATCTACAATTACTGCAATTCATTATACAACTTAAATATTATATAATATGCAAAAAAATGCCGAAAATAAACGATTGTATAACAGTTTAAATTTTTTCGTTATTCGTTTCGTATTCATTTTATTCATGAGGTTTTATTTCTGATATCTGATATTTCACGATGAATAGTTAGAATACCATCATACTACTATGACCTGTTTTTGTGTGAGAGAGGCATAGACATATATAAAGATATCTACTTATATTTATTTACTTCTATGGAGAGAGGAGAGGACGGGATTCCCTATACCTACCATGTTAAACTCCGGGTGCTGTGTGTGTGAGAGGGGAGAGGACTGGATTCCCTATACTGCACCATATTGAACTCCGGGTGTTGAGTGTTTGAGAAAGGAGAGGACTGATTTCCCTATACTGCACCATATTAAACTCGGGGTGTTGTGTGTGTGTTTGAGAGAGGAGAGGACTGGATTCCCTATACTGCATCATATTAAACTCCGGGTGTTGAGTGTGTGAGAAAGGAGAGGACTGAATTCCCTATACTGCACCATATTAAACTCCGGGTGTTGTGTGTGTGTGTGAGAGAGAGGAGAGGACTGGATTCCCTATACTGCACCATATTAAACTCCGGGTGTTGTGTGCGAGAGAGAGAAGAGAGGAGAGGAGAGGACTGGATTCCAATTTTCATTATTCAAAAAGATGCAAAATTTTGCAAAATTTTGAAAACAAGACATCCGAAGTGGTGAAGAAATCATGATTGTGATCATTTCATTGGAATTTACGATAAGAGATTTGTTAACGCATTTGTCCGGGTCTCGGAATTCCTTAGTCTTTGTCAGTAGTCTAATCTTAAGAAATGTATGCTTCATTTTTACGTTGAAATGTCAGCTCAATTTGAGCTATATAACTTTTTAATCGGTTCAGTAATATTCGAGAAATTAATACATGAAGTTGCCCACACTTGGCTGAGACACCCTGTATTTTATTTTAAAGGTAGAAAACTTCACATGCAGTTAAAAACTTAATAGGAAGCCTTTAAAGTTTGCATACATACGTATGTATTAATGACATATCTACAGTAATTACGAGAGGGAATGGCAAATATTTCAGGATGAATTCCAATGTAATTTATTTCCTGAAATAATTATTGCTGAGATAAACCCCAAAAACTGGGGTAAGAATAGTTTTGTCCTTTTTTTGGATAGAATCATGGGGAGGAGCGGCATACAATCTTTACTTATTAAAATATTTTAATATATTCCATAAAAAGCATGATGGCAAAATTGTCTCCGATTTATGATTTAATTAATGAACAGATAATAAACAAATGCTCATCTTTCCAACTTCCACAGTTTATTTTAGTTCATTGTAGTCTCAAAACTAATTTTATTTCCAAAAGCCGACGAATTCATCGCCGATTGAGTCAGTCAATAATAATAGTATAAAAGGAGGCTTTGATTGATACTTTAATACGGAAGAGGTGGATTATTTTACAGAATTTAAATATGTATACAATATGCATCCTGTTTCACTCAGGTCATTCCATTCATATTCATACACGTTTTTCTATCCCTAAATAGTTCATTAATTATCGGAACCAGAATTATTGGAACTAGAATTATACCTAGAATTAGAATTAGAATTAGAATTAGAGACTAAAACTAGAATTATTATTAGAAAAGTAAATAAAATATATATCTTCCGCATTCCGATAGTTCATTATAGAAGAATAGGAACGCCGAAATTGGCAGCTAATGATAATACTACATCCTGTCTTATATGTGAAATCGACACAAGTATTAATACAACAATATTCTATGTATTTTAAATCAGTTTTAAGATCGTTAACATTTTCAGACTCTCGATTACTATTATTATTAATTATTGTTCTTAATTATTATTATTATTATTATTATTAATTATAAATAGAAAGTAAACCTAGGAATTAATTCATAATTAAAACTCTTTATGAAAATAAACGAGTATAAAATCATGATCAAGGTTTTTAAAGCCTGTCTGTCTGCCTCACAATTTGCATTTAAATACACGTGTGGACTAATTAATAATCTAAACAAATGGACAGGAACGAGACAAGGAATGTACAAAAGTGACTAATAATCCATAATAATTTCTAGTAAAACAAAGGCACATATTAAATCTGACTTTGTTTAATTGACATAATATTAATTATAGTATACTCATTCCGATCATTTTACCATTAAGTAAATATAGTTTGCAATATAAAATAATCACAATGTCTTTCAAAAATAGTCTAAATCGGAATTTTAAAGCCTGGTTATTAAAATATAATATTTCATGATAACAATAAATCACTGTCTATATTATATCTATATTATTTTAAGCTGGAAGTTAGGACTAGTTGGGTCAGGGTCGTAAAATATTTTAGTGTTATTGTTATTTTAAGTATATTATAATCAGTTCATTGTTCGACACGTAATAACGTCTGACGGAAGAGTTATTATTATTATCAAACATCCTTATACTTATATATTATCATCCCGTCCGTTTCTATCGACATAATATTAACCTGACCCGATGTACATGTCTATTAGGCAGGGATAAATGTCATGAATGAATCCATTGACTAAATCATGACATCATGATCTCCGATATTTGAGCCGGATCACGTCAAAAAAAACGGTCAGGATTTCATTGACGAAAGACGAGCAGGATCCTTAACGCCAGAATTCGGGATTTTTTTTATACAACAGGGCAGTTTTATATTATTCTTGGCAAGTGGTTTTGTTCGGGTTGAATAATTGGCAGTTAGATGTTATTGCTGTTAAATCCTAAGTGTTCATAAATATGTTCTTCTTCATCTTAATTATCCGACCAGATCTGGAAAATAAAAAACGAAGGATTAAATTAGAATTTGAGTTGAGGAAGAAACGCTCTATAAACTAGCATATTTACACACATGGGTGTAGTTATGATATCACCCGAAGGACTGGGGTTGTATTTCGGTGTGGGGACCTATTTTGGGGTGCCAGAGTAACTGGGGTCAATATGTTGAAAACTAATAAAACTGCTGACAACTGGATTAATTAAATTGTGTTAGGATTGTTATTTTAAAAGATATTTTAAGATCGGAATCAGGACTCAATTGCTCTTGATACGTAGAAAATTGAGTCCGGGTATGATTGTCACGGAATCGGTCTTAACATTACAAAATATTCCCAGGATATGGATTTTATCCCGAGTGTACCTAATCTTAATTGGTCTCATTATGTCAATTTTTATGACTAAAGGTTAATATCAACAACGAGGAGAGTATGAGAGAATGGTATCCACTCCGCCGAATGGTTCTTGGACCATGTGCTTTTTAACGGCTAATAATTTGCGAGTTGGAAACGATGGGATCGTGATTTCGTGATGTTATCAAAGACGCTATATCGATGTTGACGATTCCATTAAGAAACTCGTAACTATTTTAAGGACTCATTGAGGAATTCCTCATTCTATCGAGATGACCTTCCCATTGACTCATATCTTACGGCTAATTGTTCCTCTAAATATCAGAGTAATTTAACAACGTAATGTGTCCATTTGTAATTTAAGATTGGGATATATCAAGTGTTGCAGTTTGCCCTTTTAGTTGAA
This sequence comes from Desoria tigrina, assembly GCA_906901685.1. Lineage (NCBI taxonomy): Eukaryota > Metazoa > Arthropoda > Collembola > Entomobryomorpha > Isotomidae > Desoria > Desoria tigrina. The sequence continues at coordinate 6,625,729 of CAJQTU010000008.1, read as the reverse complement.
CCCAGATTGAGATATACGATTAATAAGTATCAGTTCTATCTTCTATCTGACAAGAATCCATTATGATTTCCAATTCGTTTTTTTCTTCATTTTAAACAATTGGTTGTGGTTTATTTATAGGAGTGCATGTGGACTTGGGATCATTATCATGGTCATTACGGTTTCCAGATCAAAGTTCAACGTTAAATGATGAGATTGGCGTGTTTTATTGCCTTGTTCGTCATGATAATGTGTGAAAGCCTAGCCTCCTGCTAGACCGAGATATAGTTGGTCCTATTTAAATGGAGCCTATTTTTAACTTGTAATTAGCTCTATGAATCTTTTAAGTCCCAGAACTAATTAGCAAGCTCTATAAGTGAATTGCTTTTGGATATTTGTGATAATTTATTTAGATTTACATCTTCCAACGGCTAAATTAGTGCCAATACCGTTTAATAGACGTTTATATTTGCTTGCTTTTTAATTCATATGATTATGTTTAATACGGGCTTCCAGAATCCCATGGTCTTATACCATTAAATTAATTAACTATTATTATTTTGAAGTTGAGCATGGAAATGGCTAACTAGGGTTCTTCTGCAAAAAAGCTCATGTCTCTTGACATGACGTCTCTGAATCGACATAACATTAGCCATATAAATTTTTTTTTTAAATTATTTAGTTTCTATACAACAGAACGGGTAATTGATGGTAAAAGGTTATTAACCAAAAATATTATGATGGTAGTTGACCCTTTCATTGCTGAATTGTCAGGAAGATGGAACAATGAACAACAAAGGGCAATAATTACCCCCGTATTTTCTTAATTTAATGAAGACGTTGCAAAGCCATTTAAAAAATAATGACTCAGGTCAGTTAAAAGCTGTAAATATTGAGATTTGCGGATGATTGCGCCTAATCAATTGCGCTTAATCAATTGCGCCTAATTATTTGCGCCTAATCATTTGCGCCTATGTACACTTTGCGCCTACGTACAATTTGCGCCTAAACGTAAATTTTCCGCCTAATCATTTGCGCCTATGAATTTTTTCCGAACTTTCCGAAATCATCTCACATCTCTAGCACAAAATTCCTTACTTCTCTTTACTAGTTTATTCAAACTAGTTCAAACATTGAAGATTATAATGATCCTTTTAATTTAGAAACTGGGGGCTCCATATCTGATCCATTTCATATTTAATTTTGGAAATTATAATGTTTATGCGTCTGTTACTTTATTGAATATGAAAAAATAGGATGTCCATCTCCAGCACAAAATCACTGATCACCCATTGCAGACTGAAATATAAATTAAAGATACCTATACATTATAAAGATATTATTTATAAGTAATGGATATGTAATCCTATAAGTTTGGAAGTTCCAAATCTCATTCGAATTCCATATTTAAGTTTTGAACTGCAATCGGTGACCAGATTTTGTGCTGGAAACGGAAAGCGGTAAATATTCATAGGCGCAATTGATTAGGCGCAAAGTGTACGTAGGCGCAAAGTGTACATAGGCGCAAATGATTAGGGGCAAATAATTAGGCGCAATTAATTAGGCGCAAATGATTAGGCGCAATCATCCGTATACCAAATATTGACTCTTCAGTAATGAGACGGTAAAATTGAAAGTGACATTGTCAGATTGTCATATTGTCACCCTAGTTGACAACAATTACTTCCCGAAGTGTGACAATAATATTTGCAATTAGTTTCAACCGTTTAAATGACTAATTCTACTTGCTGCATAAAAGCTCATAAAACGATAATATTGTCATCACTAATTAATTGCATGACTAATTTAACGCAATTTAAGGTTGACTATAACAAGGGGGTTTGAAATGCAAAAACCGATTGCTTCTAAGGGTATGTAATCTAACAATAAACCAAATGCTATCGTTGATCGTGGTCTCATGTATGCTTGCCTAAGATTAAATCTCTAAAAATAGGCAACCTTTAGTCCTAATGCAAGCTAATTAATTAAAAACAAAAAAAAATCTCAAACTTACTCGTCACAGACATCCACAAGACTCGATAACCATATTCGGCAGCGTCTCATCCCGTATAGTATCATTAACGGAATCAAGATCCCGGAAGAAGAGTTGCTGTGAACGCATCTTGGAAGCGGTGCAACAAGGGACCAACTCCGCGGTCCGGTTATTTACCCCGTGGTGCTGGAGGTACTTCTGGACCAGCGTCGTCCGCCCCGTCTTACTATGCCCCATCCCGTTTATACTAATACAACTCCCCTTGCAGTAATAAGCGTCATAATACGGTGGGGCAATGATCCAGTGGTCCAGCCCGATTTCCCGGAAGTCCACCCTAAAGCGCTCCCGACAACATTCCGACACGCCGGGGCTGCAGTCCACATACCTCTTCGTCCGCTTCTTCGGCGTCACGCCCGCAATGTTGAATACCAGGAAAGGGCGCTCGTGCTCCGGGTCGATGGGGCTCTCCCCGGCAAAAAGGCCGCAGTCCTTGCACCCGATCTGAAGCGTCACGTTCGTCACCGCTACACTCTGCACACTCCTCCGGAGCCAACCGGAAGCGGCGGCGGAGACGTTGAGGGACATCCAGCCCATTTCCTGACGCAGATTCCACTTCCTCCCGATGACCTTTGACCTCGCTACGGGGGGCAGTGACTCGTAGTCTTCTTCTGAGGAATAGTTGGACTCATCTGTCTTATGGACCTCTGACACGAAAAATGACTGGTTCCTCCTGGAATTCGTGTTTGGCAATTTGTAGACCCAGAGTTCGGCACTGGAGATGTCCTGGGGCTGGATCTTCCGCGGGATGTTGAAGAGGAAGCAGGCGGAGGGGTCGTTTCGATAAGTGAAAGTGAGACATCCGGGCCGCACTTCCTCCGGGAACACGATTACTTGCTCCGTCTTCCCGTAAAAATCCTCGACGTCGCGGTCAGCGGGTGCGGCCTTTTTCCCGGAAAGCGTGTCCCCAAGTACGATCGGGGTTGGGAGGAGTTTCGTGTCTCTCGGCATGTCTTCTACCCGCGGGGGTTCTGTCACGCGAAGTTTCTTCAGGATTTGCCTCTTGATCATTTCCAGTCTCATGGCCCTCAGGGTTCTTTCCGGTAGAGTCGATTCTAACTGCTGGTTGGCTTGCCCCGAACCACAGGTCGCACATGCTGGTTGAGATGAGGGGGCTTCAGTGTCAAAACTGTTACTATTAATATTATGAGCACTTGAACTAATGTGTCGGGGATTGGCCCGAATTATTTCGTTATTTTCTGGCAATACGGGATTGAGCCGGTGTTTGTGGTGGTTGCTACTGTACTTGATGCGGTTTTCGGAGGAATGAGGTTCGTCAATGGACACTACTTCCGGTACTTGGGCCGAGGGTCTCATGGCATTTAAAAGGCCGATGACTTCAATACTGTCACTATCACTCTCACTAATACTGCTACTGCTATTACATAGAGAAACTAGGTCCAGGAAAATTGCTAGAGTTATTAGGAACAACATGGGTATAGAGCTTGTAATTACTGAAGAATTAGACGGTTTTTGTTTCGAGAGAACCATTTTAAAATTTTGAAATTTTAAAATTTTTAATTTTAAAGGTTTAGTTATCGAATATAAGGAAATTGATAAGTTAATTTTGATTGATGGAGAGTGGACTAAGATAGAGTGAGTCCGATGAGAGGGTTGGAAGTGAAATGATTAGGGACTCTTGTTCTTGGACATCTAAATCTCAGACTTCTTGAGCCGAATCATCACACCGAGTTGGTGGTGGTGGTTTACGGATTTTTGCTGTCGTCGGTCTTAAATTAAATTACATGGACCAATACCAACAATGCTAAATTATATAGGTATAGCAGAGTTTGAATTGGACTTTGTAAGGCTAGGTTTTATATCCACAGCACTTACATCTTAATCGGTTTATTGATACATCTCCCATATCTTAATTATACTTAATTGTAGTTAGTTTTTAAAGTTTAAGACAGTTGGATGTTGGAGGGACGATGAATATTTTACACGATTTGATATGAGGATGATGATAATGACTTCACTGTCAAGATCAACTTTCCAACTTAAACAAAGATTTTAAAGTCCAGACTTGGTTTAAACTTGTTTGTTAGTGTAAAGGGAACTTAAGATATTTTCTATCTTTCGTCACAATTCGTATAATTTTGTCCTGTCGAGGAATCCGATGTTAAGACTTAACTCAACAGCTCAAGACAAGGGAGAAAAAATCCGTGGGAATTTAAGGAATTTAATATCTCTTTTAATGAAGTCATCTACACCTCTATAACGTAAGGGATTAAATAAGTCCCCAGGGGAGTGTTGTTTTTTAAACTATAGGATAGCTGGAAGTGGAGTTTATTTAGGGGAGGGGAATTATTCCGGGGAGTTATTGCTGTAAGAATTACATGAAGTTCTTTAAAGCTCTTTAAAATCAAAATGCATAGAATATTTTTTTAATGAATTAAGTTTTTAAACACAATTCAGGGTATAATTCGGAAAAGACTGCAGTTTGGAGATGGGGTTGTTAATTCGGGATTTACGGTTGTTCAATAAATAGAATCGTAATTCCGATCCCAGATTGTTGATATAATAATATTGTTGGGGTGGACGTTGAAATGTTGAAGTGGTAGACCTTGCTGACGGTTTAAACTTAAACCGGTTTTAAATCGCATGAGAAACGGCATTTAATTACAGTTTAGATTCATTTAATTGACGGCTGCAACTTTAAATACTTCTTAAGGCCAGCCCTCGTTCTATCCGATTTGGTCTACATATATTTTATGCTGTTACGCAGGTCAGAGGTCGGCAATTAATAATTCCAGACAATCCAGACAACTTCTTAATAAAACCCTGATTCCCGTAAGTAGTATCTCCTTGAAATGCTCCCATACCTTGGGGAGTTATTTAGGTGAAAACAGCCCAGGGAGAGTATTATTTAAGTAAATGTTTTGGTAGTTATCTAGAATCTAGATGTATGCAAAGATTAGGATGCATTTCTGCATTTCCGGTGACAAGTGCAATTTAGTATGGGAACTGTACTTTGTACTCTAAATATAAAAAACTATTTCGATTTTATCAAGACTGCCAATAAAAGATTGTAATTAAAAACGTAAGGGTCTGGAACCCTCAAATGTTAAGTTTTAAATGATAAGGATAATAAGATTTCTATGCTAGGACCCGATCTGATAAAATACTTATCCATGTTTCAAATGAGAATTTTCTAGTTTGCACAAAAGCTGTTGCTGTTATCTACAATTATTATTATATGGCTGTTTTTTAATTTTACTCTGTTTCTGTTTTGCTAGGCTATACGGTGGTCTAATTAATATTGGACTAACTCTCGTATTTTAATTTATGTTTTCATAACAATTGAATCTGTAATTTCCATTTATAAAATATTTCGTTCCTCTAAATTTGATAAAGCCGTCTAATATCTGTTTCTCAGAGATTTCGAGTATTTATCATAATTACTAATACCGCACATAACATTCTACTAACCTACCCAGTCCCTCGAAATGCCCCCTCAAATACTAATACTTTGGAAATACGTAAGAATTTAGCCCTTGAAATGTTCGTAAATGTAAAGATGACAATTAAATTTATAATTGTAAACAAATCATAGTTCTAGGGATAATACTCACATTTCATATATCAATACTGGGAAATAAGGAATTTATAAATGATTTCAATACAAGCCCACCCCGAAATACATACCCAATCTGGGGGTTTGAAACAATAAAGCCCAACAGGAATCTATATTTAATACAGTCATTTTCTGGTATCCCTATCATAATCCCATAATCTAGAATCCCTTGAATTTTGTGAATTCAAAACTCGAAATCACCGGAACCGTGTTTCAAATACAAAAATGACTTATTCTAAATATTCTCGATATATATTATAGAATCAATATGTATATATATGAACCTTAATTTAGCATACATTCACAAATTCAAGTTCTTCCTCAGGTGAAGGTGTCGGTAATTATCCAATTACCATCGCAATTTGCATTCCGTTTAATGACCTCTGGAAAAAACTTGGCAGAAATCCTACATATTATTCTACAACAAAATAAGCAAAGTTGGCAAACACAGGTTTGTTGCATGTTCCTTGAGTTTCCAGGTTGTAATTAAATAGCATAATCCAAACAATTAATTTAAATCAAAACTGTCACGATACTGTTTTTTGATGGCATTATCATAGCCAGAGCCAACCGGAGTCAGAATCAGAAGTCTCTTTGCCCTGACTCAGCTATAAAAATAGTAAACTGTAACCTGATGACAGAATGCAAGTTTGTAATAAATGTTTTTATTTAAAAAATCTACTTTCAAAATTCAACAAAATCAGCGAAATTTGCTGGACTTAAAAATCAGCACAAGCCAGGAATTGAGATAGCAACTAATTGTAAAGGACTTGTTAAAGTAGATACAGACTCCGCCTAACGTTTCTGGTGACTTTGTGTCTTGAGCTGATTGACATTCGGTCAGTATTAAGTGCATAGCTTCTAGATTATGGATTGAATAATTCATTAACATTTTTTTTTAATCTGCAATACTGAAAATATCGAAGTTAAGTGCTTTCTCTGATCAAAAGCCGCCTGGGATGCATCATGCATCTCGATTAGTGTGACATAAATTAAATTACACTATATAAATAAAAACTATATAATATGAATTAAAAGCACTAACCAGTTTGTTTGATCAGATTTATCCCCTAAATTCATCCTTTGCAATTGAAGATGATATGATGAACGTGATATACTATTCAAGAGTGCATAGATTCTGCTAAAATAACTCCCCATGGTGCATGGGGGTTTTAACTAATCATGTCGAGAGGAAATCTTGTGTTTTTGCCTTTAATTTAGAATTTAAAAACAAAATTGTATCTAACATAAAATTTGAGTTATGAGTATGAGGGATGGGGAATTATTTAGAGATAATATTAACTACACAATTTTTTTTCTGAAAATCTCTTTAAATTGTTCTAAGCGATTTAAAGCATCGTAAAAGCCTAGTTTTGCGTATAATTTAAACGATATAGATATGGATATCATACTTCTCTGGTGTCAAGTGATAGCTAGTATTCTCTGAACTCCGTCACACGCCTTATCATACTTGGGTGTCATTTTTAAAACGGAATTTCCAAAAAATTTGAATCCTGACAATAAGTTCATTCCATTCACATCGAATTTTTATTCTTGATATGGATTATGAAATGAGTACTACGTCATATAATTCATTGCAGAAATGGCCTTTAAATTAAGTTGGAGGATGGGATCGGAAATCTGAGCTAGGATTTCATTCCGAGAAATTTGGAACTGGAACTTGGTGGGATCGGAAATGATAAGAATCCTTATAGATAAAAGCAGGAGCAGAGGACATGAAATCACATGGCAATCCGAGCGTCCTCATGTAATTTTTTAATTGTCATCCAATCATCGTCACTATCCTCTTACCTCGTCATCTCGGCTTTAATCATTTCATTAGATTTTTTCGGGTCGTGTGAAGTTATGTGATTCAAATATTTGGAATGATAGGGATACAGGATCATTTGTAATACAGTATAGATGCGAATCGGCTGTGGAATATGGACCCCAAACCGACTCCTTGTACTATATGAAGTTTAGCTTTTACTTGGGATTTAATACAATCCGATCTGCACACTTTTGAAACGTGGGGCTGGGGCCGTTCATATCAAACGGGGACAGAGGTGTTAGGGATAATGATATGTAGGTTTTATTTTCAAAATCTTCAACAGGTAGAAATAAATCTTCCCGTAACATGCAAAAAATTCCCCACCAGGAATCCTTGATTACCGAATTTAAGGGGAAAATCGAGATATTTGACAAATTCAGGGCGAGAATTCGGTGATTTTCATTAAATAAAAGGCCACATTTTTGCTAATTTCCGGTCCATCCGAAAAATTTCCCGGACACGAAGCTATCGAGTTCTTTGATTCTATCAATTCTAATTTCTTCGGAAACTCGGAAGGCTCTACAATAAAAAATAAAAAACGGCCTTCAAAGGCCGTTCCATCCCGGATGTAATAAGACCCAATCTGTCATTTACGAACAACCAGTAAACTAATTACAAATGGAATGAATGGCTGTAATACCAGTATAGATGGGAACCCCACAGTTATGCGAAATATTTAAATTGCCCGTCATTTAACAACAGTTAAAAGAGTAGAGTTCAAGGAGGACATTCATTTAATACACATCTTTTGCTCTTTTGTCGGAAGTACTCATCCATATCTATTATAAATATCACAGATTTAATACCCTATAATAATTCAAATATCTCTCTATGTAGATTTAAGATTAATAAGATTAATGTCAATGACGACAGGAACAATTAATAAGGAAGAGCGGAGGTAGCTCCTAAAATTTTGCATAAAATCCCGTGGGAATCGGGAAGTAAACTGCGTTAAAACTATCCGAGCTCAATTTTTAACGATTTTTGGCTGTAATGACTAATACTTAATGCCTCATCTATGACTCTTGACTCTTGTTGAATTTACGATGTGATAATTAAATCAATTATAGAAGTTAGAATCCTGAAACGCAATGTTACAGTAATTAAGATATGAGGAGGAGGTGTCGTGTGTCGAACTGTCGAGATAAATGAGGGTTGATTGACGATATAGGGTTATTAGGTTCCCAACAGCCGTGGGACAGTTCCAACTCCGAAGGTGCCAAGGAAGTAGCATTCGGCATTTATTATCATTTTGTGAGAATAATTGAATTACAGATGATAACCGGTGTTAACTGGAAGTTAGGACGTTTATACAGGGTGTCGGGTGTCAAAAAAATTATGAATGTGATGTGTATCTACACGTTATATACTTATTTAGGATATGCCGGCATGTAAGGGACACCCTGTATAGAATTATCAGAGAAAGGGTCACCGATTTGACCCCAGTATAATACGTAGTATTAAATTGATAATCGTAATAATATGTTGCATAATATTGATTAGGGATGTGCGCACTTTGTCGATTAGTTTTTAAAAAAATTTATATTGCTGTTGAGTATGCGGATATGAAAGATAAATTTGTTTGGGTTTCAGTAATTACAATTAGTCTCGAAAAGTAATTTAAATAACATTTGAGTTTTTTTTAAATTTTATCGTAGTTAAAATAGTTCGTATATTGAATATTGAAATGAAATGTAATTAAAATTGAGTGTTTTATAAAGGCAGACTCAAATTAAACTTGTCTGCATTTAAAGAGCAAATTTGCACTGATATCCTTACATTAAAGTGATAATTAGGACTTAATTGTAATCGTAAATAGATAAAATCATAATCGAGTAGAAAAAATCGTTTAAATAATGTCTGTCATCTGTCTAGATTTTTTTTGCTTAAATGGAACCGTGCCAATAATACCAGATACTTATATAAATTCTCAGCCATTAAATTTTAAATCGAGCCTGTCTCGTGTTACATAATTCGCTTACATTACGAGGTTCCTAATTACCATTGTTCGAAAATTAAGTAACGAATCGACTAGCCATATAGCATTTAAAGATTTAGCTTTTGTAACGGTTTTTTAATAATAAAATCATCTTCTTGTGGGGTATGATATTTAAATCTATTAAATGGGTTTGGTTTTATGGGGCATTAAAAAATGGTTGGTGATGGTATATCGCCTTATTGTAATTAATTTAACTGCAAGCGATTTGTTTAGCTGCACCTCTTGTCACTTACAATTAGAGGTTTAAAACGCTAAATTGATAACTAGAAATTCTACTAAAAACCAATAAAATGCCAATTTCTATAAGAATGCATAAACTTAACCTTCCGAGAAAAATGAGTAATCATAAGTTATAAGACGAGTAATAATGATGCTTGAAATGTCACGTCTTCGAAAGATAAACAACATTTTCGGAATTTTAGTCGTATCAGGTTCCTCTTAACTATTCTGATTGGAACAGAGCTCGTGCCCGTTTCCCATCCATCCAGCTTCATTCACTTAATTAGATATATTGCTCATAAGCACAATTAAAACTCCAGCAGGCATATAAAATAATAAATGTGTTCGAATTTGGTTTTTAATTTCACAAATATATGGTCCAGCCATAGCCCTATATCATCGTTAATGTTAATTAGTGGAGAGGCGCCATCACAAATAATAAAAACTGTCACCCTCATCAATTCACATCAATCGTCTTTAATAACTCATCTTATACTTATCTCCAGATTAAAATATGACATTGACACTGAAATAATATGTTTTTATTTGTGGGATTCAAAAAATATTTTCCCTATTTCTTGACACCCCTGGGTTATAATCCCTGAGAATCGGATCCGGATGACGAGGATATAAGCTCAAAATATTTTTGTGTCTTAGGTTTCCGTTTTTATAGTTTTGTAGTTGTAGTTTAGGTTAAATTTCTTAGTACGCATTGTACAACCGATGCAAGAGCGGTGATTCATGTGGTCACTAAATCGAAAATACGAAATCTTTTTTAAATAGACTACGAAATCTTATGAGAACTGAATGGATTGAATGTTGGAAAATTCAATCCAGCGTTCTTAAAGCGTTTTGGGTAATTTTTTTAAGTCTAATCTCGAACTTTTTATTTTTTTCCTAGTTTCAGTTTCACAAGATTGGTAACGATTAGCTCAGTAATCCGATTCTTGATTTTAAGCCGCTGGATATGTATAGTTTATCTTCAAAAGAGACGGGAATCGGTCAAGGACTTGGGGGAAAGATCGGAGCCAGGGTGGGATTGTCGGTAGGAGTTACAGTTGGTCCACCGGTTGGTCCCGCAGTAGGTCCCTCGGTTGGTCCACCGGTTGGTACCGCGGTAGGTTCCGCGGTAGGTCCCGCTGTAGATCCCGCAGTGGGTCCCGCAGTGGGTCCCGCTGTAGGTCCACCGGTTGGTACCGCAGTAGGTCCCGCGGTAGGTCCCGCGGTTGGTCCCGCTGTAGGTCCACCGGTTGGTACCGCGGTAGGTCCCGCAGTTGGTCCCTCGGTGGGTCCCGCGGTTGGTCCCGCTGTAGGTCCACCGGTTGGTCCCGCGGTAGGTGCCGCAGTTGGTCCCGCGGTAGGTGCCGCAGTTGGTCCCGCAGTTGGTCCCGCTGTAGTTCCACCGGTTGGTCCCGCGGTAGGTGCCGCAGTTGGTCCCGCCGTGGGTCCCGCTGTAGGTCCACCGGTTGGTCCCGCAGTAGGTCCTGCAGTTGGTCCCGCAGTTGGTCCCTCGGTGGGTCCCGCGGTTGGTCCCGCGGTAGGTGCCGCAGTTGGTCTCGCGGTGGGTCCATCGGTAGGTCCGCCGGTAGGTCCCGCGGTAGGTCCGCCGGTAGGTCCCGCGGTAGGTCCGCCGGTGGTTGGTCCGTCAGTTGGGAATACGGTTGTGGCTTCAGTAGTGGTTGTCCTTCGTCGCCTACGATGATGATGATGATGATGATGACGACGATGGTGATGTCGATGATGTCGACGTCCTACATCTTCAACGTCCCTTTTGATATTTAAAATATTAAGATATCAGCATTAACGTTTTCGAAACTTCGAGTTACTAAAATCCTATAGTCTTACGAGTTTGAGGAGTCCGAATTGGATTTATCAACGGCTGCAGCGAGGGACTTTGACGTTCATACGGAGTAAGCAAATATAAAAAACAGTTTCAACGTGTTTAAAAATAAGATTAAAATTTGCGGATTCCCAGAAACAATCTTCTGAACTTCAAAAATCGGTGTAAAAATTTCTAAAAACTTACCAATGCCACACAAACTGCAAAGAAAGAAAACAGAACTAAAAATGAAAATCTCATATTCTTGGCTTTCCAAAACCGTTCCTAGTAGACTATCGCCAATTATATTCGAAAAAATATAACTCTGACTGATATTTCTCCATAATTAAAGTCCCGTTTTTATATCCATTCTCTATTTCTCTACTATTAGTTCAATCTCATAAAAACCATCCCGAAATGAGACTCTGAACTTTGAAACCCTCTGCTGGATATCCATTTGGTGGTCGATTGACATTAAACTTGACATATTTTATTGTCAATGAAATATTAATTACAAATCTGACACTAACATATAGTACACGCAGATTGGACGAACACAAATAACATGTTGGCACAACTGGACCTTGGATTTAATATGCTTATTGTTTTTGTGGTATGGGGAACTATTCCGGGGGCCTATTTATTGAAACTGTCTTAAAAGTGTGGGGATATATTTCGATTTCCAATATGGTTAATTTTTTAAGATTTAAGTTATCTCCATCTTCATCTGATCAGGTAGGTAAATTTTGATCCGAACGGCAAAAACTGTCAGGACCAAGGAGTTAGGCGACAAAGGTGTCAGATTTTTTCCATACATTTTGGCATGAAATATTTCTCGATTTAATTTCTGTTAAAATGATATAAAACTTGGAATGAGATCGGAGACCTGGTTTTGAAACAGTTTTAAAACCATTAGAGTTCATAATGAGTTCCGACAGCTGCAAATAATTAATGTTTTGCCCTTTTGGAACTGTTAGTGACAATGACAATGCGGGTTAACTTGACATGTGTTTATTTTTAGCAATTATGTACCGTACTACAATAATTACATTCAACCCATTGTAGTTACTAAATACTGTATTCAATTAAACTTATTGATTTTGATTGTGAAGTTATGGTTTTATTTGTAGCTCAAGGTTTAAAGTATCATATCTATATCCAATTTAGCTAAAATCTCAATTATTATTTCGTTTCTAAAAATAACCCCTTAACGTTTCAGCTGGATTGTATTGTAGTCGCCATTAAGGAAAACCGAATGATTTTATTTCGCTATTTATATTAGATGGTATTCGGCCCTCAGGCAATCATGATGAAGACCCCAAGTTATTAACGTCAGTAATTGTGCAAATATTTGCTTAAAATTTTGCCTTTTTGGCAAATTTTTGCTTAAAATTACTGACACAAACAAAACTGACGGTGTATACAACGAAAGTGTCAATCTCTAAGCACGTGCCTACGGCTCTTCTGTAATAGTAATGGTAATAGTAATATACATGCAAACAATTATTATAAGCGCCAAGTCAACTGACAATGATAATATCATCTTGCCAAAGTTCACACATCTTTAAGAAAGAACTTCAATGTCGTTGGATTCTTTGGACTTGTAGATTTTAACGGATATATGATGCTTAAAAATGCTTAAAAATATTATTTTTGACAAAATCCCAGGCTTGGAAATTATACTCATTTTATGCATTTAAGGTTACTCATTTCATCTTTGTCATTGTACCGATAGTGTAGCAATTAGCCAGTTTATCCTTAATCATCCCTGAATTCGTTCCAAAAAACCGTACTATAAACTAGAAATGGAGAGAAGATTTGGAATTCAGAGTTTTCTAATCTGTAGTAAGGGAGTTGAAATAATCGTGTAATAAAAAAAATATTAATTTGGCATAACTTGAACTTTTAAAGAGCATCTTTATTTCAGATCTTCTAATTTTGAGTAACATTGATGGAGGCTATGGCATACGGGTCCTTTCACAACCGATACTTGAAAGGCCAGGTAGTACATTTTTAATTGTAATAACTTCAGATATTGTATATTACTGGTCCAATTTTGATTTAAAAAATATTTAAAATCTTAAAATTTTAAAAATTATAATAAAGAGTCTTTGATTGACGTGAGGCAAAAAGTTCAATATGCTGTTGAGGGTTCAAGCTACAAAATGAAGTGTTCGGTAAACGGTGAGGCTATCATTTTGTGGAAGGTCGATGGGGGCTTTCCTGATGGTAAGATTCAATTAAGGACTAGTTTAATATAAAAATGCTTAATTTTTTTTATTTATTTTCATTTATTGTGATTTCAAAATGCGAGTTATCGCGGAAGGTTGGTTTAGGTTGTATAGGTGGTAATACATAGGTTGGTTTCAGTTTAAAAAATTTTTGCAGATTTTTAGACTTATCTGCTTATAAACTATATGAAAAGGCTAAAATCTGATTTTTGCGAAGATTTAAAACAGATCCATATTCTATGAAAACAGCTCGTTAGGTCGTAAAAACTTCAAAAAAATTGAATTACAACCCACCATTTGTTTAAAATTACAACATTCTGACCCCCGTTTTTGTCATATATCAAAAACGGTAGGACGTCTTCTCAATCTTTAAAGTCCCTTTAAGCGGCAGCGGCATAAAACCGAACAATCCGAATTGAACCCGGTTTTGACTTGCGTATATTTTAATTACATATCCGTTGCCCCCATAAAACTTTCTACTAAAATGAACTGATCTAAATAGGTTGCAAAAAGTTTTTTAAGACGAGTTATATCAAAACTTCGGGGTTTATCTCAAAAATGGCTATTATGGTTCTTCGGGTTTCTATAGATTTGAAATAATATACACAATGCCAAAATAGTTAGGACGGGAGTGAAAAAAATTACTTAAGCCTAGTTTATAGTATCACTTCCTTCCTACTTTCACTTCCTCTTTCACTGCGAGAATCACTTCCTCCTAAGAAAAGTCGCGTTTAGAGTTGGAAGCGAATGGTGGAGTGATCCTCCCAGTAATCATGGCAACTTTCGCTTCACTGTTTTGCGCGTTTATAGTTTCAACTTCACTTCCTACTTTCGCCTCAACTTCACGAAAATCAAAAGTTGAAACCAATCCTACTTTTGAGGAAGTGAAGGAAAGGAGGAGTGAAAGCGGTGTTCAGAAGAAATCTTCATTTCAGTGAGGGGTAGGATTGCTTGACAACGGCCGCCGGTGCCGGTTGTCAAGCAATCATGGGTTGACCTGTGGGGGCTATGCAAAGTAGTGTTGCCAAGGGAATAGGTTTAAAATACAGACAAATTGAAGCATCCTGACTCGGGCTTTAAAAGACTGCACACTGTAGGTTTTATATTCAATTTCTTCAGAAAATATTACAAAATCTGAGTACAAATTTTTGCGTTTATAGTCTTTCGCTAGCAACGAATAGCGAAAGTGGAAACGAAAGCGAAAGTGAAAGAGGAAGTTGAAATTATGGGCAGTTCAGACAGATAACTTGCTGCAAGAAATACAAGCAAAAATTGATAGATTTCTTATAAATTTTTTTGTACCGGTAATCGCCAAACGTATGAAAAAAAGAAATAAAAAAATACATAGGCGATGTATAAGTAGAAACAGTATTGATATAAATAAAATACGAGAAGAATGTAATTTTTATACTATACAAGAAAGAAGGGATTTTTTCCTGTCAAAGTATATGTTTAAGAGTTATCGTAGTAAACAACTTGATAAATATGTGTTAAATTCAGATAGGCCAATGCCAATGTTTTCACAGATTCCTCATAAAACAAAAGCGTTTGAGGACGGGTTACTATTTAGAGGTATACGTTTGTGGAATAAACTTCCGAGGTCAATTCCTCTCGAACAATTAGGAGTTAAGCAATTTGGTGAGATTGTAAAAGTGGAAATAAAAAAGAATAGGAGCAATGACTTTTTTTATTATTAGTTAGTTTAGGTTAAGCCATATTATATATGTAAACCCTCTGCAACTAATGTCAACTTTGGTGCAGAGGAAGTCACCGTTTGTAAACCAATAACGTTAGAAATGATGTATTGAAAACGGAAAGACAATAAAGGTACAATTCAATTCAATTCAATTCAATTCAATTATAAATTCGAAAAAATATTCGATGAAGAAAGCGAGAAGGAAGTAAAAGAGGAAGTGATTCAGGAACGAAAAGAGGAAGTGATACTATAAACTAGGCTTTATTCATCTCATAGGTGTATGCTAGTTGCCAATTAACTGAATGTCTGCTTAAATTGATGCTGCTAATTCTATAATTCTAATTCTAACTGCCATTTATGCCATGATTTAATTAACGTTTAACTTAATACTTAAACAGTTCAAGTTATTGCATTTTTGATTCCCAGAGCCGAAATACAAAATCCTACCCGATTTCAATCTCCTAATCCGAAATGTTTCCCAAGAGGACTTTAAACGGGAATATATCTGCAGTGCCGTAGTGCCAAAATTTAGGACCGTAGAGTCCATGAGGATTGAACTGAAACCACTGCCACGACGAGGTCAGTCCAAAATAATTTCTAGGATTTGTCCATTTGCTCCAAAATACGGTGTACTTCATCTTTTATTTTATAGAAGCCAAAGTTTTCAATCAGGAACAATCTAGTTCTACTCAAAATGGGAACAATAATAACAACAACAATAACAAGGAGATTTTTGCGGTGATCGGGGAACTTAAGACATTAACTTGCAGCGTTAATGCTCGACCTAATCCGGAATTTAAATGGCTTTATCAAAATGAGACGCTCATTCAAAACGGAACTGACATGATTATAACAAGTCGAGAGGATACTTCAAATCTAACGGTTTGCTTTCCGCTTTGTTCATTCTATTCGAAACAATAAATTACCCGAAATAAAAGTTACCCCAAAATAATTTAAAAGCTACCCCAAAATAGTTTAAAAGCTACCCCAAAATAAATTATAAGCTACACAAAACAATTTAAAAGCTACCCCAAAATAATTTAAAAGCTACCCCAAAATAATTTAAAAGCTACCCCAAAATAAATTAAAAGCTACCCATAAATAATTTAAAAGCTACCCATAAATAATTGAATAGTATCCACATCAGAATTTTAATTAATTTCTCAAGATTTTCATACGGGATGGTGACTTGTATGGAACCTACTTATGCGAGGCTTGGAACACGTTGGGACGAATGAAGCAGTCCTTTTCCTTAAAAATGCCCCAAAAGCCAAGGGACATCCCATTCATTTACCCAAAGAACATTGGGCAGTCCAAAATAACATTTGGGGCAAATTATGATAAATCTCAAAACTATTCCCTTCATCTCCAATTTAAATCCATTTCAAGTGAGAAATGGCAAGAACGATCCTTTGGAGTTTCTGAAGGTATTTAACAGATTTAACTGCTCATCTAAATCTCGAAAACAAAAACAATTTAAAGAAAGTTTCAAATACTTATGCTTCATGATGGAATTATTTAAGACTTATTGGATGTTGGAGAACTTAAACCAAACACAACGTATTTGATCCGAGCTGCTTTAAGCAGTAAATTCATCGACGGCGATTATTCCGAACCTATTCGTGTCACAACGGATAAAGCACCCCATGATTTAAACAAAGATAAGGGTAACGTTGACGGGAACTCAGAATAATTTTTTAATCCCTAAATATGATGCACCATTTTGTCTGAAATTTTACGCATATTCCGAATTTGCAATAAAAACCCATTTGTCATAATGTCATAAAGGTTTGCTAGACAAATTTTGAGCATTGATTAAAAATAGGATTGTTTAGATTTTTTGTCATTTTAAACTGATTTACACGTTGGAATAGAAAAAAGGGACTCTGTTTTGGAATTGTTTTTATTGAGAAGTCAGATAAACTGTTACATCAATAATTATTAATAATTAATAAATTAATTAATAGTTATTATGTTTCTTCGATATCGTTATCTTCCCTAAAGGGGACTAATATGAGTCTTTTGACGGTCTGTCATCGAAATTTCAATCGTTGATTTCCAATGCATGCTTGTTTGATTTAATATTTCATATTTTTGAAGTTGTAAATCGAGACGGTCGTGGAAGGAGCCTAAATAGTCAAGAGCCCGAACTACAGGATGGGGACAGTAAGGTTATCAACTCAACGGTCTGGACGTCCACAAAGATGATCAAGTTGGGGAACCGGATTTT
The DNA here is from genome assembly GCA_906901685.1 of Desoria tigrina. NCBI lineage: Eukaryota > Metazoa > Arthropoda > Collembola > Entomobryomorpha > Isotomidae > Desoria > Desoria tigrina. Next base: position 6,608,098 of record CAJQTU010000008.1, on the reverse strand, counting down.
AATATCCAGGACAATTGTCGAGGAAGTGGATGACGAAGTTTGATTTGCATAGAATTTGTGTTTCTTAAATCCAATTGCCAACCTGGAACATTTCAGAAATATGAATTGTATGATTAAATTTTAAAATTTAACAGAATTTTCACACGTTTTTGATGTAACATTCAAAGTATAAATATCTTAGAATATAATTATCTAACAAATGTAACAACCATAGACTCCTGTTTCGAAATCGAATAAACTTTAGTCCGCTTAAATCCACACTAAAAGACAGTAAGTTCTGCCAAAGCCCAAACCCCTGAAATCCGTAAACAAATCCCAAAAACAGCAAACAGAAAATACAGTTTCGAAATAGCTAATGCCTCCGGTTGACGACCAGAGTCTTTACTGCCAAAGCCCTTAAATGTAAACCCCAACCGACTAGACATACCAATTACCAATAGCACTTGCCGAATTGTCTCCCTCTCTCCAAGTCGAAATGTTTGCCCTCTGGACGGTAAAAATCATTTCCGTAGTCTTAAAAATCGGATAATTTTTAGCCCACAAATAAATTATCCCAGACTCGTAGATCCTTGGCAGAAAATCCTTCATAAAATCCTCAAAATATCTCCGTACTGTAATCCATGATTTGAGGCTGAGTGAAGTCTCATTTTGTGACTTCTAAAAAATAATTCTTTATCATGTTTTACATGATAGAACGCTAGAATATGCAGACATGACATTCGTCTGGTTCGAGATTCCTCATATTCATATTGAACATGAGAAGATGTAAATCGTAGTTCCTCAACTTTGGTTGATGAATTACTAATTGTTCTCATAAGAAACCATTCCGTCGGAGCCCTATATAAGAGCCCTCCAACTCTTGGCCCGGGTTGATTCTTGTTTATGCTTTTGCACTTTCCTGGTCTGACGTTTGTCTCAGATTTAGTTATATTTAATTTTAGTTTCCGAAACACTTGGTCGAGTATCTCCCAAGCCTTAATGTGGCCAGATTATCTCCATCAATGATTACACTAGCACTCTGAAATTTTGCTTAAAATTGTATCACAACCGAACCACGGCACTGCAGAAAACTGGAATGAAATGGCCAACCCGTTCATAAGTTATAGTCCAAAAACTCCACCGGGTCTATAGAAACGAATGAGAAAATTAAAATTAAAACCTTGAAAAAGTCGAAACTTTGACACGACCTCAGCATCATGGGCCTTAAAATTAAGCCATGAAAATTTGTACAAAAATGTATTCAAGTATTAAGATTCGATTTTTGAAAAAATTGCGATGGCCCCAAGTCTAATTATTCCCGTACGGTCAATCTACCAAACCCATTTCTGTTGGAATTGCAGTAACCTAAAAAAGTCGAAACTTTGACATGACCTCAGCATCATGGGCCTTAAAATTAAGTCATGAAAATTTGTACAAAAATGTATTCAAGTATTAAGATTCGATTTTCGAAAAAATTGCGATGGCCCCAAGTCTAATTATTCCCGTACGGTCAATCTACCAAACCCATTTCTGTTGGACTTGCAATAACCTAAAAAAAAGTCGAAACTTTGACATGACCTCAGCATCATGGGCCTTAAAATTAAGTCATGAAAATTTGACTTAAAATGCATTCAAGTATTAAGATTCGATTTTCGAAAAAATTGCGATGGCCACAAGTCTAATTATTACCGTACAGTCAATCTAACAAACCCATTTCTGTTGGAATTGCAATGACCTGAAAAAAGTCGAAACTTTGACATGACCTCAGCATCATGGGCCTTAAAATTTAGTCATACAAATTTGTACAAAATGTATTCAAGTTTATAGATTCGATTTTCGAAAAAATTGCGATGGCCCTAACTAAGCCCCTCTGCGTCTCTACGGTCTATCCGAAACACCGATGTATCGGATTGACTGGGCTTTATTGGCTGCTTGGAGTAGTTTTAGCCCAGTCAAATGGGCTTATATGATCGTCGTTTCCGTGTGTCCCGTAATTCTTGTGGTCAGATTATCTCCATCACAGATTACACTTGCCCTCTGAAATTTTGCATAAAATTATATCTCAACCGAACCACGGCACTGCAGAAAACTGGAATGAAATGGCCAATCCGTTCAATAGTTATAGTCCAAAAACCCCACCGGGTCTATGGAAACGAATGAGAAAATGTAAAGAAAGAATTCAGTATAACCTTATAAAACCTTGAAAAAAGTCGCAACTTTGACACGACCTCAGCATCATGGGCCTTAAAATTAAGTCATGAAAATTTGTACAAAACTGCATTCAAGTATTAAGATTCGATTTAAAAAAAAATGCGATGGCCCCAAGTCTAATTATTCCCGTACGGTGAATCTACCAAACCCATTTCTTTTGGAATTGCAATAACCTGAAAAAGTGTAAACTTTGACATGACCTCAGCATCATGGGCTTTGAAATTGGGTCATGAAAATTTGTACAAAAATGTATTCAAGTATTAAGATTCGATTTTCGAAAAATTTGCGATGGCCCCAAGTCTAATTATTCCCGTACGGTCAATCTACCAAACCCATTTCTGTTGGAATTGCAATGACCTGAAAAAAGTCGAAACTTTGATATGACCTCAGCATCATGGGCCTTAAAATTAGGTCATGAAAATTTGTACAAAAACGTATTCAAGTATTAAGATTCGATTTTTGAAAAACATTCGATGGCCCCAAGTCTAATTATACCCGTACGGTCAATCTACCAAACCCATTTCTGTTGGAATTGCAATGACCTGAAAAAAGTCGAAACTTTGATATGACCTCAGCATCATTGGCCTTTATATTAGGTCATGAAAATTTGTACAAAAACGTATTCAAGTATTAAGATTCGATTTTTGAAAAAAATGCGATGGACCCAAGTCTAATTATTCCTTTACGGTCAATCTACCAAACCCATTTCTGTTGGAATTGCAGTGACCTGAAAAAGGTCTAAACTTTGACATGACCTCAGCATCATGAGCTTTAAAATTAAGTCATGAACATTTTTACAAAAATGTATATAAGTATATATATTCTATATTCGAAAAAATTGCGATGGCCCAAAGCCCCTCTGCGTCTCTACGGTCTATCCGCCACACCGATACATCGGATTGACTGGGCTTTATTGGCTGCTTGGAGTAGTTTTTAGTATACTACTACTAAAATGACATGTATTCAGGTCAATTTTTGCAATTCATTGTTATAAAACTTGAAATCCAATTTAAAACCCTCTATTATATGACCTAAGAAGGAAACACATTATGTTGCAGAAAATTCTTAAAATTCTTATTATCCCCTCCTGTGACTCCTTGGTATCAGCCGCCAAAATGAGTTTTACTGGATTTGCTGATCGCATTGCCCCAAAACAACCGGCATAGAATTGAATGCATGATAAAAGTATTTGATTCCACTTTAATAACTATAATAGCCAAAAAACTGCAATAGTATGCTTAAAACTACTCCAAGCAGCCAATAAAGCCCAGTCAATTAGATACATCGGTGTGGCGATGTGGCGGAGACCGTAGAGACGCAAAGGAGCTTTGGGCCATCGCAATTTTTTCAAAAATCGAATCTCAATACTTGAATACATTTTTGTACAAATTTTCATCACCTAATTTTAATGCCCATGATACAGAGGTCATGTCAAAGTTTCGACTTTTTTCAGGTTATTGCAATTCCAACAGAAATGGGTTTGGTAGATTGACCGTACGGAAATAATTAGACTTGGGGCCATCGCAATTTTTTCAAAAATCGAATCTCAATACTTGAATACATTTTTGTACAAATTTTCATGACCTAATTTAAAGGCACATGATACTGAGGTCATGTCAAAGTTTCGACTTTTTTCAGGTTATTGCAATTCCAACAGAAATGGGTTTGGTAAATTGACCGTACGGAAATAATTAGACTTGGGGCCATCGCAATTTTTCAAAAATCGAATCTTAATACTTGAATACATTTTTGTACAAATTTTCATGACCTAATTTTAAGGCCCATGATACTGAGGTCATGTTAAAGTTTCGACTTTTTTCAGGTTATTGCAATTCCAACAGAAATGGGTTTGGTAGATTGACCGTACGGAAATAATTAGACTCGGGGCCATCGCAATTTTTTCAAAAATCGAATCTTAATACTTGAATACGTTTTTGTACAAATTTTCATGACCTAATTTTAAGGCCCATGATACTGAGGTCATGTCAAAGTTTCGACTTTTTTCAGGTTATTGCAATTCCAACAGAAATGGGTTTGGTAGATTCACCGTACGGAAATAATTAGACTTGGGGCCATCGCAATTTTTTCAAAAATCGAATCTTAATACTTGAATACATTTTTGTACACATTTTCATGACTTAATTTTAAGGCCCATGATGCTGAGGTCGTGTCAAAGTTTCGACTTTTTTAAAGGTTTTATAAGGTTATATTTAATTCTTTCTATAGATTTTCTCATTCGTTTCCATAGACCCGGTGGGGTTTTTGGACTATAACTATTGAACGCGTTGGCCATTTCATTCCAGTTTTCTGCAGTGCCGTGGTTCGGTTGTGATACAATTTTATGCAAAATTTCAGAGGGCTAGTGTAATCCATGATGGAGATAATCTGACCACAAGAATTACGGGACACACGGAAACGACGATCATATAAGCTCATTTGACTGGACTAAAACTACTCCAAGCAGCCAATAAAGCCCAGTCAATCCGATATGTCGGTGTGGCGGATAGACCGTAGAGACGCAGAGGGGATTAGGGCCATCGAATCTTAATACTTAAATACATTTTTGTACAAATTTTTCATGACTTAATTTTAAGGCCCATGATGCTGAGGTCGTGTCAAAGTTTTGACTTTTTTTAGGTTATTGCAATTCCAACAGAAATGGGTTTGGTAGATTGACCGTACGGGAATAATTAGACTTGGGGCCATCGCAATTTTTTCAAAAATCGATTCTTAATACTTGAATGCATTTTTGTACAACTTTTCATGACTTAATTTTAAGGCCCATGATGCTGAGGTCATGTCAAAGTTTTGACTTTTTTAGGTTATTGCAATTCCAACAGAAATCGGTTTGATAGATTGACCGTACGGGAATAATTAGACTTGGGGCCATCGCAATTTTTTCGAAAATCGAATCTTAATACTTGAATGTATTTTTGTACAAATTTTCATGACTTCATTTTAAGGCCCATGATGTTGAGGTCATGTCAAAATTTTGACTTTTTTCAAGGTTTTAAAAGGTTATATTTAATTCTTTCTATAAATTTTCTCATTCGTTTCCATAGACCCGGTGGGGTTTTTGGACTAAAACTATTGAACGCGTTGGCCATTTCATTCCAGTTTTCTGCAGTGCCGTGGTTCGGTTGTGATACAGTTTTGTGCAAAATTTCAGAGGGCTAGTATAATCCGTGATGGAGATAATCTCTGCACAAGAATTACGGGACACACGGAAAAGACGATCATATAAGCCCATTTGACTGGGCTAAAACTACTCCAAGCAGCCAATAAAGCCCAGTCAATCCGATACATATATGAGTGATGCTGCTCATATATGAATCCGATACATCGGTTTGGCGGATGGACCGTTAATTTTAAGGCCCATGATGCTGAGGTCATGTCAAAGTTTCTACTTTTTTCAGGTCATTGCAATTCCAACAAAAATGGGTATGGTAGATTGACCGTACGGGAATAATTAGACTTGGGGCCATCGCAATTTTTTCGAAAATCGAATCTATATACTTAAATACATTTTTGTACAAATTTTTATGACTTAATTTTAAGGCCCATGATGCTGAGGTAATGTCAAAGTTTCGACTTTTTTCAGGTCATTGCAATTCCAACAGAAATGGGTTTGGTAGATTGACCGTACGGGAATAATTAGACTTGGAGCCATCACAATTTTTTCGAAAATCAAATCTATATACTTGAATACATTTTTGTACAACTTTTCATGAATTAATTTTAAGGCCTATGATGCTGAGGTCGTGTCAAAGTGTCGAGTGTTTTATAAGGTTATATGTAATTCTTTGTATGAACTTTCTCATAAGATTTCAGTCGTTTCCATAGACCCGGTGGGGTTTTCGGACTATAACTATTGAACGGGTTGGCCATTTCATTCCAGTTTTCTGCAGTGTCGTGGTTCGGTTGTGATACAATTTTATGCAAAATTTCAGAGGGCTAGTGTAATCCGAGATGGAGATAATCTCTGCACAAGAATTACGGGACACACGGAAATGACGATCATATAAGCCCATTTGACTGGGCTGAAACGAGAATGCAAACACAAAAATATAATCGTCGTTTCCTGGAAATGTATGATCAATTGTTCAGAATAGTTAAGCGGTTAAAAAAAGGTAGTAGGTTACAATGGGGACACCCACGGCACGAGTGCTGTATGTGGTCGTTACGTCTCCACTGGGAACTCAACCTTGCGGTGACAGACTTATTATTTCAAAGCTGCTCTTTATACAAGGAAGGTACCAGGGAAGGAAGGTTATGATTCTAACTAGGATCACATTGGGAGATGTTATCAGCAGCCCTATTCAGGCTAGATTTGAGGACCAGCCGAACCCGCTACACTCTCCTCTAGGAATTAAGGAAAACTATTTGCCTATCAGATAATTATGGAAATGTTTATCTCGTTGCCCAGAATACTTTAATTTTCCTGGGATTGATTACTCAAATCCAGACTGACGTCAAATTCACAAAAACTCAATTCACCAACTGCATGTTTCGAAGCCAGGACAGCAGTACTAAGATAGAGATGCTTAGACCACTAGACTAGCGAGGTTACAGTTATTATCGAATTCGGCAGAAGTAATTTCGGTCAAATACGATTTAAAAGCTAGTTCATGGTATGATTATTATCTTTGTCAAAAATTTGTGAGCATAAGTGCAAGAGCTAAACAGTTACTGAAAAGTACTTTTAGAGTATAACATTTGGGTTGGTAAATCTTTGATAATAATAAGCTAGTTTAATTAAAACTGTCTCAGCAAACCTTACGGATTACGCACAATTTAAAGATAAATAATACTTTTATTCGTCCAGTGTATTTTCGTAGACTTCATTTTATGTTAAAGTTACAGATACATCCGATGATTCTCAAGACTCAATTTTTACACTTAAATGATGAATCCTTTATTGGAGAAATGCTAAATGCTCAGCTCAAATCATAATTTTTGAAGATTAATGTCCAAACTGTTCTCAACAAAAATACTGGGTTGGTGTTAAAGGTGTGAATCAGAAGAATCTGAAATGGGTGAGTTGCCGAAAACCCTTGATTTTGGCTTTCCAAAACTCTCAAAAATGACAATCGTTCCAAACAAATGGCGAAAACGCTTAAAATCAAACCAATTCCAACAGCTTCAATTAGAAACAAGAGTTTATGAAATTTCAATGGTTGACTCTGGCTTTTAATTAGAATGAATCCAACGGATTCTGTGGAATTCTTTTGATTCCTCTTATCTCTCCATGAAGAATACTCTTCCAGAGTTCGGCACCACAATTCTTCAAACCCCGTCTCATAAACTCTCGGCAAGAAGTCACGGACGAAAACCCCGAAATAATTCCTCGTGGTTAACCAGGTTGAAATGCTCAGTAATGTATTCGCATCTCCCCCATCCGTTAAAATCCGATTGGTCGACATCGACAGTTTACGTTTCATTGATTTCTCTGTCTCACGGCTGTCAAAAATGGCGAAAACGGATGGCGAGGAAATATCGCCGACGTCATGAGATTTAATACTTCGTCCGTTGAGTAACGATTCGATTAATTCAGCTTTACGGACAAATATTAGACTATCGTTGAGTCGCCGGTAGTATGAAGGGACGTTGGGAATTTGTTGAATGTAGTCATGTAAAGTAATTTCCCTAAGCATTGAAACCATTTCCGTTTTGTTCCGCCAAGTGGTCATCCAACTGGCATCAGTAGTAATTATAGGGACTCCGCTCGTCACCAAATCCTCCAAGTTATTTGCAATATCAGATTGACTAGGGTTGGTCAAAATTGCAAACATTACTCCTTTGTAACCTCCTGTTAGAACTATTCCCGATAACATCCAAGTCATATAAGCGAAAGCAATTATTGGCTTTATCTTTCTATTCTTCCGGAGGAGCCAGTCTAAATCGTCGTCGTGTTGATCGAACAAGACTCTTATTACGATGAAGAGGGAGTGCTGTAACCTCATATAGGTTGGATGGACAAGTAGTGCTCCAAATAGAAGAGTTGAGAAAATCAGACAAAGCCAGGTCGAGGTGTCAAAAGGCTTAGTTAATTGCAGATTTGACAATTTATCGGGATCAGTAATGAAATAGAATTTATTTGGAAAAGTTTCAATACCGGTATTGATTGGAGTCAGGGTGTGTATCGATTTTTTTCCCTTTGTAGAAGTTAGCCTATCGATAAACTTCTTTGTGAACTGTACATGGTGTAGGTGTAATTGATTGGGCTGATCTCGATATGTGTTTGAAGTGAAAGATGCGTTCCATAATAATCCAGCAAACAAAATTGTGCATATTTTAAACGGTGTAAATCCCCTTGTCTGTTTCGGACTACAAGGGACCTGCTTATTTAAGATTTTGAAGCTCTTTAAAAAATCCCCATTGGTCGTTGCCACATTTATGGGTTTGCGGTGTTGATTTTTATGTACCGTCCACCAAAATGTCCGAACTGAGATGAGGAACGTTTCAACGTTGAAATCGATTATAATGGAAAAGGGTGCAGAGCTGGTTGAACAACTGGAACAGAAAACGCCAAGTCCGGAGCGTTCGGTGGAGAACAAAACAATTGGCTCGGATTCCAAACGAATATTGTATTTGAGAACGCAACCGGGACTGACGCTTGGGTCGACAAAATGATAAGTTACCAATTCCGGATTTTCTAAAGGCCAAAAATCCCAGTTCATTCTACGAGGCTGACTCTGAAGCTGAGTTTTCGGAATGAGAATGATATATATTTTAACGAAACATACAGAAAATCTTGAGCCGCTGTAGATATTCTCAGTTTTAGGAATCCTAGAACTGTTCGCATTAGTATCAAAAGGATTTGGGTATAGCGTCGCAATCGATTGTGAACTTTCAGTTGAGTAATTAATTAAATCAGATTCAGAACTAATTAATGCAACCGCTTTTTCTGGTTTTATTACTACGATTTTGACATGGCAATCTTTTAAACTTTCAACCAGTCCTACAAAGCCTATTTTTTGTATAGAATTTGTTCGGATTTCAAGAAGTTTCTGAGACTGGATTGCTTCGATATACGATAAGAATAGTAAAATCACACTGTGTTCAAAGGCTCTCTGAAGAAGCCAATATCGCTGTGAACGCATTTTAGCTTTTGGTATAGTTGAATTTTAAAATAAAAATTTGGCCTTCGTTCTAACCATCCAACTGTTTAGTTAAGAATGCATGGGGTTATTATAAAATAGGTTTTAGTTATAGTCAAAATGTGCAATCACTTTGATTGATTGAGTCTCACTCTGAATTAAGTCTATTCAAAGGTTTAGAATCTATTCTTTATCTTGGAGAGGATTCAAAGTTCGAAATGATAAACTATTATCACGACGACTAGACTAGGCTGCAAAGGACCTTTACCATAAACGAATCATTATTTTCTACAATTGAATTTGTTCGTATATTGTGCTCTGGTTAGGAATTGATGCCAGTTTTGATCATCAATACAATTGTTTGAGTGTCAAGTATCAGACAATTGTGTGTCTAGCTTTTTGTTTGTTTTTAATCGATGCAACAAAAATATTAAGTTTAATTCAAGAAAAGCTTTTAAAAGTTTTGTGACCATCTAAATATAATGGCTTCCCACCGACTTTACGTCAAAACGATTATAGTCACCGATAGTTCCAATGTTAAAGTTTAATTATTTTTGTTTCTCTTTCGAATGAGACTAGTTAGAAAAATATCGGGGTTGTACAGTTGGGAATGTTCCTTGTCAGAATAATTTTAGCCCAGTCAAATGGGCTTATATGATCGTCGTTTCCGTGTGTCCCGTAATTCTTGTGGTCAGATTATCTCCATCATAGATTACACTAGCCCTCTGAAATTTTGCATAAAATTGTATCACAACCGAACCACGGCACTGCAGAAAACTGGAATGAAATGGCCAACCCGTTCAATAGTTATAGTCCAAAAACCCCACCGGGTCTATGGAAACGAATGAGAAAATTTATAGAAAAAATTAAATATAACCTTATAAAACCTTGAAAAAAGTCGAAACTTTGACACGACCTCAGCATCATGGACATTAAAATTAAGTCATGAAAATTTGTACAAAAATGTATTCAAGTATTAAGATTAGATTTTTGAAAAAAATGCGATGGCCCCAAGTCTAATTATTTCCGTACGGTCAATCTACCAAACCCATTTCGGTTGGAATTGCAATAACCTGAAAAAGTCGAAACTTTGACACGACCTCAGCATCATGGACATTAAAATTAAGTCATGAAAATTTGTACAAAAATGTATTCAAGTATTAAGATTCGATTTTTGAAAACATTGCGATGGCCCCAAGCTCCTTTGCGTCTCTACGGTATATCCGCCACAGTGCCACACCCATGTATCGGATTGACTGGGCTTTATTGGCTGCTTGGAGTAGTTTTTAAATCTCTAAATATGATAGACCATTTTGTCTGAAATTTTAGGTATTTAAATATATTCCAAATTTTAAAACCCATATGTCATAAAGATTTGCAAGGTTAAATCCGAGCATTGGTTAAAAATAGGGTTGTGTTTAGATTTTTTGTCATTTTAAGGTGATTTACACGTTAGAATAGAAAAAACGTGACTCATTTTTTTCATTGTGAAGTCAGATTACTTGTTAGAATTACTAGTTAAATTGGATATTGTTATCTTCGCAATAGGGGACACAAATATGGGTCTTTTGACGGTCTGTCATCGAAATTTCCATCGCTGATTTCCAATCCTTGTTTGACAAATAATTCACAATATATGGAAATCGAGACGATCGTGGAAGGAGCTTAAATGGTCAAGAGCCCGAACTACTTGATGGGGACAGTAAGGTTATCAACTCGACGGTATGGACTTCTACAAAGATGATCAAGTTGGGGAACCGGATTTTAATATCCAGGACAATTATAGAGGAAATGGATGACGAAGTTTAACTCGCATAGAATTTGTATTCCTTAAACCCAATTGTCAACCTTGAACATTTCTTAAATACGAGTTGTATGATTAAATTCTATAATTAAACAGAATTTCTACAAGTTTTCGATTCCATGCCTTTAAAGCTTTATTTAAAATATAACATTCAAAGTATAAATATCCAAGGATTAAATTATCTAACAAATGTAACAACCATAGACTCCTGTTTCGAAATCGAATAAACTTTAGTCCGCTTAAATCCACACTGAAAGACAGTCAGTTCTGCCAAAGCCCAAACCCCTGAAATCCCTAAAGAAATCCCAAAAACAGCAAACAAAAAATACAACTTCGAAATAGCTAATGCCTCCGGTTGACGATCAGAGTCTTTGCTGCCAAAGCCCTTAAATTTAAACCCCAACCGACTGGACATACCAATAGCACTTGCCGAATTGTCTCCCTCTCTCCAAGTCGAGATATTTGCCCTTTGGATGGAAAAAATCATTTCCCTGGTCTTAAAAATCTGATAATTCTTAGCCCAGAAATAAATTATCCCAGACTCGTAGATCCTTGGCAGAAAATCTTTCATAAAATCCTCAAAGTATCCCCGTACTGTAATCCACGATTTGAGGCTGAGAAGTGTCTTAACTTCACCACCTTCTACCACGATCTTATTCGAAAACTTTGAAATTAATGTCATTACAATTTTGACCACTTCCTCGTCGTCCAAAACGGCAAAAAGCGGCTGGATTGGGACCGGTCCATCTTCAGTCATCAGCCCTTGTCCTAATCTTAAGGAGATGCTTAAACCCTTCTTGTCAATAAACATCAAATTATCGAACAATTTCCGATAGTACGAGTCTGCAAATTTCTCGTCCCCAGCATGAGCATTGAGGAAGTCGGTCAAAACGCCCCATTTTAAAAACGACACGATTTCAAGTTCCCCCTTCGAGTTTTGCGATCCCACGGCAGTTGTCGTGAAGATTTGGATTTTGCTGTTGACCAAAGCCTCCAAGTTATCCGGAACCAGGGGCCTGCTTGGATTTGACAAGAGAGCAAACATGACCCCCTTGTACGCCCCGTTTAGGACGAGGGCACAACAAACCCAGTTGAGGTAGACAAGGGCCGCATTCCATGACAGCCTAGTCCGCAACTTAACCCAAAGCCCGTCGTGCTGATCCAGTAAAACTCGGATCGCCATAAAGACTGAGAAATCCAGCCTTAGTTTTCTTGTAATTTGTCCAAACGACATCAGTCCCGCAACGAATAGCGTGGAAATTATTACAAGAATCCATGATAAGCCGTCAAATGGCTTTGTTAAAGAGTTCCCGGTTAAATAGTCGGGGTCGAGGGCGAGGAAGAATGTGCTACCAATCGTTTCGAAACCCGTATTAAGAGGGATTCGGATTTTAGCTGGATAATTTTGGTTTTGATTGAGAAGATAGTCGACAAGGGACTGGACTAGTCTGTAATTATGGAGATCTAAAATTTTTGGACTGTCCACGTTGAATGTCACAGAAGTGTTAAAGTACTGCTCCATGAGGAGATATGTACAGGGTTGTTCGGGAGTGTAATTATCCTTAGATTTTGAACAGGGACTAGCTTTCACCGGATCGGGATTTTCTGATATTAGGTCACGAACGTCAAGGGCCAGATTTTTTGTCGGGATTAATATTGGGACTTGATGTTGATCTTTGTAAAGCCTCCACCATATATTCTTAAGTGTTTTCAGAACGTTAGTTTCAAAATCGAACTTGATTTCCCTTAGCTTAGTGCCAGAGGGACAGGTTGAGCAAATTATTGATAGATCTTGTAAGGATATTAGAATCACTGTCGATGACGTCAGCTCTATGCTGTTCATTTCCAAGATACGTTCGGATATTTTGTCAGACCGGTGTTCGAAATGCAAAATTGCAAGTTCTGGCGTTTGGGACGGTTTTAGGTGCCAGAGCCGCTGGATTTCCTTATTGGTCTTGAACTCTCGAATGGGTTTAGTGAATATGTAAATGGGTATGAAGTATTTCAAGAATTTTGAGCTCTGAAATTTAGCTAATGAGTATTTTAGACTTGAGTTTTTGTTTTGACTTGTATTTGGGGTGACAATTAAAAATGCATTTTGACCCATACTTGCTTGTATTGAATCACTTGGAATTACTTGGGTTAAAAACTCAGAGAGCTGTATTTGTGGAGAAATGTCATAGATCTTGATGATGCAGGAATCCAAATTTTTAAGCAGCTTTATTAGAGCAATTTGGTAATAGATATCAAGGGGTTCTAAATCCTTGGTCTCGCCGACAACCAATAATCCATAGCCTAACACTAATAATACAAACGAAGGCATTAAAATGTAGCCAGACAGTTTCCAAATCAAAGAGTTTGTCACCTTGATCGCGAACATTTTCGAATCACTTTTAGGTAAATTACCAATTAATTTTAAAGGTTAGTTATTAAACGGTTTACTTAGCTTGGGATTAGCTACCAGAAAATCCAGAGTGTATGTCAGGATTAAGATGGTTGCAATATTTACCTAAGTACTTTAATGGATTACATAACGATGCATGTGTTTTTATTTGAGCTCAAATTTGACAATTGAAATACAAACTTACCTGCCGAACAATAAGTTATATCGTTGACAAAAGCTAGTATCTAAAGATTTTTTTCTAACTGCATAGCTCAATAGAAATCGACAACTGAAGTGAAAATATCGAAACCACCCATCTGTACATAATGATGGGCCATTATGAAGTCTACACGGAGAAAGAAATACATATAAAGGACATTAAGAATTATTTTTATAATTTCTTAAATAATATTTAATACACTTCGTTGTTATAAAACCAGAAACTCAATTTAAAACTGTCTATTATAGAATTAGGAAGGAAACACATTATGTTGCTGAATTTAATTATACATATGGTTAAGAATAGCTTGTAATATTATGCTTAAACCAAGGATGCAAACACAAAAGCATAATCATTGGGTCTTGGAAATGTATGAAAAATTGTTTAGAATGGTTGAGCAGTTATCGTTAATGTTAATATCGGGTTCGGCAAAAGTAATTTCGATGATATGCAATTTTAAATGTAGTTTGAGTTGTATGATAATTGTCATTTAAAAAAAAAATTCCAACATAAGTGAACGAACAAAATAGTTTCAGCAAAGTATAATAAATAGCCTAATAGATAGTTGTTGATTATATTATTTACCTGGTTTTTTCCATTGTAATTTTCTTCTTTGTTAATAATCCAATTGTAAGTTATGATAAAACCTGTTTCAATAAACCTGAATTTTACTAACTTAAATGAAATTATGAATTTTAGTTGAATTTCAAAATAAAAGTATCACTTTTTTAATAGTTTTATTCGTTGAATTACAAATCCATAATAATTTTAGGTATACTTTTAATCACCGGATACATTTGACTCAACTGGGTCTTTCTATTCTAAAAATTCTTTAAAAATGGTTTAAGTTTTATGGAAATAGTCGGCTTAAATCGCAATTTTTGGAGATGAACATTCAGACTAAAGAGGAAAGTACGGGGTTGGCTCAGAAGATCCTATTCTGAACAATCTGTAACGGGTGTTGCCAAAAGCGTTTCATTTTATAAAATAAAAAATGACAATCTTTTTACATATGTACATTTCAACGAAACAGACCGAAAATCTTGAACCGCTATAGACATTCGCAGTTGCAGGAAACGTATAAAGTTATGTATAATTCAAGGTTGTGAAATGAAATTTAGACAATGGATATTTAAAAATTTACGATTTTTAAAGGAATATACACTTTCCAACTGGGTATATAACGTTTAAAAAACTTTCATTTTATTCACTGCGACGCGTTTTGAAATATTCTTCTACAGGCTACAAAAATGAAAGATAAGTAAGTAAATTAATAATTAGTAAATAATTGACAATTATTGACCTTTTTAGCCCGACTCCGAGGGCTTATAGAATCGAGGCAGTGTCCTGTCTGTGGAAAAGCACGATAACTATCGAACAGAGTGACATAACGTCACCAAATTTGGTGTAAAATTAGGAGTTAAGTTCGAAGATGGGCAAAATCGGTCCATTGGTTGACCCGTACGGGTCATTTTGTGGAAGTATGTATTTGTATGTATTTTAAACCTAGACAAAAACCGGTAGAAAAATAATGGCATATGTTTCTATAGAAAATATATCCATATCATTTAAAATTTAAAGTGCCCCATAGAGTCGGGCTAAATAGAGTTGTACCGATAAGTTTTATATATACAGCTACCAAGTAAGAATTCAGTTAAAATTTGACAATTTATTACATACGTTGTGAATTATATTAGATTCATTATTAGCTCGCCTATTGAAAATAGGGTTTAGAGCTAATGATGTCTACCAGTCCGTCTGTCCGTCCGTCTGTCTGGCCGTCTGGCCTTTTTCTCAATGTAAATCAAGACAAATTGCAAAGTGCCAGAAGCAGATGGAAGCAGGCTTTTGAGGTTTGATATGAATTGTGAAACATGAAAATGGTTTTCGAGGAATTCGTATTGGTTTATATACCAAATCTATATATATGACCTGGATTCCCCTTTTCTAAATTTAAAACAATTTTAAGACATTTTGAGGTTTGATATGAATTGTAAAACATGAAAATGGTTTTCGAGGGAATCGTATTGGTTTATATACCAAATGTTTTTTAAAGAATTTACATTTCTTTAAATAGATAATTAAAGCGACATATTTGGAAACAGGAATGATATATATAAATCAATATAATACGATTTAAAACAATAATCAAATTTTAAAGGAAATTACATATTTTCTATACAGAACAACAATTTAGGGTTCGTAAAAGCCTTAATTGGGGCATTTCATAATATTGTTTCATGATCTGTTCAAATTGATCCAAAAATCGAATCTATCATTTAAAAACAGTAATTTGGGTTTAAACGAATTGATAAAGTACATTTTAACTGCATTTGTCAAAAACAAAATAATTGTTAACGACATTGTACAGGTTTAAATAGCGAAGTGGATTAACACATAAGGAAACAGTAGTATACAATATAAGTCATTATATTTGGAAACAGTCATATTGTAATATTGTAGTCAATGTATTTTGGAATAATTCTCGAATTGTCAGTTTTTTCACATATTTGTTATGGAAACTATCTTTATCGAGTTGTAGCATATTCTTTTGGATGTAAATCAATTCATGATAGAACAATTACTAAAGCGTCGGGATTAAAACGCAGTCGTCTAGATGAACGTAAATTATGATATTTTGATTTTATACAATCGACAAACACGATGAGTAATATTGAACGACAATCTATAAGAATTGTGCGAGCTGTCGTTAACGTTTACAACGTTTTATTATTCTCTTACTTCGTTGCTGACTTTCTTAGTACTGTCACACTTTTGGTGACTACTCTGGTTTTACAAAAAAAATCTAGAGAATTATCCTTAGAATAGGCTATATTTATAATTAGGTTCATAGCAATGGTTTTTAAGTTCGTGTCTTGACAGTTCTGAATTTCTTTTTAAATATAATCTATAAACAATTTGTTAAAACCCCACACGTTTTTGTAGAAAGGTACAACAATGTATATATTATTATGTGGAGCGTATGGGTTCGGATTATATACAACATTTGCATCACTTAAAATATTTGGATTATGAATACGAAGGTTGCTTATTATTTATGTAATATAATATTTATATAATTATTCGAAGGTTTACTTGGTCTTAGTAGTAAATCCTTATACAGTGTTTTAAATTTTATATTACAGTTGTCTAAAATCTCTTTTGGGTATCCTCTTTTCTTAAAATTATAAATTACATTTTACAATTCTTTGTCTCGTTCAGTTTTTTCAGAACAGATTCTTATGACCCGAAGTCCTTGACAATAAAACGTTGTAAACGTCGAAGGCAGCTCGCAAAATTAATATATATTGTTGTTGAATATTACTTGAAATCGTGTTGGTTTAAATATAACAATCAAAACTATTAAAAATTAATTGTAAAAGATCAAAATATCATAGTTTACGTTCACCTAGACGATCGATTCTTAATCCCAGAGCTTTAGTAATTGTTCTATGGTCAATGGATTTACATCCACAATAATATACTATGAGACGATAAAGATAGTTTCCATAGTAAATATTTGAAGAAACTGCATATTTGAGAATTGTCCTAAACTACATTGAAATACAACTGTTTCCCAATGTGTACATCCACTTGGCTATTTAAACCTGTACAATTTCGTTAAAAATTATTTTGTTGTTTGACAAATGCAGTTAAAATCTACTGAAAACACTGTTTTTAAATTCTAGATTCTATTTTTGGATCAATTTGAACAGTTCATGAAACAATATTATGAAATGTCCCAATTAAGGCTTTTACTAACCTTAGGTTGTTGTTTTGCATATAAAATGCGTTAATACCTTTAAAATTGGATTATTGTTTCAAAACGTATTGATTTATATATATCATTCCTGTTTCCAGAAATGTCGATTTAATTACATATTTAAAGCAATAGAAATTCTTTAAAAAACATTTTATATATAAACCAATACGATTTCCTCGAAAACCATTTTCATGTTGCACAATTCATATCAAACCTCAAAATTTTTCAAAATTGTTTTAAATTTAGAAAAAATGATAAAAATCATATATATAAAATTGGTATTAAAACCAATACAATTATGTTAAAACTTAATTCGATGTTCGGAATTTGATAAACACTAGCGAATATTATGCTTCCATTTCAAAAAAATTGTATTGGTTCTAATCCAGCCTGCTTCTAGGCTGTTTAATTTTGTCTTGATTTACATTGACAAAAACGACGGACACACGGACGGACGGACGGACGGACTGGTTGACATCATTAGCTCTAAACCTATTTTTAACAGGCGAGCTAATAAGGTAGTGAATTCATAAGATGTTTGGGATGGTTTGATTCGTAGTGAAGATGAAAATGCTTAGACATTGGTTTTTTAAATAAACCGATGTAACGGGTGTAACCAAGTGTTAAAAACATCACGATAAACAAAATAAATCCCAATTTACCCAAAAAGCCCGGGTTTCGCACCCTGGTGTCAGTGGGAGTGGTCCCGCATACGTCAAAGATGTTCGATTTCTCATGGGAATCATTTAAACCCCATATCTCAATTTCCCCAAAAAGCCTGAGTTTCGCACTCTGAAATGTGGCTTAAGGGTATTATCATGTATAGATGATAGACATAGAGTATAATGTAAACTACCTAAGCGGCAGTTTTAAAATGAGTAAGAGCTTTGAACCGATTTAATGGTTTTTTTGGGGGGGGGGTTAATTTATAGGGAACCGGGGGTGTGACCGATTTGACCCAAGTTCGAACTTAGCCTCACTCTTGACCCAAAGAACAAGTGTACAAAATTTGGTGACCGTAGGTCAAGCCGTTCGTCAGTTATCGACCCGACAGACGGACGGACAGACGGACGGGTCATTCGCATAAAGTGTTTTCAACACTGAATAATGTAGTCTGTACATTTACATCAAGGAAACTAATTGAGCTCATACTAAAATTATATGTGAACGTCAGGTATTCATGTTTGAATATAGATTTCCACCACTCCCCTATGTCTGGAATGTTTGATGCTTCTAAAATTAAGAATCCATCATCAACAAAACGAGAATTGAATACGATTTCGGGTTTTCCAGATAACATGTTATCAAGTTCTCGATATGCTGTTATGTTAGCTGTGCTTACTGATGCCGCATTTCCCATTTGTATGCCCTTTTTCTGATAAAAATAATTATTCTCGTTTATGATATAACTATAATTAAAACTCAAGTCCATTAATTTCCCTAAAAGCTGTCCGTTGATATCAAAAGGGAAATTAATCCAATGTTTGTATTTTTCTAATTCTTCACAACAAAATTTTTTGCAATTTTTAACATCCAAGTTAGTATACATACTGTTAACATCGTATGTGACAAGAGAATATTTTTCTAGTGGATCTAATTTAATATTTTTTAACAATATTAGTAAATGCGTAGTATCCAATATTAGATTCGGCACAAAATTCATTACAGGCTTTAAGACAAAATCCAAGAGTGCACTAATGTTTCTATTAATCTATATACATATTTCCCTAAAAATGTGGTTCACTGACGTTCCAGCTATGCATATCTTACCGGGTCTACTTATCAAAAAATTGAAATAGCCAAAAATTCGCAAACAAATTAGGAGGTGTAAATTTTGAAATTCGATGACCTGTGACCTGGACTAACGTGACCTAACGAGATTTTTTTCGTAAACCGGTAGTGTCAGACACCGATTTGCACTGCCTTTCTTCGATAAATCTTTTGGCTATGTTTGAATTTTGAAATTTTGACCCCTTGACCTTGAGACGGTCAAAGTCGTGGAAATTTTTAAATTATCGTGTGACATATCTATTAAGAACTTCTTTCGCCGAGAAATCTTTTGGTTGAGTTGGAATTTTGAAATTTTTACACCTGGACCTTAAAACGGTAAAAGTCGTCGACATTTCTAAATCATCGTGTGATATATCGATTCACACCTCTACCCACCTAGAAAACTTTCGGTTAAGTTTAGGTTTTGAGCCCATGACCTCTCTTCTGAAACTCAATTATATGAATTTTAGCAACTGGTACACCCAGTACATGCTTTGAAGTGATATAATTTAATAATGCTTTGAGTTTCAAATTGAAAACTCTTGCAACTAAATCAGGCCGGAACTCAGTCGCTTGCCAAGTTGCAAGATTAGTTGTAATTTCTTCCCATTGCATGCATTGTGACAAAAAAATCAGGTTTCCCAAATTTTCTGACAATGGCCATTGCATCTTGATAATTTTGTGCCATATTTCTTGGACTTCCTTGACAACTCGAAGGCAGAATGACTGGCGTTCCAGGGATTAAACCACTGGCTTCAGCTACAGAATTTATGTGGTCATGTAATTCTTGATACAATTCTGTTCGCAATTCAGACTGATGGGTTCTTATATAATTCAGTCTATTTGCCTCCGTTTTGACATAAGACTCTACTAAAAACTGCTGCTGAGTCAGCTTTCCTGCGTTTAGAAAGGGGTTAAATGCATCACGAATCGAAAAATGATAACTGTAGAATTGCATTTGGGTAACTCTTACTCGAGGGTTTTCTGAGTACCTCCTCAAATTGAGTAAGGCTTTCGGTCATTGACGTAATAAAATATTGACCCACCAACTTTGGTCGCCATACGGAAAAAGTAAAGGGTAAACCATTGGCTTGAGATTAGGATCAAGAATATTTATTCGTTCGGTTCTCCAAGGATTAGGATCATTTGAATTTACACGACAGTGTACTAGCAAGTCCCTCTCTAATGGAGGTTCACCTTCATCATTTTTGAATACAACTGCCACCTCGTTTACACGGGGGCGTTATATCGACGCATACCTGACTCGCGGTCTCGTAAGATTGCCATTGTTATCATAGGTGGTGGTACACCATGTTCATTGGCATCTGCAATGCTTTTTTGTTCAACTTCGTGTAGCATTTTGCAAGCAGAAGCGAATGGGTTATTTTCTTCAAAAAATTTGTCTAATTCTCTCATTAATATGGGGTTACATGAGGAATTTTCCATTATGCGCATGCGTTGATCTGTAGCCGTGTGTATAATTGTGCAAATTCAGGGTTCATTATCGTTTGGATTTAAAACACCGGCGCGGTGATATAACTGTCCGTGAGTTCGGAAACAGAATGGTCCGTAGCCAGGAGGAGGAGCTATGTTTGCCCCCATAGATGCAAATGAAAGTGCACTATTATTTGATCGAATGTTTTCCATAAAATTTTTGGAATGTTCATGATTTCTGGTCATTAGTTGCTGCATAAGAGGCGACAGTCTAATTTCCGATAAATGGCTCTTTCTTTTCTGACAACAGTCTGTAAACTCTTTGTCAGAGGGTCGTTCTTCTTTAAAGTGCTTTGCATTACAGTACTGGCATATTGCATTTTTTGGACCACAGATATGTTGGTCTATGGTTGATTCATCAAAAATGTCATTATACATGGGAGTGAACTCGTCGTCGAGCATTTATTGCTCGATTTCTATGGGCCGCAGCATCTTGCACCCTCCTATGTGCCCTATGCTCCTGTTTCAGATTTGTGATTCCGTTTCTCTCTGTTGCAGAGTGTTTTTCTCTTTCATGAGCCCTTTGTTCTGATGTCATATTGGCAAGCCTTCTTACATGTGTTTCAGCTTCTCGTTCTCTCCGAGAACCCCCTTCTGTGGGGGTCATATTATCATTCCGGCTCCTATATTCTGCTACGGATCGACCTCTTTCATGAGCCCTTTGCTCTTCTGTCATATTTTCTTATCAATTTCTATACTGTTCAGCATTTCGCTGCCGTTCTTCGGCCCTTTCAGAAGAACTTGCCCTCTCTTTATGTGCTTTCTTTCGTTTTTTGTCGATTTCCCTTATTTGGGCCCTTTCATCATCAGTCAAATCCGCTCGGCGGGCACGTGCATTGTCTCTCTTTCGCCTCGTGCGGGTCCATATGTCCGTCCTTTTTTTGTGCCGTTTGTTACGGGTTGTGCTACTTTCTACGGCTCTTAGTGCTTTTTTAAGGCTCTTATACCTTTTAGTAGGAACTTGGTTCTTTTTTGCGACTCTTAGGCCTTTTAATAGGGACTTAGTCCTTTTTTTGCGGCTCTTAGGCCTTTTAATAGTAACTTCGTCTTTTTTTGCGGCTCTTAGGCCTTTAAATAGGAACTTAGTCCTTTTTTGCGGCTCTTAGGCCTTTTCATAGGAACTTAGTCCTTTTGAGGCTCTTGGGCCTTTTAATAGAAACTTAGTCCTTTTTGAGGCTCTTTGGCCCTCTTACACCGGGAAGATGTGATGGAGGATTTGCTAGGAATTGTAGGATTTGTTGAATTGGAAAAGGAAGTAATGAAAATTGTGAATTGTTTAAAGTTGGGAAAGGTTTGGAGGAAAGGTGTGGAGTTGGCTGACAGTGCAGACCAACAGATGATTTTTTTATTCCAACAACTACAAGGAGTCTTGAATTGGAGGTTGGCAGAGGGTTGTAGGGTGGGACTGAAAGAAAGAAGGAAGCTCAGCTGAGTCAGAGTGGAGTGATGGAGTTAGCGTGTTTTTGTGTAGATGGGGCTTTGAAAATCGCCACGGAAAAAAAAGTCAGAGAGCATTGAGAATTATACTTATGATATCTGAAACTCCAAAAACCTATCCAAGCAGCTATTACGGCCTTGTGATGTAACGACCACCATGTACACGTTCTGTGGGTATCACATTGTAATAATACATAAAAATAAAATACGGGCCCGTTGCATTAAAGTACCGAAACAATTTGATTAATGATGCCATTCCTCGTTTCTCTAACTTATTTACAAACCCATTTATTCATAACGAAGATTTCACGATAAACTAATGAGAATTATTGAATTCCCAATTGGATAACAGAGGTTTAAATTACATATGAATTGGAAATAACCCCCCTGGGCCCTGGGTCAATCAATGGACCAATTTCACCCATCTTTGAACTTAGCCTTTGGGATTGGCCTAACTCTCGGTGTATCAAATTTGGAGGATCTAAGATAACCCTAACGGAAGTTATCGAGACCACAGACGGATAGACGGACAGACAACGGCATCCATATAAGCCCTGCATAGCAACGGGTTGAAAAAAGGCAAAGATCCTTTGAAATAGTTAATCATAAATATCGCCGAATCTGAAGTTGCATGTAATCAAATCAAATCGAATTAATAAATAAATGAATTTATTATTGGGATGAAGTGCCAGACTATTATATACAGGGTGTCTCACAATTATGTGACCACCTAGCAACAGGAATCGTCCTTAGTAACGAACATTGACCGGTAGGAAGTTCTAAAACAATGGCGAAAAATTATGAGAATTGAGTCCATTGTTCGTTACTAAGGACGATTCCTGTTGCTAAGTGGTCACATAATTGTGAGACACCCTGTATATTTACTGAAGTATTCAGTTCCGTTAATTAATTTTTTATTACGAACAAAGAAACTAAGAACAATTGTAGTAGACCGTATAATTTAAAGTCGGAGTGCTTGCGTAATTCGTTTTTAAGTTAAACAATCGGTGTTGATTATTGAGAATTTAATTGATATGAATTAAAATCGTGTTGATTTGCTAAGTTGTTAAAATTACAACTCAAATCTACTGAATTTTTTCAGACGTTTCAGACGAGTCAAAAGTTGCCGACATTCACAGCTTCAGTCTTAGTTTTCAATTGAAATGAACTTGGGCCAATATCTGACAGCATTATAAAAATGGCGTTAGAGCGACGTTTTAAACTTGGACGTTGTAAGATTTACAAAACCGGCCAAAACGGTGATCGAATTCTTCAAGGCGATTCCCCAAACTTGAAATTTGACATTGGACGTTGGAACATTCAAACTAGCCCGTGTCATCAAGTCGTTGGTCATAAAAACAAGAACAAAAACATGGTTGAAAAAGGGCCTGATGATTTCAAAAGCGACATATATCGCGGTGCGCGGGTTGAGATTAATTTCAACTTTGGCCAAGTTGTTCTACCGCACTCAAAAGAAATCCTAGACATTTGTGGGACGCTTCCAATGGAAACACGTTGTGGAGTCATGCCGAATCAAAATTTATCTTGCAACAACTTGTCGGACTGTCAGGAGATGTGCAATTTGCTGGGGGAGGGGTTTGGAATCTTTTGCAGAGGTTCCAAGTATTTTGAAAAATCACAACACGTTGGCGTACCAGTATTCTGTGCCACAACTGCACCAGGGATAGAGTTGAAACAGATGCCTTCATACGTTGCTTTGGTGTTCATATACTTCGTTCTTGGCAAGTTTTATTATTATTCTCGTGCTTTCATTCTACAACTTAAATACACCATACAACGAATGTACCGATGTATCGTAGATATAACGTTTCATAAACATCAAAACATGTTCACAGTGAAAACTGTGTTTTGAAATGTTTAAAACACACAAAATATCGAAAAATTTAAGCCGTTCTCGAATTATCGTGCTTTCAGACGGACAGACACCGAGGAATGAACAATATGTATCTACGATACATTACAATCAGATTCAAGATTAAGTTTTGTTCGAAATCAATTGGCAAACATGATTTTTATATTTTTTGCGACCCCAGAAACCTATAGGTTGATAACCAAGGAGCTTTAGTGGTTCAATTTTTTTTCTTAACGATTCTTCTGGAAAACGCAAATTAAGCAAAAATCTTCGAGATGTAGATTTAGATTAATTTTGACCACCAATAGCACCTCCCCCTCCCTATAGTGCCTCGACCATAAACTATTATAGAAGTTCTGTGGAAGTATAGGCAATTAAAATTGGCATGGATCACGTGTTAACAAGCTCTCTACGGTTTATTTTATACATATTCTTTGAGTAGACCATTTACCTATTTCTCAAAATCGACATATCAGACCGATTAATTAGGATTGCTTGATCTCTTATGTTATGTATAATAAAGTTTCAAGGTTTGACAGAGTTATGATATATAGATGATATATTCGACAACTTTAAGGACTTTTGGACGGCTGGATTGTCAACCATCGAAATCTCAAAGGTTGTTAACACATTTTGTTCTTTCTTGTCTGGCGAGTTCTCCAAAGCAGACCTCGATCAAATCGAAGATAAACCGGATTTCCCCAAATTCCTCCCAATCTGCCGTTTGCTAGTGTACTTCCGACAGACGGTTCTGGACGTGGGAGCACCCCCTTCGGAATCCAGCAATTTCTTTGTCACATTCATTGAATACATGGAAGCTTGTGCCTGGGAAACGGTGGGATGGATAACTGGAGCCGACGTTGGGGCCAGTAAATACTTCTATCACAGGGAACTCACAATTGGAGCGGTTCCAACGTTAGAGATGATCCTGCTTTTGAGAAATATTCGGTTGTCTCCAAAAATTCGACGGGATCCCCTATTTGGGACTCTCAATCGTCAGATATCACGGCACGTTGTCATTGCAAACGACTTATTTTCCCTAAGGAAAGAAGTCGCGAATGAAGAGACGTCAAACATATTTTTGATTAGAAGTTCGACCAAATCGGCAAAATATACTTGGTCGAAAACTATGAAGGATTTCGACCGATGTAGCAAAAATATTAGCTCCATTAAAGAACAACTTTTGCAAAAGTTCTGCAACGATGATAATCTAATGGCATACTTTGACTCGGAACGAAATCTCAGGGAAGGTGCGGTCCAATGGATGTTTCTTAATAGGCGATATGGTGATTTGGAGTTTGAGGCAGCGATTATTTTATAATTTGTATTTTGTTAATAAACTTATTGATTTTATTGGAGCTAAAGCTGTTTTTCCTGCACTTTTAGCCATAACAATAGCATTTATTCCATCAAGCAATCCAGAAGCAGTTGTAAGCATTTCAGGTGAATGAAATCAAGATGAATGAGTCAAAGCTCAAGAACGATAAAGTAAATACACAACTCATTTCTGTCAGTATTAATTTAATGTTGCAATACAAAAATTCCAAACTTATGACTTTATACATAGTCGTGATCATTATATCATTACATAATAATACAAAAACATGGAACAATAAGGGATATGTAGGTAGTTTCACGAATTAGTCTTCAAGCAAATATGCCTAACCAATGTAAAGTACCACTTGTAGGAGCTTATGCTTGATTTTTTTAAATTGAATACTGCCAAGGCCCTAAATCCTTAGCGACGAGATTCCAATGAGGTTGGATCACTTGCCTTTAAGGGGCCAGAGTAGTTTTGAGGCCAACGATTTTCAATAGAAATGTTGCCTTCCTAGCAACGAAATTTAGTCCGAAAAAGGATGACAGAGGTATAGGAATCGTATAGTAATGCGGCTTGTTGGCATAGTAACCATCAATAAAACTGATCATTTGAAGCCTGTAGCAACTTATACTAAAATGACTGATTTTTAAATCTAGCACAGCTACCGAGCCCGCTAGGGTCATCCAAAAATGTTGAGACCGGTTTTGTTCGATAGATAATTTCATTGCCAAGGGCTTATAATGGGTCAAAATTAGTCTAAGTTGTATAGAATTTGAGCTAGAAATAAAAATCTAAACCAATGTAGGGCAAGAATTGATTAAATTGCGTTTTTAAGCATTATAACGTGGTATAATGACTAATTTGACCCATTATAAGCCCTCGGCAATCTCAACAATTTTGGATGACCCTAGCGGGCTCGGTAGCTGCGCTCAGTTTTAAAAACCGGTATGGGAATAAATAATTTTCTAGTCTTGTGGGCATGCTAAACCCTCCGTCTTCATTTAAAAAAAATGTTCAATAAATTATACTTCTTATAAAAATTTTTTCGAAAATTTAAATCGCTGGTATCATGGAAAAAATCAGGTTGGAAATCACCCTCATGGCTACGAATTTCCTTAGCGATAAACTACTCTGGCCCCTTAAGGCTCCAGAGTAGTTTTTAGGTGGAAATATTGGACCTCCACTTAGCAACCGGACCTGAGGAATTCAATTCTACTTTACTCAAAGTCTATACCTATTTACTTGAACTGTGCATTCAGCTTCATTCAGCAATACTTTATTTTCCAGAATTTGATAATTTTAGCAGAGTATTGGGTAAATTAAATTAATATTTTTGACATTATATTTTTCAAAAACTGACCTTCGACCGTCTCACAAATAAGCTCCCTCACCAGATATTAAAAAAACGTATTAAAACTATCACAAAAATACAAAATATCACACAACACATTTATGACATTATGACTATCACTTCACTGCACAATTTATCACAAAACACTCAAAATAAAAATATCTCCTCCAGCTCTTTACCAGCTGGAAGAGTACCAAGAATCGAGGCAACATTACCTCTCTGAATAGCTATACCTAATCGCTGTATTAAGAAAGAGGATGACCTTGGTTCCCCCGTGACCTGGGAAATCCTCTGTCCAATAGTGGAGATGAGGCGAAGTCCATCTTGACCCCAAATGCCTATTGTTTCCATTGCTATTGGAACAAAAAACCTATTTACTAGGCATTGCCATGACAACGCTTAAATCCTATGCAAAATCGGCTAAGTTCATCCCGTGACAACCAACCCGGTCATCATGATTTTTTTTAACTTCGGTACACTTGTGTGCCCGATCGGGTCATGCTAGAGACTTGATTTGTTTTTCATCGTGTAGACAATTTTATAGTGGAGGTGTGATGGGGGGGAGGGGGGGGTAAAAAAAACCTGAGTCCAACAGATTTAGCTTAAAATCTATAAAACCAAAACAATGCATGACAATTTTTGTTTAAAATCCATTTTTCGAGATGATCGCGTCAACTACGTTGATTTTAGCCTCCCCATCTCACCTCCACTATGAAATTGTCTACACGATGAAAAACAACTCACTCTCTTTGGGACTTGTTGATTTCCCAATACATCAAAAATTCTAATGTGACTATGGAAATGTAAAATTAGTAGCTAAAAATGTTCCAAAATGCATTTAAAAATCATGAAGTAGTATTAGACACAAGGCAATTAAAAAGGCAACTGACTTTCTCTAGTTGCCTTGTATTAGACAGGGATTTTGAAAGGTTTTGTAAAATAATAATATTAATAATAATAATACACTATCACTAAAAATGGGAGGAAGAAAGTGTGCCGTAAAGAGTTGTCCAAATCGAAAGAGGAAGCCTGATACTATAGTACACAGCTAATCGAGAAACTTCTTAGCGATGAATCCTGCCACGTATTCCGCACCCCCTTCGTCAGCTAGAT
This sequence comes from Desoria tigrina, assembly GCA_906901685.1. Taxonomy (NCBI): domain Eukaryota; kingdom Metazoa; phylum Arthropoda; class Collembola; order Entomobryomorpha; family Isotomidae; genus Desoria; species Desoria tigrina. The sequence goes on along the minus strand of CAJQTU010000008.1, from coordinate 6,580,279 downwards.
CTTGAGCTGAAACTGTTTCAAACGAAATTTCTTCAACCTGCACTTTCCAATCAATTTTATCTAGGTTACTCCATCATTCCGGTAAATGGGAGTACATGTTCCGTTGAAGGAATATCTTCAGTAGCAGTTAGAACGGACAACACTTTTGCGCTTATCATATCTACATTATGATCTGCTGAAATAACTGAAGCTGTTGAAGGGGTTTGAAAAGCTTTTGAGCAGATCAGCTTAAAGTCGTGCTTAAAGTCCAAAGCAGTCGGATTTAATTGAAATCCTCCCATACCTCTTATTTGTGAAAAGACATTTTCCAGATAGTCCTGGTTCAGATGAGAAGTTAGAATGTACTCCGCACCCACTTCTTCTTGCATTACCAAAAATAAACCTCTTAGGGATTTTATATTCATCAAAAAGCCCTTTTGAAACGGAGCATATGATCCTGATTTCCTTGATCCGATAGTGATATTGGAAAATAGTTCATCAGCTGAATCCAGAACTTTGTCTTGCTCGATTTTTCTCATTCCGTAGGGGCATTTATTGGAGTTATGATGAGAAACTGCAACACTAAAATTCATAATATCTGATAAATTGTTGACTTCTTCTGTCATATCGGCTTGTTCTCCATTTCCAGGGCATAATATTCTAATAGCTTGAGACACCGTGTTAGAAAATATTTGAAAAGCAGTTGCTACGTTTTGACGCTGACGACCTCTTAAATAAATGTGTCTGTTGGATATTTTTGGAGTTAACATGAGTTCTCTGGTTTGTCGCTTTAATTTGTCTTCAATTAAAGTGTGATCCAAAGTCTTCCCGTTTGGCAAATGAATCCCGCTATCAATTAGATGATTTCGAAGCAATTTAAGTAAATGAGGATAATCGGCAAAAACAAATATAGGCTTTTCGGTTTCTGGATGAGAAAATTAAGTACTTCCCATTTCTCCTTTGGTCACTTTTCCTACTTCCCAATGCTTCCAAATCCCTTGGTTTTTAGGCCCCATGTCTGACACCACAGCGTTGACGTTTAATCCTTTATTATGAAGTTCGATTATAATATTTTCCAGTGTTTCTGGTGATATTAGATCCCAATCAAACCGAAGAATCTGTTTCCATTTTGAGAAAAGGCCACGAATCGAAATTACACACGCATTCTCCTTTCCACCGTATATTTGGTCCTCTGTGCTATCATAACAGTATTTTGCATCTATACTTATTTCATCCAACGCTAGAACACAAGATCGTTTCAGTAGAGATGCATCCATAAATTCGGTCTGAAGAAGCCTCATTACAGGTTTTATTGTTCGGCCATGTCTTATAGGAATTTTTTGCAGACGATTTTTTAAAGTTGAGGATATTGGATTACATCTTTAAAGTATGAATATCCACGCTTGGAAATATATTCCAAGGGCTTTCACAATATCCGAATCGTCCCAGTTTATATATTCTCCGAATTCTTCTCTTAAGATCCTAAGTTGGTTTTTACTGAAAATTTTTGATAGAAAATCTTGAGACGCCTTTTTATTCTCTTCCGCTTTAGTTTCCAAAAGTTGTATTTTGTGCCTCAGTGAGTTTATAGTTTTTTTTCTGTAGAATGATATTTTTCTGGCTTTAGCTAATTCATTTTTCAAGTTAATTATTTCCATTTGAAGCACATGCAATTCAGATGGATTTCTCGCATAGTCGTGATCTTGAGCCTCCATGTGTATAAGAAGTTCAGGCACAGCTATGTGAACAATAGGCTCATCAATAAATGCATCATTTGAAACTCTTTACCTATGTAACTCAATTTGCATACCGTTATCATTTAGTCGCGGCTTATCACACCCATCTTTAAGCTCAAAATCATCCTCCGTAAAATGAAAAGAGCATACGCCAAAGTTATTTATGTTGATTTCTTTGAGGTCCGAGTGATGCACAGCAATTTCAATCCAGGTTTGTCTCAATTTAGGCTTTTTTCTACTGGGAAAGCTGTGTACTATAGTATCAGGCTTCCTCTTTCGATTTGGACAACTCTTTACGGCACACTTTCTTCCTCCCATTTTTAGTGATAGTGTATTATTATTATTAATATTATTATTTTACAAAACCTTTCAAAATCCCTGTCTAATACAAGGCAACTAGAGAAAGTCAGTTGCCTTTTTAATTGCCTTGTGTCTAATACTACTTCATGATTTTTAAATGCATTTTGGAACATTTTTAGCTACTAATTTTACATTTCCATAGTCACATTAGAATTTTTGATGTATTGGGAAATCAACAAGTCCCAAAGAAAATGAGGAGAAATTTTTAAAGGCAAGTGATCCAACCTCATTGGAATCTCATCGCTAAGGATTTAGGGCCTTGAATACTGCATTTATGCTAACGATCAGAATAAGAAAATTGGGAGCATATGGATATGAGATAAACAGATACACCAAAAAATTACAAATCCACAAACCATATTATCTTGTTTGAGCGGTGAGGGGATTGTGAGATATACAGTTTGTTGCCGACGGGGTATCGGTCTTATACAGATGACTACTAATTGTCGATAAGAGAAAGTCAGTCCTATCTGTCTGGAGCTTCTCGTGCCTAAATGAATGCCTATGCTATTTTGGCTTCCTGGATGAGTCAAAAGACGGGCTAGTTCACTGGGAGAAATACTCAAAACAATAGGTTTATTTTACTCTAAATCTGTGATTAGTAGTTACACACATCAACCAGGTCGTAAATCTGGTTGGAATGATAGTGAATTTTAATTGATTACAATAATTAGCAACTAAAATCCCTTGCAAAATATACAATAGTGAAGAGTAGCAGAGGAATGCGTGGTTCTCCCTTGAATCCCAAAATGCTTCTTGCCTAATGGCGGTTGTATCTCTATACACTACACAAATTACACGCACTCTCCGTTCTGAACAAGGAAAAGAATGAGACATAAAAATAGATTGCATCCCTTTCCCCCATTACATATTACAAAATCATACATTCATACAACATTAAATGAAAATCATCTTAACTACGAATTGAATGACAAAATACTAACTAAATATAACATTTAACTTATCAATTTCATGTTGAACGGTAACACAGTTGTTATGTCCGTTTCTTTATTTTCCAGACTGTTCTGACTGTTTCAGATTTTTGTCAGCTAATTATTTTATCTTAATCGTTAGTAAAAAACAAAAAATTCAGGCGACTCTGGATATGACACTTCCGAGTTCGGGTACGCATTGTAAGCTAATGTAATAACATAAAAATTGATTATTATGATGGCGAACCCTTTGAAAAACGTTGACTGCAGAGAGTACTGTTAGTTCCGCAGTTCATTAAAACTAGATGGGGAATTTCATCAGTTTATCATCACAGATGAGCAAATATGATCACATGTCTTAGTATTTTATTAACACTATGTTATTCATATTTAATAATATGATTTCGGAAATAAAAAAACCTTGAAAATTGTCTTTGAAATGAAAGGCTTGGGATGCCGATAACCACGCAAAAATAACAGCTCTGATTGTATAGTTATTATTTTGGGGTGTCGGGATAATTTTCCCGTCTTGTCGTATCCAGTCTGAATATGCCGCAGGGTTCGTGTAGGCATCCGGAATCGTTGCATTGCAGCTGGAATGTCCGTATGACAATATTCCGCAGAGATAGAGGACCTCACGCCTCCGACAGAGGAGTGGTCCACCCGAATCACCGCTACATGTCCCTCTCCTATTGCCCCCAGCGCAGCGATACACGTCCGTTATGTTCCTGTGACGCTGGTGGCACTGTTCCAAGGAAAAAATCGGTACCTCTGCTTCGTAAAGATCCTTATTGTCACAACTCTCACAACCCGTCTCAATGTCACCCTCCTCTGTGCAACCCCAGCCCACCACCGTTCCCGTTTCTGAATGAAACGTAAAGATTTTGTTTATGAAAAATAATCGATTGAATTTTTTTTTAGACAATAACCTGGTATTTTAATCACAATATACAGTATAAAGGGATGGAAGTAACCTGGCTGAGTAAAATCTCTGGAATCCAGAATTCCAATTTGGTCCACCGATCCGTCAAATTTTAGTTCCGATGACAGAAAAACGATTGCAATGTCACTCCCGTTCTTGGCTTTCATGGAGCTGTATCAGAAGCAGTCAGAAATAAATTGGCGAACATCATTCTTGTTATCATGTAAAGCTAGGAATTATGCACAATTTGGTCATCCCTTATCAGATACCCACTGACCACGACACAACGCACTGATTCTTATTTCAGACAAATATTTAGTTCAATGAACATTTAATAGCATGTCCCGTCATCAATAACTGTGCGAAACGTGTGGAGTAATGTAAATCATTGGATTTAAGTATTTATAGTGAACTCCTTATCTTGAATAAACAACAAACAAACCCTGACGTATTTACAAACTCGTACTTACAAAGCAAAGTCGTTAAGTCCTGGTAAATTTCAACGCGGAGAACGTCGATTTCTTGGCATTTCCGGTCACCGGAAGTGATGGGTTCAATGCAGCCAGAATAAAAGTATCACTTTTTTAATAGTTTAATTCGTTGAATTGTAAATCCATAAAAATTTTATTTATAATTTTAATCATCGTATTTGATTCAATTGGGTCCTTCTATTCTTAAAATTCGTTAAAAATGGTATAAAGCTTATAAATAGAAATACAGTCAGCTTAAATCGCAATTGTTGGAGATGAACATTCAGATTGTTGCAGACTAAAGGAAAGTACGGGGTTGGCTCAGAAGATTCTATTCTGAACAATCTGTAACGGGTGTTGCCAAAAGCGTTTAATTTTATAAAATAAAAAATGACAATCTTTCCAACCCAATGGCCAAGACGCATAAAGTCCAACCAATCCCAACAGCTTGAATTAGAAACAAAAGTTTATGAAACTTTAGCGGTTGACCCTGGCTTTTATTAGAATCAAATCCAATTGATACCATAGAATTCCTTCGTCTTAAACTTAACTTATCCAGAGATAAAATAAAATCTTCAAAGTTCCTCCTCCACAATTCTTGAAATCCCGTCTCACAAACCCTTGGCAAGAAGTCAGGAACAAAAACCTGGAAATAATTTTTCTTTGTTAACCACGTTGAAATGCTTGATAATGATCTGACATCTCCGCCATCCGTTAAAATCCGATTTGTAAACATCAACAGTTTGCGTTTCATTGACTTCACCGTTTCAACGCCGTCCAAAATGGCGAAAACCGGTGGCAAAGGCATCTCACCGATATCATGAGTTTTAACGCTTCGTCCGCTAAGTAACGATTCGATTAATTTAACTTCACGGACAAATATTAGACTATCGTTGAGTCGTCGGTAGTATGAAGGGGCTTTGGGAATTTGTTCAATAAAATCATGTAAAGTGATTGCCCTAACTAAGGAAACTATTTCCGGTTCGTTACGGGAATTTATCATCCGACCGGCATCAGTAGTAATTATAGGCACTCCGCTTTTCACCAAATCCTCCAAATTGCTCGCAATTTTACCTTGACTAGGGTTGGTCAAAATTGCAAACATTACCCCTTTGTAACCTCCTGTTAAGACGATTCCCGATAACATCCAAATCATGAAGCTTGGGTCGACTTCCGGCTTTTCGAAAGCCCAAAAAGCCCAGTTAATTCTGGCAAATGGGATCTGAAGATTGATTTTCGGAATAAAAATTGCGTATATTTTAACGAAACAGACCGAAAATCTTGAGCCGCTATAGATATTCCCAGTTTTAGGAAACCTAGAACTGTTCGCATTAGTATAAAAAAGATTGGAGTATAGCACTGAAATCGATTGGGAACTTCCCGTTGAGTAATTAAGTAAATCAGCTTTAGAAACTAATTAATCCAACCGCTTTTTCTGATTTTATTACTACGAATTTGATATGGCAATCTTTTAAACTTTCAACCAGGCTTGCAAAGCCTATTTTTTGTCTTGAATTTGTTCGGATTTCAAGAAGTTGTTGAGCCTGGATTGCGTTCAGGTAAAATATAAACCATAAAATCACAAAATATTTCCGGACCCTCTGAAGAGGACCTTTATACGACTGTAAACACATTTTAGCTTTTGGGTTAGATGAATTCAAAAGTAAATATTTGACCCAGGTTGTAGGTATCATCCTGTAAACTGTACTAAAATATGAATTGTAAAAGTGTACTTGTAGAATAGGTTCGCGTGTAATTACTGAGAAAGAATTTTGAGGGATTGAAAATTGCATTCAAATTAAGTCTATTCGACGTTTTAGAATGTAGTTAGTTCAGAAATGATTTAAAACTCGAGATGGTAAGACTTGTTATCCAAATCCACAATAGAAGTTGCATTAAAAGGTTTCAAGTGTAAATTATAGGAATAAGAATAGGCTGTTTCGATCAGTTCACTGGTTCAGGTTCTATTATACTATTATGGATTGAAGAATTGTGTCATTGTGCGTATGTATTAAGGTTTGCTGATTCAAGAAAATAAATGATCATAATCTTTATTCATATTAAGCAATTGGAAATACTTTTGCACTCAATATTCAAAAAGACAAAGCGAGAAAAAACTCAAAGGTTTTTAATTAAAGTTCGAAATGTCTATATTCTAAATTGACATTAACTATTGTATTTGAGTTTAATTTTATATGCTCTTTGTAAGTTTTGATTAAAAATTAATATCCCAACGGTTTGACCTACTAGATTTAAGGTGTTTGTACAAAAATAAAAATATTTTTGGATAAACGAAAAAATCGGTCGATTTTTTGTTTCTTTTGAGTTTTCTTGTCACAGGCATACCTGCTCACTTTTTCATATCGATTGCGTTCAAAATAAATTTGAATACGAAGAATTTATTTTAGAAGAAAGTTACATGTATGACGTGGTTTGTTAACAACACTTTATTTGTAATGAAAAATGTAAATGTCAAAAATGTAAAAATTTGTACCTGCTTCACTCAATAGGATTAACAATTTATTAAGATTGCTCATCCAGTGGATATCCACAAAACAAGACGTTTCCAAACATGATGTCGAAGAATAAACGAAGAGTCAAATACAGTTCCAAAAAATACATACCTAAGGGACATGGGCAACCATTTAAATTTTTGAACAATATTTAATACACTTCATTGTTACAAAACCATAAATCCAATTTAAAACTGTCTATTTTATCAACTAGAAAAGAAGCGCATTTTGTTGAAAACATTTAACTATAGCCAAGAAAAACTATATAATTTATTGTCTCCCGAAAATGTATGACAAATTGTTTAAGAATAGTCGAGCGGTTACCGTTTTATCTAATTGGACAAGAAGTAATTTCCATCAAATAAAACTTTTTATAAAAATAAATTATGGTATGATTATTTCCATTGGCAAAAATTTGCAAACATAAGTGTAAGAGCTAAATAGTTACAGAAAAGTACTTGGTATAATATTTCGGTTGCGTTTCTTTGATAATAATAAGCTAGTTTCATTAAAACTGTTTCAGCAGACCTTACAGATTACGTCAAAAATTTAAAATAAATAATACTTTTATTTATCCCGAGTCTTTTCATAGACTTCATTTTATTTTAAAGTTCCAGATACATCAGATGATTCTCAAGAGACTATATTTAAATTGTGAATCCTTTGTTTTGTTGGAGAAAACCTCAGCTCACATCATAATTTTTGAAGATGAATGTCCAAACCGTTCTCAGCAAAAATACTGGGTTGGTGTTAAAGGTGTGAATCAGAAGAATCTGAAACGGGTGAGTTGCCGAAAACGCTTGATTTTGGCTTTTCAAAACTCTCAAAAATGACAATCGTTCCAAAGAAATGGCGAAAACGCTTAAAATCAAACCAATTCCAACAGCTTCAATTAGAAACAAGAGTTTATGAAATTTCAATGGTTGACTCTGGCTTTTAATTGGAATGAATCCAACGGATTCTGTAGAATTCTTTCGTTTCCACTTATCTCTCCATGAAGAATACTCTTCCAGAGTTCGGCACCACAATTCTTGAAAGCCCGTCTCATAAACTCTCGGCAAGAAGTCACGGACGAAAACCCCGAAATAATTCCTCGTGGTTAACCACGCTGAAATGCTCAGTAATGTATTCGCATCTCCACCATCCGTTAAAATCCGATTGGTCGACATCGACAGTTTACGTTTCATTGATTTCTCTGTCTCACGGCTGTCAAAAATGGCGAAAACGGATGGCAAGGAAATCTTCCCGATACCATGAGTTTTGACGCTTCGTCCGCTGAGTAACGATTCGATTAATTTATCTTTACGGACAAATATTAGACTATCGTTGAGTCGCCGGTAGTATGAAGGGACCTTGGGAATTTGTTGAATATAGTCATGTAAAGTAACTTCCCTAAGCATTGAAACTATTTCCGTTTTGTTCCGCCAAGTGATCATCCAACTGGCATCAGTAGTAATTATAGGGACTCCGCTCGTCACCAAATCCTCCAAGTTATTTGCAATATCAGACTGACTAGGGTTGGTCAAAATTGCAAACATTACTCCATTGTAACCTCCTGTTAAAACTATTCCCGATAACATCCAAGTCATATAAGCAAAAGCAATTATTGGCTTTATCTTTCTATCTTTCCGGAGGAGCCAGTCTAAATCGTCGTCGTGTTGATCGAATAAGACTCTATTATTAAGATGAAGACGGAGTGCTGTAACCTCGTATAGATTGGATGGGCAAGTAGTGCTCCAAATAGAAGAGTTGAGAAAATCAGACAAAACCAGGTGGAGGTGTCAAAAGGCTTAGTTAATTGCAGATTTGACAATTTATCGGGATCAGTAATGAAATAAAATTTATTTGGAAAAGTTTCAATACCGGTATTGATTGGAGTAAGGGTGTATATCGATTTTTTTACCTTTGTAGAAATTAGCCTATCGATAAACTTCTTTGTGAACGTTACATGGTGTAGGTGTAATTGATTGGGCTGATCTCGATATGTGTTTTGAGTGAAAGATGCGTTCCATAATAATCCAGCAAACAAAATTGTGCATATTTTAAACGGTGTAAATCCCCTTGTCCGTTTCGGACTACAAGGGACCTGCTTATTTAAGATTTTGAGGCTCTTTAAAAAATCCACATTAGTCTTTGCCACATTTATGGGTTTGCGGTGTTGAGTTTTATGTACCGCCCACCAAAATTTCCGAACTGAGATGAGGAACGTTTTAACGTTTAAATCTATTATAATGGAAAGGGGTGCAGAGCTGGCTGGACAACTGGAACAGAAAACGCCAAGTCCAGAGCATTCGGTGGAGATCAAAACAATTGGCTCGGATTCCAAATGAATATTGTATTTGAGAACGCAACCGGGACTGACGCTTGGGTCGACAAAATGATAAGTTATCAATTCCGGATTTTCTAAAGGCCAGAAATTCCAGTTTATTCTACGAGGCTGACTCTGAAGCTGAGTTTTCGGAATGAGAATTATATATATTTTAACGAAACATACAGAAAATCTGGAACCGCTGTAGATATTCTCAGTTGGGAAGCTAGTAGCATTAACATCAGGAACTAGTCGCGTCGAAATCGATTGGGAACTTCCTGTTGAGTAATTAAATAAATCAGCTTCAGAGCTAATTAATCCGACAGCTTTTTCTGGTTTTATAACTATGAACTTGATATGACAATCCTTTAATTTTTCAACGAGGCCTGCAAACCCTATTTTTTGTCTTGAATTTGTTCGGATTTCCAGAAGTTGTTGAGACTGGATTACTTCCAGGTACAATAGGAACCATAAAATCACAAAATATTTCTGGGCCCTTAGAGGAGGACCATCGTTCAGCTGTAAACCCATGTTAGCTTTCGCTTTAGCTGAATTTAAAAATAAATATTTGGCTGTAAGCGTTATCCTGTAAACTGTACTAAAATTGCAATGGTAAAAATGAATGGAATTGTAGAATTGGTTCGGTTCTAATTACCGTGAAAATTTTCAGGGATTGAAAGCTGTTACTCATTTGAACTATGTCTATTTGAGGTTTTAGAATGTATTTAGTTCAGAGATGATTTAAAATTCGATATGGTAAACTCTTATTGCAATTTTTTCACAATAGAATTTGTATTAAAAGTTTTCAAGTAAATATATAGGAATTATGTATAATAGTGAATAGGCTGTTTCAAACAGCCTATTTGGATCAGTACAAGTACAGTCGTTCTTGTTCTATTATGAATTGTAGAATTGTGCCATTGTCATTGTGCTTTTAATATATTATATTCATATTAAGCAAATAGAAATACTTTTGCACTGAATATTCTAAAACACAAAGCGGGTAAAAACTCGTAGATTTTTAAATAAAATTTGAAATGTCTAAAGTATAAATTGACATAACTATTGTATTTGAGTTTAATTTTATATGTTTTTGTATGGTTTGTTTAAAAAATCCTATGAATAATATTAGGAAAGAATAGCGTCGAAATCGATTGGAAACTTCATGTTGAGTATTAAGTAAATCAGCTTCCAAGCACGAGCTAATTAACCCAACCGCTTTTTTTCTGATTTTATCTACCAATCTGTTAATTTTTCAACGAGGCCTGTAACCGCTGGTGGAAAAAACTATTACTTCCCGGCAACCTAAAAAAAATTTCCCGATTTTGGGGACCTCGTTTAAGCAAAAAAAATCAGGAAATTTGTAAATTATGGGGAAGAAACTGGAAATTTCCTTGCAAAATTGCCTTGATTTCCCAATTTAAAAAAAGAAATCCCGATTTCCCAAACACTTTCGTGTAAAACTGGGAAATTTCCTTAAAAATTGCCTAGATTTTTCTGATTTCCCGATTTTTCCCAAAAAATTCCCGGCAACCTTATCACTCGGTTGCAAAGGTTTTTCCACCAGCGCCTGTAACACCTATTTGTTAGGTTGCTGCAAACGGGACGCACGGGATTTTTTACAAGTCCCAGCACATGTGCAGATCATCCCAGCAATGATTTTCTGCTTAACTTAATCAATAAAATAATTTCATTTTGTGTCTAAATCATAAAATAAGGTTTGCTCAGGAATTCCTAACCCTGTCCCACTCGCGAAAAAACAAAAGACCAATACCGTTCCCTTAATCCCTTATAACTCGAAAGCATTAATAGAGAATCTTTTGTGGCATTGGGATAAATGATAATAATAAAAGGGCAATTGGTGCTGGTATAGATAATCATTAGTTATATTCAATTAGCTTAAGACTTAACACGTCTTGATGGGAGCCGATAAAGTACATTCATGTCCAAGGTCAGTTGGGTTGGAGGGCATGAAGCTTTTTAAAGTTGAAAACGACAAAAAGAGCAACTTCGTTAGCATATCCACCAAGTAATTCCAGTGTCTGATATCTGACCTGGATGAAGGTTATTCTCAATCATGAGGTCTATCAGCAAGGATTTTTATTCACTCTTCCAAACCTGTTCCATTTCTTCCTGTATTAATCAGTAATTTTATCATTATTTATGTAACATCTGAAACTCCAAAAACCTATCCAAGCAGCTATTACGGCCTTGTGATGTAACGACCACCAAGTACACGTACTGTGGGTATCACATTGTAATAATACATAAAAAATAAAGTACAGGCCCGTTGCATTAAAGTAACGAAACAATTTGATTAATAATGCCATTCCTTGTTTCTCTAACTTATTTACCCATTTATTAATAAACAGATGTAACGGGTGTAACCAAGTGTTGAAAACGTCACCATAATAAAACCGAATTTTAATGTCCCCCAAAAGCCCGGGTTTTGCACCCTGGTGTCAGTGAGAGTAGTCCTGTGTACGTCAAAGATGTTCTATTACTCATGGGAATTGTTTAAAACCCATATCTCAATTTCCCCCAAAAGTCTGGGTCTTGCACGTCCTGAAATGTAGTTTCAGGGTGTTATCATGTGTAGATGATTGACATAGAGTTTACTGTAAACTACCTAAGCGGCAGTTTTAAATTGCTTAAGAGCTTTGAACTGTTTTAATGGGCAGGTTTAAAATGAGAGTAAGAGCTTCGAACTGATTCAATGGTTTGTTTTTGGGGTTTAATTGATGGGGGTCAGGGGGTGCGACCGATTTGACCCAAGTTCGAACTTAGCCTGTGTTAGGACCCAAGGAATAAGTGTACAAAATTTGGTGACCGTAGGTCAAGCCGTTCTCCAGTTATCGCTCGGACGGACAGACGGACAGACGGACGGACGGACAGACGGACGGACGGACAGACGGACGGACGGACAGACGGACGGACAGACGGACTTGTCGTTCGCATAAAGTGTTTTCAACACTTAATAACGAAGGTTTCACGATAAACTAATGAGAAGTATCGAATTCCCAATGGGATAACAGAGGTTTAAATTACATACGAATTGGAAATGACCCCCCTGGGCTTTGGGTCAATCAATGGACCAATCACCCATCTTTGAACCTAGCCTTTGGGTTTGGCCTAACTCCCGGTGTATCAAATTTGGAGGATCTAAGATAACCCTAACGGAAGTTATCGAGACCACAGACGGACAGAGGACTGCATCCATATAAGCCCTGCATAGCAACGGGTTAAAAAATAGGCAAAGCTTCCCTTGAAATAGTTAATCATAAATATCGCCGAATCTGAAGTTGCATGTAGTTATTTATGAAAGCCTAGATTTGAATAAAACATTTAGAATACTGTATGCTAGATTTGTATTTAGTATTTTAGTATACACTATTTCCAATACATATGAAAAAAAAATTTAATTTCGACTTAATATGTCCTATTATGTCGCAAATGTTAAGGAGGCTCCGAATCTGCAATTCTAATGCTAGAAAAGTTTTCGAGATAACTCCCAAAAATCTAGTAAAAATAGGAAATTCTAGGTTTTTTATCAAATTTTAAGGTGGTTTACATGTTGATATAGTATGTAAAATATCTTAAATACTGTTTAAAATTTCACAGGGCAGTTCACATCGGCAACTTGTATATTTTTCATTGCTGTAATGCGTTACTCAAATATCTTCTAAAAACTATATACACATTTTTTGCTCCATGAGAATTCCATGCTTTAAACGGCAGAGTACGATTAAAGTTCCTTTACTGCACTGCCAGTTAAGACAGAGAGAGGATCAAACTTCAATCTGCAGGTACGTGGAAACATCAAAATTAGAAACAGAACAACCCCCATCAAAATTAAAAATTATTAAATAAACAAATTTATTATTGAGATGAAGTGCCAGACTATTATATATATTTACTAAAGTATTCAATTCCGTTAATTAAATAGTTGTTTAAACTTATAACTCTGAATTTTTTCAGACGAGTCAAAAGTTGCTGAAATTCAGAGCTTCAGTCTTATTTTTCAACTGAAATCAACTTGGGCCAATATCTGACAGCATTATTATAATGGCGTTAGAACGACTTTTTAAACTTGGAAATTGTAAGATCTACAAAAGTGGCCAAAACGGTGATCGAATTCTTCAAAACAATTCCTCAAACTTGAAATTTGACATTGGACGATGGAACATTCATTCTTGCCCATGTCATCGAGTCGTTAGTCATGAAAACAAGAAAAAATGTTGAAAACAGGCCTGATGATTTCAAGAGCGAAATATATCGCGGTGCGCGGGTTGAGATTAATTTCAACTTCGGTCAAGTTGTTCTACCACACTCCAAGGAAATCCTAGACATTTGTGGGACGCTTCCAATGGAAACACGTTGTGGAGTCATGCCGGAGCAAAATTTATCTTGCAACAACTTGTCGGACTGTCAGGAGATGTGTAATTTGCTGGGGGAGGGGTTCGGGATCTTTTGCAGAGGTTCCAAGTACTTTGAAAAATCGCAACACGTTGGCATACCAGTATTCTGTGTCACAACTGCACCAGGGATAGAGTTGAAACAGATGCCTTCATATGTTCTTTTGGTGTTCATATTCTTCGTTCTTGGCAAGTTTTATCATTATTCTTGTACTTTACTGTTGCTTTTGTTCCAACATATCCAAAGGATTCTCCCTGCCCAAGGGCCGTTGGTAGACAACGTCGATGTACTATACTTTTTAAACCGTTGTTTCAGACGGTTACTGCAATGAGTAACAAAAATGAACAACGACGTCATCAGTGATTGTCCCTTGGAGAGAATCGTTTGGATATGATATGTTGGAACAAAAGCAACAGTAATTTTACGACTTGCACTAAATGCTCAACATAAAAACTGTTTTAAATGCTTAAGACACGCATAATTTCAAAAATATCAAGTTGCCCCCATCATAGAGAAAAATTACATACGTCATTTAAAAGACTTGATCTTAGCTTTAGAATGACATGTATCACACATGGGACCATTAAATAACCCTTGATAGTGCCTTTCCATCAATGTATCATTAATGGTGGTTACTATTCGAAAAACGCTTGACCTTACCCCCTTGGCCTTGATCTTTGGCATACAGCGTCACTTAACGAACCTTATCTTCGTTTGAATGTCGTAATTAGACAGCCGAAATAAAAAAAAATAAGAAATTAAGCCGTTCTTGAGATAATGTGTTTGCGGACGGACAGATATGCAGATGGACAGACAGACAGACACCGAACCATCCGCATAATGTATCCGCAATATGTAAATGATTCCAGCCTGAATTTAGTTCTAAATGAATTGGCAAACATGATTTCATATTTTCATGTGACCCCAGGAACCGATAGGTTGATAACCTAGATGCCTTAGTGGGGCAAAGTTGTTTTTGCAACGTTTCTAGAAGATTTGAATTAATTTTGACCCCCTGTAGCACCTCTTCCTCCACCCTATAGCGCCTCGACTATAAACTATTATACAAGTTCTGTGAAAGCATAGGCAACATGGATCATGTGTTAACTAGCTCTGTACAAGGTTTATTTTATATATATTCTTTGAATAGACCATTTTCACCCATCTCGAAATCGTACGATCACATATCGATCGACATATCTGACCGATTATTTATGATTGCCTGATCTCTTATATATCATAATGTTTCAATGTTTGACAGTTATGAATATCTACAGATGATATATTCGACAACTTTAAGGACTTTTGGGCGAATGGATTGTCAACCATCAAAATATCAAAGGTGGTAAACACGTTTTGTTCTATCCTGTCTGGCGAATTCTCAAAATCAGACCTCGATAAAATTCAAGATGAACCGGAGTTTCCTAAATTTCTCCCAATCTGCCGTTCGCTTCTGCACTTACGACAGGCGGTACTGGACGTGGGAGCACCCCCTTCGGAATCCAGCTATTTCTTTGTCACATTCATTGAATACATGGAAGCTTGTGCCTGGGAAACGGTGGGATGGATAACTGGAGCCGACGTTGGGGCCAGTAAATACTTTTATCACAGGGAACTCACAATTGGAGTGATTCCTACGTTAGAGCTGATCTTGCTTTTGAGAAATATTAGGTTGTCTCCAAAAATTCGACGGGATCCACTATTTGGGACTCTAAATCGCCAGATATCCCGGCACGTTGTCATTGCAAACGACTTATTTTCCCTAAGGAAAGAAGTCGCGAATGAAGAGACGTCAAATATAATCTTGATTAGAAGTTCGACCAAATCGGCAAAATATTCTTGGTCCAAGGCCATGAAGGATTTCGACCGATGCAGCAAAAACATTAGTTCCATTAAAGAAGAACTTTTGAAAAAGTTCTGCGACGATGCTAATTTAAAGGCATATTTCGCCTCTGAAAGAAATCTCAGGGAAGGCACGGTCCAATGGATGTTTCTTAATAGGCGATATGGGGATTTGGAGTTTGAGGCAGCGATTATTTTATAATTTTGATTTTGTTAATAAACTTATTGATTTGATTGGAGCTAAAGCTGTTTTTCGTCACGTTTATCCATAACAATAGCATTTATTCCATCAAGCAATGCAGAAGCAGTTGTAAGCATTTCATAATTTATAATTAAACTATATAATTTATTGTCTCCCGAAAATGCATGATAAATTGTTTAAGAATAGTTGAGCCGTAAACTTTCTAGAGTTAAAGAAGTAATTTCCATCAAATAAGACTTTATTTAAAGATAAATTATGATATGATTATTGCGATTGTCAAAAATTTGCAAAAATAAGTGGAAGAGCTAAATAGTTACAGAAAAGAAAGTTGGAATCAAACCTATCATTCTAACGACTATGTACAGACACCCTAGTACCTCTCTAGTTAAGTTCTTAGATTGCTTTAAAGAGCTCAATGTTTATTTATCTACATTTGACGCCACTCAAATAATGTTTGGAGATTTCAATATAGACCTCCTTTTTCATGATACTGTTACTAGTTTCGATGTAAATATTCAAAAGTTTCGACTATTGTGTAAGGAATTTAGTTGGTGGCAACTAATGAGAGGTCCCACTTACTTAAACAAATCGTTACTGGACCATGTCTATGTAAAAGACGCCTCAAAATTTTCTAATTCTGGTCATTTCTCTTACACTCATTCTGATCATGACCTTTGTTATGCAATTCTTAAATCTAATAAGTCTCATTTTCCTCCTAAGGTTATAGCTTGTAGGGACTATAAGAATGTAGAATGGGATCAAGTTGACAAAGATCTCCTAAATTATGATATAATGAATTTCACTAAGTCCATTTCTGATCAGGATAATTTAGATCTTAATCTAAATTTTTTAAATTTTAACAACTACCTGTTAAGCGTGATTGGTAATCATGCTCCACTAAAAAATCGGAAAGTGACAGGTAGAATCAGCCCTTGGTTTACTAAAGAGGTAGTGGTTGCAATTAAAGCCCGAAACGCAGCGAGAAGGGTTGCGATTCTGTCAAATGATGAAAAAGACTGGAAATTGTATAGACGAGCTCGAAATGTTACAAATGTTGAAATTTCGAGTTCAAAGAAGAGGTACTTTCGGGATAAATTTAAGGACTCTACAGACACAGTTAATCTCTGGAACACTGTAAATAATTTAACTAATTTTAGAAATGTACAGAAAACGCCAATTGAAGTATTGGATATAAATGGGAATCCTGAAAGTTGTAAGATAAATATTAATAATGAATTAGCTAAGCAATTTACAATTATACCTCTCCATACTAAAGATGAGTCCGATTATAATAATGTTATTCTTAACTATAGCAATAAATATGATTATGTGAAAAGTCAAGAATCTGATAAGCTTCCTATTACGGTAGAGGATTTTGAGATCGAAGTAGCACTTAAGGATTTAAAAAACCAAAAACCTAACAAAGGGATATTTATTCCAATGTATGTGCTAAAAAAGTGCAACAAAGCAATCTCAATTCTACTTGCTACATTTTTTACGTGTGTTATAAAACATTACTGTTTACCAACCTCTTTCAAAACAGCACACATTATTCCTCTTTATAAAGGCAAGGGGAGCAAAAGGATAGCAAAAAATTATAGGCCAATTTCTATTCTTATCAGTTACTGTAAAGTTTTTGAAAAAATTTTATACAATAGACTATCTAGTAGAGTTGAACTTTTACTAAATGACAAGCAGCATGCGTATAGAAGACGTAGATCTTGTCACACAGCTCTGTCTATTTTTACGCAATACATTTATGATAAAATTGACAAACCCAAAGTCAAAGTGGCAGCTTGCTTCTTCGATTTGAAATCTGCCTTTGATTCTGTTAACCATAACTTGTTAATTAGGAAATTAATGGATAAATATGAGCTTGAGCCATGGTATGTTAATATTGTTAAGGAAGGGTTAACTAATCGATTATTTAAGATTGAGGGTAATGATGAGATTGAGTACAATCTTCCCTGTGGGATTCCTCAAGGTTCCGCCCTTGGGCCATTACTTTTTAGTTTATTCATAAATGACATCGGTGAATGTATTGAGTTTGACTATTTTGATTACCTACTATATGCGGATGATCTAGTGATCTACGCCTCTGGTGACAACAGTGACATAATGGTTGAACAACTAACAAGTCAAGTTAATAAGTTAAATAAATGGTGCGAGGAAAATGGATTAACCATTAATTTTGATAAGACAAAATATATGATCTTTCATAAAGATAAGGACCTCTCTGTTAAGAATGAAACTAATAATTGTATTCTCATTGACAATCAAAGAATTGATAGAGTGTTCGAATTTAAATACCTGGGAATAACATTTGACCCAACAATGTCATTCTCCAAACACTATGCAATAGTTCAAATCAAAATCTCTAATAGACTTAAGTATATTCAGGGATTTAAACGTTATCTGTCTACAAATGTTATGATAATTATGATTAATGCCTACGTTCACTCCATTATTGACTTTGGTTTAGAACTATGGGCAGTTCAAACTGTTCAAACGTTAGCTCAAATGCAAGACAAAATTGACAGATTTCTAGTTAGCTTCTTCCTCCCAACTCTCATTAGAAGATCAAAGAAAAGCTATGATCAAATTAAGAGGAGCATAAATATCTATGATATATGGAAAAAGTGTAATTTTTTATCAATATACGAAAGGATTGATTTTGTAATCCTAAAAAACATGTACAAAAAGTTCATACATAAGAAACTAACCTTCTCCAACCGATCGCTCTCCAAACCAATGCCCCTAATCGAAACTGTTACTTTTAAAAGCCAAATCTTTAGGAACTCTTTGTCTTTTAAAGAGGGTCAACTATGGAATACTCTTCCAAAAGATTGGAAACTCAATGACATTGGGTATACTAGATTTAAGGAACTAGTTAGAGAATGGATAATAGCCAAGAGAAATGATGTATATATATAGTTTATTATTCGGGAAATAACTGGACTTTGTATTGGCATACCTATTTTTACTGAATGTAATTGTTTTAACTGAGATCTGTGTCACAGTTGGGAGAACAGAGCTGCAAAGCCCTGAAACTTTTGACACATTAATAAAGTTTATCAAATCAAATCAAATCAAATACTTGGTATAATATTTCGGTTGTGTTTCTTTGATAATAATAAGCTAGTTTCATTAAAACTGTTTCAGCAAACCTTACGGATTACGTCAAAAAATTTAAAATAAATAATACTTTTATTTGTCCCGAGTCTTTTCGTAGACTTCATTTTATTTTAAAGTTCCAGATACATCAGATGATTCTCAAGACTATATTTAAATTATGAATCCTTTGTTTTATTGGAGAAAAGCTCAGCTCACATCATAGTTTTTGAAGATGAATGTCCAAACCGTTCTCAGCAAAAATATTGGGTTGGTGTTAAAGATGTGAATCAGAACAATCTGAAATGGGTGTTGTCGAAAACGCTTGATTCTGGCTTTTCGAAACTCTCAAAAATGACAATTGTTCCAAGCAAACGGCGAAAACGCTTAAAATCAAACCAATTCCAACAGCTTCAATTAGAAACAAGAGTTTATGAAATTTCAATGGTTGACTCTGGCTTTTAATTAGAATGAATCCAACGGATTCTGTAGAATTCTTTCGTTTCCACTTATCTCTCGATGAAGAATTCTCTTGCAGAGTTCGGCACCACAATTCCTGAAACCCCGTCTCATAAACTCTTGGCAAGAAGTCACGAACAAAAACCTGGAAATAATCCCTCTTTGTTAACCACGTTGAAATGCTCAATAATGATCTGACATCTCCGCCATCCGTTAAAATCCGATTTGTAAACATGGACATTCTGCGTTTCATTGACTTCGCTGTTTCAACGCCGTCCAATATGGCGAAAACGAGTGGTAAGGGTATCTCCCCGATACCATGAGTTTTGACGCTTCGTCCGCTGAGTAATGATTCGATTAATTCAGCTTCACGGACAAATATTAAACTATCATTGAGTCGCCGGTAGTATGAAGGGACGTTGGGAATTTGTTCAATGTAGTCATGTAAAGTAACTTCCCTAAGCATTGAAACTATTTCCGTTTTGTTCCGCCAAGTGGTCATCCAACTGGCATCAGTAGTAATTATAGGGACTCCGCTCGTCACCAAATCCTCCAAGTTATTTGCAATATCAAATTGACTCGGGTTGGTCAAAATTGCAAACATTACTCCTTTGTAACCTCCTGTTAAAACTATTCCCGATAACATCCAAGTCATATAAGCAAAAGCAATTATTGGCGTTATCTTTCTATTCTTCTGGAGGAGCCAGTCTAAATCGTCGTCGTGTTGATCGAACAAGACTCTTATTACGATGAAGAGGGAGTGATGTAACCTCGTATAGATTGGATGGGCAAGTAGGGCTCCAAATAGAAGAGTGGAGAAAATCAGACAAAGCCAGGTTGAGGTGTCAAAAGGCTTAGTTAATTGCAGATTTGACAATTTATCGGGATCAGTAATGAAATAAAATTTACTTGGAAAAGTTTCAACTCCGGTATTGATTGGAGTCCGGGTGTATATGGATTTATTTACCTGTGTTGAAATTAGAACATCGATAAACTCCTTTGTGAACTTTCCATGGTGTAGGTCTAATTGACTGGGCTGATCTCGATATGTGTTTGCAGTGAAAGATGCGTTCCATAATAATCCAGCAAACAAAATTGTGCAAATTTTAAACGGTGTGAATCCCCTCGTCCATTT
The DNA here is from genome assembly GCA_906901685.1 of Desoria tigrina. NCBI lineage: Eukaryota > Metazoa > Arthropoda > Collembola > Entomobryomorpha > Isotomidae > Desoria > Desoria tigrina. The sequence goes on along the minus strand of CAJQTU010000008.1, from coordinate 6,559,894 downwards.
CGGACTACAAGGGACCTGCGGTATAGTACCCTTATTTAAGATTATTAGGTCCTTAAAAAAATCCACGTTAGTCTTTGCCACATTTATGGGCTTGCGGTGTTGATTTTTATGTACCGTCCACCAAAATTTCCGAACTGACAATGAGATGAGGAACGTTTTAACGTTAAAATCGATTATAATGGAAAGGGGTGCAGAGCTGGTCGGACAACTGGAACATAACATGCTAAGTCCGGAGCGTTCGGTAGAGATCAAAACAATTGGCTCGGATTCCAAACGAATATTGTATTTGAGAACGCAACCGGGACTGATGCTTGGGTCGACAAAATGATAAGTTATCAATTCCGGATTTTCTAAAGGCCAGAAATTCCAGTTCATTCTACGAGGCTGACTCTGAAGCTGAGTTTTCGGAATGTTAATTATATATATTTTAACGAAACATACAGAAAACCTTGAGCCGCTGTAGATATTCTCAGTTCTAGGAAACCTAGAACTGTTCGCTTGAGTATCAAGATTAGGGTATAGCGTCGCAATTGATAGGGAACTTCCCGTTGAGAAATTAATTAAATCAGCATCGGAACTAACTGTTCCAACTGTTTTTTCTGATTTTATGACAACAAACTTGGTATGACAATCCTTCAAACTTTCAACCAGGTCTACCAAGCCTATGGTTTGTCTAGAATTTGTTCGGATTTCAAGAAGTTTCTGAGACTGGATTGCTTTTATATACGATAAGAATAATAAAATCACACTGAGTTTAAAGGCTCTCTGAAGAAGCCGATATCGCTGTAAACGCATTTTAGCTTTTGGTGTAGATGATTTTTAAATAAAAATTTGGCCTTCGTTTTAACCATCCAACCGTTTAGTTAAGAATGCATGGGGTTATTATAAAATAGGTTTTAGTTAATAGTCAAAATGTGCAATAATTTTGATTGATTGAGTCACACTCTGAATTAAGTCTATTCAAAGTTTTAGAATCTATTCTTCATTTTAGAGAGGATTCAAAGTTCGAAATGATAAACTATTATCTCAACGACTAGACTAGGCTGTAAAAGACCCTTACATTATCATGCCCTTACATCATTATTTTCTACAATTGAATTTGTTCGTACATTTTCTTCGGGATAGGATTTGATGTCAGTTTTGATCATCAATACAATCGTTCGAGTGTTAAGTATCAATTGTGTTTCTACCTTTTTGTGTGTTTTTAGTCGATGCAACAATCTGAAATGGGTGTTGTCGAAAACGCTTGATTCTGGCTTTTCGAAACTCTCAAAAATGACAATTGTTCCAAGCAAATGGCGAAAACGCTTAAAATCAAACCAATTCCAACAGCTTCAATTAGAAACAAGAGTTTATGAAATTTCAATGGTTGACTCTGGCTTTTAATTAGAATGAATCCAACGGATTCTGTAGAATTCTTTCGTTTCCACTTATCTCTCCATGAAGAATACTCTTCCAGAGTTCGGCCCCACAATTCTTGAAACCCCGTCTCATAAACTCTAGGCAAGAAGTCACGAACAAAAACCTGGAAATAATCCCTCTTTGTTAACCACGTTGAAATGCTCAATAATGTATTCGCATCTCCACCATCCGTTAAAATCCGATTGGTCAATATCGACAGCTTAAGTTTCATTGATTTCGCTGCATCGCGACTGTCCAAAATGGCGAAAACGGATGGCGAGAAAATATCGCCGATATCATGAGATTTAATATTTCGCCCGATTAGTAATGATTCGATTAATTCAGCTTCACGGACAAATATTAAACTATCATTGAGTCGCCGGTAGTATGAAGGGACGTTGGGAATTTGTTGAATATAGTCATGTAAAGTAACTTCCCTAAGCATTGAAACTATTTCCGTTTTGTTCCGCCAAGTGGTCATCCAACTGGCATCAGTAGTAATTATAGGGACTCCGCTCTTCACCAAATCCTCCAAGTTATTTGCAATATCAGATTGACTCGGGTTGGTCAAAATTGCAAACATTACTCCTTTGTAACCTCCTGTTAAAACTATTCCCGATAACATCCAAGTCATATAAGCAAAAGTAATTATTGGCGTTATCTTTCTATTCTTATGGAGGAGCCAGTCTAAATCGTCGTCGTGTTGATCGAACAAGACTCTTATTACGATGAAGAGGGAGTGCTGTAACCTCGTATAGATTGGATGGGCAAGTAGGGCTCCAAATAGAAGAGTGGAGAAAATCAGACAAAGCCAGGTTGAGGTGTCAAAAGGCTTAGTTAATTGCAGATTTGACAATTTATCGGGATCAGTAATGAAATAAAATTTACTTGGAAAAGTTTCAACTCCGGTATTGATTGGAGTCTGGGTGTATATCGATTTTTTTACCTTTGTAGAAATTAGCCTATCGATAAACTTCTTTGTGAACTGTACATGGTATAGGTGTAATTGATTGGGCTGATCTCGATATGTGTTTGCAGTGAAAGATGCGTTCCATAATAATCCAGCAAACAAAATTGTGCAAATTTTAAACGGTGTATATCCCCTCGTCCATTTCGGACTACAAGGGGCCTGTGGTATAGTACCCTTATTTAAGATTTTTAGGCTCTTAAAAAGATCCACATTAGTATTTGCCACATTTATGGGCTTGCGGTGTTGATTTTTATGTACCGTCCACCAAAATTTTCGAACTGAGATGAGGAACATTTTAACGTTTAAATCGATTATAATAGAAAGGGGTGCAGAACTGGTTGGACAACTGGAACATAACATGCCAAGTCCGGAGCGTTCGGTGGAGATCAAAACAATTGGCTCGGATTCCAAACGAATATTGTATTTGAGAACGCAACCGGACTGACGCTTGGGTCGACAAAATGATAAGTTATCAATTCCGGATTTTCTAAAGGCCAAAAATTCCAGTTCATTCTACGAGGCTGACTCTGAAGCTGAGTTTTCGGAATCAGAATTATATATATTTTAACGAAACATACAGAAAATCTTGAGCCGCTGTAGATATTCTCAGTTCTAGGAAACCTAGAACTGTTCGCTTTAGTATCAAGATTAGGGTATAGCGTCGCAATTGATAGGGAACTTCCCGTTGAGTAATTAATTAAATCAGATTCAGAACTAATTAATTCAACTGCTTTTTCTGGTTTTATTACTACGATTTTGACATGGCAATCTTTTAAACTTTCAACCAGGCCTACAAAGCCTATTTTTTGTATAGAATTTGTTCGGATTTCAAGAAGTTTCTGAGACTGGATTGCTTCTATATACGATAAGAATAGTAAAATGACACTGTGTTTAAAGGCTCTCTGACCAAGCCGATATTGCTGTAAACGCATTTTAGCTTTTGGTGTAGATGAGTTTTAAAATAAAAATTTGGCCTTCGTTCTAACCATCCAACTGTTCAGTTAAGAATGCATGGGGTTATTATAAAATAGGTTTTAGTTAATAGTCAAAATGTGCAATAATTTTGATTGATTGAGTCTCACTCTGAATTAAGTCTATTCAAAGTTTTAGAATCTATTCTTTATTTTGGAGAGGATTCAAAGTTCGAAATGATAAACTATTATCACAACGACTAGACTAGGCTGCAAAAGACCCTTACCATAAACAAATCATTATTTTCTACAATTGAATTTTTTCGTACATTTTCTTCGGGATAGGAATTGATGTCAGTTTTGATCATCAATACAATCGTTCGAGTGTTAAGTATCAATTGTGTTTCTACCTTTTTGTGTGTTTTTAGTCGATGCAACAAAATTATAAGTTCAATTCAAGAAAAGCTTTCAAAAGTTCTGCGACCATCTAAATATAATGGCATATTTCTAGGCGTAAACTGTTTTGAAGCAGCAATTAATGTATAATTATGATTTTGACAATAAAAATTTAAATATTGTGATCGACAGTTGGAACTGGAAGTGAACCTGTTTTCGCAACATTCGTTCCTAATAATCTACTTCTGATTTGTTACACTATGATTCTTTATGTAAATGGATTATAAATAACTTTCCGAATTGTCTGGAATTGAGTTTTTCATCAAATAATACAAAAGCATACTGAAGGTGAATAGAATGTAGATGAATAATTCGAAACTTGACGGCGACAACTAAATTTACAACTCATTTCTGTCCGTTTGACTCTATTATTCCAAAGGAAAATGAAAATTCTAAATTTATGACCAATTTGTACATAGTTCCGATGATATCATTATACAACAATGTTGTCCCAAAATTTGCAAACAAAAACGGAAATCTAAGGGATCTGCAAGTAGTTTCACGAATGAGCCACACAAATGTGTCTATAGTATAAAAATGTATTATTGTGATGTGAGCTATTTGAAAAACGTTTACAACCTAGAGCTATTTCCGCAGTTTGCCTCGATAGGGAACATGATAATTTTATTTATCACAGATACGCAAATATCATCACATGTGCGGGTATTTTATTAAGTATGATTTTAAAATAACAAGTATTAATATTTAATAGTATGATTTCGGGCTTGGAAAACCCTAATAAAAAATGCGTTGAAATGAAAGGTTTCAAACTATAATTGCAAACTGCCAGTTCGGGGTCCTGGCTTTACGGCAAACTTTCTAACGACTATTGGGTATAATTTCCAAATGGAAAATACTACTAGAATTCCCATCGCCAGTCCCGATGACCACGCAATAACAACAGTTCTTGTATAATTTTTATTTTGGAGTATCGGGACAATTTTCCCGTCTTGCCGTATCCAGTCTGAATATGCAGCAGGGTTCGTGTAGACATCCGGAATCGTTGCATTACAGCTTGAATGTCCGTATGACAATATTCCGCAGAGATAGAGGACCTCACGCCTCCGACAGAGGAGTGGTCCACCCGAATCACCCCTACAGGTCCCTCTCCTATTGCCCCCAGCGCAGCGCTGCACGTCCGTTATGTTACTGTGACGCTGGTGACACTGTTCCGAGGAAAAAATCGGTACCTCTGCTTCGTAAAGATTCTTATTATCACAGCCCGTCTCAATGTCTGGCTCCTCTGTGCAGCCCCAGCCTACCACCGTTCCCGTTTCTGAAACGTAAAGATTTTTTTAGAAAAATTATCGACTGAATATTTTTAGGCATTAACCTGGTATTTTATGAAAATATACAGTATAAAGGGATGGAAGTAACCTGGCTGAGTAGAATCTCTGGAATCCAGAATTCCAATTTGGTCCACCGATCCGTCAAATTTGAGTTCCGATGACTGAAATACGATTGCAATGTCACTCCCGTTCTTGTCTTTCATGGAGCTATATCAGAAGATGTTGGAAATAAATTGGCCAATATTCTTGTTATCTGGAAAGCTAGGAATTATGCACAATTTGGTCATCCATTATCACTTATCAGATACCTATTGACCACGACACAATGCACTGCTTCTTATTTAAGACAAATATTTAGTTCAATGAAGTGTGACTATCATGTCCCGCTATCAACCAGGTGTGATACGTGTGGAGTGATTTCGAGTAATGCAAATCATTGCATTCCCTTATCTTGATTAAACATACAAACCCTATTGTATTTACAAACTGTGCTTACAAATCCTGATGAACTACAACTCGGAGAACGTCAATCTCCTGGCATTTCCGGTCACCGGAAGTGATGGGTTCAATGCATCCGGCAACGACCGATAACCCTTCCTCGTCTCTCCGGTTCCCCTCATCGTCGAAGAAACAATGGGCAGCGGTCAAAAGTTTGTCAGGGGCGTAAATTGTTGCCCCACAAAATGCGGCCCCATCAAAACTCATGCGTGCTGCGTATGGGTGCTTTTCTGAGTTATTTACCCTCTCCCCACCGATAATCAATGGTCTAATTTCCCCTCCCGTTTCAGCTACCACTCCTGAATAATATAGTACGATACGAATGAGTCGAGGCCCTCATAAGATTTCATTAAAATAGTTCACCGTTTAGAAATGAAACGAAAACTGGGATACAAGTGGAGTTACCAAATGGATAATTTCTTACGTGCAAAACTTAGAAATGCGACAAGGAACTTTACTGCAGACATTATGACGGGTTAACTGACAATTGTAAAACAAAACTATTCGAGGAACAATTGTTAGTCTTTACAAGCTTAAACCGGATGTGAAGGGTAGGTTTCGGGTTTGAAAATAAATTTCTGGATTTTTTGGCTGACTTTTATTGAGCATACCGACTTACTAAACTCTCAAGAACTAACTGACAGAAACCTAGAAGAGGACTTGAAACTGTAAAAAATCGCATCTGTACTCATATCTATTGTGTCAACATAAGATAAGCAGACCAGGAACATTATTATTTCCTAGTTCGGGCATGAAACGTTGTTTAATAAGTAGAGTATGGTAGGGGGTAACGGGGTATAAAGGGTAACAACCCCTTTAGATACGACTATATTAACAAATATTGACCTCTAACAATATTGACAATTTAAAACATCCAAATATTTCGAACTAAAATATATCATACGTTTATGCATTTACAATATTTTTTTCTAAATTGACAAAAAAATCATTTCAACTATGAAACTAAAAAAATTTCTGACCACGACAATTATACTTTAGGCAAAAATTGCCATAGATGATGAATTTTAAGATGGTCGATCTCAGAGTTTTGGTTAAAGGTACCGTTTTATTTTACATTCCAACAGCAATATTGGGCATTGACAAAAATGTAGAATAACAAACATGAAGAACATCATAACCTAACTTGTAGACACAGATCCACAAAAATTAATGTCGTTTTTAAAGAAAACAATGAGTTGGATTGATAATCGGAAGTAGAGGTTCTTATCAAATCAAAACAATAAAACTTCATCATCAATGATAAAAAAATACATTTCCTTATTGATTAAAATTTAAAATATAATCTCTCATCCCTTCAGGGGGAATATTCGGGAAGGACTAAATTCTTAGGGATTTTGACATGTCCGAAATTGTGTCGGAAAGTGATGCAGTAGACGGAGAGGTAGTCGACGTCGTTCCAGGTCAGGTCGGCCGGAAGTGTCAGTTCGATGTCTTGACCTTCGTAACCGGAAAGGACATCGTAGGTCCCGAGTTCATTCGGGACCTTCCGGTCAGACGCTGAAGGATTCGTACCCTTACCGACCACGAAGTAAGCATCCGGTCCAGCTCCGTCGTAATTGAAGTTCTCGATCGAAATCGTCCTCTTGTCCTTCAGGGTCACAGTCCCCGATGACACCTTCAAAGTCAAGTTTTAAAATAGTGAGTTGGACTTGGACAGAAATTATGCATCATTAACACATTTTGGAGGGTATCAAAACGTAAACCACTGGGGGATTTATTTAAAGATTTACGGTACTTGGCTAAATAAGATGTAGAGTACTCAAATAAGACGAACGTTAATGAGAATGGCCTCTTGTTAATCTTTGAACTAAATGTCAGAACTAATTCAACTAACATTTGGAATTGATCAACTCTACGAGAGTTTTAGGACGGACAGACAGACAGACAGACAAAGTGATCCCATAAAGGAGTTTCCCAATGATCAGAAGTAACGTATTGTACCTTATGAGCCAACTTGACGAAACCGGGGATGACGACGGGACCGGGGGTGGCTCGAGCGAACCTCGATTGTGTCATGATCACTTCGTCACTTGACGATGACACCCCGGACCCATGGACGACGAGGACTGTTACCACGAGGAAAAGTACGCTTTCGACGAGTCTTCCATTCCTGTGCCGGACCATTTTAATTGTCAATATTAGCTAATTAGCTTCCTAATTATTTTTAAATGACTTCCTTGAAATTCTATCTACAGTATTTGTTTGGAGATGAGGAACTCCCAACTGTTGGTCCTTCTCAGGGAAGAATAAGAGAGGAACTGAATCTGAGTCTGAGAGTTGTAGACCTACTTATTTGAAACCTGGCGTGCGGGGTTAACTGAAGAGTTGAACTGACTTTAATTTATGCTTTACTTATGCTAATTCCCCTATTGTTGGCGTTTTTATTTATTTTTATAGAGATACGACTATGTATCCCGATGAGTAGGTATCCTTGTTGCAGTTGTGGCTTATATATTATGAACCAAGTATGTAAATTGGGAATGTTTCAAAGGATATCTGAGCCATTAGAATGACAGTGGATATGCGGAATATTATTATGATCGACTGCCTTGTCAACAATGTCAACTCAGTTTTGGTTGCTCTCAAGAATCCCCTTTCCATTTTGTCCCAATTGATTCTATCTCAATACATTCTCAATCGAACCACGATGGATTCTGATTCAATTACGGCTGCAGATCTCAATTTTTGGTTTCCTTCGTTTAGCATGCAGGATTTTTAAGGACCTTTCATAACTACTTCATTGACAAGTAATGTTTAGTTGGTCAAATTAGCTTGACCAGTTATCTATTTTCTATTGGGTTAGGATTAATGTGCCCCCTCTAAAGTTAAATTTTCCCCCTAATTCGGATGAATTTCTTAGCGTATAATATATCTAAATTAACATTCGGAGCATGAATTATCCATACAACCAATACTATTCGAGTGGTGTAAACTGTGTGTCACAGTAGTTTTTTAATTTTATTTTAATGTTGGCATGTTAATCTTCGAAGGGGGCCAAGGTTCCTATACTCTTGGTTTCCTGGGTGTCTTTTCTTCAGGAGGTTGTCCAGGAACTTAGATTTCGAATTCCCATTTTAGGGCTACGGGAAAACAAACTCTTTTCATCGTTTCTACGGTAATTTTGAGCCAAAAATTTCCATCTTTCCGAAAAATTCATGAATTTATTGTCTGTTTCAAAATGACTGGCCGCTGAGAAAAATTTTCCAATGTTAATTAAAATTATAGGTTATCCATTTGATAACCTTATTCGATTTACATTTGATCACCTTGGAAACCGCCAGATAAGGTTATAGAATTTTAGCGTTATAACAGGGGCCAATCTTTTTGAAACGGACAATAGGTATTGCCAGGCTAACCACCAATTTAGAAACTCACAATTTTCAGCCTAAAATCCTATTATGTATTAGTATCAGTCGATTGAACTCGATTAAAATAAAAGTTCTTACACTCGTAGATATACATTTACTAACACTTTAGTTAATTATTATAGATCTATGCTTACACTACACACTACCAAAGATCGTCATTATCGTTATTGTATCGTACCGTTATCAGCCGTCATCCAACGCTCATAAAGGACCGTCCATTAATTACGTAACGCAAGAGGGGGAGGGGGGGGGGTCTGGAGATTTTGTTACCTTATATAAGAGTTAACATTGCAAGTGGCCATGTTTTGCGTTACAAGGGAGGGGGCGTGGGTCTGTAAAATCAGTAAAGAATGGACCTTGATGGTCCCTCATGAGGTTAGATTTCAGAGTCAGAATCGCGAATTTCAGAATTTTTAATTCAAAGAATTCGAAAAAATCGCTGTAGAAACGATGAAAATAGTTTGTTTTCCCGTAGCCCTAAAATGGGAATTCGAAATCTAAGTTCCTGGACAACCTCCTGAAGAAAAGACACCCAGGAAACCAAGAGTATAGGAACCTTGAAGGGGGCATATTAATCCTAAGGTGGGGACAGGTTTAGCCTGATAGGGGGCAAGTTCCTACGAAGCAGGGGGCAAATTCAGATTTAGAGGGGGCACATTAAATTTAATCCTTTTCTATTTTTCATGGATTTATTGTGAAACATTTAAAAAATCCGAGATGTTGCATTCATTTTAAGTTTTAAACATTTGCTTTGAGCTTTGGTATTTTATGAATTGACAGGTATTATTTACACTTATCTTATCAAAGAAATTGCAGCAGTCATCGATGGGTGGATTTGTTAAATTTACACCAATTACAACATTAACTGAATTCACATTGTAGCTTTACATTATCACTGTATGTCCCAAAAGGAAGACAAAATAAATAGGTTTCCTGACAAGATTCAACTTCAACATTTTTTATGAACGAACCCCAAAAAGTACAAACCCAAACTGTCTGGCGAATGCCAATTCAAGTCTGCAAATATGCTAATTATGCACTTTACAACTTGAATCTAAAAATGCAATAAAAAATAAATTATATAGGATTCAGATTTTTAGGAGGTTACAGTATTCAATGATGAATCAAGCCACTAGCACATGTTGTCACAATCAAAATCATTGAGAATTGATTTTTAATCGGTTGCGGATATAGCAAAATGATTTTTTTTGATGGTCAAATCTAATTTATTTAAAACTATTTTTCTGCTGATGATTAAGAGTCAGGCTTAAGTGAACAACAGAAAACAGAATTGAGGATTAACAACGGGCTAATGCATCCCTTGCTTGGCATGACATTCAGAATCATGAAATAAAAAACAGAAGTAAATAGTGTCCTACTCCGGAAACTTGTTAGAAGAAGTTGTTGTTGGAAGAGTTGGCGACTGATTTAATGCAGTTTTAAGATTAAATGCATTTTTCTCGATTTCTTTGACTTACTTTTTGACAACTTGATTCGAGGTTGCAGATGATATTTTATTGTTCCTCTAATTAATGAGATGACATTGCACTCAAAGGCTCATCTATTAATCATCATATGAAGACCTATATTACATGCAATGTGCACCCTATATACGGGGTTGAAAAGTAAATTTTAGTGTTTTGAAGCAGTTATTCTGGCATTCTAAATGTTGTTTTAAATGAGAGATATACGTTTTGTCTCGCATAACCCTGCAAAGCATTTAATGCCGTATCATCTTACCGTAATTTTAGCATCTATAATAATTGGTAACAATTAAAATAAATAATTATAATAGTTTATTTGTAATTTATCCTTATAGTTTCAACCTAAAGTAATATAAATTAAGCCCCTTTCTCTGAAATAAGTCACCATTAAATACTAAATACTATTAATTAATTAGCAATTACTTTAATAGCCACCCCCATTTCAGGGGTAACATAAGACCTCCACCGACAGAGGACTAAAATATGAGTCAGTTAGTTAAGATTATGGGGTGGTCCGTTGAAATTAATTCAATAAGTAATTAGCTTCATCTTTACAACTAACTTTGCAAGAATGTCCTGAATAATAAACATTAGTATTGATAAGATCAGTTTAGAAATTAAACTCCCCAGTACCCATTTACTCGGTGTTTTGAAACCAGACGGTATTATAATTGGTATTGAATTGATAATTATATGGATTCATATTTTTCATCCGTTTCAAGTTTTATGACAGGCAGATAGAGGGGTTACAATTTTGAAAGATAGTGTGTTTTTAATCCATATGGATATGATAGTATCAGTTTATTTATTTTTTCAATTGTAAGTTATAACCGGATATCTTGTATGAATTACTAACATTCTAATACTTACAAGGGAAATGTAACAGAGACAAATCTCCGATTGACTTGAATATTTTTATGAGGAATGGAAAACCCAAACCAGTATTAATGACGAAAAATTTAGCAGTCCAATTTTATGTTTGTTAGTTTTAAAAAATTGCTAAACAATGTACACTCAAATTAACAGAGGGAAAATAACATGGAATATACCAAAAAATCAAGAAAAAAATTAGAAAAAAGAAAATCAAAATATCTCGCCATAATTCGCTAGGGCTGTTGAGATATCGGGGTGGGAAATGGGGGGAAATGGGTGCGGGAGATAAGAGGTTAAGAGAGCGAGAAAAGTCCGCCCGCTCTCTTAACCATTTGCGTTCCGTGACAACCAGGCCAGTCTCCCTTTGGTTACCATATTAGTTCAAAATTAAAATTGAACGCTTACCAGAATTGTGCCAAAATCAATCTCAAGCGTGTCCCGCAATAATTTCACCCTAAACCATCCCCCTTACCAAGTTTTTATACTGGTTGGATTTACAAAAAAATAATGAATCCTAATTAGGTGACTATTGAGGATTCCAAATATGCAAAAATTCAGAAATTATGGTAATCTTTTGGTTTCCGCTGTATCATCAACAGGTTCACCAGACCAAAAGGGTCACTAAAAATGATACAGGTCCATTTCGGACTTACATATAAATGCATATTATTATTAGATTAACATCAAATTTATTCTTGTGAACTGAAGGGTGAAGGCTCTTTAATAAAATTGATTTCAGGGAAACTTTTATATCCTTCCAGTGAAAAAAAATTAAAATTCACCCCACCATATCAAATATGAGAAAAAAACTATAATTATATTATAGCATATAACTATATTGTAGCATTTACAGCTAACAGCTAACCCATGACTTACACAATACATAAGACCATCCTATTATTACTACATACCCCTCCAGAATGAAAATGAAAAAAATTAATTAAGATTTTTAATTTATATTGGTATATAGACTAGAAACCGCATCGCTCAAGTGGAGTAAATGAAATCAGGAGAGAGTCAGCCAGTTCCATATCACATATGACAATTAACTTGCCCCCCCCCCCCTTAAGGGGAATTTGCCCCCTATTAAAAAGGGAATGGTGCCCACATGTACATTTAATAGGGGGCAAAAATTAAAAATTTAATTTGATCAAAATTAATTGAAAATCGAGTATTTAGTTCTGAATTAGTTATGAGTGATAAGGATTTATTCCTGACTAATGACTGGGTGCATATTTCATGAGATATAGGACCTTTGCAACCGAAACTCGAGGTTTTAGTCACTTTTTGATTTGGGCCAAATATCGATAAGGAGTTAACATTGAAGAAGTCAAAAAAATTACTATCGCGCGCCAGAACTATAGTGTTTTCCTAAAAATGTATATTGAAACTAAATTACCATATAGAAAATGTACCTGCAAAATTCGCCCACGCGCCCTCGCGCCCATCTTCCTCTTTTCATTATCTCAACTTTGGCTTGAGCGCCGAGCGATACGGTTGTGTTTTTGTTCTTTTTGGCATTTTCAATAAAGTTTCGATAATATATACTACACATTGAATTGTCTGTCTTATTTTTTAATTTCCTTTTGAACTACAAGCTTGTATTATTTTTTGATAGATTACAATCAAACATCGCATTTTTTGTCGGGTACGGTATATTTCGGTTGTCAATATTGCAGCTGAAATGACCCTTGGGGATTGTAATTTGTTACGCAGGGGCCTATTGCGAAAGAATTTATTTAAGAAGTGACGTAAATAGTAAATTAAATTTCGTGAATTCGCTAAGAAACTCGCGAGAAAGAAAAAATCTTAAATTACGAGACGTTCACGTACGCGGGTTTCTGGCAAATGTTTTCGCATTACGAGACGTACACGTAGTTGGGATTGTGAACATCGTTGTCATGGTACGAGACGTTCACGTAGTTGGGTCGCTGTACTATGCAAAGCGATTACGAGACGTTCACGTAGTTGGGAGGCTGGCTTAGTTGCCAAGATACGTGACAGTCGTGATCTTGGGATTTAAATGGTTAAGGGGGGGTTTAAAAAATATTTCACGGCCTAAGATGGCCATCCATAGTTACACATAACGACAAAACTTTGATGTGAATTTTTATCAAAAGCCTAAGCAATTTTAAAATTGCTTGGTAACGCAATCATTATGTGGCTTGTTACCATAGTGATTGTTGAAGTTGCCATAGTTACCGTCGCAAATGCCCATGGCAACGACAATTTTTACTTACTTTCACACTTTTCAGAAAGTATTAAAAAAGTGGCCAAACCGATTTGCGGGGGGGCTCCCACAGCCCCAACCGATCCATCAATCGAACTAATTTTTTTCTCTAAAAATTCCTTAATAAATTCAATATTAGAGATGCTCCTTCGATTTTTTAGTTTCATGTTAGAACCACCTTAAAAACTCAGTTTAATTCAAAACAGTGTCATCAAAAAGCCGAAATTTTTGTAACTACGGGGTTTGCCGGTGTGGTACAAAAAACTTAAAAAATCGAAGGAGCATCTCTAATATTGAATTTATCAAGGAATTTTTAGAAAAAAAAATTAGTTCGATTGATGGATCGGTTGAGGCTGTGGGAGCCCCCCCGTAAAACGGTTTTTAACATTGGTTTAGATAGGGAAATCAAAATTTCCATAGTTTTTTAAACCCCCCCTTAACCTCTTATCTCCCGAACCCATTTCCCCGCACTTCCCACCCCGATATCTCAACAGCCCTAGCGAATTATGGCGAGATATTTTGATTTTCTTTTTTCTAATTTTTTTCTTGATTTTTTGGTATATTTTATTTCTCATTTCTGTTCCGTTTATTTGAGTGTCTATTGTTTAGGAATTTTTTAAACATATCAGATATGAATTGGGTTGCTAAATTTTTCGTCATTAACGTTTGTACAAGCGAGTTGTAGACTCGTTACAAAAAAATGCAAGTCAATCGGAGATTTGGCTCTGTGACACATCCCTTGTTAGATATAATTTTTGAATGTCCAAGACTTATCAGCGAATTTAGTAAGATTGTATTCATGATAATAATTCAAGCATACTACACGAGTTTACTATGTCATATGCCGATAATTATAATGTGTGTTCATCCGGCCTCACTATTTCAATATCATTTTCAAACGAAATGAATGAAATATGGAATTTATATAGGTTCCGAATTTTGATCGATTGATTGAAATATCGGTAGTCTCGATCTCTAGATCAACTCACACGGAATTCAAATTAAAAAACTTCAATAGTAATTTGCGAAATTAATATCAATTAATACACACCAAACAAAATCAAACTTTCAACAGATAAAAAGAATCCAACACCTCCACATCGTATAAAATATGTCATATATGTACTTTAAAATATTAACTCGAAAGCTCGACGTCAGACGAGATCATTTTTCGACAATTACGGAGCCGATATCAGCTCTTGGCGTTCTAGAAACGACAGTTTGGCTTGGTTTTAATGATTTAAAACTCAGATAAACTAATTTGGATCATTGTAATTTCTAAAAATGTACCTCCGGGCTGCATTTTTTGTGGTTCTGATGTCAACTGACTTGTTTATCTTCTCCGTCAATTCCGTAAATATCTGTAGAGTCATAGACGGATTTTCAATCCCGAAAACGTGTCTCCTGATCGTCCTTCTCCCGTCCTCAGAATCTGAAGAACCGTTCCTAAATTCATCGGATAAAAACTTTGAATTGGAAGGCCTTCCACTTACAAATCATCCCTTGGTTTTTATGATCTCGGGGGGCAACGAAACGACTGATCTCCAACTAAAACTTGATGGTGGAAATGAAGGCTGTCGTTTTGTACTCAATTTCGACGCCGGATTCTCGACTCAAAATTTTAGCTCGGTTTTGAAGGGAAGGATCCTTACCTTTGACATCATAATCAACACGAAGAATACCGTTGATGGCATAGCAGAACGCATGGGTAACTCAGTATTCGTATCAACTAATAATGCCGAATCCAAAACAGGAAATGGTAACGTTTCTTGGTGTCTAGAATGTGGAATTTGTTCCAATCGATTGATCCCTTCGTCTCAAGAAATCCGCAAAATCTGCGCCGTCAAAAGTAATGGCCAAGGTCAACCAGCGTATTTTGACAGCGACAGATCCTTCGATCTTTTCATGGTCCAGAGACCGCGAGAACGTTGCGAACGGAATAACTCGATGACCACCCAGAGCAAGTATCGATGTACATATACAAACCTGCTGGTCTACATCCTCACAAGCCGACTCAATGTGTCATTTGTCAACGAATCACATATTTCAGATTTCGCAGATGTCGACGAATTGTCTCCAATTGACCCTGACCCGGCGATTGTCCTCTGTCTCGACAAATGCGTCCTTGATAGCGATAATAACATGGAAGGTCAAGCAGCGTCGGTGCTAATGGGACAGGAAACGCAGTACATTCTCTACTGTAATCCCAAGCATGAATACGATGACCCCAGTTGGCTCGTCATATTCGAACCCTTTGACCTCTACATCTGGATCTGCCTCTTGGGGTCATCCGTCGCATTCGGGATTCTTTACCGGAACATTCGATACAGCTTCGACTTCTTCTTCATCCTCCTCGCACAACCGTGTCAAATGAAGTGGAACCGGATGGTGGGGATTCTGCTACTTTTGATGATGACCTTGAATATGGAATACCAATCAGAAGAAACGACCAAGGTCACGGCTCCGCTTAAAAAGCAGCAGATCCGAAACCTGCTCCAACTTTTTGATTCCGGTTACAAGTTCGTCTTGCCCGATCAAGAGGCCGTAACTTTAGGGAGGATCCTGATGGCACCTCGACTAGCCGAGCTGGGAATACCCCCTTCGATGGGCGATAAGAGCTTCGTCATGAATGACTCATATGTCAACGTCAACTACGGGGTCCAATGGTATTGGTTCCGTCGATTGGCCCAGTTCAAGTGGATTGTTCCCGTTGGCAAGACAGTCATGAACGAATTCATCAGCACGGGAGTGTTGCAGCAGAACCGGATTCACGAAGTCAGCTGCTACTTCCTGATTGACAAGGAAGCTGAGGATGACCAGTACTTGTTCAAACGGAACACGTTCTACATGGCGTGGGGACGCTTGCGGGACAAAGCGTATTGGACGCTGGAGCATATGATGGCCGCGGGTCTGTATTCCAAATGGACGCGGAATACGGCGCGGAATGACGTGTTTAGCACGCGCGTGCGCCAGAGTTGCAGTAAAGAGGACTGCGCTGAAGCAGGGGCCTATCAACCGCTTACTATTAATTCTGCCGTTATTGTTGTCATCTACTGGCATTTGTTTGCTTGCAGCCTTAGTGTGGGGGCTTTTGTTTTAGAGCGTTTCAAAGCATCTATGGCCCTTAGAAGATTGGAAAGGAACCAAATTCGTGAGATTTTGAAGAATTCTAAGGTTCCGTGATTTGGGGCATTACAATTTGCATTTATTTGCAGTTTGGATTCTTAGAAAAATCGTATTTTAATTTATTTTCCTGATTACATTCCAGATTTGGCCATAACTTACTGTTTGATTTATTTTCTTAAATTAAGCAAATCACTGTCACGCTGTCTTTATGCCTGGTAATTGAATAACCATATTCAGTTTATGCAATTTTGATTGGGATATTAAAAACAGGGTTAGAAGAGTTTGTGATTATAATTAATGGATCATGGATCGGTAATATCATAAACTGTTAATTATAGTTAATTAGAATAATTGCCGAGAAGGAGGACATTTTAAGGCTATTTTTCTTGTTGGATTACGAATAAATTTCGCAAGTATTAAAGTTTTAAAAACAACAAAAACAGTCTATCGGGCATTAAATCGTTTTTAGTTTGCTAGTCTGGATAGCTCGACAAGGATTTACATGCATGCCAACGACGAAAACACGAATTCAATCCCCGAAGGGCGATAAGAATGTAAAAACAAATGAACAAAACCAACATTTTTCTTGGCATTTATCTAAAAACATGCAATACATAATTCCTCGGTACAAAATATGCTATTATGTTATGTGTGTTGATATCATTGCGATTAGATTAAACATCTAGACATTATTAGAACATAGTCGAAGTGGAACTATTCTTCAATGAAATTTAATATTTTGACTTAACAATTGAATTGCATCAGTTGTTTCGTTCACTGCTTTCAAAACGATTCTGAAAACTGGGTATTTTTTTTACGTTTCCACTGATTTTTCAACAAAAATGCTCAAGTTAGTTATTTTTGTCCTGATCTCAACTGATTTTTACATTTCATTCATAACTTGTGTGAATGTGTCTAAAATCGTCGATGCATTTTCAATCCCTAAAACTTGTCTACTGATCCTCTTTCTCCCTTCTGCAGAATCCCAACTAGACTCAGCTAAAAGTATTAAAATCGAAGGCATTCAAAAAATAAAGCACCCTTTGGTTTTAATAACTTCTGCAGATAGTCTACCCGATTTCCAAATACAAATTCATGAAGGATGTCGATTTCTTCTCAATTTCCAAACTAGCTCCTCTTCGTCTCGAAACCTCAGTTCGCTTTTGCTGGGAAGAGCGATAATTTTCGACATCATATCCGACCCGGAATATTTGACCCTAGAAAACGGTCAAATCGGGGGTAATACGATATTTGTTGGAACCGGAAGTGGCAATCGAAGCAATCTATCCTGGTGCTTGCATTGTGGGATTTGCAGTCCGGCTTATGATGGAGATCTGATCCCTTCGTCACAAGAAATTCACAAAATCTGCGCCGCAAAAAGCCAAGGTGAAGGTCAAACAGGGTATTTCGACAGTGACTTATCTCTCCAACTTTACATGGTCCTGAGATCTCGTGTAAGCTGTAAGAGGGCCACAACCAGCTACGTCCGATGTACACAAACAAACCTGCTAATTTTCATCATAGCAGACCATCTCAACGTCTCTTTCAACAACAACTCACAGATAACCGATTTCGCAGATGTCGACGAATTGTCATCAATTGACCCCGACCCAGCAATTGTCTTATGTCTTGACAAGTGTCTCCTCGACACCGACAACCTCATGGGAGGTCAAACAGGATTGGTTTTGATGGGTCAGGACAAGTCATACATTCTGTACTGCAAATCCATTCACGAATACGAGCACCCCAGTTGGCTCGTCATCTTCGAACCCTTTGACCCCTACATCTGGATCTGTCTCTGGGGGTCAGCCATATCATTGGGGTTACTTTACAGGAACATTCGGTACACCTTCGACTTCTTTTTTATTCTTCTAGGACAAGAATGCCAGGTCAAGTGGAACCGGATGGCGGGGATTCTGTTCCTGTTGCTACTGACCTTGAATCTGGAATACGAGTCAGAGGAAACGACCAAGGTCACGGCACCGCTTAAGCGTCAACAGATCCGATCCCTCACCGAGCTCTTTGATTCAGGTTACAAGTTTGTCGTTCCCGATCAAGAAACCGTAACTTTGGGAAAGATCGTAATGCGCACAAGGCTAGCCGAGCTAAGGATATCCAAAGCCTTGTTTGATAGCAGCTTTGTCATAAATGACTCACATGTCAATATCAACGAAGGGGTCCAATGGTATTGGTTCCGTCCTTTGGCACAGTTCAAGTGGATTATTCCCGTCTCTAAGATGGTGATGAACGAACTATTGAGCACAGGAATGTGGCAGCAAAACCGGATTCATGATGTCAGTTGCTACTTCGTCATTGACAAGGACGCTGATGATGACCAGTACTTGTTCAAACGGGACACGTTCTATATGGCATGGGGACGCTTGCGCGACAAAGCAAATTGGGCGCTGGAGCAGATGACAACAACGGGTCTTTATTACAAATGGACGAGGAATTCGGCGCGGAATGACGTTACCCAGTTGCACTTGGCCGAGAGTTGTAGTAAGGAAAAATGCACGGATGCGTCGGAATATCAGCCGCTCAGGATTTACTCCGCCATTATTGTCGTCATTTACTGGCATTTCTTTGCTTGCATTTTAAGCTGTGGGGCTTTCATTTGGGAACATGGGACGTCGAAGGGTCAAAAGCGGAATCGAAAGGTCGATTTCTCAGAAACGACTGGTCATTCAGAAGAGCCACTATGATTTTCGTTTTTCTAATTTGTTTCTTGGTTTTTTGGTAAAAACACTTCTGATTGCATTCTGAGGTGATAAGAAAGGGCACCTCCATTCTAAGTTAATATTAATTTAGATGAAGAAGGACCAGGTTGATATATTTAAAGCCCCTAGCTGCGCTCTTTGACGGGCCGGATAAAACTCGCTTATTAAGGGATGAAATCCCTTAATGGGAAGACTCGATCCGTCCGTCTGTCCGCCCGTGCTCTAACTCGAGAACGGCTAAAGATTTTAAAATTCTTTTTTCGGCTACTTATTCAATGGGTCCTGACACACTTTCAGTTATAATGTGGAACTGATCGGGCACACCCAATTGCTGCAAAAAATTCGATACTGAAACCACATGCATTTCACATACCTATAGAGACGTACATATACTACCTAATTCCACTTTTACATACATACGGAACCACACCCACTGACACCGAGGGGTGTGCCCACACCACATGGGGCAACTTGAGATTTTAATGCTAAATGACTCCCAAGTGCTAGGGAACACTCCTAACAGACACAGAACCACCCCCACTCACGCCGGGGGTGTGCCGCGCCACATGGGGAACTTGATATTTCAATGCTGAATGACATATGTGTGTTAGGGAATATCTTCTGGCACCGAATATTGTTCCATTCTTAAAATATTTGCTTCTTAAATTCTTGTCGGGTACGATTTCATCCCTTCCGTACGTCCGTTCTTAACGGTTTATTAGAATAGTTAATGTCACCCATTATGTTTAGAGTTTAGACTTTTCGAATTTTATTTAAAAGCCTATGAGATTTTCCTCGCTGCGCTTTGTCCTTTTGAATATTCAGTACTAACGTATAGTTTATGATAACTCGAAAGTGACATAGTTTATTTCTAGCCAAGGCTTAATATAGACACAATTGTCCAATCCATAATATAACATGGACGAGTGTACTGTCTGTAACTGATCGGAACAGCCTATTATTACTCCCAAATACCTGAAAACTTTTACTACAACTTCTATTGTGGATTTCGATAACAGTGTATGATTTCGAACTTTAAATCATCTCTAAACTAAATACACTAAAACCTCGAATAGACTTAATTAAATGCTTTCACGATAATTACAACCGAACCTATTCTACAATTCCATTCAATACATCAATTACAATTTCAGTACAGTTTACAAAATAGGCCAAATATTTATTTTTAAATTCAGCTAAACCAAAAGCTGAAATGTGTTTACGCAGTCGTATGATGGTCCTCTTCAGAGGGTCCGGCTAATCGAACCCTAGAACTTCTTGAGATCCAAACAAACTCAAGACATAAAATTAGCCTTGCAGACCTCATTGATAGTTTGAAAGATTGTCGTATCAAATTCGTAGTTATAAAATCAGAAAAATGGTTGGGCTAATTACCTCTGAAGCTGATTTACTTAATTACTCAACAGGAATAAGTTCACGTTACATTCTGACGTTTCCTGATATTAATGCGACTTACGGTTTCCCTGCAAGCCTGCAACTGAGAATATCTACAGCGGTTCATGATTTTCTGTCCGTTTCGCTAAAACGAGTTTTACCCGGTTAGTCAAATAGCAGAGGGACTCATAACAAACCCCCCGCTTTCTGCTTTGGAGTATTTAAATCATGATTTACGATAGCCGGATTTACTATGGTTAATCTAATTCTTAATTATTCTTACCTTTGGCATTTGGAACTTTAAATAATTTTCCAATGATGTGAATCTATATAATAAAAATATTTAGCCTAACTTTGACTCAAACCCATAAGAATATTTAATGATTTTTACTGTATTAAACAGCTTAATAAACCGATGTAACGGGTGTAACCAAGTGTTGAAAACATCAGGTTTTGCACCCTGCCCTGGTGTCAGTGGGAGTTGTCCCGTATGTGTCAATGATGTTCTATTTCACATAGAAATCATTTAAAACCAATGTCTGAATTTCCCCAAAAAGCCAGTGTTTTGCACCCTGGTGTTAGTGGGAGTGGTCCCATATACGTCAATGATGTTCTATTTCACATGGGAATCCTTTAAAACCAATATCTCAATTTCCCCAAAAAGCCCTGGTTGGCACCTTGAAATGTAGCTTCAGGGTGTTATCATGTGTAGATGATAGAAATAGAGTTTACTGTAAACTACCTAAGCGGCAGTTTCAGAATATGTCATCATTTTCTACTCATTTAATGGTTTTTGTGGGGGGGTTTAATTGATGGGGGACAGGGGGTGTGACTGATTCGACCCAAGTTCAAACTTAGCCTCCGATATTACCCAAGGAACAAGTGTACAAAGTTTGGTGACCGTAGGTGAAGCGGTTCGCCAGTTATCGCACCGACAGACAGACAGACGGATTGGTCATTTGCATAAAGTGTTTTCAACACTTAATAAACCGATGTAACGTTCGTAACCAAGTGTTGAAAACATCAGGTTTCGCACCCTGCCCTGGTGTCAGTGGGACTGGTCCCGTATACGTCAAAGATGTCCTATTACTCATGAGAATCGTTTAAACCCCATATCTCAATTTCCCCCAAAAAGCCCCGGTTTCGCACCCTGGTGTCAGTAGGAGTGGTCCCGTATACGTCAAAGATGTTCTATTACTCATGAGAATCGTTTAAACCCCATATCTCAATTTCCCCAAAAAGCCCGGGTTTCGCACTCTGAAATGTAGTTTCAGGTTATTATCATGTATAGATAATAGACATAGAGTGTAATGTAAACTAACTAAGCGGCAGCTTTGAACTGATTTAATAATTTTTTTGGGGGGGTTAATTTATGGGGGACAGGGGATGTGACCGATTTGACCCAAGTTCGAACTTAGCCTCACTCTTGACCCAAGGAACAAGTGTACAAAGTTTGGTGACCGTAGGTCAAGCCGTTCGCCAGTTATCGCACCGACAGACAGACAGACAGACGGACAGAGAGACAGACAGCCTAGTCATTCGCATAAAGTGTTTTCAACACTTAATAATTGATAGTGTTTCAACAGTATGTAGCATTTGATGAATATCTTAAATAAAGTTCTTGATCACAAAATTAATTTAATCTCGTCATCGTAAGCTACTAGAAAAATAATTTAAAGACAACCAGGCGAAGGTTCTTACAAGCTTTTCCGAAGATTGATAGGAATCTCAACCATACGTACCATCGTATAAGATACTCATTGGTGATTCAGATCAATCAATATTTCGAAGTAAAAGAATAGGATTAAAACTTTAATAACCATTTACATCATAACCTGGTGCTAACCAGTCATTCCGATTATGCAAGGTCGGAGAAAATATTTCAATAATGTTTTGAGATTGGAGATTATATTCAGATATATAATATTACAAAAGTGTTGTATTATAAACACTTTAGGGGAATACACGGTCCGTTCGACGTTTAATTGCGATAATTAATGAACCGTCTTATACAGGGTCACCATGTTTTTGGGTCATGATTGGGAATAAAGGTTTAAACTCGGATGGAAACGGTCAAAATCCCAAGATTTCGGACAGCGACTTGTATCGAATCGAGCATACCCATTGGTCTTTAGCCGTTAGTCTCGCACGTGTAAGTCTCAATACTTGGTCACACCCATTACAGTTCTTGATTACGTCAAAGTCAAAACATCCATTTATGTTTATAAACACGCAAAACTGACAGTTTTGTTTCATATAGGACTCGGTTGTAAGGATTCACTTTTCAAGAAAATCCTAAAAACACGCTATCTTCGTATACAGTGTAGTTTCTCCAACATGTTGAAAGTTGTGTTCACAATTGCGCTATTCTTAACCAACTTGTTTATTTCATTGATAACGGGCGATTATCCTAATATTTCTGAAATAATTGATACATTTTCAATCCCCAAAACATGTCTACTTATCCTACTTCTCCCTTGTCCAAATTCCCAAGAAGAAACTAAAGACCAAATCAACTACTTCGAACTAGAGGGCTTTGAACAAACAAACCATCCATTGGTTTTAATTATCTCAGGAGAAAGCCCATCTGATTTCCAATCTAAAACTGTCGAAGGATGCCGTTTTATTCTGAATTTTGACATTGGATCCTCTTCTGCTCAAAATCTAAGTTCGATTTTGAGAGGGAGTGTAGCGATTTTTGACATCATCAACGAATTGTACCCAACCCATGAAAATTTGACCTCTGCGGGGGGTCAAAATATGGGTAATTCTATCTTTCTCGAAACAGGAAATGATATTACGTCCTGGTGCTTATATTGCGGGATTTGTAACTTTGACCTTAAAAACAGTCTTGGAAAGATCCCATCATCTCCGGAAATCCAGAGAACCTGCGGCCTGAAAATTCAAGGTCAAGGAAAAACAGCCTATTTCGACAGTGACGCATCCCTCCAGCTGTACATGGTTCTGGAAAATTGGAAAGACTGCGAGAAAAATAATTCCAGGTCGATGGACAGTTTGGCCCGATGTACATCCACCTTATTGCTTCTGCAAATCGTCACAAGTCGTCTCAACGTCTCCTTCTCTAAAAATTCACAGATCCCAGATTTCACCGATATCGACGAGCTGTCTACAATTGATCCCGACCCAGAAATAGTCCTCTGTCTCGACAAGTGCCTCCTTGACCTTGACAACATCATGGAGGGTCAAACAGCGTCGGTGCTTATGGGTCACGATAAGTCTTACGTCCTCTACTGCAAACCTCGCCACGAATACGAACACCCGAGTTGGCTCGTGATTTTCGAGCCCTTTGACACCTACGTCTGGATCTGTCTCTGGGGGTCAGCCATAACCTTTGGGTTACTGTACGGGAACATTCGGTACACTTTTGACTTTTTCTTCATTCTTCTGGGTCAAGAATGCCAAGTAAAATGGAACCGGATGGCGGGGATTCTGTTCCTTTTGCTACTGACCTTGAATCTGGAATACGAATCAGAAGAAACAACGAAGGTCACGGCACCGCTTAAAAAACAGCAGATTCGATCGTTTCTCCAACTCTTCGATTCCGGTTACAAGTTCGTCCTTCCGGATCGAGAAACGACGGCTTTTGGGTTGGCTTTAATGGCACCTCGGATGGCGCAGCTTCGTATACCGAATTGGAGGCGGGAGCAAAGCTACGTCGTCAACCGCACTTACGTGGACATCGGGGAATCGGTCCAATATAGCTGGTTCTATTACATGGCGAAGTTTAAGTGGATTGTCCCAGTTGGTAAGACCATAATTGACGAGTTGGTGAATACGGGAATGTGGGAACAAAATCGGATTCATGATGTTAGTTGTTACTTCGTCATTGACAAGGTGTTTAGCTATATCTTACAAGGGAACGCTCCCAACTGTACTATCCCGATATTTTTCGAATCGGTCTCATTCGAAAAGAGAGAACTAATGTAGTGAAACCTGAAGTCTCTCTTACAAATGAGACTGGTTTGAAAAATACCCCCAGTTGGGAATGTTTCCTTGTTAGTCATAATTAAATATAACTGATTTTCAGATGCGAAATCACGATTTTCTTTGAACTCGTCTCATTTAATAAAAACAAATTTTGAAGGTGGCGGAAGATGATCAGTACTTGTTCGACCGGGACACGTACTTCATGGCGTGGGGACGCTTGCGGGACAGAGCGTATTGGACGCTGCAGCAAATGGTGGCGACGGGTCTGTATGCGAGATGGACGCTAAATTCGGCACGGAATGTTGTTTTTAGGATGCAAATGCGAGAGAGTTGCAGTCGGGAGGATTGTGCGGATCATTCAGAGTATCAGCCACTTAGGATTCACTCCGCAGTTATTGTCGTATTTTACTGGCATTTATTTGCATGTACTTTGAGTTGTCTTGCTTTCGTTCGGGAGAATTTAAAAGCTAGAAACGGTCGGAAGCAAGCGTTATTTTCAGAATTATTTCTGCGATGTAAAATGTGTCTGAAAAGTTGAATGGAGTGAAGCACGTGTGGCATTCATTCCACGTTGTCATTAGCGTTTGCAAAAATCGAGTTATACGAAGGAGTTAGAATAGAACATAGGAAAAGCTTGCCCAAGAATGTAAGTTAGGTGTATGAATAAGTTACCACATTTGAGGTGCCGTTAAACGAGCTATGAAAGGGGTGTTCAACGTGGACACTCTAAATATAAACAATTTTTACCCATAAGTAGCGAAATTAATTCGAATATCTTTTAATATTAATTAAAGCTGTATAAGAAATCATTCGAACTGTCTGTAAACCCTCAAAATACGGACATGATTTAAATACAATTCATATGTCCAACATCAAAAAATTTAATTGTCAAACAACCTTAAACAGCCTGGTTTTAGCCCGTTTATTTGCGGGGTTAATTTCAGAACGGAACGTTCCAATACCTCAGACTTTGCTACCCGACTCCGGGGAATGTCATAATTAAATAAACCGTTGCAAACGCATATCAACAAAGGGTGAAACGACACGAAAAAAGACTTCAAAAAGCATTCAATGTTGTTGTGCAACACATAGGAGTCGTTTTCTATAAGATTCTCACATTTCCCCAACCATAAAGTAAAGTAATATACATCGTTGAACACTTGCTCGTACCTTTCCAACGATGTAGCAAACATGTATGGTTTTAATATTTTAAAATTTCACCTTTAACGGTACCCGCTTGACCTGTGACCGACACGGTCCTCAAACTAACTCAGCCTCCGCTGGAAGGTCATGATTGGTTTCCAGAAAAAATAATTTGAAAATCTCTAACCGTTCGAGAGTTAGAGTGCGAACGGACCGACGGACGGACAGACGGACCGATCAAACCCATTAAAGGGTGAAACCCTTTAATAAATTGAAGTATTCTCGTGGATCGACGGAGTTTAGAATTCAAACTTTTTCTCTACTGATTAGTGCCAATAATAATATGCAAGAAGAAAGATTGGATATGCCAAATACCATTGGCAATGGGCTTTTAATGACAATTAATTGTTTTGTTTGATTTGGCATTAAGCAAGCTTTATGCGCACTTTTAAAACTTGTATAATTATATAGATAAGCACTTCGTCTAATTTAGATTAAAGTCAGGATACACAGATCAGATAAGAACAGGATACATATCGGGCATTAAATCGTTTTTAGTTTACTAGTCTGGATGGCTCGACAAGGATTTGCTTTAAATGTATGCCAACGACAAAAACATGAATTAAATTCCCGAGGGGCGATAAGAATATAAAAACAAATGGACAAAATTAAAACTTTTCGTGGCATTTATCTTAAAACATGCAATACATAATTCCTTGCTACAAAATATGCTATTATGTAATGCGTTTTAATATCATTGCCGTTAGATTAAACATAGACATTTTTAGAACATACTCGAAGTGGAACTATTCTTCAATGAAATTTAATACTTTGACTTAACAATTGAATTGCATCAGTTGTTTCGTTCTACTGCTTTCAAAACGATTCTGAAAACCCGAATTTTTTCATACGATTCCTCTATGATTTTTCAACCAAAATGCTCAAGTTTGTTATTTTTGTCCTGATATCAACTGATTTTTGCATTTCATTCATAACTTGTGTGAATGTGTCTAAATCGTCGATGCATTTTCAATCCCTAAAACTTGTCTACTGATCCTCTTTCTCCCTTCTATAGAATCCCAACTAGACTCAGCTAAAAGTATTAAAATCGAAGGCTTTCAACAAATAAAGCACCCCCTGGTTTTAATAACTTCTGCAGATAGTCTACCCGATTTCCAAATACAAATTCATGAAGGATGTCGATTTCTTCTCAATTTCCAAACTAGATCCCCTTCGTCTCGAAACATCAGTTCGCTTTTGGGAGTAGCGGTCATTTTCGTTATCATAACAGACCCTGAATATTTGACCCTAGAAAACGGTCAAATCGGTGGTAATGCGATATTTCTTGGAACCGGAAGTGGCAATCGCCTATCCTGGTGCTTGCATTGTGGGATTTGCAGTCCGGTTCATGATGCAGAACTGATCCCTTCGGTGCTAGAAATCCGCAAAATCTGCGCCGTCAAAAACAATGGACAAGGTCAAATAGGGTATTTCGCCAGTGACTTATCCCTCCAACTTTACATGGTCCTGAAACCTCGTGACAGCTGCAAGAGGGCCACAACCGGCCATGTCCCATGTACACACACCAACGTGCTAACTTTCATCATAGCAGAACATCTCAACGTCTCTTTCAACCACTACTCACAAATAACCGATTTCGCAGATGTCGATGAGGTGTCGACAATCGACCCAGCAATTGTCCTCTGTCTTGACAAGTGTTTCCTCGACACCGACAATCTCATGGGAGGTCAAACAGGATTGGTTTTGATGGGTCAGGACAAGTCATACATTCTGTACTGCAAATCCATCCATGAATACCTGCATCCGAGTTGGCTCGTAATTTTCGAACCCTTTGACCCCTACATCTGGATCGGCCTCTGGGGTTCAGCCATAACATTGGGGTTACTTTACAGGAACATTCGATACACCTTCGACTTCTTCTTCATTCTTCTACGACAACAATGCCAGGTCAAATGGAACGGGATGGTGGGGATACTGCTCCTATTGCTACTGACCTTGAATCTGGAATACGAGTCAGAGGAAACGACCAAGGTCACGGCACCGCTTAAGCGTCAACAGATCCGATCCCTTATCGAGCTCTTTGATTCAGGTTACAAGTTTGTCGTTCCCGATCAAGAAACCATAACTGTGGGTAAGCTCGTAATGGGCACAAGGATAGACGAGATAAGGGTACCCAAATCTTTGTTCGATAGTAGCTTTGTCATGAATGACTCATATGTCAACGTCAACGACGGAGTCCAATGGTATTGGTTCCGTCACTTGGCACAGTTCAAGTGGGTTATTCCCGTCGCTAAGATGGTCATTAACGAATTAGAGAACACGGGAATCTTGCAGCAGAATCGGATTCATGATGTCAGTTGCTACTTCGTCATTGACAAGGACGCTGACGATGACCAGTACTTGTTCAAACGGGACACGTTCTATATGGCATGGGGACGCTTGCGCGACAAAGCGTATTGGGCGCTGGAGCAGATGTCAACAGCGGGTCTTTATTACAAATGGACCAGGAATTCTGCGCGGAAGGACGTTGCCCAGTTGCACTTGGCCGAGAGTTGTAGTAAGGAAAAATGCACGGATGCGTCAGAATATCAGCCGCTCAGGATTTACTCCGCTATTATTGTCGTCATTTACTGGCATTTGTTTGCTTGCATTTTAAGCTGTGGGGCTTTCATTTGGGAACATTGGACGTCGAAGGGTCAAAAGGGGGACCCAAAGGTCAAATTAGGGGCTTGGGGATTGGAAAGGTCACAGGACAGTAAAGCGCATGAGATTCCACCTTCGAAGGGTTTTGATAATAGTCAGATTGTAATAAACCGATGTAACGGGTGTAACCAAGTGTTGAAAACATCACGATAAACAAATTAAATCTCAATTTTACCAAAAAGCCAGGGTTTCACGGTTTGACGTCAGTGGGAGTGGTCCTGTATACGTTAAAGTTCCTCAAAAAGCCAGGATTTCGTACCCTGGTGTCAGTGGGAGTAATCCCGAATTCGACCATGATGTTCTATGACACATGGTAATAATTTAAAACTCAAATCTCAATTTCCCCAGCAAAACTGCAATTTTTACGTGTAATCATGTGTAAGACTACCTAAGCGGCAGTTTCAAAATATGTCAGCGTTTTCTACGGATTTAATGGTTTTTGTGGGGGGTTTAATTGATGGGAGACAGGGGGTATGTCCGATATGACCCAAGTTCGAATTTAGTCTCACTCTTGACCCAAGGAACAAATGTACAAATTTTTGTGACCGTACGTCATCCGTTCGTCAGTTATCGCACCGACAGAGAGACGGACGGACAGCTTTGTCATTCGCATAAAAAGTGTTTTCAACACTTAGTAAACGCAGAGATTCAAGAGACTACAAAGTTCACCCTTGACCTTGCGATCCCTGAAAAAGGTCAAACGACAGAAGTTTAAGGTCAGTCCAATTCGGCACAATAGATCTCGTCATTCTCGTCGTATTTTTCATAATTGACCTCAGAAGTTGTTGGCTCGATCAAAATCCGGATAAAACTCTCCTCTATAGCCACCGAGACCCGTGTTAAAGATGAAACGTGTTTTACCCGACGAGTCAAATAGCAGAAGCACTAACCCCGTAATGTTTTCCGCTTTGTGCTTTGGAGGATTTAAAAAAATGACTTCTCTGGGGGAATTAAATCATGATTTACAGTAGCAGGGTTTAATATAATTTAATGGTGGCGGCGGACGTCTGTATGCGAGATGGACGCTGAATTCGGCACGGAATGTTGTTTTTAGGATGCAAATGCGAGAGAGTTGCAGTCGGGAGGATGGTACCTTGTACGGTTCCGAATATCAGCCACTCCCGATTTGCTCCGCGGTTATTGTCGTAATTTACTGGCATTCAGTTGCTTGTTTTTTAAGTTGTGGGGCTTTTGCTTGGGAGCATTTTAAAGCAAGGAAGGCTTTGAAAAATGTGTGCAAAAATCGCATTGTTGCGTCAAATTTAAGTGTTTAAAATCGTTAATAGTTGGTTTAAAATAGATTTGCTTAATATCCCATGGTTGACTTAATATTGGTTATGGTTACGATAAATATTAGATTGTACTACCAGTTAAATTTATCTTCTTGCTGGATTGTACTCATGCACCCTGATGCTAAAAATATTAGGTCAAATTTTCCTAAACAGATCCTCTTGACAGGAATTTAAAAAATAAATCCCCCGGGGGACTAATATCGGGATATACGTTAGTTGAAGAACATATTCCTTGCCGACGATAAGGATCAAATAATTCCAAACTAAAGCACCAAATCTAGATAAAAAAAATATCATTTCAATCAAAACTGGTGGAATAGAGTTTATCATTTTCAGATCTGTTTTAAATATTTTATGATTATAAGTAGGGACATCGATTGGATATTTACATTTACTTATAAATAAGTGGTTGGCAGTTGTAACTTGTAGTTGTTCCGTTGTAACCCTGTAGCTGTAACTGTAACGATGTAGAACAGTTCGAATTTTAACCAGAGACTGAAACATGTTCACGGTATCGGTATCAATTTGTTCCATTTTTTTGACAATTGACCTTTTTAGTTTATCGACGAGTTCAGTAAACGTTTCTAGAATCGTAGAAGCGTTTTCCATCTCCAAGACTTGCCTACTAACTCTCCTACTTCCAGAATCCGAAAGATTTCTCGAAAATTCGATAGGAAATCTTCAGCATGTTAATCATCCACTAATGGTAATAACCTCGGGTAAGGACTTAGCTGACTTTCAAATTAAAACTAACGAAGGCTGTCGTTTTGTTCTTAATTTCGACGTTGGAACGATTTCATCCAGAAACGCAAGTTCGACCAGAGTGGTCATCTTCGACATCTTTACTGACTCGACCCCGACACCGATTGGGGGCAACTGGATAATTTTGTGGTCCGGAAACGCAATTTTATCTTGGTGTTTAGATTGTGGAATTTGCAACCACAATTACACAGCATTTAAGCTGATTCCAAACTCTGTAGAAATCCGCAAAATCTGCGCCGTCAAGAGTCAAGGTCAAGGCCGACCAGCTTATTACGACAGCGACAAATCCATCGCACTCTCATGGGTTCTGCGACCCCGAGACAATTGCGAAAGAAATAACTCAATGTCGACAAATAGCAAGTACCGATGTCCATACACAGGCATCTTACTCTATATCCTTACAAGTCGTTTAAACGTGTCCTTCAACATGGACTCCGATATTAGTGACCGTTTCTCGGATGTCGACGAACTGTCGACAATTGACCCCGACCCTGAATTGGTCATCTGTCTGGACAAATGCACCCTCGACCAAGAGAATAACTTGGAAGGTCAGACTGGATCGGTTCTAATGGGGCAAGATAAGTCCTATCTCCTCTATTGCAAACCCATGCATGAATACGAACATCCGAGCTGGCTCATAATTTTCGAGCCTTTTGACCCCTACGTCTGGATCTGTCTTTTGACCTCATCCATCGTCTTCGGATTACTTCACAGGAACATTCGGTACAGTTTCGACTTTTTCTTCATACTCCTGGGACAAGATTGTCAGGTCAAGTGGAACCGGATGGTGGGGATTCTGTTCCTTTTGCTGATGACCTTGAATCTGGAATACGAATCAGAAGAAACTACAAAGGTCACGGCACCGCTTAAGCGTCACCAGATCGGAACCATGGTACAGGTCTTCGATTCCGGTTTCAAGTTCGTCCTACCCGATGAACACGCAAAAAAATTCGGATTGCTCCTGATGGAACCAAGATTAAACCAGCTGGGGATACCTGTTGTGACCAGGGAGAATGGCTTTGTTATCAACCAAACTTATGTAAACCTGAACGAAGGGGTCCAGTCCAATTGGTTCAGTTACTTGGCCCAGTTCAAGTGGATTGTCCCCGTTACTAAGCTTATGATGGGCGCATTTATGAGCACGGGGATGTTCCAACAGAACCGGATACATGACGTCAGTTGCTACTTTGTCATTGACAAGGACGCTGAGGATGACCAGTATTTGTTCAAACGGGACACGTACTATATGGCGCGGGGACGCTTGCGGGACAAAGCGTATTGGACGCTGGAGCAGATGGTCGCGGCTGGACTGTATTTGAAATGGACGCAGAATACGGCGCGGAATGACGTGTTTAGGTCGCGGATACAGGAGAGTTGCAGTCGGGAGGATTGTGCGGATCATTCAGAGTATCAGCCACTCACGATTTATTCCGCGGTTATTGTGGTCATTTACTGGCATTTATTTGCTTGTACTTTGAGTTGTCTTGCTTTCGTTCGGGAGAAATTAAAAGCTAGAAATGGTCAGAAACAAGCGTTATTTTCACAGTTATTTCAGCGATGTAAAATGTGTCTGAAAAGTTAGACAGGGGTTGGGCAATTGTGGAATTCATTACATGTTGTTATTAGCGTTTGGAAAAACCGAGTTATACGAAGGAGTTAGAATAGGACAAAAGAATAGGTTACCCAGTAATGTAAGTTAGGTATGGGTTTAGCCCGTGGATCAAAAATTAGTGAATATCATGTGAATATCTTAATAATATTAATTAAATCTGTATAAGAAATCATCTGAACTCTTTGTAAACCGTCAAAATACCGACATGATTTAAATGCAATTCATATGTCAAACATTAAAACCTTTAATTATCAAATAACCTAAAAGAGCCTAGTTTTACCCCGTTTGTTTGCGGGGTTAATTAATTTCAGTACTGAACGTTCCAATACCTCAGAATTTGTTTACCCGAATCTACAGGTGCTTTATAGTACATTTCCAACAGTATGTCATGATTAAATAAATTAAAGTACAAGTTTAGCAAACCAAATTCTTATCGATCGACTGAGTTGGGAATTCAAACTTTTTTCTTTGCTGATTAGTGCCAATAATAATATGCACGAAGAAAGATTGCATATGCCAAATACCATTTGGCGACGGGTTTTTCATGACAAAAATTTGTTTGATTGGTCGATAAGCAAGCTTTATGCTTACTTTTAAAACTTGTATAACTATACAGATTGTCTAATTTTTAGATTATACCAAGTCCATTAAAGTTTTCATTGACCTTGTTTTAGATATTGCAGTAATTATAGGGATACAATTCCCAAACAAAAATATGGACCTGTAATTAATATGGCAGTTTCGCAATTCAATTCACTAGTTTCATTCAGGATAAGAAATAAAAAGAATTATTGCTGTTGTTTACTTACTGTGGCTGAATCTGAAACATGTTCGAGATAAAAAAAAATTTGTTTCTGCTGTCAACGAGTCTTTGTATTTCTTCAGGAACTGCAACTGGTGTGAATATTTCTAGAATTATAGACGCTTTTCTAATCCCTAAAACTTGTCTTCTGATCCTCCTTATCCCTTACCCCGAATCCCAAGAATCGTCTTCTAACTTATTTGAATTAGAAGATCTTGAGCTTACAAATCATCCATTAGTTTTAACATCTGGAGCAAATGCTTCCGGGTTTGAAATAAAAATCGAAGAGGGATGCCGTTTCGTTCTAAATTTCGACTTAGGATCCTCCTTGTCCCAAAATTTAAGCTCGGCTTCGAAAGGAAGAGTAGTCATTTTCGACATCGTCAACGAGGTTAACTATACAGGTCAAATGGGGGGTAATTTGATATTTCTGGAAACCGGAAGTTATGGTCTATCTTGGTGCCTACACTGTGGGATTTGCAACCTCTACAATCAACAGATCCCGTCGTCTTCTGAAATCAACAGAATCTGCACCCTTCAAAGTCAAGGTCAAGGCCGACCCGCTTATTACGACAGTGACCAATCCCTCGAACTCTGGAGGGTCCTCCGACCCCGACACAACTGCGAAAGAAATAATTCAATGTCGACCAAGAGTTCGGATCGATGTACATACACAGGCCTCTTGCTCTACATTCTTACAAGCCGTCTCAACGTCACCTTCAACGAGAACGCAGATGTCAACGACATATTCGCAGATGTCGACGACATGTCGCTAGTTGACCCCGACCCGGAATTGGTCCTCTGTCTCGACAAATGCCTACTCACACTCGATCAGTTCTTGGAAGGTCAAACGGCGTCAGTTCTGATGGGTCAAGACATG
The DNA here is from genome assembly GCA_906901685.1 of Desoria tigrina. Classification (NCBI taxonomy): domain Eukaryota; kingdom Metazoa; phylum Arthropoda; class Collembola; order Entomobryomorpha; family Isotomidae; genus Desoria; species Desoria tigrina. Next base: position 6,525,992 of record CAJQTU010000008.1, on the reverse strand, counting down.
ACGTACATCATCTACTGCAAACCCATGCATGAATACGAACATCCGAGCTGGCTCGTGATTTTCGAACCCTTTGACCGCTACATCTGGATCTGCCTCTTGGGGTCATCCATGGCATTCGGGTTACTTTATGGGAACATTCGGTACAGTTTCGACTTCTTTTTTATCCTTCTGGGACAAGACTGTCAGGTAAACTGGGTTATGGGTCCCTATTTATGTGTCCCTCGAAATTGGAATTTGCCCTTAATTAATGGGAATCCTGGATGAACCATGTATCCTCCCTACGTCGTAGAAAGGTGACCCCTGAAACGGAATTTTGACCATTCTTTGGATAATTGATTTTAATAATTGAGTGGGCAGAATGCATAGTTCAGAGGGCAACTTATCCCGACATTAGGGGCATGGTTCATCCGTTTTGTGGGCAAATGTATTTATCGGCACCATTCGATTCCACTGAATTAGAGGGCAATTTCCATTTGGGTGTCACATTAATTTACTTACAGGTGAAATGGAACCGGATGATGGTGGGGATTCTGCTTCTTTTGCTGATGACCTTGAACCTGGAATATGAATCGGAGGAGACCACGAAAGTCACGGCCCCGCCTAAAAAGCAACAGATGCGATATCTTGTAAAAGTATTCGAATCCGGTTACAAGTTCATTCTCCCCGATGAACAGGCCGCAATGTTGGGGATGACAATCGTGGAGCCAAGGTTAATCGAACTGGGAGTACCCCCGTCCATAAGGAATAGTTGCTTCGTCATCAATGGAAAGCTTGTCAACATCAACCACGGTGTCCAATACTTTTGGTTCAAGTATTTGGCCCAGTTCAAGTGGATCGTACCCGTTACTAAGCTCATGATGGACGCATTTGTGAGCACAGGAATGCTGCAACAGAATCGGATTCATGGTGTAAGCTGCTACTTCGTCATTGACAAGGTATAACATGGTTGTTCTTACAAGGGAACATTCCCAGCTGTACCACTTCGATTTTTTTAATCGGTCTCACTCGAAAGAGTAACTAAACTATAGAAACTTTAATATAGGAACTATGGGTGCACACCATATATTTGACCTGGTACAGTAGGTCGGAACCTCGGAAGGTTCAAAACTGTGCGTTTTTTTTGTAAAAAACAAGTTTTCCACCTTACGACCAATTTTTCCAACTCAAATATATTTAATGCACCCATAGTTTCTGTATTAAAGTTGCATTATTAGTTTAGTTGCTCCCTCAAATGAGACCGTGTTGAAAAATATCGGAGTTTTACAGTTTGGAATGTTTCCTGTCATAATTAAAAATTACCCAATTTCAAAACTATTTTAAATTCCACAAGGATGCGGAGGATGACCAGTACCTGTACAAACGTGACACGTTCTACATGGCACGGGGACGCTTGCGGGACAAGGCGTATTGGACAATGGAGCAGATGACGGCCGCGGGGCTGTACTCAAGGTGGACGCGGAATACCGCGCGGAACGACGTTTTTAGCACCCGAGTCCGCGATACTTGTAGCAATGAAACCTGCGCCGAGGCCCCACCTTATCAGCCCCTTACGATTTACTCCGCTGTTATCGTCGTCATTTACTGGCATTTATTTGCTTGTTGTCTAAGCTTGGGGGCGTTTATTTGGGAACGTCTCAAAGGAACAATGGCTCTTGGAAGGTTGCAAAGGAAGCAAATTCGTAGAGTTTTGAAACATTCTAGGGTCCACAGATCACAGATTGGGAGCATTAAACAGCAAATTGTGAGACCTTTTTAAAATGCCTGTAACAAGTTTATATTAAAGTTCCATAAAGCGTTGCTTTAAGTTAAATATGTTACATATAAATGAACCGTTAAATAATAAATAAAACATTTTACGGCTTCCTCAATTCCAAGTGTAATTGCATTGGTCATCCCTATTCAATCGTACAGAAATAAAAATATTACCCGTTGGTCATTTGGTAATACGAGAGGAAGAACTGCGGAGGCAACCATACTTGTAAATTAGCTGTAATGAATAATCATCTTTAGTTGTCTTCTATAAGTTCGTCAGCATTTATTTTTTAATGTAAATTGACAATTACTCTTGATTTTAATCTGATCGATCGTAAAGATTTTGTCAAACTTTGGTTAAATTGAAACTTTCAAGAGGATTCTATAATTATTAATGTCTTGGATTTTATATGAAAATGTAGTTTGTATGATATGAAAAATGTCTGGTTGAGATAAAGCTAAGTTGATGAAAGCAAGTGTAAGATTAAGATATGAGATTTATGGAAGACTGTTATTGAGGGTTTTATATGAATCAGATTTCTGACAAAACGGTTTATTCTTATGAATTCAATAAAACCTATCTATCTTTGGTATTGGTATTCCAGTGATAATTGATAAGCTATGAAATTACGATATTTTTTTTAATCCCGCTGCGGAACCCTCAAGTTTTTTAAAACCGTTGGATTAAGCATATGGGATTGGGACTGTTTATTTCGATAAGGAGTTATTAGCTTAAATGTTGTGTCGAAAATCATTACTTCCGTAGTAATAGCGATCGTAATCTTTTAATCCTTAAGACCCACAAACTTCAGACTTAGAAGAATCCGAGCAGCCGAAACTGAGGACGGTTTTTTGTATATAAAATGCAAGATATCTAATGCCCGGAAACTCGAAACCATGATTAAAACTTAACCATGGAATTAAATATCCAGACAATCCAGATTCTAATCCAGAAATTTATGCCATCCATCAATCCATGATGTTTCTAGATTGTTAGATTGATTGTATACATATATTGTATAAGTGTGCAAAACAAAACATCCATTGAATCATAATAAATATGGTTGTAAATAGGTATTTGCCCTTCAAAAATTGTTAAAATTTCGGTTGATAACTTGAGGTCAAGACGGTTTGAACAAGTCTCACTATTCTAAAACAGTTTGGGAACATGTCCAAGTCTTTGTTTATTTCAATTCTCCTGACCTCGAATTTTTTTATTCTCTCAACATCGTCCCTACATATTTCTAAGATCATCGACGCATTTCTAATCCCTAAAACCTGCTTACTCGTTCTTCTTTACCCCGAATCTCCAGACTTTGAAATCGATGACCTTCAGCTTTCCAATCATCCGTTGGTTTTAATTTCCCCGGGGGTAGATCTCGCCGATTTCCAAATCCAAATCGAAGAGGGATGTCGACTCGTCATCAATTTGGTCGCTGGATCATTTTGGTTCAGAAATGAGAGTTCGTCATTGCAGAGATCTGCGGTCATTTTCGACATCGTAACCGAAACACCGGAAATCGGGGGCAATTTCATAATTTCGCCAACCGGAAATGACCACCCCGAGGGTGGAAATATATCTTGGTGTTTGCATTGTGGAATTTGCAGCCACAACAGTTCCACCCGAAGAATCCCTTCGTCCCCGGAAATCAATAAAATCTGCGCGCTGGAAATTCAAGGTCAAGGTAAGCCCGCTTATTACGACAGCGACCCATCGCTCGAACTCTGGAGGGTCCTCCGACCCCGACACAACTGCGAAAGAAATCACTCCATGTCGACAGACAATACAGCCCGATGTACACACACAGAGCTACTGCTCCACATCCTCACAAGCCGTCTCAACGTCACTTTCAATGAAAACGCTGATTTCGACAACAAATTCGCATATCTTGACGATACACCGATAAATGACACCGACCCGGCACTTGTCCTCTGTCTCGACAAGTGTCTCCTCAGCGACAACGATAACCTCAGGGAGGGTCAAACAGCGTTGGTACTAATGGGACAAGACAAGTCCTACATCCTCTACTGCAAGTTCCACCATGACTACGAAGTCCCCAGCTGGCTGATCATCTTTGAGCCTTTTGACCCCTACATCTGGATCTGTCTTTTGGGGTCATCAGTCGTATTTGGGATCATTTATCGTAACATTCGGTACACCTTCGATTTGGTTTTTATCCTCATTGGTCAGCAAACTCAGATGAAGTGGAACCGGATGGTAGGGATTCTGTTTCTTCTACTGATGACCTTGAATATGGAATACCAGTCGGAGGAAACGACGAAGGTCACGGCCCCGCTTAAAAAGCAGCAGATCAAGTCGCTCGCTGTACTCTTCGATTCGGGATACAAGTTCATACTTCCGGATCAGGAGACGTTGGCATTCGGGAAGGTCCTCATGGCACCACGATTGGCCCAGTTGGGTGTGCCGGCTTGGAGACAGGAAACTGGCTTCGTCGTCAACGACACTTACATGAACATCAATCACGGTGTCCAGTTGGGAATCTTCCGGGTTCTTTCACATTTCCAGTGGGTTGCTCCAGTGACGAAGTTACTGATGGACGAGATGATCGGGACAGGGATGTTTCAGCAGAATCGGATTGGAAATGATAGTTGTTACTTGGTCATTGACAAGGTATGTATAAAGCTATATATCAACAATACATCAGAGGTTTGAAGTTTTAGCTCAGGATCCCCTAAAAACCGGAGTTTATACAGATTTTGTATCCAATCTCAAAGCCCTGTTAGCTTACTTAGGTTTATTTGGATCATATAATCGAACCTCCTCTAAAATTTGCTATAAATCGATATGATCAGAAAACTTTAGGGTAAATCACAATGTTACCAAACCTAAGGGTTATTTCATATTGATGATGATTTGAAGTTACATTCGATTCGGGTCTAATCATACAACATGGTGTACCTCTAAATAAATCAAAAATCTCATCGTCAAGATCGAAAAACACGAATTATACCCGTTTTTCGGTGTTTCTCTCAAAAACATTTTAAAATTCCACGGGCAGGGGACAGGGTATATCAATTAAGAGACGAATAATTTTCTGTACTTGTTAGGATGCCGAGGATGACCAGTACCTGTTCAACAGGGACACATACTACATGGCGTGGGGGTGGTTGCGGGACAAGGCGTTTTGGACGATGGGGCAGATGGTTGCCGCGGGTCTCTTCACAAAGTGGATGCGGAATTCGGCGCGGCAGGACGTGTTTAAGTCGGGGTTGCAGCGGATTTGCATTAAGGGCGGTTGTGACGCCAACGCCTCGTATACGCCACTAACCATTCATTCTGCCGTCATTGTCGTCATTTACTGGCACTTATTCGCATGTGTTTTGAGTTGCGGAGCTTTTGCCTGGGAGCGATACAAAGACCGAAGGAGCATTAAGCGATTCGTTAATTAGCATTGATATGAGCATTAATATTGACGTATTAGACCCTATAAGTTTATTAGTATTTATTTTTTAATGGAAATTGGAAATTCACAAATATTATTCTTGATCCTAATCTGATCGATGACAAAGATTTAGTCAAACTTCGGTTAAATTGAAAGTTTCAAGAGGAGTCTACAATTATTAATTCACAGTAATAAATTATAGGTTGTATTTCAATTGATAATTTAGTTAGTGATATTAAAATTACTGTGTGATGGATAGATTAGCAGAGTAGAAAACTGTAGTTCTTGCAAACGATGCGATAGGTTGATTATAACCAGTGAGCAAAAGACCGTGTTTTTCATGGTTTTAAGAATACGATTTGTGGCGAAACGGTTTATAGTTAAGAATTAAAACCTACTTCTAATTACTTTGGTTCGATATTACCCTGTTATATCTAAACGCAATCAAATTGCATCCTTAATCTTCTTTAATCTCGAGATTTTATGGGAGTCTGAACCCACCGGGTTTCGAGATCATTCGATAACCATGAGGCTATTATTTTGGCAAGTTTTAATTTGCTCAAACTCTTACAAAAGGTAAGGGAAGTTATTCCAGTAGTGTATAAGAAGTTTAGGAATATACACACGACCAAATTTATTGTCAAAATCATTAAATCTTTGTCAATGACGATCTTAATTCTTAACCCTAAAGATCTCCACTCTGCCCTTCCCACCCAACACTTAAAATCATACAATATTAGACTAGAAAAATATTCGAGACGATAAGAATCAAATGTCTCAAAACTCAAAAACATCATTAAAAACTTAACCAAACGAGTTAAAATATTTAAAATATCAAATATCCAATTTAAGATCATCAGATAAAAAGTTATGCCATCCATGTTTTTGCATATTATGCTTTTGATTACACATGCATGAATAGTTTAGATATAGTTTAGAGATTCGAATCGAGTTGTTCTTGAAAAATTCTCTCAAAATTTCTGTTTTATTTACAAATTTTAAGACTGTGCCGAGCTGAGCCCGATGCTTGAATTAACCACAATTACTGTAAAGAAAAGGTTCGGGAACATGTTTAAGGCTTCGTTTCTTTTACTTTTCGTTTCAACGAATATTTTTATTTTACCCACTACATCCCTATATATTTCTAGGATCGTAGACGCATTTCTAGTTCCTAAAAGCTGTTTAATAATCCTCATATCCCCCGACTCAGAAGACAATAACTTCGAAATCGAAGACCTTCAGCTTTCGAATCATCCGTTGGTTTTACTTTCGACGGAAGTCGATCTCGTGGATTTCCAAATAAAAATTGGCGAAGGATGCCGCTTCCTTATCAATTTGGTCCCAGGATCATCTTGGTTCCGAAATGAGAGTTCGACATTGCAGAGATCAGCCGTCACTTTCGACATCATAACCGAGCCGTTTGCAGAAACAGGCTACCTTGGGGGCAATTTCATACTTTTGCCAACCGGAAATGACCACCCCGAGGGTGGAAATATATCTTGGTGTCTGCATTGTGGAGTTTGCAACCACAACAGGTCGAGCTTTAAAAAAATACCTTCATCCCAGGAAATCAATAAAATCTGCGCCCTGGAAATTCAAGGTCAAGGTCGAGCCGCTTATTACGACGCTGATGCGTCCATTCAACTATGGAGGGCCCGGAGACCCCGATACAACTGCGAAAGAAACAATTCGAGGTCAACCGACAGTTCAGCCCGATGTACATATACTGGCCTGTTGCTCTACATCCTCACAAGCCGTCTCAATGTCACTTTCAATGAAAACGCTGATTTCGACAACCAATTTGCATTTATGGACGAAACACCGATAAATGACGCTGATCCAGCATTAGTCCTCTGTCTCGACAAATGCCTCCTCAGCGACAGCGATAACCTCAGGGAGGGTCAAACAGCGTTGGTACTAATGGGTCAAGATAAGTCCTACCTCCTCTACTGCAAGCCCCACCATGACTACGAAGACCCCAGCTGGCTGATCATTTTTGAGCCCTTTGACCCCTACATCTGGATCTGTCTCTTGGGGTCATCAGTCGTACTTGGGATCATTTATCGGAACATTCGGTACACCTTCGATTTGGTCTTTATCCTCATCGGTCAGCAAACTCAGATGAAGTGGAGCCGGATGGTTGGGATTCTGTTTCTTTTGCTGATGACCTTGAATATGGAATATCAGTCGGAGGAAACGACGAAGGTCACGGCTCCGCTAAAAAAGCAGCAGATCCGGTCCCTCGCTGTGCTCTTCGATTCCGGATACAAGTTCATACTTCCGGATCAGGAGACGTTAGCATTCGGGAAGGTGCTCATGGCACCACGATTGGCCCAGTTGGGTGTGCCGGCTTGGAGACAGAGCACTGGCTTCGTCGTCAACGACACTTACATGAACATCAATCATGGTGTCCAGTTGGGAGTGTTCCAGGTCCTTGCTCAGTTCAAGTGGCTTGTCCCTGTGACGAAACTTATGATGGACGAGTTGGTCGGGACGGGGATGTTTCAGCAGAATCGGATTGGAAATGACAGTTGTTACTTTGTCATTGACAAGGTATGTTTACAACTAGGTTTCTAAAGTTCGGTTAATACATCAAAACAACCCATTTTTCGTTTTGATATTGGCGATATTTAAAAATTATAAACACCAGAACCATTTCATTCTAACTCGCTAAAATCCGTTTTGAGAACACAACTCAAAAACAGTTACACACCGATTGGGATACCCCCTAAACTAATCATACAGCATGTTACATTTCTGAACAAATTAAATATATTTAATCGTTAAAAACCCTAAAAAATCAATTTTAGCCAATTTCCGGGATTTATCTCAAAAACGTTCCTAAAGATAACTTCCACGTGGGAATATACATTCCTGGGTTCAATTTTTAGCAAAACAATATGACGAATTCCCTATACTTGTTAGGATGCCGAAGATGACCAGTACCTGTTCAACAGGGACACATACTACATGGCGTGGGGGTGGTTGCGGGACAAGGCCTTTTGGACGATGGGGCAGATGGTTGCTGCGAGTCTCTTTTCAAAGTGGATGCGGAATACGGCGCGGCAGGACGTGTTTAAGTCGGGGTTGCAGCGGATTTGCATTAAGGGTGGTTGTGACGCCAACGCCTCGTATACGCCACTAACCATTCATTCTGCCGTCATTGTCGTCATTTACTGGCACTTATTCGCATGTGTTTTGAGTTGCGGAGCTTTTGCCTGGGAGCGATACAAAGCCAGAATCATTAAGAAACTGCGAAGAAAGCTTGGAGGAATTAGGGAGATTGGCGTTGCGCCACTTTATCCCTAACGTCAGTAAGGACAGGACAGGAAACTAGGGCTCCGGCTCACTGAATCGATGGTAACGATGTGATCAAAATCATACTAAATTATTATACTCAAGTAGATAAAAATTTTAGGAAATGTTAATCGTAGTCCATTGGATTAAATTGATATAAATATGCAAAAATTATACATATTAATAGTTAATTACATCATCGCGCTCGTGTACCGCTTTAATAATTAAAAAGTCTGATTTTCTAAGACTGTCAAATAGGTTGATTTTAATGTTTAATTGCACTTGAAAATAAATTATTAATAATCTGATCCACGAAAATAGAAGTATTTACTCCTTCAAAATATCGGCATTTGCTTTAAGAGCATGCCCCGAAAGTATAAAAAAAATTAATTGAAACAAATTTAAGAATCTAGTGTATTTTTCTGCATAAAATGACACCCCTTGAATCCTGTTCCGAAGAGATGAAATAAATGACACTGATTTTGATTAAGTTGTAAGAAATAAGACGAGGTTTCTACGGTACGATTACCAGAGGCAGGGCTCGTTTTTTCAACTCATGTATGATTTAGAACCTGGAATTTGTTCACATTTCTTCACGGAGGAAAAAAGGTGAAAGTAGGAGAGGGTGGAATTCAGGAAAGTTGCAGGGATTTTATTTAAGAATTTTGAAAGAGACTAATGCCTTCTGTCTCATATTTTAAGTGCCTCAAGGGCTACTCATAAACAGCTTCAAATTGGAATAGATATGGAGTATTAAAAAAACGGTTTTAATTCTCCAATTTCGAGGAATTATAATTTTTTAGTGCCTAACTACATAAAATATAAAATTCCAATTTTAAATCACAATGCATACTATTTAATAGGAGGTTCTGTAGTACTAGTTCTTATTTTAGTTTTGAATTTTCAAGCATTTGGAAGCTTTAAAATTTAAAACCTCGACGGAAGTTTACACTAGTACCCCATTTTTAGGATGGGAAAATTAAAGTACCAATTTCTGGGTTTATGTAATTATATTTAAGGTTATCTCAAGGTTAATAAAAAATAATTATTTAATTTAATTATATAGAAAACGGAACTCATTGGCAGATCCTGACTTTCGGATATCCGTACATAAACCGTTATCTAGTTTCCACAACATCAAGGTTGCCCTTTTAGCACACATAGTCCAATCCAAAGTAACTGAATAAACATAATTTAAACAGCAAAACAAGGACAATATTGCATTTCTGCAACACAAATCCACGGATTTAGGGTCTGCGTTTTGAAATTTGTAAATAATTATTAATTGCATTTTTCTGCATGAAAAATAATTTTTTGTTAAAAATTAGTTTCATTCTTTATGAACAATCCAGAAGGAAAAGCTTGGAATTAGAAATGCAGACGCAAGAATCCCTGTCCTCGCTACCTATTTTTACAAGTAAATATTTTATCAGTTTTTTTGGCTCGTAATTTGCATGAAACAGGAGAAACGAAGGGGAAAGGCAATCCCTATATACTTCCATGTCAACAACTGATTAAAGGCACAAGGGATTTTTCTAAAGTTTGAGAAGATCATTTATATCAGTGATAACCGTTATGTTTAACCCATTCTATTTGAGTTTTATTCTCAAATTGGAACAGAAATATCGATTCATGTCATAACGTTGTTGATTTTATTTGTCCAAATAAACACTTAAAATATGTCCCAAGTACAGATCCCTTTAAGGGCACGTCAAATTTAATTTTATTATACCCTCATTTGGTTTAGTTGTCTTAATGTCAAGTAGTAAGTTATTACTAAATATCCGAAATACTCTTCGCGTTTTAAGAAGCAATTTTGAAGGTGATTTAAATGCTGGTGATGTACGGTGTTTCTGCTACTCCTTATACTAGTCAGTATGGTATTGTAGTGTGGTTGTCTGTTTCTGCTCTACGGAACATCTTATTTTAGGTACAGCTAGTACACTATTTACGGACATCGTATTTCCCATCATCATATTGCTGGAAAAGAACGTTTCTCAGCACTAAATCACAGCCTCAATACCATTTTTTAAGCGGATTTTCAAATGTAATTACCCACCAAGCTAGACTTGTTTATGATTTTGGTCATATTCTAAAACCAAAATTTCTTGCATACTATGCAAAGGAACATTATATTATTTTATTATATTATATTATATTATTGTTTTTTATTATAAGTGAAAGTGTTCAGGGAAAGTTTCCCAGGACTAAATTTGTAGCCCAATACCTGATTCCTATAACCTACCCTTCAGTCTCCGTAAAAAGAGGATCCTCCGTATTCGCTATATATCCTTATATATACTTACACAAACATATTTATCTATATATATACACACATATATATCTATATATATACATTGTATATCTATGCATTCGAATATAAATGTGGAAATAGGCTATAGTTAGGTGAAAGTGATTGAGGAGAAAGGACGCAAGGCTGGAGGAAGTCTTTGTAAGTGGTCTGAGGAAGGAAGTTAAAAGGGGGAGGAGTCTGGAATCTCACTTTCCCCCTCCCAAAAGCACCCCCCTCCCAAAATATCCAATCTTCTAAATGGACGAGTCCCTATGACCCCAATAATACCCTCCGTAATAATATACACCCGTATACACATACACCGTCCAACTACATTTCCAAAGGACGAGTCAAAACTCTCACAAAACCCCGTATTCTGCTAATGTACTTTCTGTCCTGTACATTCTCAGAGTACAGAACATGACATGGGCCACAGAATACGGTTCTGCAATTGCTATCTCCTAGCAATGGTTCTATGCTTCCGGACTTTTTGTAGAGTTAGACAGTTTCGAAAAGTACTGGAACAAATTGGAGAGGCTTATTAATGCCGTGGGGTATTTTGACAGGCCTGTACCGCTAGTTCGTGGTGAAAGTTTGCAATGACTCGATTTTTTAACTCGTTTCACGGAGGTCCGTTTTATATTTGTAATTTTAATAATTTTTTTTTATTCAAAAATTTTTGCTTTTAATATTTTAAGTTTTACTTTTAATTCATAGATCATCCCTTCAACGTGGGTTTTAACCTCTAGTCTAGTCTTTGAATTGTATTTGAATTTAGTATTAATGTAACAAATCAAGTCAATCGAGTCGGAGTCCCTGGATGGAAACAGATTGAAATTAACTTGCCCACATCGATGATGAACTTGCCTCCATTTATCATGAACTTACCCCCATCTATAATGAGCTAACCCTATGATAAAATTCCCCCATTTGTAATGAACTTGCCCCATTTGTGACGAACTTTCCCCCGTTTGTGATGAAATTGCCCCCAATTATGACGAATTTGCCCCCACTTGTGATGAATTTGCCAACGTCTATAAAGAAGTTGCCCCCTCATGTTATGAACTTGCCTCTTGAATTTCCTAAATAAATCCGACCTGACTAGTCCAAGCGTTCTGTAACATAAATGTGGCTGGTGAAAGGGGGAAAGTAGGATTCTAGAGGATTTGGAGTTGGACTGATAGAAATCCTCAAATCCACGACTCCTCTCCGTTTTATGGCCAAATTGCATGAGAAAGTCCACCTCCGTCCCGAAGCAGATTCACTTCCCAACGCTCGCAGCCCAACCAAATATTCCCATGTTGGAATTATACAGACTCTAACAGAACGAGACAAAAATCCAGTCCTCTCTCTGACTCTTGACTCGAAAAACCCAAAATTCGTGACGAGTTATATAGTTTGGAACAACCACTACTGGAGAAACTTTCACCCAAGATTTCAAGGATTTTTACAGTAAAAAATTGGGTGTCCAAAATTTGGAAAAACATTCAAAAGTCGAAATAAAACACATTCGAAACAGTGCTCGCTCGAACCAATATCTACCGTATTTGGTGACAAAAAGCACAGACTTTCACTCAAACCTTGAAGCATTTTTGTATTAAAAACATTGGATTTTTTTTAATCATAAGATCGTACTTGAAACCTAAGATATTAAAGTTAAAAAATATCTCACAGTGCAATATACTTGTGACGTGACAAACTGACAAGTACGGAACAATACGTAGACTTTCACCCAAAACTCCTAGCATTTTTCATTGTAAAAGCTTGGAAATTTCAAATTATCTTCAAAGAATTGCAGTTTCAACGAATAATTTTGAATGATCCACAGTTGATATTTAACAGTTATGGTTTTGAAGAACCCATTTGTACCGTACTAGAATAATTGATCCGTAAGCTAATGTCTGTTCCATTGAGTTTAAATACCAGGATGAAAAGGCCAATAAAATTCTTCGAGGATTTGATCCAAATACATTTTCAAGTTTGATTACTATCGAATTTCTTAGGATCTTATAATATTTTAGAATAGGGAGTGCGGTTTTAATTGACAACGTGTTAGTACATAATAATTAAAATCATGTGTGCAGCTTTGGTCGGAGGGGACAACAAGATCGGGATGGGGTCACCGTCGGGGCATCCGCATTCAGCGTTTGGGGTGGTGGGGCTCCGGGGCGGGCCACTCCCAATTAGTCAACAACAACAACAACAACATGGGCCACACCCACAACAGCCCCTCCCACTCGTGGTTTGTAATTCCAATGGGCCCAACAGCATCCTTCCACCTGAACTTAATCGGAACAATAATAACAATAATGAACCTCCTCCCGACGTCCTCCTTGCTCTTCTCTCCAGAAATAGAGGTCTTGAAGGTGAGGATTTAATGCATTTTTTTAAAATGACACATACCATACGCCCTTAAATTGTGAATAAAAACCAAAGAGCTATAAGTATTTCAAATCAGTCATGTCTCTCAAAATGTTAACCTATTCGTTTTTTATTCGATTAGTTAATTATTTCGAAAAAATTAGCTCAAAAGTTTTTTTGTTCCAAAAGATCTAAAATCGTTTTAAGTCTTAAAAATAACATATTTCTAATGAAATAAGATTCCTTACTGTTATAAAAACAGTTGGACAAAAATCCTTAACTTTTTTTAAACATTATCAAATCACTTTTTTCGAATTTTTCTATAGTATTCGAATTAATAAACCGGAAGCAACAATGTCTTTAGAGGACTTAACAGAGCTTGTTATATTTTATCAATATATAGTAAGAATAGTTCGTAATGAGAATTTCTATCCGATCTTAATATATAATTGAATAGAACTGAATAAAAAAGCAATCAAGGACCCAAAATCCAAACCAGCAAGGAAACTGGATTATTTTTATCCGATTTAAAGGGCAACTCCTACGTATTGTTTAGACTGTTTATAGCAGCCGAGGATAATTGAATAACGAAATAATAATTGACACTTCTAATGGGAAAAGTCAGTACTGATTGTCAGATTGGGATCGGCGGTGGTGGTGGGGGCAACGTGGCCAAATCTGATTCTGTTCCACTAATTTAATAAAAGTTTACAAAGGTCTATCCACCCTTTACGAATCCAACCTGCATTTAGTATTCACTTTAAATTTACATTAATTTGGACACTGTAACTGTAACTGTGGTTAAAATGTACAGACTATTTAATTAACAAGTAGAGTCGATATTCTTGACCACGAAAGGTCAAAGTCTACTGGGTCAATCCATAAAATTAAGCACACTGTTAACCCGAATTTGCATCTTTTAAATCTTTAATCTCGATCGATTGAATTCCGAACGATTCCAATAATTTTCACACCTACAGATCGCTTGCTCATTTTTGGCTTTACAGTAGTTTACAGTCCTCAGTTTGGCAATCCAAAAAAAAACCTTAAAATTAACTACGAGGGAGATACAGTGCCAAAATCCCAATTCACCCCGCTTGGTCTAGAAATGTCATTTCGGATATAATAATTTCTGATCCCAACATGATTTATTAGATGTCCCTTCGTCCCTTAAGGCCTCCAATCCCCTAAATGTTACAAATCGACTGAACAACCGGAGAGTATTTGTGGACGGTCCTGGGGGATTTTTAATTTACTTTCTAACCTTCCCTCAGCCCTATATAAAATGTACAAGTCCCGAAACTTTGAACTTATACCCCGACCAAGACCGTCCTAAAACATTTGATCCGAATCTGGGATCGTAAAAGACAGCGGGGTGCTGGGTTTCGAAAATGCAGATTAAATTATAATAAAATTAGGAGTGAATTAGAAGGGTTGACCCGCTGCTTAGTCACCCTTACCATCCGAAATTAATGTCAAAACTCAAAATCGGGGAAATAATTCGGAATTTAGTTATAGTTAACTATAACCTACTTGTTCCTCTATAGATTCGGGGTGAAATCACAAGGGAGATCATCCACCATAAGCCCCTTTGTTATGGTTTGCAGTTTGCGTTTGAAGTGCAAAAACTTGTATAAAATATTTATGTAGGATGTGGAGTCGTGGGCCGTGGTAATGTGGTGTTTGTATCCAGGATAAGTTAGAGGTTATGATCGGAGGGGGTCAAAGTCAAGGGTCATAATTAGATTTAACAGTCCGGGCCTGACTCAAAAGAGGAATTATGTTCTCCTCTAAACTTTTACGATCTCATGCCTCTTCTCCTCTCATGGATAATCCATACTTGTGGAGAAGGGTTGCTCATTTTTCTGTAACAAATACGAGTTTTGAAATCTAAGGATTTTTTAAATTTAAAACTATGTTTTTGTACGTCAAAAACAGCTTCTTAATGACTAAAAAGAAGAATTAATATCTTATTAAGAAATTTTAAAATTTCCAAACTTGTTAATTATAGATGTGTTATAGATTTTTCTTTCAGGCTTGACTTTGCAGGCTTCAGAAATAATTTCATCTCCTGGCACAGTGTAATATCTGTTTGTGCAGGGTCTATTCGAAACACAGTTTATAGGAGTTTATAGGCAGTAGTGATGGGTACTAGAACTAGAACTAGAATGCCTTTTAGTTTTTTTAGGGTACTAGAACTAGAACTAACAGAAACCAGAACTATTAAAATACTAGAACTAGAACTAAAAGTAATCACAGAACTAAGAACTAGAACTATCAGAACTGGTAAGAGGGTTCTAGTTCTAAAGTACATGTGTATTTTCAGGTAGAAAAAACATTTTGATACGGCTTATTTTTTTCTTTAAAATAAATCTAAAACAAATTTTGAAGTACAAGACCCTGCTTTGCATTAAACTTGCCAAATTGTCAACCGTCATACAATTTCTAAAATAAATATCCTCGTACTCTCAAGGCTGAGAAAATGTTCCCAGGCCAAGAGGATAGACCGTAACATTTGGCAAATAATTGCTGCAGGTTTCAGTGGTGGCAGTTCGAGTCTCCAAGCTCTCCAGACTCCTCCAATTAAAATTTTTATCTCTATATTTGAATTCGATTATTAGATTGTTAATCGAGTGGATTGTTAGATCTGGAAATGCTGAGAATTGTGTAGGGTAAATAAACGGTAGGGAAGAATGGGTCGGGATGCGGCTGGTCGCGTGCCTTCATCCCCGTACCACAACAGAAGTGACAAGGACCCTCTCGTAACCGAACTTCGGCAGCAAAAAACCCAACCTGGTTTTTAGTTTGACGTTTCTACAGTTTCTCTATGTACTCGGGATGAATAATGAGACGGGATGTTATTATTTCGCTTGTGAATAGGAGAATAGACAGGATATATGTGTATAAGCAGCAGGAATCAAGGGCCCCCTCGACTGGCTCTAATTTGTTCAAGGGACACAACACAACAATACTACAATCACTTGTCTCAATGATCTATTCTTGTAACGAATGTTCCCAACAATAACATGAATCTGACGTATTTAGAACCGTTATAGTGAGTACCCTTATTACAACTACTACTCGAGTTGTAATAACTTGTTATAGGTGTGATTTCATTCAGAAAAAAACATGCCGTACGGTTCAAAATAAACCCCCCAGGGATTTAAAAAACAATCATCGTTAATTTTTAATTTTAAACTTAATTTTAGAGGCTTTGAGATGGAAACTTATTTCGGGGGGATTTATTTGGAGAGTCATACAATTCGTAATAATAGATATACAGGGTGTCTTTTCTAAGTGTATACAACTTCAATTGTTGATAAATTGAAGTTGTACACACCTGGAAAAGACACCCTGTAGTATGAAATCCGATAATTTAATGAAATTTTTGAAGTCAATTCACGGATGAGATGGGGACTTATTTGGGCTCATCACGTTTTTCACAACTATCGTTTAAAATCTTCCAGTTTTTTGTTTGAATTTATTAAAAATTCAAAAATAAACCCCTTCACCCCACCCTATTTAGTCAACGGTCAGGATGGGTGGTCGAGGACTACCTGAATCAACGTAGTAATTAGAGGTCACACTTCCCATTCATATTTAAAGGGCTGGAAGGTGGGAACTAACGGCAAAAGGGTGCCTTTAAAACTAAAAAAACGATGAATTGGAAATTGTAATTTATTTCCAATTTAAAACTCGTTAGGGTGACGGAAACGCCTCCCTTAAATGAGTTCCGAATCCTGTAGTAGGAAACGTGCAAACGGGATGTAATATGTAATGGATAAAGAAGTCACGTGTCCGTTTTTGACAAGTCCATGTATGCCAACATTGTTGGCTGATACCCTCGGGTGTTGATAATTCTAAAGTCTAATCACACGATCTTCTGTTGACAATCGGGTTGCAAAAGCTTGGGAAAGGATGAATGTCAATTTGTCAATATAAAACGCCCAGCTTTTTAAAGTAATTAATAGTTATGGATTTTTTAAGCCAAGATTTTTGTATGAAAATCCCATCAAATCGAAAGATTATCAGGTATGAATTTGATTTAAATTTTGAACTAAATATCCGAGTTTGTTAAGACTTGTTATTAAACCTTTAAAATATTGTTATAAACTGTCATACATTATATTTAAATCGTCATAATTATTTTTTCGATCAAGTAGGAACTGATGCTCCCATAATCAATTCTTGTCACAAGAGTTTTAAATTTAAATTTATTAGATGTGTTTATTGCGGCACTGTATTTTGTTAGGTCAGTTTCTATCTCGTCAATACTTATGCCGAGTAGGTTTAATCGTTTTTTTTGTCACTAATTCTTTGTCCTTTATAAAAATAAATCGAGCACTCGAGATATTATAATCCAATTCTCTATTAAGAATTAAAATGGTTTAATGAATTCCCGGATTTAAAATCTACAAACACTCATGTCCATAACCCTCTATTGTACCAAAGTGTCAAAATCCTAATCCGTCAAGGACCCGAAAAGTCACACTTATTTTTATTGAGACTCTAATTTGTAGACGAATGGAATGGGATCCGGAAACTGTTTGCTCATTAGATTATGCTTTTGTAGAAGCACTCCGTTTCATTGGATTTGAATGGAAACTTCCACATTCGACATTTGTATCGTTAGATTGAAGGACAAATGAATTGGACAAAAGTCCCTTAATAAAATGTTATTATACAACTGGACAATGGTAATACGGGTAATGAGATAGAGGCTGATATAAGTTCGGAAAGGGGAGGCGGTGGTGGTGGTGGTGACAGGACGGAATTCCGGTCCGACAGAATCAACACCCGCAATCACAAAAAACCGAATAAACCGACACTTTGATGACAGATTCGATTAAGAGGAGAGGAAACTGGGGCAAAGGGCAACAGGTGCTTCCGCTTTCCGATTTTTGTTCAATTGCAGTCAATAAAATAAGGCTGAAAAATATGATAATCTGTAGCAGCTAACCGTAAAAAATCACTTGTCAATATGGAGAAAAAAAATTCCAAAAAAACGGTGCAGATCATTTGATAAGAATATGTATAACTCTACTATATGTGGGGATTTAATTCGGTGAATAATTTTAAAAACACATTCGATAACTGGATCGGCTAGTTTTGACTCTTCCACCTGGGGATTTATTCCGGTAAGCATATGTAAGTACTTATACTGCTCTGTATATTTTGTGGTGCTAATTGTAATCGTAACAATTTTATATAAGCCCCGTATCGGATGGAGGTGGAGTTGGAATAAATTGCAGTAAGTGC
This sequence comes from Desoria tigrina, assembly GCA_906901685.1. Lineage (NCBI taxonomy): Eukaryota > Metazoa > Arthropoda > Collembola > Entomobryomorpha > Isotomidae > Desoria > Desoria tigrina. The sequence goes on along the minus strand of CAJQTU010000008.1, from coordinate 6,507,626 downwards.
ATTATGATTAGATTTACGAGTTAAGCCATGAAATAGGCTGGCAGAAGTTGCATTTAATGGAATTAGGATCGATTTTTATGTATACAGTGACTTGGATTCTGGTATCTATCTTATTCCTGGTTGTTTTTACGATACGATACGAGGTGCTAGATTTTAGAGTAAGTCCCAACTGCAAACTGAGAGAGTTTTTATTAAAAGATCACAGAATTTAATACATCCTACACTGCATATTTATTAACCGTATCTGTTATTACGATGAGTTTGAATTTTTAAGCCAACAAGCTTAGATTAGATATCTAGGTCGGTGAAATGAAAAATATAAATAAGTTTACTTTACGAATAGCCCTCTTAAATTAATCGTAATGTTTTATGGTTGAAAAAAAAAACTGAGGAATTGGAATAAATTCCATTTAAGCGAGATGTGAGGAATTGATAACCTTCATTCTTCATTGTAATAATATATCGGACTTTGGAGTTTAAAACACACGGAGTGGGTGTGGTTATGAGTTGTAAGAGATAATGTCAACTTTCCCATTTCCATGTCCAATTTACAATTCAATCTTCTTCCCCTCAAACCCTCTTGTTTCTAATTAAAAATTTAAACCCGTTCTTCTACGGTTTATGCAATATTTAATCCCCCCGGTTCCTATTGTCTTAAACTTGAACACGCATTTGGCTACAATATAATTATAATTATGTAGATATCGGGGCTATGTATAGGGCTCCGTATTAGGAATTAGGTGCACGTTTTTCCAGGAGTTAAACCCTTTCATATAATATATTAATCCGATCAACTGGTCATCCTGTTTTCAAAGGGTAATAACAACAGGAAACCGAGTCCACGTCTTATTATTTTTGGTTTGAAATGTAACTAACGTTTAAAGTTGATTAGTTGATCGTGAACCCGCAAAGTTAGCATTACAAATCGTTTAAAACGGACCTTAATTACTTTTAAAACTAAGTTAATACTATTTGACATGTAAATTAAGACATTTGAAGTTAATGTACATAACACAACTAGCTACTGAGTCATAATTTTTTTTTATTCCATTTAACACGCGGATATTAACGTGAATTATGAACATTTTAGTTCTGCTGCATAGCAATTGAATGATTCAATCGACCAAATACCAGTTGGGACACAAACAAAGGTTCTTGTCAAGGTATTTGTCCCAGAAAGTAGAAGAAAAACGTGATAATGGATCTGGTGAGTTTTTAATATTTTTTTTAAATATTCATCTTCGTTTTGAAGTATTCAAAAAAGCATTAAAAAACATTTAAAAAGATGCATTTTCTTTAACAAAAAACCGAGTTTACGATGCATCGTAAGTATAAGTAAATGTTACAAGGAATTGGTAAGTTAGGGCTTTTGGTCTCACGTAAATCTACGGAACTGTCGGAGTTGAGTTCATGTTTATGAATAATTGATCATCTCCTCAGGAGCTTCTGTCTTCATATCATTTTTCTTGGAGCTCAGAAATACAGAGGAAATATAACTATCCGGAACCTACTATATTTTTATGTACAGAAAACGCTCGTTATAGAGCAAGTTATTTAGTTTTGGGATAAAATGTGCCTAAACTGAAGTAGTACAAAAAAGACAAAACTGGGTGCTGGGTTTAGCTCCATTTTCCCCCGAACTAAAGTCAGAGCTACAGTACTTTGAGCTTATCGAGGGTGGACTGTACACGAAAAAACCCAACAAAATATTCATAAGTTTGGTTATTTGAGGACTTTGTGTTAGTATCGGATATAATATGTTCTAGGTTCCCCCATTTCGGGAATAGTGTATAAAATATAAAATATCTGTCTAGTCGGTGGACATTGATCAAACCGAAGTGTCAAATTTTTAGTAGGAGAGAGGGGACCAAATAGTCAAAAATTTGGCTAGCCAAGTCACCGTACAAAACCGAAGCGAAGCCAACCACGAGCGTGTTGGGTTTTATAGATTAAAAACATTATTTATCATTTCACTTATTGTTAGTATTATGATCAAATTCGGATGTTTTATGTCCAGGAAGAATGGGTTATTTTATAAGCTAAATCCGACTAATTTTTAACATATTGAAGGACTTACATGGGGCTTTTGTTGCGGGTTTTAAATCAGTTTATAAAATGCATCTATTTTAGACGTAGGTTTGGGCAAATACTCCTAATAAACTGTTGATTGGTAATTTGTCGATGAAATAATTGGTTTTAGAATAGTTCGCTATTGTACAGTGTATAGTTTGAAACTATTCTTGGAAAACACAAGTAATTATCGTTCAAGATTTAGTCCAGACTATTTTGACATCTAGAAGCATTTTTGTCATTGATAAGTACCCGACATGATGAACAGATTTTAATTATTAGTTTGGAGTTTTTTTTAGCTTAAAAGACCAACAAAACCATATAAAAAAATTCTATTCAAAAGGTCCCTAATTTGTCTCTGATCAATCCAGCATTATTCAATTCCAATTTGCCAGCCCCGTTTATCCACCGATCTCATCTGGCTCGACAGATTTCTATTCAAGTTGGTTCATTCACAATAATAGCTTTTGAACACAAGAATTAAAGAGTACAGAGGGGTTTTATTCAATACTAGTTTTCCCGATTCAAATCTAAAGATTCCATAGATGAAACCGTAAGTCAAAGAGAACCCACAAATGTCATGGACTTTTCAAAGTTAAACTTTCAATTAAAATATTTTTTACAATAAAATGCTTCAACATTTAATCGATAAATATGATATGGTCAGAATTAATTTAAAAAAAGGAAATGCAAAGATATTTAAAAAAAATTCATTTTAATATTTAAATATAAAACCCATTTCGTATTAACATAAAAAGGGTCTGGAAATCCATTCATATGCTGGGTTTATTGAATTGCCTTTCCGTTTTTGATTATTTTGATTAAAAACTGTTCAAGTTCGAACTAAAAAGGGTTAATGTCTTCGGACATGCAAACAAGTCAATTTAATCAATATTGAATGATAATAAAATGATTTTGTTAGGGAAATGACAGGATGGGAGAGTTATTAAGATTTAAAAATTAATTTCAATCCATTTAACCTCAATGACATTTAATTCGTATTTCTAAGACAGTTCACAAAGTGGAATTTAATATTTGATAAGCAATCTGATATTTTCATTACTTTATAGAATAAGGCAAAGGTTTTAAATTAAATCCAGTGCAATATTTATTGCAATCTATAATCAAAATGTTAAATTGTTTTAATATTTATGAGAGCCTGGGATGATTGGATTAATCGTTGTTGTGGGTCAATTCGTTTAATTTATTGTGGTTCTTTGAGCTTTTCATGAATATAAACAACGAATTAAGTTCAACAGGGTGTGTAAAGGGGCATATTGTAAATTGTATTGTAAATGTTTGGGGCATTGTGAGCCGAATTCTCTCTTAAGGCTTAAGAGGCATTCCTAGTAGTGTCATCTTGTGTGATTCTGATACTACCCCTGTCAAGAAAATCAGGTACTAATCTTGAATAAGGTTCTTCGCAGAATTTAGATGGACTTGCTAAATATTAACAGTTTAATGTATCAACATTAAATTATGACTTGGTTTTGCTTTGCGGTTGCAGTTTTGCTAGCTCTAGAGCCTTACAGAAGTTACAGTACATAAAAATGCCTAGCATTTAGCATGCTCTATACACTTTTTTTAACGTTTTTTTAAGCTCGAAAAGGATAAAATGTCAAAAAAACAATATTTAACTACATGAATTCCATAAGAACCGAACCGACAACCGATGTCCGAACCCTGTTCAACAAAGCAATTTATAATATTGATGAAATAGCTTAAGATTATGCCAATTAATTTGCAATCCTATAAAAAATTCTCAATTCATTTGAGGAATTTAATCTATTAAAGTTATTAAAGTTTGTTTGATTGTTATTCCAATATTCAAAGCGAAAAGATTAGAGGTAAATTAATGAAATAAAACGTCTTAATTAAATGTGATTGGATTAATTTGATTACATTTCCTAACCTGTATAAACATCCAAAGTTCGTTTAGGGACTTGGAAATTAAAGTCTAAACGTAAACATTGTCTGTCATTTAATTAGAATCATAAATACGTTATTAAATTGGATCCTTCCAAACAATTATTCAATCCGGATTTTCAGGATATGTCGACATGAATGCATCGACAATGGACATGTCGAAATTGTCAAAATGTCGAAACTTTTCGTCAAGTCAGACATGATGGACGCACTTAAACCAGAAAAAACTTGTCTCCAGCCCAAAGTGCGGGTCAGACCAAACCACATCCCTATCAAAAGCTAATGACCCCCGATTATAAATGTTACCCATCGGCCTGTACCCAAGTTTTTTGGTACCTCTCCCTCTCAAAGAGGAAGTAAGTCAGGAAAAAAACTTCAGGAACTTCTTTGGTCAATCAAAGTCTTCGTATAGAAGATTGATGAAGTTACACGGGAGAAAGTTTTTGTAGAATTATAGGTCCCAGAGGACTTACTTACTTCTAGTTACTGTTTTTTGGGCTTTGTCACTGTCACCTTGTCATTTAGACTCCTGGTCATTTACCACTTACAAGGGTCCTAAATGTCAACTAGCGTTAATGCCGAAATAAGTGCTCCCCGGAATAAAATCCCGGATTTTAGGCCATTAAACGAAGTTAATTAGAGCTTTTAGCGTTTCCAAACAATACCTGCCCATGGGGAATTATTGAGGGGATTGATTCTGATAGTCGGATGCTCATTTTCCTATATGCATGCCCATAAGTCTGGAATGGACAAGTAATAAAAAACCAAGTGGGAGACAAGGACGTATTTAGTTCCGGGGGAACAAGAGACGGGTTTAATTAAGCTAAGTGTCTTGTCTTGTTGAAGAGAAGAAGTTGTTAAATGCCACGAGCAGGACGATATGACATGGCATGGGATGAAATGACTGTCTCTTACTCTGACATGTGAATATATACATTTATAACTATAGTTATATTTAGGCTATTCTGTCAATTACCAATCACCTTCATATAAGCTAATGTCCATTTACTCATATGCAACCTGTCCGTATCGTATTTGTCGGACAGACCTGTTTTTTAAGAGTATTTTGTCGTCGTATATTCGTAAACATCAATGCAATGCATCAAATAGCCTTACATGAATGTTTTTTAAATATCTTAAAATGTTTTAATTTGATTTATATCAGATCAGTAAAACCCTCATTTAATTAAGGTGAAGGTCGAGAGCTTTACTCCGGAATAACTCACCCCTTGAAATAACTCCCCACTTCCAGAGGGTTCGGTCAAAACCACCCCATCTTAATTGAATTGATAAATGTAGTAAGCCTATTTTAAATTATCGGTGACTAATAGCTAATGTAATAATATTGCAAAAATATGCTAATTCTTAAACCGATGATCGGACATGGCGTGAAAGGAGGCAATAAAAGCCCCTCCCTATAGCAAATCAGGTAAATGGACAATTGGCCATTTATTTCAGTCACATTTTTAGTCATGTCTATCCTGTTATAAGGGACCTGAAATGGGCTATAATTTATAGGGAATAATATATCGTATAATAATCCTTATGCCATTTGAAAGGCTGAATTGTTGATGTCGCAATTTAAGGAAAACCTTTTATCCCGACTGACTGGGTCATCAATATCATCATCCTAGCATTCGTAGGAGCAATTTCTGGGTATTTTTGATATCCTAGAAATGATAGATGCCATATATAGAGAGTACTTTTATTATTGGTCCATTAACCAATTGCACAACCTTATGGCGAAGACAGCTTCGCTTTAAACCGTTTTTTGGGATGATTGACGATTAATGTACATCAATAAATTCATCCCGGTGTGCAGTGGGGGTGGGGTGTCTTAAAGAGGGAACTTATTTTGGGATGGGGTTGTATTTCGGTGAGCATTAATTTCTTTTGTTTTTATGAAGTTCAGTGTTATAGGTTAATATTTGATTGGGGATGTATTGCATTGGGGATTTATTCAGGAGAGCTATGTGTCATTGGGGTTGTATTCCGGGGGCTGCATTTCTTTTTAAATGCATTCCAAGGGTCATCTATTTCCGGATATTCGATAGTCCCAAAATCGCCTGATATTTTTCTCCGTCCGTTCAGACCAATTTGCTAAGTGTCCCTCGAAGGATACGAACTTACCAATCTTTCCAGTCACGTGACAAATGATCCCTGATTTCTGTTCGTTTTTAAGAATAAAATTATTCACTCAATCCTGTGAGATCTATTATTTTAGCAAATTATTTCCAACTCAATGAAGGATTGTAAGGGAGTACTGAAGGAGCAAAACCTGCAAAACCATGTTTAATGCCTAAAATGAGGTCTTTACAACTTACAACCAGTATTGACGGATATAAATAATTTTTAGTAGTGATGATGATCCAAATTATTTGACTCCGAATCATTTCCTTAATGTCCTCCCAATTTTGACTCCGAATTCTAATAATGAAAGCGTAAGTGCCTATTTCAAAGGTTCTTTATTCCGGTAATCCCACTGTCCCATTCTTCAAAGTACACATAATACGGCCTGTACAAAGGCAACGTGTATTATTATACGGGATTGCATATGAAATGCATTAGGTCTATGGCCCAATGTATTAGGGTTTAATTTTAGTGACAGGTGGTTGGGTCTTGTATGGATTTCTAAATTTAGATCCCTATTTCCTAAAGTACATTGGCTGCGTGACAGACAAGTCTGGAACTCAGCCTGTTTCTCATTGTTTCTGGAGGAGTGTCCCGTCCCTCTATTTATGAACGGTAAAGTGAGGTCAAATGGTCAACTGAATGGACAGGAATAGGGAAGACTGGACATAAGGTGCATTTTAAATGATTCAAGAGATGACTCAGCCAGAGCTACATTTAATGTTTTAAATTGTTAAAGTTGGAATTGGATGATGGAAATTAGTGAGGATTATTTTAAACTAAAAATTCGAGATTAACGTTTTCGATTTCAAGAAAGCAGTTTCTGAAGTCTCATAGCATAGCTACAAGTTATAGAAGATTTAAGAAATTTTGAAAATTTTGAGATTTTTCATCGATATACACTTTCATGGTAAATCGTTGAAAAGAAATAATGGTGTCAATTATCAATTTACTGATTTTTTGTCTAGATGTTTCACATTTTTATATTTTTCATGCAAAATTAGCTTAAAAAGTTGAAGTTTCCGATGCTTCCCAGCAATCGATTTTATTAGAAAATTGTACTAGTTTAGAGTGAGTTCACAAACATTTGTAGTTTTAGGTTGAGGGTGGGGACTTATTTAGGAGTACCCAACTTATTGGGTTTGTTTTTCCATGGTTAGCTCTGTTTTTTATAAGGAATTTAAAAATAGGCCGACTCCCTACCAACAAATTAATAAATTAGCCTTCTTCAAAGACACTCTATTTTTATTAATAAACCGGTACTTTTATTTCCCACCCCGAATTTTGCAAAGTTATCCCTTAAATCCCTGATAAAGCTTCGGGAAATCCGTCGGAATACTTATAACTTATACTACACAGGCCCGTAGTAATGCTTATGGACTGGCGATGAATAATCATTCATTGTCGAGGATGGTTGTGCCGAATTTCGGGGGAAATGATTCAAAATCAATTCATCTAAGGGAGAGGAATGACTAAATGCTTTTATGCTGATCAAGATCTCCTATCATTAACCATCGGAATATGTAGAATTAGCTTTTACCATATTAGAATAGCAAGGAAATGTCCTATAGATTCCTTATAAATATCGTTTCTAGAAGTCAGGCTTTCGGGTTTCATTATATCTGCCGTATCATCAAAACCAGACCAGTTGTGCATTTCCTAATGTAGTCAATAGTCATTCCATTTATTTACTCCCAACCCGATCTTTCCAACAACGATTTGAAACGGAATATAAATTTATGCCTTCTCTAATCATTATTTTGAAGAATCAAACCCTTTTAAGGCAACTTAGGGCTACGGTATTTACGAAATAAGCTTCTCGGGGGAGTTATTTTAGCAAAACTTGAAGTCTGGGTAGTTTAACAGTCCAGATTGGGACAGTTTGACATTTAATGGAGAAGAGAAGTTGGGGAGTTATTCCGGGAGTGTACTTATTTCAGTAAATAGAGCTATATGAAGTGAAACCTCAGACGGGTATTCGGCAATGAATCTTAGGTAAAAAATCGCAAGAATTAAGGTCTTGTGCGTAATTAATGTTTTCATATGGTTTTGAGATTTAAAAATCCGCAACAAAATAATTTTCAAAAGCTTTGTCTGTTTTTACAACCAAAACTGCTAAAAAATAAGCCTTAAAATCAAGCAAATTCTATCAAAAACCCCACCCGCTCACCCTTCAAATAATTTTCTAAACGGCCGTTAAACACAAGCCTGAATCTGAATCCATGACATATGATAGATAGCTATAAATAAAACCCTACCTTTATTACGGTATTATCTGCATTATCATATCGTGATGATTACGATTATTATGATTACCAAAGGACCCTCCATTCTTTTCCATTAAGATTTCACTTGTAGGGTTTGACTTTTCCAAAAATCCCGAATACCTACAAGAACGACGAAGAGGAGGGCGATAATAATAAAAACGGGGGCTAAAAATGCCCATATGGTCTCTCCTAAATGATAATACCCGGGTGAGTACATCTAATACATACGGGTTTATTTCGACAGAGGATCCCTTCGCACTTTAATTCCTCTTGATTGATTCACCCAACAGTTGAGTGGGAATATAAGGCTCTGAAAGAATTGGGCACATTAGATTTAGAGGGCCCAAAAATCTAATGAAGGTGGCCAATATTTGAAATGAAATAGTCGTCTAGTCAATAAGTATATAATAATATGATTCAAACTAAGATGCTCTACGTCTAATAAATTTTGGTTGAAAATTTGTGGCTGGGCAAATTCATTAAAAAATTGGGCATTTTAAATAAGCCCATCCGAATTTGGTTTACATCTAACTTTTAAAAACCAGAAGCCTTTTTGCTTACACTTGAATGTTACTCCTGGATCGGATAGGCCCTTAATTCAGTTATTAGGGCTTAATTAGGATTTTTGTGGTCAAGGCTGATGTAAACTTTTCTATATGAATCTTTTATTTTTATTATTACTATTATTGTTCGAATTAAACCTGTCGGTTATGAAGCACGGATGTTTGATTAAATGGAAACAGTATAAGCTACAAAAGGTGTTGGATTTTGTAAGGCTTGGTGTGTGTCTGTCGGTCTGTGGTATGTATATGTGCTTGACACTCTGATTAGAGTAACAGGTCTGCGATTTATTTATTTTAGTACATTTAGTGGATTTGTCATAAAAAGCAAAATGTGTTTATGAGTACTGGAAACTACTTATTTTAACGCTGTCATTTCTAATTAATCGTCAGAGTTTTGCCGTTTTGGAACGATAAGGATTCTAGGCTTCATTTAGAGGTTTTTGTGTGAATGTTGGAACGGTGTAAATTATTATTAAAATTAAAGATCATTGTGCCACTACTTTCTAGACAGGCCTTCGTTGAAGAAATAGAAGCGTCGAAATAATGTAGTGGACGTATTATTTAGTTTGGAAGCTATTAAGCTTTCCTATGTAAGCATCCTTACAAGTATTTTAATGTACAGATTCATAAATGTTTTTATACCGATCTCCAGCTTCCATACAGTTCTTATTGAAGAAGTTTCAAGAGTTCTTAGATTTCAGGTCGGAGTTACGTAGTAGGCTAGGATATGTCATTCTGTTCGTAGTCGTGACTTTGTGTAAAAGTACAGGGTGTCTTGTAAATAAAAAACAGATCAGTAGCTATTTTATTCTCGTATTTATTTATTTAAGATATTGCTATGATATTTAGAAAAACTTAAATCATTACTTATAAAGTAAAACCCAGTACAAGCCCCGGAATAAGACCCCCCTCAAACTTATAAAAAGACAGGGATTCAAGGAATTTCAACCTACTGCCTCGGATATTTGATCAGAAGTTATAAAAAACTTAATAAACTGTAGCTCCTTAAGTTTTTCCATCATATTGGGTGGTTTAATCATAAGCCAAATCTGTAAAGGGTTTCTTTGATTAGATTCTTCAGTAGATTAAACTCCAGCAGGGCTTCTAAACGGATCCGTGGACTATTGGTCAAGGGTCAATTTTGCCATAAAGGATTGCAAAAACTTTAAAAAATGACGGTGATTTTGGCAATGAACTCCAAAGCTAAAATACAAATGAAGCGTTCCACCTGAAATACTAAGCTTGAAATAATTGATACAGAAAGCCTCAAAAGTCAAATTTTCACTCAATTTCAATCAGTTCCGAGAGTATAATACAAAGACGGTTTAAAATTGCACTGTTTCTACAAGACAACTATTATACAAAGTTTCTCGGATAAAATGAAGAGATCAAGAAACCTTTAAAACCTGACGACATGCTTAACAAGCTGCGAAACTAAAGAAATCGTCCGGCTAATTTTCGGCACATAACCAGTTTTTCATTATTTCTCTGTTTTTATATAACTGATTTGAGAAATTTATTTACAAGTACCTATTATATTATTACAATCTCCGATAATTTAGTGTAATTTAACTCCTTTAAACCGGACATATTCACAAATTAACCTACTGACAAAATGTGCCCAGACTCTGTATCTTAAAATTGAGGTGTCACCCTGTAATATATCATATCTGAGCAGAAGAGTGTCTCGGTTTTGTGTCGAGCAAACTAAAGTGAGGGCGGGCCGAGTCAGGGTGGCCCCACCCACTTCAATCTGCTTGATTAGAAAGGCAGCGGGGGAGCAGCTCATGTCATGCCATCAGCACCCGCATCCACCACCACCACCACCACCATCCAAACACCGAAACACCGAATTCGGGCCGACTACACAACAACAGATCCCCTCACAAAAGTCAACTCTCCGACTCCTACAACAGAATGATAATGCCCGGATTTTTACTCTCCTTCTACTTCTGCCATAATATCCTTAGAAAACATCCGGGGAAAATAAAAAACAGAAGCAATTTTAAGTTTAAAATAATGCAGGAAATTCCTTGTAATTTTAAAATCTAAAATCGCCGACTTAAAATAAATCCCGTAGTTTGTTTAAGCTTCTACGAAAGAGTATCTACTGGCCATACTAAAATTATACAAGGGCACATTGTTTTAAACGATTTTGAACCACGAAAAAATTTAGATTTTAAAGTAAGATATGCCAGAAATGGACAGAATTAAATGCTGAAAGAGTCAATTATTATTTTATGGTCACTACTATTACTCTCGTTACAGGCAGGAGGATACAGCCAAAGACTGGTTTTGGCTTGTTATATAACTGTTCTAATTAAGGTAAAATTAAAAAAGACACGGGGATTGAATTCAATAGAATGTGTTTTCTTTTTAAATTTCAAATTTCAGGATTAATTATATTGAGGTATTTAAGACAACTGCAAGGATTTCCCCTACCTCAACTCAAATCTCGAAATAATCGATACTGATTGTCGAGATCTAGAAACCTGGTATTATGGAAATAACACAAGAGCATTGCAAAAATACCTCCAACATTTCTACCCCCGACAATTTCAAACAAAACTCTAAATTAGAGTAAAAGAAAGTTTGTCTCCCTAAGACTGCTCCTGGACAATCAAAATAATGTATATAATTTTTACTTAAGTTCTTAAGTAAAACCTGTATAGATTCACTTAATTAGTTCACAATTTTACTAGATTGCCTGCGGTTTTTGTTAGTTTTAGTATTCCTCAGTTTGGTTTGGCCATTACCAGAAACTTAAAAAAATACTGGCCTATTTAGCATAAGTCCTATGGAAAAAACAAACATGAATTGAATAAGTAGATCATTTATATGTGTTATATGTGTACGGCCCCTATGAGTCAGGAAAGGGAAAGTCATTAGTCTAATGAAAACCGGAGGTGTTGATTCCAGCCCTACTTCCCATTTACACGTTCTTACGAAATGGGAATAAATCATGACCGAAATACGTCGTATTTGTACTTTTACAGTTTTGTGCAAAGTCCACAAAATTTCTAAAAAAAAATTACACAGGATTTTGATTTATACGGTTTAGTTCTGTATCGATCAATAGATCCACGTTTTTTAATAAAAAAAATTCTTTTTAAAGATTCCTTGTTTTCAACTTTCGAATGGAACTAACTGTAATTCACGATAAAACGGGTATCTCTGCTCAGAAACTTGATTAAAATACAAAATGGTCAATACTTTTCAAAGCAAAACCATCCAAAATAGCTGCTCAAACCATAAATTACAATTCAAACAGTTAAAAATCCCCAAATTGAAATTAACTTTTCCAATCCCAATCCGAATCAGATAAAATCAGTTCCAACTCCCAGTTACCTCAGAGTCGGTTAAAAACGGGTCGGCTCTGTAACATCTGGGCAATTATCATATTAAAGTCACCCGGTCGGGTTTTTTTGGTCTTATCTCTCTGATCCACAACACAGAAGAACAAAGGATGAGTTTGGAACCCAGGAATTAAAAACATGAAACGAAAGCACTATATATAGGAGAGGTTTATTATTTAGAATTATCAGGTGATCGGATCAGTTAGCCCAGCATGTTACATGTTCGCACACATTATGTCCGCTTTCTCTGATGATCGGAATCACGAACCCTTTCCCTTTGTTACTTTTATTCATGGATTAAAACGTGAAGTACATAGTACACCCCACGGCCTTAGTAATATGTTATTATTCAGCAAAAACAAATCTCTATTCATAAGTTACAGTGTATCATTCATGTCATAAGGTAGGAATAAAAAACATCTCTTTGTTTGAAAGATAAGTTAATTAAAAATTAAATTACTTGATATCCAGAAGTTAATTAGATCTTTAGTGGTGATTTAAATGTCTTGTGGTGGGGTTGCTTTAGACTGCAAACGAGAAATACATCATCCCTGCCCTGACTTAAATCGTAGGCTCTGTATTTTTTATAATAATTGCTAAAAGCAGTAAATTTCCAGAATCATCAATCTCACCAAAAACACTCCTCTGGCATTTCAGGAACAATGTCACCCCGAAATAAGTCCCCACCTATTTAAAACTGATCCACCTTCCCTTGTTTAAAGATTTACATTATTAATATTATTATCCATGTACTGTTATCCCTTGGGACCGTCCGTTTCTTATTGGATTATAAGTTGAGGTAAATGGCAAATGCATCCTTGTTATCGTCATATAAAATATAAAATATTAGAAATAATCGAAGCTGCTACTGTTGACTCTGAATTCGTAGAAATAGGATGAACTTGTTGGATCTAATCCATTGAGCATTTGGTCAGAAAGGGTGCGGTTGTTTTGGGTCTCTCCGAACTTGTTAATTGCTAACGAGGAGGACGAGTCAGTGATGAATTTATTATTTATTATCTGCCCCAACTCAATATTAAGGATTAGACTTAAAGGGTTTCCTTAGCCCATAACACCACCTGTTCACAATACAATCCCCTTCCGAAGTTCCAAAGGGAAAGTACATTTAAAGGGCTTGGAAATGGCATTATTCGGATATAATATAAATCTATTAGAGTCCCTATAATGGACTCTATAAATAGATTCTTCTGATCAAGCCGGACTTTACCGGCTCAAAAATATCCATCTCAAAATACCACCCGGGCAAAAATCCTCGACTTTGAAAAGATTTCCGAGTCAATATTTAAAAAATTAAGTAGAATTGGCATGACCTTGGGTCAATTTTTTAAACCTTGGTTAATTTAAATTTTAAGACATCATATAGGTCATTATGCATGGATGTATATGTATGTTCACTACTGCCTAAAGTTACGATGCTATAAATTACTTTGTGGTTCAAGGGCTGGTCTTGATAACAAACTCTTGTTCAAAAAATTAATTCAAACTTATAATTCTCTCGACAAACTTCTTGGATATGTTAATCACAATCAGGAGCGGAATTCAGAGCAGGGGTTAAAAAGTTTAACCCTGTGTTGAGGCAAGGGTAAAAATCGGGTTACCCGACCCTCTGAATTCCGCTCCAGTACTCAGAAAGATGAAAAAAAGTACATTAACAAAGGTTAAAGAACAATCAAACAAGTCAATTTACATGACTAACAAGGGAGGTGACACAGAGACAAAGCCCCGATTGACTTCATTTTTTGTGGTGAATCTGCAGCTCATACGAACGGTAATGACGAAAAAATTAGCGGTCCAATTTTATGTTTGCTAGGTTTAAAAAATTGCTAAACAATGTACACGCAAATAAAGAGAGGAAATGACAAATGAAGTGTATAAAAAAATCAAATAGAAAATTAGGAAAAAGAAAATCAAAATATTTCGCCATAATTCGCTAGGGTTGTTGAGAAATCGGGGTGGGAAGTGGGTGTGGTGGATAAGAGGTTAAGAGAGCGAGAAAACTCGACTTCTTCAGCTTACGACTTTTCGCTCGCTCGCTCTCTTAACCTCTTATCCCCCGCACCCATTTTCCCTCACTTGTCACCCTGATTTCTCAACAACCCTTGCGAATTATGGCGAGATATTCTGATTTTCTTTTTCCTAATTTTCTTCTTGATTTTTCTCGCTCGCTCTCTTAACCTCTCACCTCCCGCGCCCATCCCCCCCCCCCCTGATTTCGCAACAACCCTTGCGAATTATGGCGAGATATTTAGATTTTCTTTTAACACTCCTTTGGGTTGTTTTTTTAATCCTCACCAAAATATTTAAGACAATCGGAGATTTGACTCTGTAGTATCTCCCTTGTAATAAGTACCTATTATTGTAAACTGGAAAAGGAGTGTTTATACTGCAAACATTCCAGGTGGTATCTCAGATACAACAAGCTTTCAAAGGGGAACGGAATTTAAAAAATCAAAATATCTAAAAAAGAAATCTAAAAGAATGAAAATTAATTTTTGCAAAATTTTGAAACTTCAAAAGTCATCTTCAATAAACTCAAAGAAAGGGGATGAAAAGTCAAAAAATGCTCTGAAAGAAACACTCCAGATGGATTACAATTTCTACTGTCATTAATCTGCCTCTAGAATCAGAGACAGAGAAGAACGGTAAACAAATACACAGCAGGGGACCGTCACGGATCCAATTGAATCAAAAAGTCGGGTAGTTCGACTGTTGACTGTCCCTATATAAACTATAACCTAAAAGTAGGTACTTGAGTCAGAGGAGATATCTATTATACTTATATCCGAAATTTAAGTCCGTCCGTCTGTCCGTCCCTTTTGTCCGGACTCAAGTGGCCTAACAAAAGGGAGATGATATGGGACTCGGGTGTAAACATTTAAAAATCTGGAGGGCCCTTGAGGATCCATTAATCCCTTTGAGGGAAATAAAACACTCCATATGAGCCAACTCACAATTATTTCTGTATTTAGCATTTTGTCTAATCTTTTTTTATCAAATCTGAACCGTACTATCTGGTCAAGTTTGTTGAAAAAAACAAATGGCAAGATTCACTATAAGGACACAAAGGCTGGAAAAAAAATTCTGGACTTCTTGGTCTAATTATTTGTAATAGATAATAAAATATATGGACTTGGATGAAGTTGTACGCAAAAGTTACATGATACTCTTCTAAAAAAAATTGGGAAAATTGATATTTTTCTGCAGAAACTCAGAATTTTCTTTGCAAGACATCCCCAGATTTTTCGATTTCAGATCAGAAAATATTGAGGGAAATCACAGCTCAATTTACATACAGGGCTAAAGGTTAAAGTCTCTAGTTTTATTTCATAATTTTTTATGGAGATCATCCAGCCAGTAGTACTCATCCCAGTAAATTACCCACCATATGACGAATAAAAATATTGAATATAAGGGATGACAAGAATCGTTTATTTTATTGCCGTCCTCAGTCCTCATCAATGGATTGGCTATGACAATGGGATGGACATTTTTATTATTTTGCTTTTTAGGAATCAGGCGAGATGATTTATGGGATTAGATCTTTTCAAAGGACGTTAGACACCCCTTGAATCAGTATTTTGCGCAGGGAGGATTTCAAATTAGATACAAGAGATATACATAGCATCCTGATGATTTTGACTAAATAAATTAGGAGATAGGATAGTTATGAATTAATGTGAGATCTGTTATCTCTCTGCCTCATCTATCTCTTCAGTATTTGTGACGAGGGGAACGGGTAATATTTTTGATGTACTCAGGGACTCGTGAAATTCGTTTCACTGTTGACACTCTTCCCTTCTGTCAACAATTCATCCAATTTGTCAAGTGCTCTTTTTCAGGATTTTTCAATCTCGATTCTTGATCTCGATTTTTTGATAATTGTTTGTTTCGAAAATTAGAAATAAATAGAGACGGAGAAGTGAAAGGGAACTTGCTCTGAAATCGAGAGTCAATTTTTAAAATACTGTGTTTATTTCTATATAAACAGTACCCCCGGTTATGGATTTTTTTAGTGTACAAAAAAGTGGAGATTTATTTCGGGGTGGGGTTTTATTTAGGGGGTATATTTTATATGACGAAGAGGATTAGAATTGACAGCGAGTTTAAAAACTCCAATTTTTTATCGATTTATTCTTTGGTGTTTGAATAAAGTTTTATGGAAATCATAGAACTTTTTAATCAAATCACGTATTAATTGCGTGATAAACAACCAATTTTTGGTGAGGTTCTATTGAGATAATTACAGTATTTCAAATAGTGCCTAAATCATAACTTAGAATTTCCATTTCAATATTTTAAAATGTCTAAAAAAACGTATTTCAAACTCGTGCAGAATGCAACCCAGCCCATTCCAAATTCTAATATATTATTCTTTTCAATCCTTATCCAATAAACCGTCTTGTTTGTAGACTAAAAAGCACTAAAAACAGATTGGATACGAATACTTTTGAGGTTATTAAATATTTATTAAATATAGGTTAGTAAATATTCATAAAGATTCTTTTGTGAAAGGAAAAGGGGGCTGGTCTGGTCGGTTGGTCAGCCAAGTTTTTTTTTACATTTTTTTTGTACGTGAATTGACCATGTGCTTGTCGATATGCAAAAATATCAACCCTTTTACAAAATTAAATTTTAATTATTAATCGCCTTTAAGTACATTATTTGTAAGGAATAATTAAAATAAGAGTCAAAAGATGAGTTGTTCGCTAATTCGGATCGTACTTAAAATCATCCAGTTCGAAATTCTGGGATATGAATATTTAAACTTTTAATTACAATATGAGTACCACTGGGTGGGGACTTATTTCGGAGTATGGAATGCGAAACGCTAGAAAACGAAGAACAAAATTCATTTTAGTTAAAATACACATTTTAACATTTTTAACATAAGTCCTCCTCATAGCGAGTCGAAACAATAAATTAAACTGAAGGTAAACAAAAGCTTTTAAAAAATTGGAAGGTAAAGGGCTTGTGAAAAGGTGGCACGCGACAGGCACGTGACTGAATTAGTCCGACCTGGTGAACAAGAACCCTTTGAGGTGGATTGATAGTTTGACGATCGGCATCATCATCACCTTTTCCCTCTACCCTAAACACCGGAATAAGTCCCCATGGGAAATTATTTTGTGCCTAACGATATGAAGAACTGGCTTGCACAATCTCGGTTTAACAAACCTCTAAATAATCTAAATAAATCCCCAACAGTTTATGGGGTTTAAAGGAACAGAACAGATACCCCGAAATAACCTGTTCAAAAATGAATACCTCATACTTTAAATTGAGAAATGAACAGGAATCTGTTTCGGAATTGTTGAATCGGGAACATATTATTGAACATATTACAGAATGCCATGAAAAATGCCAAAAAATACATCGAAAAACAGTAATAATTTCGAGTCTTTTGAAAGTTTACACTGAAATTCCTGACGTCTAAAAAAAAATACATCCCGAAATAGATGATTTCCACGTTGCATAACAGTCTAGAGAATAAGAGAAATGGTGTATTATTCAGAGAGGGGGGGGGGGGTCTTATTTTAGTTATTACGGTAAAGAGGCTTTAAACCGAGAGCTTATGCAAATGTTTAGTTACTATTAGTACTTCTTAATAATAACATTTTGTCAGATTGTGTGAACTAGCATGAGCTTAGCATTACAACCTTACAAATGGGTCAGAAAAAAAAACGGATTGTTGTTCAAAGGCAAGGACAATGGACAATCGACCGGGCACACTTTCAGGACTTGGCTTATGCTTGTGAAACATGATAAAAATAATATAGCTTCCCGAGCTTAATATCTTCCTTGGCTTATTAACCATTATTATTCTAATTCCTCTGATGGAAATGCAGACTTGTGGATTTGTTGTTTGAATGGAGGCACGTGTTGAGACGGAAGTGCGGTCTAATCCCCGGATTCCGGTTCTAATCCAAAGTAAATTAGGGAGGACGGACGGGAACCCCTTCGGGTTTCATTAGTTTATGAAGGGTTGACATTCTGAGGCAACAATTGGCACTCCATTGATTTACACGGGGTGGACTTGCATGGTTGGGCTATTAAGGTGATTTTTATGGAAAAATTGGAGAATATACGATATTTTACCTTAATCTATGATTAAAGCTGACAGAGGAGTTAATTTTAAGAATCTATGATAGGATTTATTTAGGGTGGTTGGTTATTTCGGTGAAAGTTATTTTTAAGCCATTTTAGAGGAGGATTCTTAAGGACTCTAGAATTGTGATTTTTGGTGACTTTCATCCAAAAGAATTGTGGTTTTAACCTCTTATATACAGCTAATAAATTACTTTTTACTATAATGTAGTGCCATACTCTTATTATAATTGGCACTCCATATTGATTTACACGGGATGGACTTGCAAGGTTGGGCTATTAAGGTGATTTTTTACGGAAAAATTGGAGAATATACAATATTTTACTTTAATCTATGATTAAAGCTGACGGAGAAGTTAATTTTAAGAAACTAGGATGATGGGATTTATTTAGGGTGGGAGGTTATTTGGGTGAAAGTTATTTTTAAGCCATTTTAGAGGAGGATTCTTAAGGACTCTAGAATTGTGATTTTTGGTGACTTTCATCCAAAAGAATTGTGGTTTTAACCTCTTATATACCGTTTATAAATTACTTTTTACTAAAATTTAGTGCCATACTCTTATTATAATTGGCACTCCATATTGATTTACACGGGGTGGACTTGCTAGGTTGGGCAATTAAGGTGATTTTTTATGGAAAAATTGGAGAATATACAATATTTTACTTTAATCTATGATCAAAGCTGACGGAGAAGTTAATTTTAAAAATCTAGGATGATGGGATTTATTTAGGGTGGGAGGTTATTCCGGTGAAAGTTATTTTTAAGCCATTTTAGAGGAGGATTCTAGGACTCTAGAATTGTGATTTCTGGTAGCATTGACTTTCATCCAAAATATCTGGTTTTAACCTCTTATATACCGCTAATAAATTACTTTTTACTATAATGTAGTGCCATACTCTTATTAAGGAAGCTAAAATGTGGTAACCAGGAGGTTAAAGCCCAAAATCGGCGTTGTTGTGAATGGATTTGACGAGATTTTGAAATCCCGATAGAACAACGCTTTCACCTCCTTAACTTTCGTTCATTCTTGTCCCAGTTTTCTGAATTTTTTTCCTCTTTAGAGATTTATTTTCAAGGATTGTGAAAGTGGCAAAAAGCAAATCTCATAAATCTTAAGTAAGTAAATACTGGAAAAAACAAAACTGAGGGAACAAAGGGAAGAAGAGTCAGTTGGGAACTGTTTCTGTTTCCCTGACCTAATTTTCTAGAAAATCCGCAGAGTTCCCAACACCCACGGGTAAATTATGGGCTACAAAGTAAAGTGGTTCATTTTTGTGAAATATTCTTGAGTTCCAAAGAAAGCAGAATGTTTTTTTTGAGTTTTTACTTGATTTATTTTGAAAACTCGTCTATGTTTATTTAACCAAAATATCTTTGACTTTTTCGACTGGACATTTTTATGATAAAAATTGTTGAATAGATGTGACAGTTCACCGCGCTAATTAAATGCTCATTTAAGCTCCTCGAAATAAGTCCCCACCGTATGATCAATGACGATCGTGGTAAGCTAAATTTTAAACCCCAACCTCCCTTTTCAGACGGAGTAACTCCCCTGGACTTAAATCATCAGTCACAGCTCTCCAGTCTGCATCTATTGCAAAAATTAATCCAAAAAATTCACAATAAAATAAAATTTTCATAATTTCGCATAATTCCAATCCAAAATTCAGTAAAAAATAGGCTGTAAAAACCTACACTAAAAAATACCCAAAAATCAAGAAGTTAAACTCCAAATTATAATTCCCATAAGCCCTCTCCTCCCCCCGTATTTCTAAAAAAGGGTATTCTAACGTTAAAGAACCCTTCAGGACTCTCCAAATCCAGACTACCGTTGCATTAAAGCACGTAAATAGTAGAAAATAATAATATTACAAGAACCCTAATAGAAATTCGAAATATAAGAGGATATATTATATTATATTATATAGAAAAGTTATAATTATATAGAGAGATGTTATATGTAGAAGACAAATGAAGGAGAAATTGAATCTGAATTCCTCAGAGATTTCTAGACAAATTTCATCCCTTTCCACAAGGAAGAAATAAAAATTCCCTCAATGGATTTAATAACCAACTACGGCTTTACTTTTACTTTAGCTTTACCCTACTCGATTTTTTTTGTATTAAATCATCAAAAGAAATGTGCGAGTTCGTGTGCTTTTTGGCTTTTTGACACTGGATCTCCCTCAAAAGATTCCAATTTCCTGTAAGACAAGCCCTGATTTTTGAAAATTAAAATTTCCAAGTTTTTAATACAATTTCGTAACGTTTGTGATCAATCTGTAGTAGATTAATAAAAAATTAAAAGTTAGCTAAAGATTGACTTTGGCTTATTGGTCCCTGCTAAAAAATCGGTGCATTTTTTGAATTTTTTCGGGCCATGTGAATTTTTCGGTTGTGGAGCTACAAATGAAGGAAATTCAATATAAAATTTTCTGCTAATTTTCTTCAAATTTTCAAAAGATCTTTGAACATATATAATGTCCGTCTCAACTCCCGAAAAAATTTTACTCCAAGGGATTTATTTCCCAGCTTCATTTCCGTAAACTAAAGAACGAAAAAAAAATCTCATGATTCCTCTGAGAGATGAAGAGGAAAAAAAAATCATAAATGTAGTCCTTAATATCTTTCCATATATCAAGAACCCTAAACTAGAATTCGTAACTCAGAATCCTCGTACTGTAGGGATTCCTTATGTTCCTAGATTTTTTTAACCAATTGAACCCTCAAGGATTCCCCCAAATTATTTCGCATATTTCTAGATAAAAAAAGATCCCTAAAGCCCTTCCTAAAGTAAAGACAAGGGAAGATGAATAAAATAAGCTGACAGAAGAAGTATAAAAAAAATCGGGTGGAGTAATGAAATTAGTTTCGATTTCATTGAAGAAATATGCTTTTCATAACTGAGCCCCTCTAGCTTCCAGCTAAAATCATCTAAAATCATCAAAAAAGATGGAAAGGGGTGAGTTGTTTTATTCAGGAGCGGGTATTACGCTACCCGGTTCGTGAATTTCTATGAAATCCGGGGGCGGAACCGGGTATAAATGTAAAAACTGAATAAATACCCGGGGTTATTATTAGTTTTATATATAAAAACGTCTGTACTCTATTTTTTAAGACATTTTTAAGAGTGGTTGGGGTTTTATTTCGGGGTCGGCTCGTGCTAAAACAGTCATATGCGTATCAAGCCGATTTTAAGTTTTAATTAATTTTCTTAAATTCAGACAGTTTTAAAATATCTAGACTTTTCTAAATCTTAAGTTCTAACAAATTCTGACAATCTTTACTTTACATTTTTCGATGGAACTACAATCATTCCTAATTTTTCATCAATCAAGACTCGAATTAATTCCTCAAAATTAAGCTTTCCAACTAGAGAAAAACGTCAATTTCACTAAACCGTACAATTGAACAGGTAACCTAGTTTATTCCGGGTGGGGAACTTAATTAAGTATTTACATTATATTCTACCCTCCCCGGATTCGGGGATTTAAGCCCATTGTCTTTGTATTGTGAGAGGGCGGACTTGTTGGGCCTATTTATTTATGTACCTAAATTTGGACATTTGGAGAAAGGGGTGGTGGTGGTGGTGCAGTTGTTTGTCTGCCCGTATGGTCGGTGACTGACTGCCTGATTATTATGACTTCAGTTCGGAACCCAGATGGGATTACAACTTAGAACCCGATATTTTTACATGATACGAGCATATCATCATCATCATCATCCTCGTGAATCTACTCATTGTTGTCAGACAAGAGAGGTCTGCCTTTAACTGTTTTGGCCAGAACCGGTAGTCCATGTGTCCATGATTTCGCTATTGGCTAATGGATTTGGAATTATCGGGATGTTGGCTTATATTCCGTATATCATGTCCATAAATTTCAATCTCCATAATGACACCGGCCTATATGTCCCTCTCGGTTTTGATATGAAAAGGGTACGGGACTTTTACACTGGTTCCGTACCACTAACCAGTACCACCACCGAATAATAGAACACCCATCGCATTACCAGTTCATTCAGGATTAAGGGCCACTATTTCCACCCGACCTTTACAGGTTTCTGTTATTCGGGTAGTAGGATTGCTGGTAGGAGGACGAGGTTTTAAAGTTTAATAAGTCCCGAGGGGCCTTGGACTTAGGATCTGAAGATTGGGATTATTTTTGCAAAGTTTTGGGAAATACATTTTGGATCGGGTTTTTAGAGCAGGTTCATTAAGAAAAGGTTGAGTTACCAGACTTATAGTGATAATTTAATTAATTGGAAGCGTGAGAGTTATTTGACAAAGTTTCAAAATTGTGACAGTTTCGAAAGAGTACTCGAAAGCGATCAATCTGTCTGGGTTGATATGAAATTTACAATGTGACCATAAATCGACAACGACGTGAGTTTAAAATCTAGAACCAATAAAACACAGACTTGCATCGGGAGTTGAAAATCAGGGTTTTTCAGTGATGATAAATACGTTAATTACAAATGAGACGATTTCTAAATCCGAAATTTTAAGTGGTGAGTTAATTTGAACAGTTTTGGTTTCTGTTTCAAATCAGTCAAAATGGGGGTCAATAAATTGCGATTTTATGTTTTAGGAGAAGTCATCCTAAGTATTGTTTTTGTTTTTGTTTTTGCAGCAACAATTCCGCGTTGTGCCGGTTGTGAAGGGATGATCCTGGATCGGTTTATATTAAAAGTGGTGGACCGGACCTGGCATTCCCGCTGCCTCAAATGTTCCGACTGTGAATCCACGTTAGCTGACAAGTGCTTTCTCAAAAATGGACAAGTCTTCTGCAAAGAGGATTTCTTCAGGTAAACAATTCCACTTCCGCTCCCCAATTAACACACATTAGGTTAATTGACAATAGCAGAAGCTTAAACTCCCATTAAATTCACATAATTGTCGGTTTTAATAGTTTTGCATTTGGATTGTACTCTGAACCTCTTACCTTAAATCACGGGTTCGTGTTTTTAACCTGTATTACAGATTCCGTACATATTTGATTCTCACTTAATTGACAATAGTTTAAACAATAAATTGTAACTTGTGTGCGGATCTCATCGAAGTTCTGATTTCTATTTCCTGACCGAACTTAAGTTACTAAATTGTGCTTGAAATTAATGACCCTTTTGACCTTCAACTCAACTAAAACCCTTAAAATTGACCCTAAAGCCTGAAAATGAGCTTAAATGTGGTGTCGCTATGTGCGGATCTCATTGAAGTTCTAATTTCTCTGACCGAACTTAAGTTACGATTGTGATTGAGATTAATGACCCCTTTGACCTTCAACTCAACTAAAACGCTTAAAATTGACCCTAAAACCTGTAAATGGCCTCAAATGTGGTGTCGCTATGTGCGGATCTCATTGAAGTTCTAATTTCTCTGACCGAACTTAAGTTACGATTGTGATTGAGATTAATGATCCCTTTGACCTTCAACTCAACTAAAACGCTTAAAATTGACCTTAAAACCTGAAAATGACCTTAAATGTGGTGTCGCTATGTGTGGATCTCATTGAAGTTCTGATTAAACAGAAGGTTTGGAACGCGGTGTGCGGGTTGTGAACAAGGGATCCCTCCGTCTCAAGTGGTGCGACGGGCTCAAGACAACGTGTACCACCTCCAATGCTTCGTGTGCATCCTCTGCAGTCGACAGCTGAACACGGGCGACGAGTTCTACTTGATGGAAGACCGGAAGTTAGTCTGCAAACCCGACTACGAAGCGGCCAAATCCAAAGGTCAGCTCTCTGCTAGTTTAGGTTCGACAGATAACTAATTGATTATACTACTTACATTTACCTTTCCCAATAAGAATTTATGTATAGAGGCTGAGACTTTAGTTCGGGACAAGGGAAAGATCATAGGCAAAACTCCAAAGTGGGTCTGATACATGGATACATGAAATAGATGCTGGTGGGGGTTTATTTTATCAAATCCCATGAAAATGAGTTGGGGAACTATTTCGGGGTGACTAGTTATTCTGGGGATGTATTTTTAGCATTTGAAATAGTATGCTTTTTAGGTAAAAATGCAATATTTCGTGTAAGTATGGATGTGGGGTAATTATTTCGGTTGGACCTATTTCGGGAAAAAACCTGCAGTTTCATCAGCCAATCTTTGATAAATTTTGAGAATTATTACAATTTTGCAACTTTTTAAAAGCACGAAGCTGACATGGAAAACTATAACGCTCAGAAAATATGTTGCATCGCAAGGTTATGTTTACGTTTCTTCTTAATTGTTTTTCAAGAAAATGTGAAGATCTGAATTTGTTTTTAATTTCTATTTTAGAGGTTTTTAGGCTCATAAATGTAAAAATTCGATTTTTAAAAGCATTTTTTTAATCGGGATTTTTAAATCAAAACGAATCGTAATGATAGGACTACAAACAGCCTTCTTGAATCCACTTGTCCCGAACTTGTGTCAGGGTCTCTATACAAGTTGTGGCTTCATTGTGTTGTGAATTATTTGTGGTTTAGCCTCGAAATTTATGTATATTTCATTTTGTTTTACACAAAAAGTAGCAGAAGCGAACGGGTGTACGGACTCGGGTGGAGACACGCCGAACAAACGACCAAGGACGACGATAACGGCGAAGCAGTTGGAAACGCTGAAAAGCGCCTACAACGCCAGCCCCAAACCCGCCCGTCACGTCCGCGAACAATTGTCTCAAGACACCGGCCTTGACATGAGGGTTGTCCAAGTTTGGTTTCAAAATCGGTACGGTTCTTTATTGACATTTCTTAGCTTCTTTACTTTGCTAACTTTCGCTTTGCCATCATTATTATTCCAAAAGCATTCGGTCACATTCAGGAAGTTCTTGGTTCTAGACAGAAAAATTCCGAACTTTGTGTTCTGGAGTTGAGGTCGTTCGCCCTGTGTATATCGGGGCTATTCACAAATTTAGGACACATTTTCTATCTATAATACGAGATAAAGCTCCTTAAATAAGTCCCCAGCACCCTAAATAATTCCCCACTCGTTTCTTGTACACGGACATAGGAGCGAGAACAACTCGCATTAGAGGCATATTGTGAAATTAAAACAGTTCGAAATGCCCCCGAAATAAGTCCCCACTTCCTTAGTTCATGAAACATAACCTTCCACCGGAAACTTAAGGATTTTTTTAAAGCTGGTGAAATGCTGAAAAATTAGGACGTTAACAATAGGTATTTTAAAGGCAGTCGGCAGTCTGGAGTTTCTTACAAATCCCTCTAAATAAGCCTCTATTCTTCAAAGTCACAAAACCATACCCTCCATGGGGACTTATTTAGGGATTTTTGTTCTGGAAAGGCTGGATAAATGTCGAGGAGTAGAAGGCCGTAAAGTAGTGAGTTGGGCACGTAAAGTTCCGTCCCTTGGGAGATGACATGAGTTGGCTGACATGAGAACGTAATTCCCCAGACGCAAGGACACTCTCACTGACTGACTGACATAATAGACTAAAGGCCATAAACTCGGCAGATACTCCCTATATAAACTTATAAACTATAAACAGAGATACAATATTTTTATTATACAGAAAATATAATCTACTTTTATATTATATGGTTAGATGGGAACTAGCCTTCTTAATGGTTCAATTAATCACTTGAGCTTTTAACAACCGGAGAGAGAGAGAAAGCAACCAGAAAACGGTATTAGTAACGGTATGAACAACTGCTGACTCTAGGAACGATGGGGTATACATTACCATGATGATCGTAGCAAATTGAATACATTTTTAACCCAACAAATCGTATTATATAACCTCTTTAAAATCGGTAGTAATTAAAGGGTAAAAATCATGAAAATTTTCAAAAATTGATAAATTTTCTAACTTCTAAATACTAGTGATGGGTACTAGAACTAGAACTAGAACTAAAATGCCTTTTAGTTCTAGTTTTTTGACGGTACTAGAACAAGAGCTAACAGAAACCAGAACTACTAAAATACTAGAACTAGAACTAAAAGTAATCTCAGAACTGGAACTGGAACTACCAGAACTGGTTCTGTATTTAGCAAATACAGAATGCATTTTCATAGATTCCCAATGGACCTACAAAATTAGTTGGGATGTATTTCGGGGTGGGATACTATTCCGGGGGGCTTGTTTTTAATGACAATCAGAACAAGATATTATTTTCGTAATTAAGGGTGGGGATATATTTCAGGAAGGGGGGTGGGGTATTTTTAGAAATTTTGTAGTTTTATTATTACGATCTTTGCCCAACCAACAAAAAATACAAATAAAGAAAGAGAGGAAACCTCGAAGAGTGAAAGTGAAAGACATAAATGAAACAACCTGACTGTTGATTCACAACAAATGAACAAACAATTGAAGACAGACGGATTGTTTGATTCCACTATTTACTCATCATCAACATTTGACATTACTCTACAAAATAAAAGCTTTGTTGGGTCTCGTCTAACCCCAATAATTAAATTACGCCCCCCTGGGCTCTTATTACGGAGTGAGGAAGGGGTTTAACT
This sequence comes from Desoria tigrina, assembly GCA_906901685.1. NCBI lineage: Eukaryota > Metazoa > Arthropoda > Collembola > Entomobryomorpha > Isotomidae > Desoria > Desoria tigrina. Next base: position 6,480,721 of record CAJQTU010000008.1, on the reverse strand, counting down.
GGATCTCGTATTAAAATTAATATAAAAATTTTAATTCCATTTTAATTGCGCACATTAACTATCAATACCTTTTTCTCAATGTGAGTCTGCTGGAACAGGAGAGTTTTATAATTTATACCGGGTAGTGGGGCGAATTATACCGGGGGAGGTGTAATTTTGTATATTTTCGATTAAATACTTCGGGGCCTATGATGTGTTGACGTGGAGGTCTTCTCTCAATTTGAACGCATTTGAGGTGAAGTACTCTAGAAGCAAATGCATTGTTCATGTCCAAGAAATGTCTTAGCGAAATCAACCAAAATTTCATAAAAATCTCAAATAATGTGTCAAAAAGCGACAGAAAATTCGAGTTTCTTGAATATGAATCCGCCTGTTTGGGTTATCTCTGGTAAAAGCAATCCTCCGGTAATAAACCCCCACCTCTACTCAACGTAATAAAAATTGTCATAATGTTCAACAGGATCTATCAATCGATTTTATTAAACAAAATTTGTAGAAATCTTGAAAACAGGCTTAAAAGCTCAAAAACCTAGGTTTCCCAACCTTGTTTCCCATTTAATATTTTATGACGGGAAGATAGAAGGAAGGGTACTTTGGGCACTTTGGTACAGGTTAGGTATTCATGAGGTCCTTATATCATACGAGCCTCTGCTCTGCCAGTAATTTAGAACTACTCTGTAAATCCTTAATATTTTTGATATTCTAGTCCAATGTGCTCCTCTATAGTTGAGATTTAAAGTTAGGGAGAGATATTCAAGTTATACATTAGCATTCAATTTCCAGAGAGTGAATTCCCATGCCTTGAGGAACAATTTTCTCGAGTCTAGAAAACTAGAAACGAGAACTTTGTTCAGGATTTACATAAAATGTGTAAATGGCGAAATCCTCCCGAACTTTACATTTAAAGCTACAGGGAACTTGGCTTATTCCGAACTTTTTGGAACTAGTTCGGATTCGGAAAGTTTTAGACGAGGTATATAGCTGATAGTAATAATAGAATAGTTTGATGGCATGGAATTTCCGGAACTATTTGCTCAAGAAATGGAGGTTCCTCGGCTAGGACCGATTTGCATTTCCAATTTAAATCCACGGAAGTTTCTGCCGTTTTAGCTTTTAGCTTCCTCCGTCCACTCTTTCGAAACAAGTACAAATATTTGAATTGGATCTCGATTCCGAAATTTAGTTTCAAAACTAACAATAAGAAAGATCGGCCATGGATTAAGTACATTTTGTAGGATACAGTGCACTTCCGGTATAATTCAGTTAGGATATTTGGTGGGTTTGGTAGAAGTTTCATACATTTTTTGATAAATTGTAATGGATGAGCCTTTCTTGTCTGTATTGATGGGGTGGGGAGTTATTTGAACAAGTCCGATATGAAGGAGGGGCATTTATTCAGGGTCATTTCAGGGGTATCTTTTTCATTAAAAATCCTGAACGACAAAAAAATCAAAGCTCAGGACCAGAAGCTTTTGGCCTGAACTAAAATGAAAATTAATTTATAGTTAGATTAGACCAAATCGTATGAAAAAGCTGCATTTTATATGCTTTGTTTTTAAGCATAATTTTGAGTGGCTGTTATCGAATAAATTATTTTTTCAAATACCAAATCGGGGGTGGATTTCAAGAGTTAACTGTACAAATTCAAGGATCCGTAGATTGTAAGGACGAATAGGAGTTTGTTTTCCATAGACTTTTAATATGTGGATTTAGAGGAATGATATTGAAGTCCGTCATCGCATGAGTAGATACTCCCACATATCCTTACTATTTACCAACTCCAGGGGGAAGATGTACTTGTTTGTAACCAGGCTTATTACTTGGATACTTACTTTGAGGCCGATCTTACGTATCTATTTACAATAGCCTCAAATTTAAGATCAGCCAAGAGTGACAACGGCTCAAATGTAATATTGTTACTTCACGTTCATACAACTTGATATGGATTTTAGGACGTTTGGCACGGCCTGGAAAATATTTAGTAATTATTTTTGGAGTTTTTAGCCTGTTTTTACTGAATTTGGAGTCGATCTGTTATAGAATATTTATTATATCAGCAGCCTTAAATACTAAACAACCCGTAAGTACTGAAGTTTAGTAAGTTCTGATTCCAAAGAAAGTTAATGTATTTTAATCCTCAAAATGTAGGTTTGAACAGTTTAAAAGTGAAAGGTTGGAGAGTGAGAGTTATTCCGGGGATGGGGACTTAATTAAGTAAATATACTCTCTTGTTCAAATAAAGTTCTTGTTTAAAGGGAAGCTACTATTTGGAAGCTCAGAATCTGGACTCTTTCATATTGGGGAATTATTCCGGGGATGGGGACTTAATTAAGTAAATATACTCTCTTGTTGAATAAAGTTTAAAGGGAAGCTACTATTTGGAAGCTCAGAATCTGGATTGTTTCATATTGGGGAATTATTCCGGCGTGGGGACTTATTTAAGCTCTTATAGGTTAGGTAGGACTTATTAGTTCTAGGACATTTCACGAGAATAGTTATTGAAGTACGGGAACAGAAATGAGAGAGAAAGATCCATCTTATTTTTGGTTTGTAGCTAAGAAACCATAAAGTTCCTTCACCAATCCCACCGATTCTTTTCAGAGCTTTTGGGTCGCCCTCCCCGAATCCGGGCATTTTACACGAGGGGGCAAAATACAGAACCGGGTATTATCTCTTATCCTCTTCCTATAGCAGAACCTAAAGATACGAGTCAAACTACAGAACAGTCAACAGACTCAAATTCAACTCCCTGTTTTTGGGAAAGATCAGAGCTTGGAACCCTCTCGCCCCTTCTCTTCAGGGGGGCTATCCATTTATTTCAAAAAATTGAATTTTTTTCTAAAACCGAGCCTGTTTTAGAAATTGTTTAATGCTATCTCACTTTTAAAATCCTAAAATTAGGGTTTAAAACAACAATAAATTCGTTTTAAAATGAAGTTATCTAAAGCATTTAATTTTCAATTCAATTAAAAAGTCTGCGTTTTTTGTGATAATAAGTTTTTAAGGAAATGAGAGCAGTTAAGAAGAATTTTGAGTATAAATCTTTTTGCTAATTTACGGTTGTATTTTGAATTTAAAACACTAATTAATTAAATCCATCGTTGTTTTGTGTGGTTGGGACCCTGATTTTTAAATGCTACGTGTTATTTACAGCTAATGATGATAATAATGGATCAAAAAATTAGTATGTTCACTAAATTTCGAACAAACAGTATGGACAGTCCTTAAGAATATTCCAAATTGTAGTCTTATTCTTTAGTCTCGGAATCTTTAGAAATAAAAGCCCACGTTTCCTTTTGTTAGAAAACATTCTTATTATTCCTCTTCCGAATTTATTCCCTGAGATGATGGAGTAGAAGGAGACAAAGTAGAGATCAATATCCTTTATTTTGTTTTTATTGTTTTGTTTTTCTCCTCTTCCTCGTTCTTTTAGCATCTTTTACTCTTTTAGCTTTCATTGTTATTTTCCTAGATGTTCGTGTTCTTATGGTTTTTGTGCATTGGAAATTGTTTTTGCTCAGCATTTTGCTATTATGATTATCATCATGGATAAAATGATGGTATAGGTATAAATTATTTGTCATCTGGTTATTTTTGTCGATGATTTTGTGTCGACAAACTAGGCGTCGATACAATCAGAAATAAAGATGGAGTTTGTTTTTGACAGTTTAGTTTGTGAATGCATATTATATTTGTTTAAAAATGATTGTTTTTATTTCAGGAGAGCGAAAGAGAAGAGGCTGAAAAAGGACGCGGGTCGGACCCGATGGGGTCAGTACTTCCGGTCCTTAAAGGGAGGCCGCTCCAGTGATAAGTCCGACATGATGAAAGACGTGGGTGATAAAAGTGACTCCGAATCCGGATTTAATCACAGTAAGTCCTTTAAATTTAACTTCAAACTCTTAAGTCTCTATGTTGTCGACGAAAAGTTGTCGGCAACAACATTGTGGATGGAAAATTGTCGACGACAAATTTCGAAAGTTCTTTTTTAACATTTTTGTAGAGTTTTGAATGTTTATTGCACAGTTTTTCACCTTTCCAATTTGAATTTTGTCGACAAAAATTGTCGATTTCTTTTCAATATTTAACCCCGATCCGGGGTTTAAAAGCATAAGTCTTAAAGTATAAATATAATTAAGACCCAGTTGAAGGAGAAATCAAAAGATTCATCAAGATTTTATGAAGAAAATTTCAGCAAAACTCTGGGATATGAACTTGGAAAGCCCGAATGGTCTTTGGGACTATTAGGGCCTCGAGTTGCCCATTTCGGACGGTCGGATGGGGTTTTTATTGCATCAAAGAAGGATTTATTTCAGAAACTGCGGCTTATATTCCAGGTTTAGGAGGATGCGGATTGTAAAGCGGGACTTAAGAGAGTTTCTGAGAATAGACCATAGCAGTTATAGCTTCTAGACTGTATTTAAGAGAAGGTAGTGGATTATAGGCTCTTTCCTAATAGTCCTCGTAAACTTTTATTCATTTCACTTTACCTTCAAACTTCAACCTCACTTTAGCTGCAGTCTGGCTTCACCCTAACCCCACCGAAAAATGGCAAAATTTAACAATTTCGAGAGAAAACGGGAAATTTTACAAAACTCATCCCGATTTTTCTGATTTTTCATTTCCCCGAATAAAAAACCGTCAACCCAGTTTTTTCCACCACTGATTTCTGATTTTTATTTCGAAATACTACCTGGTAGTCTTTTGATTATAAATTTAAATTTTAAAAGCCAAAGTTCCAATTCCCCGATCTGAAATTCCATAAGTGAAATAGACTCGTTTGGTCCCTCGTCCACATTTCGAGTTATATTTTATCTCGAGTTTTTAAACCGTAAGACTTGGAGTTGAAAGTTGGAAATGAGTAAGTGTGAATTAAATTCTAAAATTCCAACAGATAAATGACCAAGTTGATGGTGATGTAAATAAACCGTTGCAAACGCACGTAAGGAAGGGGTGAAACTGCACGACAAACCGTCAAAACGCACTTCCGCCATATTGCGCGGTCACACCTCCTGGTGCTAATGGGTGTAACCGTGAGTGATTGCCGTATCCGAACAAATTCTTCGTTGTTGGATACGGATAGGAGTCAACTTTTTGGAAATTTTACATTTTGGGGGGTCAGGGGGTGTGACCAAAGTTTTAAAAATATATTCCACTTATGCCCAAGAAAATGCTGGTTTGATATCCGAAAACCGTTTTTTAAAAACTGCAACCGTTCAATAGTTAGAGCGCAAACGGACAGACAGACAGACAGACAGACAGACAGACAGACAAGGTCTTCCCATTAAGGGGTTTCACCCCTTAATAATTGGGAAGAAAAAGGTATACTGTTTAAAAGAGTTGTAAAAAATCATCTATATACATATAAGCACTAATTTGTATGTACGTGATGTTCCAGCTATACGTTTTTTACTGGGTTAACTTATTGAAAAACTGAAATAGCAGAAAATTCACAAATAATTTTTAGAGGGAGGATGCTATTTTGAAATTTCGAAATTCGATGACCTGTGACCTGGGCTTACGTGACCTATTAAATTTTTGGTGGTAAGATGGTAGTGTGACACACCAATTTACACCGCCATTCTCCGGGAAATGTTTTGGCAATGTTTGAATTCTGAAATTTTGACCCCTTGACCTTGAAATGGTCAAAGTTGTCGAAATTTCGAAATTATCGTGTGACATATCTATTGACAACTTCTTTCGCCGAGAAATCATTTGGTTGTGTTAGAATTGTGAAATTTGGACCCCTTGACCTTCAAATGGTCAAAGTCGTCAAAATTTCTAAATCATCGCCTGATACATCGATTTAAATTCTTCTTTCACTGAGGAAGCTTTTGGTTGAGTTGGAATTTTAAAATTTAACACCTTGACCTTTAAACATTCAAAGTCGTCGAAATTTCTAAATCATCGTGTGATGTAGCAATTCACATCTCCTTCCACCGTGAAAACTTTCGGTTAAGTTAAAATTTTGAGCTCATAACCTTTAAAGCTGTTTAAATTATCGAAATCTCTTCAGAAATTCATTCTTGGTGCTTTAAAGAAAGTATGGAGGTGCAGGTGTTGTTTTAAAAACATTGCACGTTGTTTAATTTAATTGTTTAAAACCAAAAGTAAGGGTTTTAAAATCTCGCTCACTCGCTTGCTTATCAAAAATGACATGTTCTTCTTCCACCGAAAAGCTCTATAAGCTACTAGGCCTAAGCACGGTAAAAACCGGGATTCTAACTGGTGCATAAAAATTGTTAACCGTACTTCATTTCAACGTTTCAAGGATTTTAACGCCATATTTCTGGAACACCACGTAGGATCCCGGTTTTTACCGGGCTTACGCCTAGTAACTACATAACTGTCCCACATTTTTGCTTTCATTCTCCTCGATTTTCAATGTTTTATAAAATAAACTGAAATATGTTCCTTATCTATTTTAAACATTGAACATTTAGCCAAAGATATAGGAGTAAATTAGTTTATTCATCGGATTTGTGTTTAATCCCACTGTGCACTGAACTATAAACTCTTAAGTCTTAAAGGCTGTATGATTTTTCTGTATAAGAGGGACATTACTGGGCGCAAATAGAGGGACAATGCTATAATATGTCAATTGAATTGGTGGTGGTAGTATTGTGACAATATTAGAGATTTCTAATATCTAAATGTGGACTAATCAATCCCTTGACGGTGAAGAGGGGACATCCCTAATCCCAATAAACCCCGAAAAACCGGCTCATCGACACACATTCATTAGACACGTACTCCTAATAGAATATACAGGGTGCCACTGGACTGTATCTCCATCCCCGAATTAAGTCCCCACCCATTATATCACAAATAAAAATAAATACCCATCACGATTCCGGGATGGGATGGGATTAGAATGGAGTGGACGTACATGAAATTATCGAAAGGAGACTTTAATTAAATACTGCCCAATCTTACTCTGAAATAACTCCTCACCTCGGAATAATTCCCCAATCCCTTCAAAACATAGCCTGCTATTGGGGAAATACATTTTGCAGATGCTCGTGAGAAGTACGCAATCATATCGAATGATTCTCATACAATCTCACTCCTTACCTCTAAATAACTCCCCACCCTTGCTTAAAATACGCGGAAATGGTTTTTTTACTGGGACACCCTGTAAGTTCCTAGTCCGGATTTCTTTAGAGGGAGAGGGTGTGGATTGCATTTATTTGAGTCCCCAAAAGAGAATAATAATCAGTTGGGGATAAAGAGTCAATTTGTTAATAGATTCCCAAGATTAACTTACTGTACTATAACACGGGCTATATTGCGGAACATCCCCTTTTGGAGACCCTTTCCGAACAAATACCAGTTAATATCCTTACTTCAAACTGCAACTGCATTTATGGATCTTAAACGCTTAAAATGCTCTCCGAGGATTTAGTCCTCAGTTTTCAATTGACTACATGATGTCATCGTGGGGATTCTCATTTACGACCATTTTTCCGTCTATCCTTTGTTCACGACCATTTTTTCCCAACAATTGGTTTCGTCCACCGTTTTGAACGAGATAATTTCAATTAGAACGCTAAATTCCCAAATTGCAGAAAATTAATCTACTGGATGAATTGTCCAGTTTTTAAGCAGGAAAGCATGACCTGATTTAAATTAGTTGAAACTGGATGCGATAATTGGATACAGATGCACTGTTATTTAATTATTAAAAATGAACATATAATTATGTTTCTGATGCGACCCGAACTGAACAATTGCAAAAACACTTCTAATCAAATCCTGGGAGGTTTCTCAAGTTAATCTAATCACCAATTTAGGTAATTTAGTTTGTAGAAAATTTATCTGTATTTCAATCTGGCCGATTCAGATCTCATTGACAAAATTAATTTTTACCGGAAACATCTCCGTCCTAGAACAAATAATATATTCCCAGTTCTGAAGCCTGTATTTTTGATACTAAAAGTTTCAAAATTTTTAAAATCTACACACACAGAAAAACATTTTAGATTCTAATCTCTTCAGTCCAAAACTATGCAAAAAAGTAGTCCGACTAGTCTTTCCCAACGTTATGATTTTGATGTAATTTTTCTCGTAAAATCTCCATGCTTAAAATAAAATTTGTGTACATGAATCTGCTATTCCTTGGTTCGTGTGTCATGATGTATTATGCAGTGGAAAAGAGGTATTTTGGAGACATGGAATTTTATGGTAATATTTATGTCTCGTCGTAAGTCCATATTTCTTCCCAAAGTTCCGAAACTTGTGTAATGGGACGGTAATGTTGAAGTGGAAGTGGGGGCTATGAGTGAAGGCCCTGCATTTTTCATGAGTATTCATGAAAATTCATGAGGAGGATTTCGGAAATGTCGCCCTCGCCTCCCGTCCAACTTTAAGAAATATGGCTGCAATATATGACACTACAATACCACCACCACCACCGAATTTACCAAATGTCAAAAGTGTCAAAAGATTCCAGAAAGCTCCTATACATCCTCGAGTTCCTTAATAAATTATTAGAATTTTCTGTAATTTTTTCCTTATAAATTGGGTTTTAATTATCGATTCGGATGAATTCAAAGAAAAAACGAAGTGGATTTATTACCGAAATGAGTTGAGACCAATTTCAAACGGCTAACTCGTTTAAAAATGACAAATAATCATGTGGACGCTTGATTACCAAATTAAGATAGTTCATCATTGAAGTGTAATTTTGGCAGTTGGTCATAAAATATGCATATTTAGCACTTTTGGGTCTATTTTTTGCTTTTTCTGTGCATTTCTTATAGCTGGGTTTGTCGTTTTAATGGGCAAATTAATTAAAATATCCACGTTTACATTTACAACACGATAAGCATAATATAAATACGATAATAGTCTCAAATACGTAAAATTGTATTTTAATATTCCTGTTACTTTCAGGTGATGATCTAAGCAGTAACGATGGATTCGTAGACATGCCAGAGACAATGGGCCCCGGAACCCCAAGTCAACATGGGACTTATGTAGGTTCGGGCTCCCCTTACGCCGTGGGGGGTCACGAGTCCGGTGGGGGGAGCAGTGGGGGCAGTTCCGTTCATCATTTTCCTCACTTCACCCCCGATGGAATACCCGTCTATCCTCCCATCCGTAAGTTAACTCACTCCAATTTAAAACTATACTATAAATATTGTTTATACTTTAAAGATTCAAATCTAATAATAGATTTAATTAAATTGTCTTTCAGCAGGAAACGGAGGTGGTAACCCCGTGATGACGTCATCCCCCGTGGGGTCAGGGGGCGACATCGGCCCTCCGCCCAATGTGCCCCACCACTCCTACCAGGAATACCCCCCGTCCCCCGCGTCATGGCTCAGTGACGTTGACTCCAACGCCAACAATCCACAGTATTGACGGTCATTCCCGGTAATCGGTAGCAGTAGTAGTAGTGGCAGAGGGAGCAATATCATCGTCAGCAAATTTAAAATCTCTTAAAAATGATATACAACCATTGTTTTTTTAAATTTGCAAAGAAATTGCTTCTTAAAACTTAAACCATGTAACTAACTAACTACTTGGAGGAAATGGGAAGCCGAAGCAGTCTGAAAAATCAAATCCACCCTTAAAAATAAGTAGCTTACGAATAGGATCTTAAGTTCAAAATGTAATTAAAACCACTTAATTAATTAACCTAGAAAGAAAGTCTTCGATTTATGGATAAAGGAGCGGAAGAGTAATTAATAATTAATGTTGAGAGTAACTTGATGTCATTCATGGAGCATAATCAATCACATTCCTATAATATAATATAATACTAGAGTTAGTTAGTTCATATCTAATATTAATAGTAATTTAATGAAGTTAAAACTTGAAACCGAAAACTCCCGAAAAATGTGTTTCATTTTGTACGAAATTTCTCCAAGTCAAATTAAGGAACGTCTTACCTGTGTTAATTTATACTACAATTACTTGTTAGATATCATATATATACAACAGATATTATAATTAACTAGTTCATAATTAGGATTGTATCGATTAATTAACTCACAGTGAAAACTATGAAAATATCTACAACTTGTAAGTTTAATTTTTTTTCATTTCAGAAAAGATGTAAAAACTTGTTAAATTAACAAAAACAGCTTATTTTGACTTTGAGTTTTTAATTGCATGTATTTTTATTCTTATAAAAGTATTATAGCAGCTTTTAGTTTTGAAATTTAAAATAACAGAATTTCTAAGTGTAATTTTGCAAGGTTTTAATGAATTTTAGGTTGACTTTGATAACATTTGGAAGTAAGTCGTAATTTTTTATTTTTTGAAATCACATTAGATATTTTTAAAATTAATCAGCAAAATGCTACATTGGGTTTTCAAGTGGAATACTATAGATTAATTACAGTTAAAAACACTTGTAAATAGAATATTATTGTAATTAGAGTAACCCAATTAGTATTAACTTCCTTCTATTTATTAACCTGTGTCCAAATACGAAAGAACTAAACCAAATACAAAGATATCTAGTCAGAAAAAGTACAAGCCCTTTTATTTTATGTTAATTAAATCTCTTGGATCCTAATAAAATATTGTAATTAAATTTTGATGTGAAAACCCGACATAGAAGCTTCTGTTCTTCTTCTGTGGTTCGAGATAGGAATTTAATTTAAGTGCGAACGATAATAAATGTGATTTACCAAATCGTTAAAGAACATCGTTATTATTAATTTTAAATATTTCAATTCAAGGTAAGGTTGTCTAAAGATAAGAGTAATAAAAACGTGATTACTTTTTCTTTGTGAACTAAATTAAATCCGCATATTTTTGCATATGAAATTGGACTTGTGGAGTTTGGCTTAATCTTCGATCGATAAGAGATTGAAAAATTTAATTTAACCTGAACCGAATCAAATAGTTGATAAGAACTAGGGCAATAACGGATCGTTATTTACGGGTTGCAGGAATCGAATGCTAAATGCTCTTTAAAATTAAATTAGTTGAATTGCAGAAAATCCGATTAGAAATGTACAATCATGGATCCCATCGACCCACAAAATTCTAATATAAATCAACAAGTAATTTTACTATTACTTTAGTTCAAGAACTAGAATCCTCATATCAGAATTCAGAAGTCGTTGCAAGAAATACGATTTCTAAAATTGTTATCTTTAAATATTGGCCGATTGTAAGCCTAATTTAAGTTTTTTGAAAATGTCATTTATATCCCCGATGTTAATTTTCATAATTTTTATTCTGTCGCTGCAAATCGGTTACCTCGTGGGTCAGGCTCAAGGACTGGACCACATTATTACGTCTAATGGCTTATTAGACGGTGTAGACAATAATTATAACGGCCAGAGGAGATCGGGAAATTATAGTCACATCATTAAACGTAAGTTTTTTAAAGTAATTTTAAAGCTAATTACTCGCAAATTAAAATAAAGTTGATGATATTATCAAAATGATGGTTCGCTGTATTCAAAATTTAATAGGGATAGGGATTTAATTCAGATTTTTTTTAGGAGTCTATACAATTTCATAACAAAACTACAGGGCATTTGTAACTTTAAGATTGTTATAGTCTTTGTTACAAGGGTCTTGGATCATTTATTTGATTTAATATTTTAATTAAGGAATATTATAATTAAAAAATAACTGATTGATGCAGGTTTATGTACGAAGACACACTTTCTTCTCACACCGATATTCTGTCTTATCTACACTCTCGAGTATTACTATGGGCAGATGCGGATTGACAATAATTTCAGTTTGCAAATCACCTAAGCGTTATATCTTATTCTTACTCATTAAAACCATTATTTTGTACTATATTTTTTATCTTAATTAAAATAAAATAACTTCCTTTTTTAAATTAAAAAATTTCTTTAAAAGCATCAATAACAAACGCCGATAAAATTCCCATAATTGCTCATTTTTACAAATCTTTCGCCACTGAACTGACTACAAGATTATGGTTTACTTGACCATGATTTGATTTCATTACCATCGTTAACTCTACTGATTTAAATGAGTTTAATGTCGATGGGCGATCAAATCGAAGTTGCGATTCTAAAATCTATATATGGAAACGTCTTTGCTGAATACAATGAGGTGGGGTGGGGAGTTATTTCGGAGTTATTACCATTCTAAAGCATCATTATTGTAAATTTAATTTTTAAGGATAAGGAAATGACCTTCGGGATATTGTTGATTATTCATTTGATATTATTGGATCGCATCGCTAAAATCAAGATACCAAGTTGAAGCAGGATGCTGTAATTATTCTTAGCATATCGTTCCTTTAAGTCATACCCATATTGACTCACTATCGGATGTTGGAAACAAAGAGGACTTGTGTTTTTCATCTAAATTATTAATAACAAGAAATCGGAGAATGTGGAATACTCGTGTTAAAGATGGTATTTTCGTTATTGTCCTACTGGAAACTGTTGCTTTCACCACGGGTAATTAATTTTTTTAATTGGAAATCTAATTCTAAGGGGTATTTATCATTTCGGTAATTTCGTTAGTGGGTATTTTTCCTAGATTTTCTGAAATAGCATCAATAGATCATCTTTGTCGTAATATGGACTAATTAAAACTGTTTCATATGTAACATTTTATGGATTAACTTAAATCATCAACATCCACGAATTGTATAGGGTTACAGTGCCATGTCTGCAACTACGTCTTGGGAACCAGTGATTCTGACCCTATGCACTCTGACATTTCCTGCAAACAGGGACCTGTGTCGACGAAATTCCTCAAAAATTGTTCGGATGTTCACCCTCTAGCCTACCCTTCATCAAACCGTAATTTAAGCAATTTTTATTCTTGTAATACAATTTCCATCAAAAACTGTATATTGTCATAATTATGATTATTAAAATGCTTGAGAATAATATAATTGAATCATCATTCGTTCAGAACTTTTGGTTCGTTTAGAAGGTAGCAGCTACTAATTTAATTGATCCTTAATTTGATTTATTAACTGTTTGCAGTGACCTATAAATGCATTAAAACGTATCTGGAAGAGGCAGGACGGTTTAGCGTGAAAAGGGCTTGTGGCACTGCAAATGAAATGGAAACTGGGACAATGCCGAATCATATTAGCAAGAACAAAAACAACAACAATTTTTGCAGAGATTTAAATGTGGGACGTCATATACAGGGGGTTCAGTGCCAATGTGATTCGGACGCTTGTAACGGCTCATCCACTCTTGGGAACTCTATCCTTAATTACTGTGGAGCATTGTCCATTTTATCATCGTTTATCATTTCATCCCTTATTCATTAAATATAATTAGTTGATGTTAGCATATTTAAAACCTTTTCTGCAGATAAAAATTAAAAATTGAATAAATAAATACTTGTGTGCTGGTCTAAAAACACAAAACGCATGAATTACCTATTACCTACTGACTATGAATTACCCTGGATGTATATATGTACATAATCCACAGCTTCATTCCCATTAAAACTCCCGATAATTCTAATAATTCCCCCAGTGGAGTTATTCTCTATTTAGGGGTGGGGGTGTTATTCCGGTGGGAATTTATTCTTCGAGAGAAATTCCTAAAAAGGTTTGATAAAATTAAAAAACATCCCGAAATAAGGACCCTTTTAATCCTTTAAAGCCCTACATTTCCCCGGAATAGCTTCCCCATGGCTGACGCTCATGAAGGTGGGGCTTTTATTTCGGTGTAAATATTCTCTTATTTAGAGAAGATTGAGCGAGAGGTGGTTTAGTAATTTAGCATAGAGTGCGTAAAGCCGGCAGTTGAAGGAGGAGGGACTAAATCCGTTAGCCAAAATAAAGTCCAGGCGGCGGGGGATTTGAATCAAAAATATCCTGGACACTTTCCGTATTTCAAATTAAATTCGGGAACGCTTTTTCGGAAATATTCAGAATTTCGAAAAATGGCCGTCTCTCAAAAATACCCAACCTACTCCGAAATAAGGCCACGCATCTGACCTCAATTCCTCCTGTTTACAGCCCTTCGGATTAAGATCAACCCACCAAATCGCTGTGGCTGTTTGTTGTTTTTGCGGTTTGTATTTTTGATTTTGTCTTTTTGTATTTCGCAATACACAATAACACAATACATAATATCACATATTTCTTTGTTGTTTTATTTGATTGCAATATTTGCTATTGACTATTCCAAGTACTGTATGGTGCCATATACAGGGCAGTAGGTGCCACAGAAATGGGTCGGATTTCCATTGTCCTTCCAGTCCTTACCTTGTACCTCATACCTTATTCATTATTCATTATTTAATGTATGTTTGTTATTTGTGAATCTTCAGGGAAAGGTGAACTGGTGGAATAGGTGCCGTTGGTAGACGTCTAAACTACGCTGGTATCACATTATTCATTGTTACAAGGATTCAGGCCGGGCGTGGGCTGGAGGTTTCAAAAATCAGAAATATCGGGAAAATGAGCGAACGCCGGGAGCGTCAGAAGGACAAGAATAAAATGCTGAAGCCGCATTTAGCTTCCGGCGGTGGTGGTAGTGGTAGAGGTGGGAGTGAGAATCACGGGATTGCGGAAGAGGCCGGCGGCATCGACCAGTCCCTCCTTGAAAAGCGTCTGGAAGGGCTAAGGGACACACAGGAAAGCGTTCAAGGCCTCTCTCTCTGGTGTCAAGCCAATAAAAGACATTCAACAGCAATCATTGAGACTTGGTTGAAGATTTTAAGAAAAAGTAACTGACTTGCATTTGCATTTCATTCATACAATGATCATCGATCATGTTGACTAATCTTGCTTTTTTACGATGTAGGTCCCGTGGAGAAGCGTCTGACCCTCTTCTACCTCTCCAATGACGTTGTCCAACATGCCAAGAGAAAGGGTGATGGGCCAGTGGTCAATCAATGGGCATTTGCTGTTCAGAAAGCAACTCCCTTGGTCAGGATACCTTCATCCGTCTCCTCGGCTATAGCTAGAATTTTCAAGATTTGGGAAGAACGGGCTGTTTACTCTAAAGATACTATTGCTGATCTTTTGGCTCTGCTCAGTATGTTAACATTCAAATTTGTTCAGGATTGCGTGTACACAATTTCATAAACATCTTATACCGTTTTCACAGATAATGTTCCAGCAAAAGAGCGAATTGGGGAGAAAAAGAAACCTGAGACTTACACGGCATCGGCGGAAAAGGTATCAGCATTCCAGCCCTCGACATTGATCTCAAAAATAAAATTGTCCTATCGACTCAAGTCACATTTGGGCGCTTCCTTCCGTGCCAAACCTTTCGTTCACATGGACATGGAAACCCTGAAGGCATCTATTAAAGATCGCTCCCATGGAATGGAGGTTATTCAAGAGATTGGACAATTAGTCGAACAGTTGAAAGCGTCTGAAGCTAAACTCCAGGCCGAAGTGGAAGAGCGAAGAAAAATTGTGGAGACTGCGGAAATTGCTATTGTTTCTTATGAAAATGTGAGAGGGGAAGCTAAAATTGTGAATTCGGCTTATAAAAATTTTACTCAAAGAGTAACAGCCACTATGGAGAAAACCGAAGAAAAAATAAAGGCTTTCGATGGTAAATAAAATATTTCTCCTAAAATATGTTTAATGTTTTTATGGGAGTTTAATGCTTCTGTAACTTTTAGAAATGGAGAAGGACGTGAGCCCGGTTCCATCGCCTCCTCCCGAAGCCCCGAGTCCACCTCCCGATGACGACGATTTCGGAGTACTACCCGCAGATAGTTTTGGATCCGCCTCAAATTGGTCTCAAAACCATCATAAACCCTCTATAATTCCGACAGAAAGTATTCGAAGCGATATTTTGAATGCAATTAAATCAGTCGTACCCCCTTCCACAACATCGAGCAGCGTTAGGCAAGGAGGAGGAACAGAATATACAGAATCTTCTTACGGCTCATCGATGTCAACGCCTCAACCTGGGATTTCATCATCCGGAATTACACAGTACGACGCATCCCTTGGTGCAGGTGCAAGCATGCCATCGCTTACATCAATGCAACAGCAATTTCAACAATCTTGGGGTAGAACTACAACACCTGATAACTATGCGGCAATGTCAGCAATGTCGAATATGCTACAACAAACTAATAATTACATGCAAATACAACAAGCCCTTCAAAACACGAATTACGGTGCTGCTGGTGCATCAGGTGGTGGATATGAAACGTATCAACCTCAAGCTAATCAGCATCAACACCCCCCCTTGCCAAGCATGGACCTTGGGTCTATACCACTCCCACCAGTCTCTGAACCCCCGCAACTGTTACCTCCTCCCCCTGCTCCTCATGAAATTTCACCTGTGATGTCCTCTCATATGCAACAACACCAACATACCTCGCAGAACTCGAATCCATATCTTCAATCATTGGAGAGTCCTAGTGGTATCGATAACGAGTACGTTCCGTACCATCCTCATTCACAGCAACAACAAGACTCTCACCATAATATGCACTCCAATCGATATGAGGCTCAGTACACTCCATCAACCCCAACCGGGGCTCCTCAAGGGGATAGATATCACCCGTATAGAAATAGACGACCAAGTGAATTTAGTGAATGTGAATCCACTGGCAGCATGAGTGGACAAAACGATAGAAAGATACCACTACTTGTTTCCCCGTCTGGTGCTTCAAATAACTCTGGAAGCTCACCGTTTCCGAATAATAATAGTTCAGCGTCGGAAATTCCTACCACTCCAACTGCATTTGATCCTATGCAAATGTTCCACAGCGCCTTGAATAAAAATCGAAATTCTGGTTCTGGGACTCCGAAAGCTGGAAGCATTCCGTCTTTATTAGAATCTCCTGTGAGTCCTGTTGGAGTAGTTCATCCGAGTATTATTAACAATCGTTCTATGTCGAGTGACTCGTCTCCGAGTCAGAGTTATGGACATTCCCAAAACTCTTTTAATTATGGAAGCGGTAGTAGTAGTGGTGGGACTACCATGTATACGAGTTTTGACGATTCTGAAATTCAGATTGTTGGAGGTAAATTATAATTTATATTAGCAAAAATACGTTTTCAAATTGCTAGTTCTCCACCATTTGAGTCAATGGTCGTTATCAACAATTAACATTTTTGTGCTTTATCTTTGCAAGCAGGAATGAACGGAGACGAGCCGGGAGACTATGTTGAACCATACACACCCCGGCAACCAGCAATGGGCTACACGGCACTTGGAAGAGCTCGAGGAAATAGTCCCAGTCGTGGTCGAGCATTGTTCCATATGAACGGTGGTCCACCAAGAGGTAATCGAGGTGGTCGTGGAGGTGGACCCAGTCCTAGAGGATTTGGTGGTGGATTCCGAGGTCGAGGAATGCCACGTGGAATGCCACAGAGAGGTGGTAATAGGGGTCGTCCATATTAGATTTAGGATTCGTGCGATTCGATCTCGTGCCTAACATTTAGATTTTTGAAGGTAGGTATGTCGAAAAATTCTAAATCGATAGTGTTTGAAGTCATAATTTAGTAACTCGGATTTCAATAACTGTTCTTGGTTTTGATTATAGATAGCAGAGAGCAGTCCCAATTTTTCTGGTCGGTACAGCTAAGGGGAATAATATCCCCATAGACTTTGGAGACAGATTTATGGAACTTGGAATTGGAATCAAACATCATGCATGAGAGGTCAGCTCCCGGCTTCTAGCTATATTGGCCTCTCATAAATGAGAATTGAATTACATGTTGAACATAAAGGAATGTCAACATCATCCGTCGATCATTTTTATGTTCCTTGAAATTTCGAGTTTGAAGTTATTACTTACTGCTGGCCTAGTTTCACATTTTAGCTTGCAATTGCAACGTCCTTTGTACATCAAAATCAAAATATCGACTGTCGACGACCCAACAAACGACTATCAAACTCTGACCACTACCACCATCCACAACTAGGTACATAGAAACGCGAATACAGGAATGTCTGATCGTGTGTAATGTAAGTAATGTGTGAAACAGAAATTAATTCAAACGGTAATTGCCGTAGAATTAAGAATTAATTGAAGTACCGCAGTGTACTCCAATTGATGTACTGCTTAATACAGATGTTTTAGCCAGGCCATCTTGATTTTCAACTTTTTCTATGTGAATGAAACGTAACTTTCGTTATATCGTTTTCTACAAATACGAATTCAAATAATGTCCCTTCAATAGTTCAACCTGTTATATGTTAAATATTTTGTTATCCTAGAATAGAATAATTAGAATACAAATATTTAGACAGACTATCTTTGTAATTAAATAAGAAACTTCTGTCGATCACCAACTAGTTATGCAAACGACTGTACAATAATTGTATCATTGTAAGTACGAAATGAATCGATCGAATATTATAAGAAAGAAAAATTAAATTCTATTTCATGCCGTTTGACCCAAAATACTTCAATTTTTGAAAATTGTCTTCGTATTCATGAACCTAAATACCTTAGTTAGAATTAGCAATATTATATCGTATTTCACCCAAACTCAATATCGTCAGCATGTTTTTAAAAGAAAATAAATATTAAATGAAATTAAACTACTACATAATATATCAAACCGCAACAATTGTATTTTTTTGGAAAATTTCCATTTAACTTTATTCAGAAACGGCATTGAAATAATTTTATAACAAATACTTGTCTCGAAATTATTCTTTCTTTGCCTTGGATTTCCTCTTGGGTTGTTGAGACTTAAGGATTACGCTGGCCCTAACCAAAGCAGCCTGCAACAAATACACCATAATTATTTTTAGTTCAATTTATATATTTTGAAATTTGAAGGATGAATACGTGTATTCTATGAATAATTGCATACCTTAGTAAGATCCTTCCTGTAACCGTTCTTAACAAGAGTATTCCTCAGCTTCTTCAAAGGCCTTCGGAATCCATGCCCCTTCATTTTGATCTCGCTATAAGATTTAGCTGGCTTCCTCTGCCCTTTGACCTTCTTGAGAACAACAACGAATCCCTTCTTGTCCGGGGCGAAGTTCACACCAACAGTTTTACGTTGAACTAACCCTGTGTACCGGAAGGAGCTTTTGTTTGTCAGGTTGTTGGGCTCCTAAAAAAATTAAGTTCAAAATTCATTTTAGTTTTAATAAAATCTTCACCCAAATACCCTCCAACAGTAGTGCAATGTTGCAAATAGAAGTTTGTTTTCAGTTTGAATACGAGTAATATCATTAGCTTCAACGATCTTGGTGGTTCAAAATCTCATCATAAACAACTAATATTAAACAAATAACGTATAATATCGAGTATCCAGTTGAAACTCATACTCACCACGCTGAAGGGCTGTTTCGTATTCCTGACTTTCCTAAGGAAAGCATTGTTGTTACGAACAATTAACCAGTTCAGTTCCGGTGAGGCGGCCATTTTTATGTTGAATTTTTATTTAACTGTGGGTAAAATAACAAAATTCATTATCCAATTGAGCAACAAGAAATCGATAACAAATGAAGGTAATTAAAATTGTAGTTTGATTTCAGTTTGAATACAGTAATATCATTAGCTTCAACGATCTTGGTGGTTCAAAATCTCATCATAAACAATCAGACACAAAAACAAGTAGTATCAGTATGTACTAATTTTAGTACGTGTATTATCTAAGATACTAAAGGTAAAATTTTAAAATTCCGAAATTCGAGAAAATAGAATTCACTATGTTAATGTTTCACCTTACAGGCACTCCTCTATTATTTAATTCCCTTGTTCTTGTTCCGAAGATTCCAAACCGAAATAAGGCAACTCATCGAAAAGTTCAGGTTTCGCCTCATTCACTTCCTCACCAGTTACATCATTGCCTAAACTACTCTTTTCTTTATCTTTAGGTACAAGAATCTCCCTCAAATCTTGAGAAATACTAAACAAATCTTGAAAACTATCTTCCGTAACATTAAAGTTCTCCTGAACCTTTTCAAAATCCTTTCGAAACCTTCCAGACTTTAAATAAGTTTCCCTTTCATCCTTCCCTAACTTGACAAACCCCATGCACCAAAGATGCTCTAATTTCTCAAAGAAAATCCTCTTAAGCCCTAACAAGGCACACCCAACTTTCAACCCTTTAACAAGCCTCGAATTTCCTGAAGGAGTAACACTACCAGAATCAGGTCGTAGGATGAACAAAATCCCACCGGAATTGAGCAGTTCACCAGCCTTTTGACAACTGATAAGCCGTTGCCTCTTGTCTGGTAAATACTCGAGAAAAAAGGAAAAGACAACGACGTCAAAGCTACTCTTCTTCAATGACACGAGCTTTCGATTACTAGTACTAGTACTGCCTTCCTGATCGGTCAGCTCAACTTCTAAGAAATCACATTGGTAAACCTCATCCTCAAGTCCGGGAGCAGGACAAAGGTCAATCGCCGTGATTTCGAAGAGATCCCTATACTTCCTGAAAGGATTGAAACAGCTCCCTACGTCTAATAGCTTCAATTTTACTTTAGCTTCATTCGAATCTGCTTCTAAATCTTTCCGGAAGTATTCCCTGCATTTTGAATGAACCCAATCGAGCCTGCATTTCAATTTCGCCTCTGAAGAATCAACTGCATTTCTCGGCTCCCATACTTTCGTAGCCAGCTCGTGCATGGACTGTGCATATTTGATATTCCTGTTTAGATAATTAGCTCAGTCTTAATGTGTAATTCTCCAAATAACTAATTTATACAGTAGTATAATCCGTTTAAAAAGAATATAAACCTGGAGACAGTTCAAGTTCCCCGTGTGCTCTTTCCAAATAAAATCCCAATCCTTTTCGTCTTGGGTCTCTCTCCTTTTACTCCGTAGGGTTTCGTGGACGGAGAATATTTTTGCAACTAGCTCTTTCTGCTCCATGTTTTAAGTTTCGAAATATTTTGTGAATTTGGAATATTGGAATTGATCAAAATCGACGAGATAGAGAAAGCAAAATAAAAACCTCACAAAATATTTTAGTTCCTCGTGGATGAAATGCAACATGTTCGAGTCGCCCCTAGCGTCGACAAGAACAAACTACACCATGCCTTCAGATATTATTCCAAGTCTGACAAGCCACCTTCCCCGGTTTGGAAATTTCGGATAAAATTACAGATAAAATTCGACAGGACGTTCGACAAGTTTGTCGATACGGTTTTGGTCAAGTCATCGACATTGATTTTCGAATTGAAATAAGGTGGAAATCGAAAGAAATTCGAGGAAACTTACCGGAATTGCGGAGCGTGTCTTCTGCAAGGAACTTCCCTTCTGCGAGTGACTTGAAAGGAACCGGGGAAAGGGTTTTTGAGAGACTGGGAGGCCGGGCAGGATTTAGTCTCATTTGAATGGTAACGATTCTCGACAATGCATTTCCGTGTGTATGATTTGTATCTTGTATCAAATCAAAAATGTTTTTTTTTCTTGTCAGATTTTATTAAAATTTTGTTAATTTTAATTTATTTTTAATTACCCTACATTTCTCTCTAATTCCCTCGTTCAAACCCTCCAAGCAAATGGGTGATCATATTTTAGAGAAGAGGGTTATAGCTTATAGACGTTGACGTTATAGATGAGAGGGTAGCTCAATTTTTTTATTTTTAAGGTCTTAAAGGTTTAATGTTGATCTTGATATTGATTTGTTACGCAAAATGCTCAATAATATTTTCGGAACTTCCGATATACAAAATTTGCAATGATAAAGTACAAAATTATGACATGCCACAAAATTACAAAAACACCAGAAACTTGAAAGGAACCTACAAAAACAAACGATGTTATCAATATATTGTATAGAGGAATTCCGCACCATATCGTCCTCTCCTGTCATTCACTCGCCTATACTGTATCCTCTATAGTGTATAGGGAGAATTCCGCACCACCGTCCTATCCTCTCTCACGCACTCACCTATACTGTCGATGCTATAGTGCATAGTGTATAAGGAGGATTCGGTACCACCACCACCATCCACTACTCTCTCTCACACGCCTATACCGTATCCTCTATAGTCTATAGTCTATAGAGGAATTCCGTTCCACCACTTCCACCACCACCATCCACTCCTCTGTCAGACACTCGCTTATACTGTCGATGCTATAGGTGTATAGGGAGAATTCCGTACCACCACCACCATCCACTCCTCTCCCTCTCGTCCTCTCTCACGTACTCACCTATACTGTCGATTCTATAGTGTATAGGGAGAATTCCGTACCACGACCACCATCCACTCCTCTCTCAGTCACTCGCTTTTACTGTTGATGCTATAGAGTATAGAGGAATTCCGCACCACCGTCCTCTCCTCTCTCACGCACTCACCTATACTGTCGATGCTGAACGTACCTGATAAAGTGCGCATAGCTTTTTGTGCTTTGCAGTGTAGTGCTTGTATCTGTATCTCTATTTATTTCTTTTCCTTCGCATTCCAAATTCAACATTATTACCTTTTTTAATTAATAATAACTATATAAAAAGGAATTGCCGTTTTAGGATTAAAAAAGTTTATTTTTTGGGGTTTGTTCTATTTCAAGCAGTCAGTATTTATAGAATTACATTTTATTCTTATTATAATTTGGTATATGGAATTTTAAATTTGATTAAGAAGTAAGAAAAGAACTCAATTATTTGATGTAAGTAGTTTTACTGTATTATGTATTACAGAAAGTTACTGGTTAACAGGTTAACTTATTTGGTCTTATCTTGAATTCATATAGAACATGACAGAAAAGGTTCCAAAAATAGCTGAAGACGCCGTCCTGGTACCAGGTTCTTCACTTGAAGGCTATGAAGAAGAGGTCGGAGGTTACGACTGGTCGAAAGGGATTGACTTCGAGGGCCTACTGAATTCCTATAAGAAATCCGGCTTTCAGGCAACAAACTTTGGATTAGCTGTTGACGAGATTAATCGAATGGTGATATGCACGTTTGACGCTGATAAAATCATAGGAAATATTCAAATACCATTTCAAAGAATTGAATATTCAATAAAATCAATGAATTTTCATTTTTCATAGATCGCTGCAAGACAAACTAAAGTAGTTGATGAAGAGACGGGAGAGGAATCCCAGGGTTGTACCACATTCTTGGGCTACACTTCCAACCTCGTGTCGTCGGGATTGCGAGAAACGCTTCGATTCCTTGTACAACATAAACTCGTCGATTGCATCGTCACAACGGCTGGAGGAATTGAAGAGGACTTCATTAAGTGTCTGGGGCCAACTTTAGTAGGTGATTTCAGTCTGAAGGGGACATTCCTTCGTGAAAAAGGAATAAATCGAATCGGGAACCTTCTTGTACCCAACGACAACTACTGCAAGTTCGAAGACTGGATTGTTCCGATTTTGGACGAAATGGTGGAAGAGCAGAGGACCTCTGGAAATGTGTGGACCCCTTCAAAAGTCATTGCTAAATTAGGTAAAAATACATCGGGATTTATAACTAGTAAATGCTGCTTATTCATAGATAATTTTTAAATTGGAAATATTCGACAGGTGAAAAGATCAACGACGAGAGATCGATATACTATTGGGCTTGGAAGAATAAAATACCCGTCTACAGTCCTGCCCTTACGGACGGGTCTTTAGGGGACATGATGTTTTTCCATTCCTACAAAAATCCGGGACTTATCCTGGACATCTTAGGAGATCTCAAAGCCCTTAACACAACCGCTATGAAAGCTAAAAAGAGTGGAATGATCATCCTTGGGGGAGGACTTATAAAACATCATATTTGCAATGCAAATCTTATGGTGTGTCTTTTTAATTCATCATTATCCTCTTACAGTCCATATTTAACACTAACAGTTTAGTCGGGCATTTTATTTTAACTCAAACTCATTATTTTCAGAGAAACGGAGCAGATTTTGCAGTGTTTATAAACACGGGACAAGAATTCGACGGAAGCGACTCTGGAGCACGGCCGGATGAAGCGATCTCCTGGGGAAAGATAAAGAAGGAGGCAACGCCGGTCAAGTTGTATGCTGAGGCGACGCTCGTTTTCCCATTAATCGTTGCTCAAACGTTTGCAAAAGTTGTTTTCAAATAAAAATTCTTTGAAACATAAACAACAATGCTCGAATCTAATTATCTACCCCCCATATATATATAGATCACAATATGTCCCACATGGACACAAACCAGCTCCACATAAATACTTTAACTGGAATTTATTTTCCAGATTAACCCTATAGCCATGGACGGGTTTTATTATTTAAAAGTTCATAGTTAAGAATTCAAGATAGCGCAGCACATATTAAGGAATGGGAGGGTGGGTGGAGAGTTAATTTTGAAACGGCGATTGATGATGCAACAATTAGTGCGTTATACATGCTACATTTGCATATTCACAATATTTACATGCATATGTACCAATAGCTGGCGAACTATTATAAACTAAATTTTAATGTCATGTATTTAAAAAAAAAAATTATGAGTCACGCACAGTCTCAAACTAAGTGACTCATAAAAATATTTTTGATAGAAATATAAAAAGACGCTTTCATTTTGCCTAGGATATGAAAAACGAAAAAGGAACTAAATCCTGCCCAGAGCCAACTTTCTCTTGTTTGTGTGGGAAATTCAAAGTCTCATTTTCGTGCCGTCGTTTGTTTAGTCTCCGTCGTTCCGGAAATTTTGGAAAGTTTTTCCTTTTTAAATTGTTTCCGATCCGCTAATTAATAACTTAATTTTTAATTAGGAATAGAGGGTAATTTGTAGAGTTGGGGAGGAGGTGTTGGTAGGGGCTAGTGGGTGCTGTGACGAGGAGACGGCCGGGTCTCTCTCTCCTCCAGTCATTTTCAAATGGTCAAGATGAACAAAGTGGAGAAGGAGAAGTACATCGAAAACTTCGAGTACCCGCTGTGTGACGACGTCAGCAAGTACGAGAAGTTGTCGAAAATCGGACAGGGCACTTTCGGGTAACTTATTCACCTTTTATCTCTCTTCTTTCATCCACAATCTTTGACCTGTGACCTGTCACCTGTGACCTGTCTGTTGTCTGTGAATTGCTTTCTTTGTGCTTTTTGGCTTTTCATTTCACATTTCACATTTTGCTTTGCGTGTTGTGTTGTGTGATGTGCATGTGATGTTGGATGTGACCTTTTGCCTTTCACCTTTCTTTTGCAGTCCAGTAGTTTAGACTTTACCGTGCTGGAGGACGGTAAAATTTTACCTTTCTACCGAACGGTATTTTGTGTTTACGGTTGTGCAGCAAGGTAAAACGACTGATTTACCTTTGAGCAGGACGGTAAATGTGCTTTTTTGAAGTTTTTTGTAGTTTTTGGCTACGCCGGGCTTCAGCTTTGAACGCCGGATAAAATAAGTAGTTCCATTGGAAAGATCGTTAAATTTTACATAAGAAAATATCGCGGTGGCTCGCCAGCAATCGCGGCGCGGCTACAGCAGCATTTTAAAGAAAGCAACTTTTTTTAGCCGAAGAATACTGAACTAAAGGGCCTATCGTAAGCTAACGTGCCAGTTCACAGTTAGGTAGTGAAACAAACCCATTTCTTCTACTTCAAAATATGAAAAATCTGACCCTCGACTTTCAGAATCACTATTATTGCACTACGAGTATGAATATGACGTAGTAGACATAGCCGAAGCTCAGAATAAATAAGAATATGTTATAGTTTATGGTTTAATACAATTTGTTTTAAATCTTTAATTAAAGTTAAAGGTACGAAGTTTCAAAACCACAATTGGAACTACAGGTTCAGCTTTTGAACCCTCAATCAAGACAGTGATACTTTTTTATTAACTTTCGACCTTTGCATTTCATTATTAAGGGGTGAAACTCCTTAATGTGATCACCTTGTCTGTCTGTCCGCCCGTCCTTCCGTTTACACTCTAACTTTCGAACGGTTGAAGTTTTTTTAAAACGGTTTTCGGATTTGAAACATACATTTACTTTGCTTTAAGCCAAATAGAAATTCGAAATAGTCGGTCACACCCTCTGACCTCAAAAAATTTAAACTCGAAAATTCCTATACCAAATGACTTCTACGTGTCAGTAAGGATAGTTATTCGTGTAAATATTTAAAAGTGTAACGTTTTGGTTTCACCCCTTTTTTACGTGTCGTTTGTAACGATTTTTATGTGGTGAAACCCCCTTGTCTGTCTGTCTGTCCGTTTACGCTCTAACTTATGAACGGTAGCAGTTTTTAAAAAAACGGTTTTCGGATATCAAACCAGCATATATGCTTGGACATAAATGGAATATATTTTTAAAAATTTGGTCACACCCCCTGCTGACCCCCCAAAATGTTAAATTTCCAAAAAGTTGACTCCTATATACGTATCCAACAACGAAAAGATTGCTCGGAAGCGACAATCACTCATGTTCACACCCACTAACACTAGGGGGTGTGGCCGCGCATAATGGCGCAAGTGCGATTTTGCAGTTTGTCGTGTGGTTTCACCCCTTCTTTACGTGCGGTTGCAACGGTTTAGGAGGTGAAACCCCTTATAGCGAAGATCGTGTCTGTCCGTCCGTTTGCGCTCTAACTTTCTAACGGATAAACATTTTAATTTTTTTATTTCGAAAGTTTGTTTTATGCATCCAGACACACGTGAGCCAAATGAACCTACCCCAATGTTAAAAAGCCACCACCACCACCCTTCTCAAACCGACTCTCAAGTATCGGACAAGGAGGTAAATGACGCATTTCGTGTGGTTTCACACCTTTTTTATGTGCGTTTACAACGGTTTATCATGTATCGTAGATACATAATGCAAATGGTTCGGTGTCTGTCTGTCCGTCCGTCAACACGATAACTCGAGACGGCTTAACTTTTTGAAATTTTTCTTTCGGTTATCTATTTAGGGCATACAAACGGAGATCAAATTCGTTTGGGGACCGTGTAGGTCAAAGGTCAAGGGTCAACATTTTTTCAAATAGTAACACCCCATGTGTGATACTTTTGATGGAAAGCTACTGTAAAGGGTTATTCAGCAATATTTGGGGGTGAGGTCGCCCCCTGACCAGTGGGAAGGGGTCAAAGAGGTCAAATTACAAACATATAATTTTATGTTATTTTGCTCTATGATTGGAATTCGAGATTTTCAATATTTGTGTATTTTGAACATTTCAAAATACAGTTTTCACGTTCAAATGTTCAAAAACAGTTTAGATGTGTATAAAACGTCACATATACGATACATCAGTAATCAGTGCAACGTTGTAACGTTGCAAAAAATCAAGTTTGTCGATTAATGTTGTTTTTCTATCACCTCCCTTGTAATTTTTAAAAACCCAAATACTTTTTTATTTTACCATTTTTTCTTGATATCGCTGAATTTGAATTTTTTGGTGGCCCAAATAATTTTTAATTAATTAATTTTGTTGATATCGTCAATCGATAATTTTGATTTTTTCGGAAGGTCACAAAAAATACTTGAATTAGAGAATTTTGTTAACATCGTCAACCATAAACGTTGGAGTTTTTTGTTGGCCCAAATAATTTTTTAATTTATAATTTTGTTGATATCGTCAATCTTTAATTTTGATTTTTTTGGGAGGCCAAAAAATATTTGAATTAGGGAATTTTGTTGATATCGTCAACCATAGCTTTGGATTTTTTTGTTGGCCCAAATAATTTTTTAATTAATAAGTTTTGTTGATATCGTCAATCGTTGATTTTGATTATTTTGGAAGGTTAAAAATATTTGAATTAGATAATTTTGTTGATATCGTCAACCAATAACTTTGCATTTTTTTGTTGGTCCAAATAATTTTTTAATTAATAAATGTTGTTGATATCGTCAATCGTTAATTTTTATTTTTGTTTGGAGGCCATAAAACATCCTAATTAGAATTTTGTTTTGATATCGTAAACCATTTATGTTGTACTTACAAGTAGATATTTATGATCCAAATTTTCAATTAACTAACTGGATTTATTATTTCAACAATTATCAACCAATTTTTAGATCCCAGATTGAGTTGACTTTTATAATTTGCAATTTTTGATCTATATTACCGTTTGAAAAATTTCTTGTTTAAAACCAATCCTTTAAGCTGGGTACAAGGTACAACGTAGATTCAGGACGTCTATAAAAAACGTCGATTCTTCTGTTTTAGAATTTTAACATTCTATATTTTCACACAAACTAAAATCCCCTGATAGGCATAGATCAAATTTATATTAACATTAGTTTATAGATTCAACACATTCTGTTTAAAATTAACCATTAAAGGTGCTGTAATGTGACCAAAATTTTGACCCAAGATTAATTCATTGCCCATTAACCAAATTTTGACCCGGAAATAATTCATTGCCCATTAACAAAATTTTGATCCGAAAATAATTAATTGCCCATCAACAAAATTTTGATCCGAAAATAATTAATTGCCCATCAACAAAATTTTGACCCGAAAATAATTCATTGCCCATCAACAAAATTTTGATCCGAAAATAATTCATTGCCCATCAACAAAATTTTGACCCGAAAATAATTCATTGCCCATCAACAAAATTTTGACCCGAAAATAATTCATTGCCCATCAACAAAATTTTGACCCGAAAATAATTCATTGCCCATCAACAAAATTTTGATCCGAAAATAATTCATTGCCCACCAACAAAATTTTGACCCAGGAATAATTCATTGCCCATTAACAAAATTTTGACCCGAAAATAATTCATTGCCCATTGACAAAATTTTGATCCGAAAATAATTCATTGCCCATCAACAAAATTTTGATCCGAAAATAATTCATTGCCCATCAACAAAATTTTGATCCGAAAATAATTAATTGCCCATCAACAAAATTTTGATCCGAAAATAATTAATTGCCCATCAACAAAATTTTGACCCGAAAATAATTCATTGCCCATCAACAAAATTTTGATCCGAAAATAATTCATTGCCCATCAACAAAATTTTGATCCGAAAATAATTCATTGCCCATCAACAAAATTTTGACCCAGGAATAATTCATTGCCCATTAACAAAATTTTGACCCGAAAATAATTCTTTGCCGATTAACAAAATTTTGATCCGAAAATAATTCATTGCCCATCAACAAAATTTTGATCCGAAAATAATTCATTGCCCATCAACAAAATTTTGATCCGAAAATAATTCATTGCCCATCAACAAAATTTTGACCCGAAAATAATTCATTGCCCATCAACAAAATTTTGATCCGAAAATAATTAATTGCCCATCAACAAAATTTTGACCCGAAAATAATTCATTGCCCATCAACAAAATTTTGATCCGAAAATAATTCATTGCCCATCAACAAAATTTTGACCCGAAAATAATTCATTGCCCATCAACAAAATTTTGACCCGAAAATAATTCATTGCCCATCAACAAAATTTTGACCCGAAAATAATTCATTGCCCATCAACAAAATTTTGATCCGAAAATAATTCATTGCCCACCAACAAAATTTTGACCCAGGAATAATTCATTGCCCATTAACAAAATTTTGACCCGAAAATAATTCATTGCCCATTGACAAAATTTTGATCCGAAAATAATTCATTGCCCATCAACAAAATTTTGATCCGAAAATAATTCATTGCCCATCAACAAAATTTTGATCCGAAAATAATTAATTGCCCATCAACAAAATTTTGATCCGAAAATAATTCATTGCCCATCAACAAAATTTTGACCCGAAAATAATTCATTGCCCATCAACAAAATTTTGATCCGAAAATAATTCATTGCCCATCAACAAAATTTTGATCCGAAAATAATTCATTGCCCATCAACAAAATTTTGACCCAGGAATAATTCATTGCCCATTAACAAAATTTTGACCCGAAAATAATTCTTTGCCGATTAACAAAATTTTGATCCGAAAATAATTCATTGCCCATCAACAAAATTTTGATCCGAAAATAATTCATTGCCCATCAACAAAATTTTGATCCGAAAATAATTCATTGCCCATCAACAAAATTTTGACCCGAAAATAATTCATTGCCCATCAACAAAATTTTGATCCGAAAATAATTAATTGCCCATCAACAAAATTTTGATCCGAAAATAATTCATTGCCCATCAACAAAATTTTGACCCGAAAATAATTCATTGCCCATTAACAAAATTTTGACCCGAAAATAATTCATTGCCCATCAACAAAATTTTGACCCGAAAATAATTCATTGCCCATCAACAAAATTTTGATCCGAAAATAATTCATTGCCCACCAACAAAATTTTGACCCAGGAATAATTCATTGCCCATTAACAAAATTTTGACCCGAAAATAATTCATTGCCCATTGACAAAATTTTGATCCGAAAATAATTCATTGCCCATCAACAAAATTTTGATCCGAAAATAATTCATTGCCCATCAACAAAATTTTGATCCGAAAATAATTCATTGCCCATCAACAAAATTTTGATCCGAAAATAATTCATTGCCCATCAACAAAATTTTGACCCAGGAATAATTCATTGCCCATCAACAAAATTTTGATCCGAAAATAATTCATTGCCCATCAACAAAATTTTGATCCGAAAATAATTCATTGCCCATCAACAAAATTTTGACCCAGGAATAATTCATTGCCCATTAACAAAATTTTGACCCGAAAATAATTCATTGCCCATTAACAAAATTTTGATCCGAAAATAATTCATTGCCCATCAACAAAATTTTGATCCGAAAATAATTCATTGCCCATCAACAAAATTTTGATCCGAAAATAATTCATTGCCCATCAACAAAATTTTGACCCAGGAATAATTCATTGCCCATTAACAAAATTTTGACCCGAAAATAATTCATTGCCCATTAACAAAATTTTGACCCGAAAATAATTCATTGCCCATTAACAAAATTTTGACCCAGGAATAATTCATTGCCCATCAACAAAATTTTGACCCAGGAATAATTCATTGCCATCAACAAAATTTTGATCCGAAAATAATTCATTGCCCATCAACAAAATTTTGACCCGAAAATAATTCATTGCCCATTAACAAAATTTTGATCCGAAAATAATTCATTGCCCATCAACTAAATTTTGATTCGAAAATAATTCATTGCCAATTAACAAAATTTTGACCCGAAAATAATTCATTGCCAATTAATAAAATTTTGACCCAAGACTAATTCATTGCACATTTTCAAATTTTTGACCCAAGAATAATCCATTGCGCATTTTCAAAATTTTGACCCAAGATTAATTCATTGCCCATCAACAAAATTTTGACCCTCAGTCTTTTGAATGTTTAACATTAAAAAGATGGCTATAAAAAATGGTAACCCCCTGGGGTTTATATATTTCAACAATTGAGTCAGACTGGCTTTACATAAAATTTTGACCCTCAGTGGTGTTGATATTTAACATTCGAAGTTTTGATCTAAAATTGAGTCATACTTCGATAATTTTCAACGTACGATAGGCTTTTCATCAATTAACTTGATATCTTTTGTCTTTATAGTTAGAATTTTGACCACACATATCATTAAAATTCAGAACAGAAGGATTCATCGGATCATCCGAGTGTGTAATCACAAATAAACAATTTTAATTTCATGACATACATGACATACAACATAACACAACACACAAAGGATTGTATTCAAATTGAGAGCTAAAGACAAATATAATTCTATTTTGGTACTTGGTTTATGAGCAACCCAAAAGTTCTACCTTTCTGCCCGACGGTAATGTTTTACATGTGTGTAGAACGTTAAAATTCAAATACCTTTCTGTACAACCGTAAACACAAAATACCGTTCGGTAGAAAGGTAAAGTTTTACCGTCCTCCAGCACGGTAAAAGTCTAAACTACTGGACTGTTTTGTGTTTTGCATTTCACATTTCACATTTGCCTTGATGCATAACATCAAACATGCATGCAAAATGCCATAGCTTGTTGCATGGCAGGCATTTTGCATTTAGCAATCACAGTTTTCACATTTGACATTTTGCATTTCACATTTCACATTTATTTCAATCAATTTCATTGCAATTGTATTGATTGAAGATTTGATATGCAAATTGCAAGATGTGTGATGTGACTGTGGAGTTGTGGACTGATGTGAGACGCTTTCTTTCTTGCACATGTGACATGCAATCAATTTTGAATGTCAAATGTCAAATGTGGAATGTATGTTGTATGTGTCATGTCTCATATGTGCAACATTGCACATAGATGACATTAAGCATTTGGCATTCCACATTTCGTAATTAAGTACAAATTAAATCATAAATTATGAATCAATTACAATTAATCAATTACGTTCCGAGTTCCGAGAATCTGGAATCTGTAATATATCATATATTGAATTACAATCCACAAATGACAAAATAAATGTCAATCCAAGCAATTCAGAATCACAATGATCATTGACTGCAATCTGCCTGCGGTAGTCGCTGTTCGCTGTGTACAGTGCAGTGCATGCATTAAAAGCAAAATGGGTTATAATTTGTTACATATTTAAAATAAGATAATGTTTTCTGTTTACAGAGAGGTATTCAAAGCCAGGCATAAGAAGACACGAAAGCTCGTAGCGCTGAAGAAGGTGTTGATGGACAACGAAAAGGAAGGATTTCCAATAACAGCACTCCGAGAAATCAAGATCCTCCAGCTGCTTAAACACGAGAATGTAGTGAATTTAATAGAAATCTGTCGAACAAGAGCTAATCATCATAACAAGTATCGTAGTACCTTCTACTTGGTATTTGACTTTTGTGACCACGACTTGGCCGGGCTACTCTCCAACGTTAATGTCAAATTCTCTTTGGGTGAAATCAAAAAAGTAATTCAGCAGCTTCTGAACGGTCTGTATTATATCCACACTAACAAGGTTTGTTTTGTTTTACTTTAATTCATTAATTATTACCTGTATTCAATCTTTAAAGATTTGTATGTTTTCCATTGTTCTACAGATATTGCACAGGGATATGAAAGCTGCAAATGTGCTGCTTACCAAACAAGGGATCTTAAAGCTAGCTGATTTCGGACTCGCTCGAGCTTTCAGTATACAGAAGAACCAGCCAAATAGGTAAATATTTACTCCGACTTCGGTGTAAACGCTGGAGATTAAGGATGGTTGATTGGAATGAAGGTACTTGAAATTGAAAACAGTAAGACACGGAAATTGAACTGTTTAGGTACACAAATCGCGTCGTCACACTGTGGTACCGACCACCTGAACTCCTCCTCGGAGAGAGGAATTATGGACCAGCAGTTGACATGTGGGGTGCTGGCTGCATAATGGCAGAGGTGGGCAATTTTTATAATTCCCTTGTTCTCTTCCATAGTACGATGTTCTTTGGCTTTGGCTTGTCACTCTTCATAACTTTACTTGTTATTCAACTTTTACACTCCATCTCTATCTATTCCTTCGTTCAGCTTTATGACAAGTGACAATAGAGAACGATTTTGTATTAATATTGATGCGGGAATAGATAGAGACACTAACCACTAAAAGAGGTTTCCGTTATGCAAGAAACTAAACGTAGCTTTGACCTCTTCGGAGGACCAAAATTGGTACGGGAATTTTATCCTGCAAGATTATTGTGTAGATGTGGACAAGGTCCCCCATCATGCAGGGATCCACTGAGCAGCAGCAAATCACGTTGATATCTCAGCTGTGTGGGTCGATCACTCCAGAAGTTTGGCCAGGTGTTGAGAGCCTTGATTTATATCCTAAATTGGAGTTACCCAAGGGCCAGAAAAGAAAAGTAAGTGGTCCTTATACTATGTAATGAATTGAATAGATCGAAATTCGAAATATTATGACGCAGATGATATTTGCAATGTCACTAAATATTTTTTGTATCATATAGGTAAAGGATAGACTCAAATTCTATGTAAAAGATGGGTCTGCGTGTGACTTGTTGGACAAGTTGTTGACGCTGGATCCTTCGAAGCGATTAGATGCTGATACTGCTCTTAACCATGACTTTTTCTGGACTGACCCTATGCCTGCTGATATGAAACCGATGCTTCAGACACATTCTCAAAGCATGTTTGAATATCTTGCCCCACCGAGGAGGCAAGCTGCCGTCAGAGCCCCAGCTCAACTTCCACAACAGCCTAAACCATCTGCCGATGTTGGTTACCACGACAGGGTCTTCTAATTAGGAATATTACAATTTAATTATCCGTGGAGTGTTGATGTTCGGTTGGGATCATAGACTTAAGATAGGTATAAACGATGTAAGGTTCGGGGATTTTGTCATGCCTCTCCGCTCAGCCAATATTCCATAGAGCCTCTAACCGATCCTTTGACGTTAGCTCTGCGTCTTCTCAGTTGTTAAAACTTAGGAAATTAGGAACAGGTTGAACTTAAGGTTAAAAGAGTTGTAACAAGAAAGTGTAGAATTTGTACCTAGGTGTTTAAATATTACTAAAGAAAATTATTGAAATAATGTTGCACTGGTGCACAGTTCCAGTGAAATGCATGTACAGTTATTTTTTATCATTGTAATTGTATTTAGTCAAAATATCCACTTCTGGTGGTTTGGTTAATTTCATTTTACGCTGAGTACCCTGACTGATGGACTTTTATTTTATTAATGAGTGAGAACAGTCACTTGATTATTGTTATGTACTACATAAGTAGTTATATAGGAATTAATGATTCTTGTAGGTATAACATACATGGGTGCATATGAAGTTGAACTATTTTTTGTATTTTGTGATATAAAGTTTCGTTAGCTCGTATTTGGGAGTTTCAATTTACGAACACGAACTTATTAAAAGTAAATGCAACACTACTTCTAAAAGCACCATATCTTTAAATAATACCTATAAAAAATCCTTAATAACATAAATTGTACATATTAAGTAGTGAAAAATATTGTTTAAATAGCCTGTACTGTATAACACTTTGTCTCCTTACTTTGTACTTAATTGATCTACGGACTATGTAGATTTAGCATATATAATATGAGATGAAAGTAGGTGATGTACTATGCCTATCAATATCAGTATATCAGTAATTATATTTTATTTCATTTTAATGAACTTATTACTAATTATGAATGATAATCGATTCCTCTCCCTAACTGGGTTAGGTAAATGCAGTTCGAATTTATTATATTTAAACCATTTTGTTTTTGTAACCAAAAACCAAACTGTATTGTAGTTAATTGTATATAATTTTGCGAGTTTTTTGAAGATTGATGACACAGTTCAGGAGAACCTGTAGTGTTGGATTATGTGACAGCGAAAAGGAGTAGTAATTTAATTAAATGAATTGTTCTCAACTACTTACTTTTCCATTATTGATTAATGTTGATCCTGATGGATTAAATTAGGTAATAATTCGTAAAGTCAGACTCGTTTTAAGAGATATTTATTTAGCTATTTAATAATTCTGGATTGGAAAGAGTCAGGATGTGGATTTTTTGGGTGCGGGTGACGGTGTTCAAAGTTCAAGCGACGGTTTTATATAAGATTTGTTATTTTCTATCGATGATAAGATAGAGGTTTTAACAGACAGGACTCGTATCCCATCACCAATGTTAAATTCTCCATAAGGACGGGAGACCCAAAATTTTAGAGGTACATACACAAACTTGGTATGAACAATCAAAATTGTCGCAAGGGTCACGCATATACCACACCCACTTATACAATTAAATTTAAAAATGGCGATTTCGAAACCGGACAACTTCCTATATGATACTATATAGTCTCTACAACATGTATATAGCGCGTTAAATAGTATTGCGCGCTTTTAACGGCTCGCGCGCGCTACTGGCTAAAATTTTCCAAATGGCGATTTCGAAACCGGACAACTTCTTATATGGTACTGTATAGTCCCTACATCATGTATATAGCGCGCTAAATACTATTGCGCGCTTTTAACGGTTCGCGCGCGCTACCTGCTAAAATTTAAAAATGGCTATTTTGAAACCGGACAAATTCCTATATGATACTATATAGTCTATACAACATGTATATAGCGCGCCAAATACTATTGCGCGCTCTTAGCGGCCCGCGCGCGCTATCTGCTGAAATTTCAAAATGGCTATTTTTAAAACCGGACAACTTTTTATATGATACTATATAGTGTCTAGACTACAAACAACATGTATATGGCGGGGTATATACTAATTGCGCGCTTGTTACGGCTCGCGCGCGCTACTGGCTAAAATTTAAAAATGGCTATGTTAAAACTGGACAAATTCCTATATGATACTATATAGTCTCTAGAATACAACCAACATGTATATGACGGGATATATACTATTGCGCGCTTGTTACGGCTCGCGCGCTACTTGCTAAAATTTCAAAATGGCTATGTTAAAACCGGACAAATTCCTATATGATACTATAAAGTCTCTAGAATACAACCAACATGTATGTGACGGGATATATACTATTGCGCGCTTGTTACGGCTCGCGCGCTACTTGCTAAAATTTCAAAATGGCTATGTTAAAACCGGACAAATTCCTATATGATACTATAAAGTCTCTAGAATACAACCAACATGTATGTGACGGGGTATATACTATTGCGCGCTTGTTACGGCTCGCGCACGCTGCTGGATAAAATTTAAAAATAGCTATTTTAAAGTCGGACAACTTCTTATATGATATTATATAGTCGCATGTACATGTTGGTTGTATTTTAGAGACTATATAGTATCATATAAGAAGTTGTCCGGTTTCAAAATAGCCACTTTGAAATATCAGCAGATAGCGCGCGAGCCACTAAGAGTGCGCAATAGTATATAGCGCGCTATATACATATTGTACAGACTATATAGTATCATTTAGGAAGTTGTCCGGTTTCAAAATAGCAATTTTGAAATTTTAGCCAGTAGCGCGCGCGAGACGTTAAGAGCGCGCAATAGTATATAGCGCGCTATATACATATTGTACATACTATATAGTATCATTTAGGGAGTTGTCCGGTTTCAAAATAGCCATTTTGAAATTTTAGCCAGTAGCGCGCGCGAGACGTTAAGAGCGCGCAATAGTATATAGCGCACTATTTACATGTTGTACAGACTATATAGTATCATTTAGGAAGTTGTCCGGTTTCAAAATAGCCATTTTGAAATTTTAGCCAGTAGCGCGCGCGAGCCGCTAAGAGCGCCCAATATTATATAGCGCGCTATATACATGTTGTACAGACTATATAGTATCATATAGGAAGTTGTCCGGTTTCAAAATAGCCATTTTTAAATTTTAGCCAGTAGCGCGCGCGAGCCGCTAAGAGCGCCCAATAGTATATAGCGCGCTATATACATGTTGTACAGACTATATAGTATCATATAGGAAGTTGTCCGGTTTCAAAATAGCCATTTTGAAATTTTAACCAGTAGCGTGCGCGAGACGTTAAGAGCGCGCTTAATTTTATAGTGCGCTATGTTCATATCGACTATGTTCTAGTAATGATATATGGTGCCATATAGGAACTTATCCGGTTTCGAAACAGTAGGTTACGATATTGCGCCTTGTGCCGCGCGCGCTGTTGCTAAAAGCGCGATATTATAATTTTTTCGAAACTCTAGACTAGAGCGCTACAGTTTAGGAAGTTGTCTGGTTTCGAAATACCTATTTTGTATTTTTTACCAAAGTTCGTCATTGTCGACGTTTTTCACGTGAGGCCCTTGGTGCTAATGTTAGATTAATCGTACCAGTTAATGAATGGCTCTTTAAGAAATTTTGGGGTAGCTGGTGATGGGATACGAGTCCTGGGCCCGTATTCTCAAAGCAAGTTACGACATCGTAAGGCTAAAATCGTAGAGGCTACGAATTTTGGTATTCTCAAACATAAATGGTGTCTTCGTAGGTAAGTTACGAACGACGCTGCCAAGGTTTTGAGAATACCAATACTTCGTAAGTTTTCAAGATCGTAAGTGGTATTCTCAAAACTTACGAACGCGATCGTAAGTGCTTACGAACGACCAAAAGTTACGGGAGGGGTAGAGCTACTTTAACTCGTTCGTAAGCTAAAAAATTATTACAAATTGACCGAATTTCAACAATTTTGGCAGTACATTCGTCAAAAAAATAGATTAATGTATGATAGGTTACATATATATATTATGGGTGTATTTGAAAGAATTTTCATTTAAATCCAGCATTTCTTTAATTTTGTTTGTTTTTGAAATTAGAATATTAGATACAATTTGTTAAGAATAATTTTTATTTAAAAAATCGGAACATTTGATAAAACAGTCTACTCGGGACTTTTTATCAACCTGTGGCAGGCTTCCAATTCCAAATTCGGGGCTGTCCCGTCATAATCGGGACGTATTATCAACCTAACAAAAAATTGGATGGTAAAATTGTACAATCAACAATGTCAAATGTATCTTTCTGGATGTACAATGTAAGGTGATTTGGAGATTCATATCATAACATTAATTTTAATTCAATGCCTTAAATGTAATTCCTCTTCAGTTTCAGTGAACAGAGATTCGCTATTCACTCCACAAATTAATTTAACAAAAATGAATCACTCTCAGTCAACTGTTGAGCGCTCAACATTGATCATATTCATTAATCATATAGAGCCAAGTAGGTCCAGCATCCAGTATGTAATTATTAAAATCATCTCGGCTTTTGATAAATTAACAAGTCATAGTGTATTAAAAACTGCGAGGATTCCTCTTGTGGTGAGGTGTATTTGGTAAAACGAAATTCTACAGACGATCTCATCGTCATCGTCTAATATGTAATAGTGTATAGCATAGTATGGGGCACTTCATACTTTCAGGGCTATCGCTATGCTATCGACTTATCCATCCTTACATCTCTGTCTTGGGCCTTCTTGAAGCGATCAGAATGCATAATGTGTGATGTGATATGTGATCGCTGAATAGGAGATCCAAGACATGGGAAGTTGGGATTTCAAATTGTAAACATTGGAAAATTGAAAATAATGTGAAATTAAATTCAAAATGAGTT
Source organism: Desoria tigrina (assembly GCA_906901685.1). NCBI lineage: Eukaryota > Metazoa > Arthropoda > Collembola > Entomobryomorpha > Isotomidae > Desoria > Desoria tigrina. The sequence continues at coordinate 6,442,005 of CAJQTU010000008.1, read as the reverse complement.
TGAATTTCGCGCAGCTAGTTACGATGTGAAATATTTCGTAAGTCCGACAAAATCGTAAGGACTTACGAGCGCGCTGCTAAAAGTTTCGAGAATACCACTTTTTTGGAGTTCGCCCGAGAATCGTAAGTCGTGTTCGTAACTCTACGAGATCGTAAGTTACGATCGACTTTTGAGAATATGGGCCCTGTCTGGGTTTTAAATTGATTGGGTTATTGTACGATATACCTTTTTACAGAAACTGTAAACTGGAATAAAGCGTTATATTGATCAAATTAAAAATGTCTTCTGTGTTCTGTGAATGAATAAAATGATATATTGCCAAGTCTTCAGTCCTCAGCGCATAGCATTAGGGTTATTTTAAGTAAGTTGTATTGTAAGATAACATGTAGTTGGTCCTATGCTCATATAGGGATATTAGGGATGGGGACTTATTTAAGTAATTAGAGTACTAAATAGTCAACTCCTAAATAATTATGAGATTCACACTCATCGATCCACTCCATGTTACAGTATGCAGGGGAAATTCCGGGCCACTCGTCCGCTTCTCTCACATACGCATACGCTCGCCTATTCCGTCCATATGTTATAATAGGTAGGGGCAATTCCGCGCCATCAGCCCGCTCTTCTCATACCACTCACCTATTCCATCCATGTTAAAGTATGTAAGGGAAATTGTGAAATGAGAAAAACCCGATAAAACCCTTTTTTACCCAATTTTCGGGGTTAGTCTAAAAAACGCTTGTTATATTCAATAAATTAAAAATTGACCTGAACTAAATATATGTCATATAAGACGAACGGGGGCGAGGGAAATTAAATAGGAAGATGGGTAAAAACTTTTTTTTGAAGTCTTCTGAAACGCCCTTGAAATAAACTATTAAATATTACACTCGAGGATGAATTATTCCAGGTGTTGGGGACTTATTTTGAGAGTAAAAACATTGAATATATTTGGGGCACTTGAGAAAGGCATTGGAAGAAGTGGGATTTGGGAGTCCGCCAAGTTGAAATGATATTGATTTTTGGAAATGCCGCAACCAAGTATTTTTTAGTCCGACGACAAGACAAGCAAGATCATCCGAGGATTTTTGGAAATTTGAAATTGTGAAGAATTGCATTGCGAGAAGAGATTTATTTTGCAGTTTTGAGGGGATTGAATTTTGGAAATGTCGGATGATGAGAGCTTGCCCTCCGGATGGGAGAAACGGGTCAGTCGGTCAAGTGGTACGTCCATTTCTTTTGTATTTTTTTTTATTTTGGTTGGTGAGTTTTCACATTATTTTTTATTCCATCTGTATTTGATATTCAATATTGATATTTGATATTTGTTCAATAATTCAATATTTATTACATGGATGGTATGGTGTATATGCCAAGTTTATAGTTTTTGCAGTTGAAGTTCTGCCTTGTTCATTTCATTTATGCTTGTCGTTAAATGTGAAATGTCAAAAATCACAAATTGAAATGTCAAAGAACAACGACAAGAGAACGAAATGTCAAATGTCAAATGTCGATTTTATTGCATTCATTCATCATTATTTTATAGTGTACGTTACGTAACCAGTAACGTACTACAAACTATTGCAGCACATGATAGCACATCGGGGTCAAAATGACCTCGTCTGGGTCGAACGGTACTCGGTTTAATACGACATACGACTACGACATGACATAAGTACAAAGTATTTTAAGATGTTTCTTTGGAATGATTATTTACGCCTGTTCGTGGTGGTTGGGGCCGTCTGGATGCCCATTTCCGCCGTCGTCCTGATGTTCCGAACTGTCATGATGTCCGTTACCGTTCCCACCTGATTGCATTGCAATTGACATCTGCTGCTGTTTCAAAGGGTGATCGTCTGGAAGGCCAGGATGTCCCGATTGTCCGGCACTGATTTCCTTGTGCAGATCCTCCAGCGTTCGGCCTGCGTTTGCATTTTGACCCTGAGACTGGGCCTTAGCCAGAGCTTCAAGATGTTCGGATATTTTGGACTGTACTGCAGCATGTGATTCAGCGTCCATGTGTTCTTCTGGATGCCCTGGCATTTCTGGGATACCTCCGTTCTGTTGCTGAAGAAGTAAGGATGGATGACGCATACCGGAGTTTTCTCGCTCATTGGGACCACCTTGGTTGAGTCGTTGGTTTTCTGGATCGTTTTGAGGCCGATCTTTCCTGTCACCTTGATTTTCAGGTCTATCACCTGGACTTTTTTGGTTGCTTTGAGGATGTCCAGCATTTGGCTGTGGTCCTGGTCCCATTTGGGGTGACCCTAGCTGGAGTTGTGGACCCTGTTGACCCACATTGGTCGATGGTCCTTGTTGACCCACATTAGTCGGTGGTCCTTGTTGTCCGACTTTAGTCGGTGGTCCTTGTTGACCGACATTAGTCGGTGGTCCTTGTTGACCCACATTAGTCGGTGGTCCTTGTTGTCCGACATTAGCCGTTGGTCCTTGTTGGCCCACATTTGTCGGTGGTCCTTGCTGGCCAAGATTTGGTAGTGGTCCTGGCTTTCCAACATTCTGTCCCACATTAATCGGTGATGGTCCTTGTCCCAAATTTGGTGTTGGTCCTTGTTGCCCTACATTTGTTGGTGGACCTTGCTTTCCAACATTCTGTCCCAAATTAATCGGCGGTGGAGGTCCTTGTTGTCCTACTTTTGGTGGTGGTCCTTGTCCTACATTTGTCGGTGGTCCTAGCTCAACTTTTGGTGGTGCTCCTTGGCCCACGTTGGTTGGTGGCCCTTGTCCTACATTTGTCGGTGGACCTTGCTGGACAGCGCCGGTCGGGGGACCTTGCTTGCCAACATTTGGATTTGACTGCATTGAGGGAAGATTCATTTTTGGTAATCCTTGGCCAGCCATTTGTGGGGACGGTTGTACTTGTCCGATTTGAGGTGCTGTCGAAATTGGGGTCGACAGTTGCCCATTCTGTGTATTGATTCCATTTGATCCCATGCCGATGCGACCATTGTAAGACCCAGCTTGGGCTGCACCGGAAGTTCCGACTTGGGAATTGATTTGAGGCATTGATTGAGGTGGTTGTATCTGAGACACACTTCCGACTCGGAGATCATTTTTTGGTGATGCTAACGGAATTTGCCCGTAAGCATTAGCCGATGTTTGCTGATTACCATTCATTGAAGGTACAGGCCCTGTTTTAAAAGGGACAAGCTGTCGTTGACTTTGTTGCGCCCTGTAGTCATTTCTAATGTGGTTGCTCCCCACTCCGTTTCGACCATATTGCGATTGACCCAGTCCATTGTGGGCATTATGGCGATGCCCATTCCCTTGGGCATAACCACCGCCGATTTGACTTCGACCCTGCCCATTTTGACCATAAGTAAGTCCTTGCGCTTGTCCCCCGATTCCCTGTTGTGCGTAACCTGCACCAACTTGATTTCTACCTTGAATTGTTCGCCCAGCTATTCTTGGGGCATATCCATTGAGTTGGGGGCGCCCAGGGGGACTTTGGACGTATCCTCCACCAATTTGGGATTGTCCGCGTCCATGAAAAGTGCGACCTAGCCCATTTTGGCCATATCCACTTCCTTGCTGCATTTGACCTTGTCCATTTGCCACATATTGTCCGGCACCACTATGTGCCATGCCCAATTTATTCTGGGCAGAAATACCGGCACGTTGACCTAAGCCACTCTGCATATAGCTACCTCCTTTTTGCTGGCCAAGACCTTGCTGAGACATGCCATTTTGTGCATACGGGATTTGATTTTGAATCGGTTGGACTCGTGCTGATCTGCCCAGATTGTGTGGTCTTGCATAAGTATTTACGACGGGGCGTTGTACGTTAACCTGATTGCCATATCCGTGCTTGATCGGTTGCTGTCCCGTTTGATAAATTGGCGACACGGATGGTCGTTGGCCTTGTAGTTGTACACCATTCAATGGACTATTGCCGTTAACGTTGTTGTACGGCCGAGCTTGCATATGCTGATGTTGATGGGGTATATTCCGATTGTTTGATGTGCCAATCGGCAAAGTTCTCTGATTTACTGAGCCCTGATAACCCTGAATTTGTCCCTGTATGATTGGACCTTGAACGTTCCCTGCCATGTGACCACCCTTAACGGAGGCGCCGTAGCCATTGGATGGTCTGTGGCCAATGTGGTTACCCTGGGGGATGAATCTCTGCCCCCCTTGGCTCTGTATGTTTTGTGGAATGAAGACTGCAGGCCATGGATCGATTGCCGATTCTCGGGAAGCATCACGGCCCTTTAGTCCGTCGCATATCTGTAGAATTAGGGAAATTAAAGTTATTTATCGAGAATCGAGATTCAAGGCTAAACTTGTGATAATTAAACTTAAAGTACTTGCTTACCATTAGTGTTGACTTCCTGAAACAGTTGAGAAGGGAAGCGTAGTTTGCACATCCATTGTTAACAGAAAGCTGCTCATCTAGATTTTTTTTAAAGAAGCTTAAGTATCATAATTTCTCTGAAAGTTTTATGTTAGTTTAGTTGGGCATTGTTTCAGAATATATTAAGTATTAAGTATCAGTCTGAAATAGATCGAATTTTTATTTTGACGATAATAATGATTAATGATTAAGTTACTAGGGCTAACTGTGGACCAGCAGGCCTTGAAGGCCCCAGACAGTTCACAGGCCTTTTCCGAAAGCCGACCGGGTAGAAGTTGCTGAATGACGGAACCTGCTTTCCCCGTTAACAGACCCCCTTGTTCATTCATCTAAAATAGCGGATGTGGAACGATTTTAGTTAAAAACTTTAATATTAATAAAAATGAATCGGAAAGTACCATTCCAAGTTTGGAGAGAATGCAGAGGGGTCGGCACTGAAATTCAAGGTTATACAAGTTAAGATTATTAGAATTGAAGTGAAAAGAAGCTTAATCTTGTTAATTATTAAAGTTTTACAAAGTTGGGCTCCTTGCCACAATCCTGAACGGTTCGGTGGAATCCAGGAACATTGTTGAATTCAATTGGAATTCCGGAACATGTTGGGCCAAAAATGTGGTTTTCGGCCCAGTTTGCTGCCTGAAGTTGCGAGATCATTTAGGTTAATGAACGTTAGGATGATTTGGGACTAATTGTAATAGGGACTTACCGTAACTCGAAGGGTTAGTCCCAGGAGGAAACTAAATCTCAAAAAGTCCGGATTTTTCATGCTCTTAGGGTTTTTTAAATCTGGACGGGTTTGGTTGGGTTTTGTTAGAAAAAGAAAGTGAAACACGTAATACGTTTAAATTATAACCCGTTCTATTAAGAATCGATTTAGTTATTGTCTTTAATGTACAGCCAATATTTCTGAACAATGGAGGATTAACCGAGACAAAGGATTAAAGGATACGACTCTATCGACTTGTGTTGTGACATGCTTATTCAATACCATCGTCCTCATTGATATAACTTTACGATAATTTGGTGGCCAGGAATTCTATTGTTGTTAGTATAAGCGTGTTTATGCGATGGAAATATGGGGATAATTTTTTACGGAATAGACGGTTAATTTATATTTATATCTCATTGTTTTACCCCCACGGATTAATTATTAAGGATATTTGAAGAAATGAATGAATGATTTTGAAATGCCTGTGTGCTCGATTTTATATTTTACTCGAAACATTTGATGTAGCTCGATTTGATTGCAGGTTGTCGCGTTGTTTTTTTTATGTAAAAAAGCAATAACTAGGATACGGATGGGTCTGAGTTTTTGAATCGCATTCGATCGGAACAAATGCACCGTACCGTGTGATAGAATATTGTCAAGCTCTTGAACTGAGATGGGATGAGGATATAACAATAGCTTAGTTTATATCAAAGTAGCTATGCAAAAAATAATAAAACTAATATTGAATTGTTTTGAAACAAGAATAATACAGTTGGCTGGACCAAATTTGAAGTTGTTATTATCGGCATGAGCAAAGGAGACTTACGTCGAAATGTTTTGTAGAAGAGAAGATGTTGTGGAAGAGATCATCCTTATAGAGATCATTATGAACGCTAAAGAAAGTTACAACGGGTAATTCAGATGGATCCTGTTACCAAAAACAAATGATATAACAACGGGTTCCAGAGTCCAGACGTTGTTCCACGAATTCTCTCAGCCCTCGTATAAGTATTGAAGTCGTAGAAAGATTACGGTTCCCTGACCTAAACTAATCGTTGGAGTTGACAACAACACATTTGTTTTCAAAAATAGTGTCAACACTGTCAACCTTTTGTCATTATTCCGTGTACTGCTACTTACTTACACTCTATATTTTTGAATTTCAGGCCAAGCGTACTACTTGAACCAGTACACGAAGGAAAGTCAATGGCATCCACCAACAAGACCCGCAGAGCCTGTGTCGGATGGCGGCCCGTCGACGATTATGGCAAGTCACATCCTTGTGAAGCACAAGGAGTCACGTCGACCCTCCTCATGGCGTGAAGATAAGATCACCCGAACCAAGGACGAAGCTCTGCAGATCCTCCTCGGATATCGAGATCAGATCGTCAAAGGAGACACGTCGTTTGCGGAATTAGCGACAAAGTTCTCTGACTGTTCGTCGGCAAAACGGGGTGGGGATCTCGGTCCATTTAATAGGGGTGCGATGCAGAAGCCCTTCGAAGACGCGGCTTTCGGACTCAAAGTTGGAGAAATGTCGGAACCAGTCTTTACAGACTCTGGAGTTCATCTTATCCTTCGTACTGAGTAATTATACCAATTCAAACTTTTAAACAATTAAGAACTGTGTCGTCTGTAATTATTTTATTTTAAGATGATTCCGTCATTATCTCTTGAATTTTTTAAATTGCAGACTGTTTAAGTAGATAAATCATCATAACTTCCTTCCGCTTCCAATTACTTAAGTATGTCTATAAAGTCGTTCTGATTCCGGTTCAAGAAATGCTCATTAAATTAATATGACTACACTGCAGTCTGCAGTTTACAAAAATGTGATTATTTTTTTGTTCCATTTGTTTTTAGTTTCTATTGAGGAAATGATGGTACGGGTATATGGCTTGGCTCGAAATGATATAAGATTTGGAGTGTGTGGTGATTGGAACGTGACTTCGTGGTTTATTGTAATTTACAAATATATACAGACGTAACGTTACGGTTTTGCCATCTTTTTACTGTGTTATGGGGAAGGACATTAAAAATTAAAATGTGTGAATAAAAAATTATTTTATTGTCCAATATAAAGAATTTGTACTAAATTAATGGTTGGTCTACTTTTTCTTTTATTTCAGTGAAAGCACAAGCAACAAAAGCAACGCGATTTGAGATTTGATTTATTGATTGCAACTGAAGACGAATTATTGTTGAGCTTCTAGTTTCTTTGTTACGTTTACAAGAATAATACCACTTTCAAAAGACATTCGACAATCACATATACTACTACACATACACAACTACTTGAAAGACTAGACCCCACACTAATGACATCATCAATGTCTATGATGTCTATGAATCGTTACCCTTTCATGTTTAAATTTCGGGAAGACAAGTCCAAATTTAGTTTTGATTCCGGATAAAATCGGTAGTGCCAAAGCATAGCCACCGATATGATCAGGGTTTTCCGATTTCCTAACATGGTCCAAACTGGTGATAAGGACCTTGGACTCCGAACCTGTGGGTCGTCTATTTACAAAAATATAATTGAAAGGTTAAATGATTTCTCATATTCATTTATACAGGTTTTGAATTTAGTTTGGTCGGACAGGATTGGTATTGATGAAGGACTGCATTTTCAGTTTCATGGGGAAAAAATGTGTAAAAGTAGATTGTTATTTTATTAAACTGCAAACTGGGGGCTTATTTTGGTGTGGACGTATACCGGGATTTGCTGTATTTGGTTTAATATGAATTAAATAGACATACGTTCCAGCAAAATCGACATAAAAAGCTCGCTGCAGAAGCTCGTAAACTAGGAGTGCGAGTCCAACTTGTGTTGGCTTAATTACTCTTGTCCCTTGCATAAATGCCCGGAAGCCTTCCTCCTTATAGATTTTGATGGCACAGTCAATTGTCCCTACATACGCTGATTCACCCGGTCTAGGCTCAACCTGTAAATATAGAAACAATAATCAAGCTGAAAAATGCCAAAAATATCAATTGATCCTTTTCAAGAAAAACAGTGATATAGATTTTTATTCATAATTAATTAATTCATTAATTAATGTTACAAAGAGGCCCAAAAAGTTCCTTCACCTGTAACCTAGTCTTGATGACATCGAAAGGCATGGACAGAGGTATTGCTGGGACGGCTGCAAATGCCCCAGCAACTAACAGAGACAATGGACTGTTGTAGCCATCCGAGTCTTGAAGATATAATTTGGTGTGGGCATAAGTAGGGAAAAATATGGCACTAAATGGAACGTCTCGAAGTAAACAGGCATTCATTCCCTGTCAAAGTGTCACAATCAATTAGTTATAGATATCATTAGGTTGAGTCATAGATATGGATGGGTTGAGTCAACGTACGCCGTTGACGGATATCGTATCATTTATAATAATATATTTACGCTCAGGTTATTTGCATTATTTATGTTTATCAGGAATTAAATTGAAAATTGAATGGTCGCTTTCACGTTTCTTGTAAACTTGTAACCCACTACGATGAGTTTTGGGGTGGGGATTTATTTCGGGGGACATTTTTGGAGTTATGATTTGATTGCCTTCAACCAAGATCTTGGGTATATCGGAATATATTTATTGACGAGTACCCCCACCCCATAGATCATCTAAAGAAGTTAGTGGAATCGATACTTGAATTAATTTTTGTGTCAATAATCAACTGACCTTAAACATCCCTCGGAAACCGAGTTGACGAACAAGTCTAAAAACACGTAATTTCTTTTGTGGAAATAACTGTCCAACTGCTTGCATCCGAAGCTTGATGATTTCAAGCGGATTGACAACAATGGCACTGCATCCACCCGCACAAGCCCCAGCGAATATTTCCCAATATAAGGGCACTTGACCTTTTCGGTTCATCATCTTGTCCCTTATCCAATCGTTCATCTATCCCCGTTTACAATTAAAACGTGCATACCAAGAATAATTGGGATTTGCATAATTAGTATATAGTAAATCTAAATTAATTTACGGATAGTTTGAAAGCCTTTCCCAAAGAAGAGGCAACGATTTGAGGGATCAAGCCCCGATAAAGGCCCTTAATCCCCTCCACTTTGTTGATTTTGAGCAAACAGTCGAGATTGGTTTTGTAAACTCGAACCTCCATCAATTTACTTGGCCTTTGATTCTGCATCCGAGTCTTGACAAGGTCCATCGGATAGGCCGGTACGGACTCAAAAACTGTCAGGATTTATATTTAATTGGACATTTAACTAATTTGAACAGCTTTATTCGTTAGATAACTCTGCTTCTAGTTACCGCAAATCCTGGTATAATTCCCCCTTCCAAGAATAAGATACCACTTCCCCATGTTAAATTATGACAATTCTACAAAACCCGTAGGGGTCCATTCAATTGGAAGTCGTAAATTATTTGACCCCCACCGATATCCCTTCCAGTTATCAGGCTAATTAAAAATCAAAACTTTTTAAAAATCGGCTAAAATTTAATTTAAATTAAAAATTTATAATAAAATTTAAAATTAGTAGTTTTTACGAAATTGAATTCTAAAGACCTTGCGAGAAAACACCCTGTATAGTTTGTCTAGGCAGTTCAAATTACTGGGATGCATTTCAAGTTTTAAGGGTAAATAAGCCCTCTATTTCTTGTGTTTTAACAAGCCCTTCTTTAGAGGATGTGATTTAATTTTTAAAAAATCCCCTGCGGCTGCACCCTGGGGATTTATAACCAGATTTACGATGTAAATACGCGACTGATGATACCTCCAGCAATTAAACCAAGGGAGAACCGATAGACACTCTCCATAAATTCGATAAAGAGTCCCCGTTCCTCTGGACTTTGAACGGCTTTGATGTCGAGGATCCGGTTCTCGACGTTGATGTAGTACTGCTCGGGGGCAATGGTCTGCAGATCGGATAAGATGACGGTAGGAGAGTCGTTGATAAGCTCGGACATCTTAAAGAGGATGTCGACTTGGAGGGGAGTGACGTGGCTTATCATTTGACCCGAATAGAGGAACTCCCGTTTGCTGATCTCCGTACTGGGCAAACCGGAAGTGGCTTGGAGGTACACCTTCTTCATCAGTTCCATGTTATTGAGCAAGGAGTTGAAGGCCGTGAAAAATGGGTACGACACTTCATCCTTATCTGTTAGTGACTGGGTCACCTGAGAATTCAAGATTTAGAATCACAAAGTTACTTAAATAAGTCCCCAGGGCTCTTATTCTAAAAGGGTAATTATTTTGAGGGCGTTTTCTACTTCAAATGAATTTGTTTAGTTATTGTTTAGGATTTTTCAGTAATTTTCAACATTTATTAGAGGGTTCAGTTGCTAATTTAACTCTAATGAATAAATAATCATTACCTCACGCAGTTTGGACAGAACGGGAGGGGTGAGAAGGTGGGATCTAATTGTGGTCATAATTTTGAGGAAATCATCAATGGATATAATTCCGGAACAATCTGTGTCAAATCTCCTGAACGCTTCTGTCGCATATTCCTCATGGAAGTCCTGCAAATTCATTTGTTCTGTTAAACTCATAAAAAAATTATTATTGACTGTGTAAACAGATTCACATTGAATGGATGGAAGAGATGGGGAGTTATTTAGGGAGGACTTAGAGGAGTATTTACGGTATCGCTTATTTAAGAGCATGCTTTTGTAATTTTTGAAACTTTTACTGTCACAACTCATAAACTTGACTGTTCGGTTTTTAGAACCGATTAAAGCAAAAAAAAAAAACTCTAGTTACATGAAGAAACTGGCTAAATTCGGCATAGGAAACCACTCGATTCTTCTTCTTTCCGAAGTACATGCGGACGAACTTGCCCTCCATGTTAAATGGTATTTTCTTCTGGAAAGTGGTGTGGGAAATGATCTTCTCGAACTCGTCGAAACTGACGAGTCCATTGCCATTGCGATCGAAGAGCTGGAAGGCGGTGAAGTAAAGTGCATCGGGGACGCAGAGGAGCCCCTCGAAGGCCAGGAATTCCGGAAACGAAATGTAACCGTCTTTGGACGTGTCGATTATTCCGGCCAAAACTCTCACCGTTTCCTGATTGCTTGAATCTCGGTTCAGGATACCCAGGAATTTTGTGATAAAATCCGTGGACCGAATGAACTTGTAGCCCCCAACTTGTACCGTTGCATACTGCAAAAAAAATCATTACAAATAGGATTTGTAAACCCTTCAAAGGGTGGGGAGTAATTTCGGGGTGGGGATTTATTTCGGGGAACAAAAATATGTTTTATCTTCGTCAAGTAGGGCAAAGTGTGAATTTCAAGAATTTTTATAGGAATTCTATTATACTAGATTGATATTCATATTTTAAGTAGCGATTGAGGAATAGGACTGTATTCGATATCCTGAATATTTCGATGGAGAATGTTTTGTTTTTTAGTATGCAATTTCATGAAAAATTACTATTTAAAATGTCTGCTTTTGAGCTTGTCTTATACAATTGCAGACTGTTTTGTACTAAATTGCATCGAGGAAAGCACTAGAAAGGTTGGAATTATTTTCCGATTTAACAGACTTGTGTGAGGTAATGCAACGGTTCGAGGAATGATTAAAATACCTTGTGGAATATCTTCAGCAAGTCCTTCCTATTAGCTCGATGAAGTCTTTTATGTTTTTCCCACGGCTATTTATAAACCCATAATAAACTTCAATTACATTTCCATCATTTACATTTTCAAAAAAAACAGCTTAAGGTGTAAGGAATGGATTCTAGAAAGATTTTAAAGGAATAAATTCTTCTCGGTTGTGACAAACACTCAAATGAATAGAGTTACAAGTCTTTTCAATAAGCAACAGGTTTACATAAAAACCGGAGCCGGGGTAACTGACCGGCCAAATCCCCGTATCAAAAAAACCCGTATTTTTTCCACAGACAACATATGCAAAAAAACGGTTTTGAGCCCGGGTATTTCTCCGGTAACAAAATTCTTTATATACAAGGCTGACTATATATATACAAAAGATTCCGTCAAAATCGACGGGATTCTAATTTATCTCGAGAACCCTACAACTTGGAGTGCTAAATTTAGGGAAGCACGTAAACGACAAATTAATTATCCTCTGTTAACATAAAACAATGAAGGAGAAACCGAAAAATGCAATTAAAATCTAAGGGTTTTTTCTGCAGAAACACTTTCCATGGCTTAACTTTCAGTTGATTGGAATCGGATTTGGTGCGTAGGTAAATTAATTGGGTTGATTACTTTACTTCCAACGAAGCACTATATAAATCAGGTAATTGTTGAGGAAATTAATTAAATACTAGAACAGAACTATACAGATTCGGATTACATCATGTTTAACGGGAATGTGAAAGAGGAAGAAGTAAAAACGGAATGTTATATGGAAAAATCATGTGATTGATAGAATTAAATAGTCAAGTTTGGTTTGGGAGATTTGCCAAAAAACTCTATAGACTTTACATACGGTACAGTCATGTTAAGTGCTAGGCTCGGATATGAACGAAAAATCTCTAAATAGATCCCATGGGGATTTATTTGGGTCGGGACTGTCAATCGGGGTATTTTGTAATGAACTAACAAATCCGAATATTGTATAAGTACCCTTGAAATTTAAGATTCTTATATTATGGGGGTATTAATTTTAAAGTAAACTGAAACGCTGAAGGAACTATTGTTTCTGTATTCAAAACTGATTTATTTCAACCATTTAATCGTTAACAAAAAGACACAATTAATTAATTTAAAGACAAAAAAAACAATATACTTATCCGTATATCTATTTAGGTACAATACAGTTAATTAATTATTGGATTTTAGAATTGAAAATTAAGTTAAAATCCATCTCATTATTTGCTAGAAACACATACTATTTTAATAGACAGGTACGTACGTTTTTTTATTTTCGAGAGATATTAATTGGATTAGAAGATAATATTGTAGTAAAGAACAGAACAGAGTTGTTTAATGATTTCATGCGATATTTTAGGGTCAGGTGCAGGTGGAAGTATGAGTTAAAATCACGACTTTTGTAGCTACAAAGTGATCAACTAATTATATTTAAAACAGTGTATTTATACAATTATAGTTATTAAGGGTTATTATATCGATTTATTGAGATACTATTTAAAATTAAAGATTTATTAAATGTCTTAAATATAATATATTGTCTATTCTATAACGAACGAAAGTTTTTTCACAAGATTTTCTCTATACTATTATTGTATGATTAGTGTTTTAAATGGTTGCGATTGTCGTCGATGTTCAGGTTCAGTTAATGAGAGATTGAGACTATCCTAAATCTATTTACGTTAGCTACAGTTAAGGTAAATTCAGTTTTAAAGAATCAGCAGTTAAGGAGGAACTACAGCATCTAAATTAGCCTCGATTCTTATCTAATTTAATTTCATGCGTTTTTCAGGAGGTTTATAATTTTTCGGTAGTTTTGATGAATTTTTAAACTCTCTTATATTTTTCCCAAATTTTATGGCTAATTTTTGTGTTAGTATGTAAACTACATTATTGACTAGAATTTTTTCTTTCATTGGATCTTGGATCTTCGGAGTCCTCAGAATATACGGAATTAATGAGAATTATTTGACACTACAACATCTATTTCCATCCACAATTTTTAAAATTGCTAATTAGAAAAGTTAAGTTAATTCTATAGTCATCGTGGAACGAAGGACCTTTCATTGTATATGTATTATTGTATTATTTTTTCTGCCCAAAATCATAAAGAACGATTTATCTATAATTAAAGAATTTATTTCTCCTGAATGATTGTTTCAGAAAAATGTCACTTAATTTCCCGAAACTGTCATTTCAATCTTAAAATGTCGGGCAACAACGGAGAGGAAATATCCAACACAAATTTTTGGGATCGAGATCGCACATAAGTTTTCAAAATTCCACGTGCAGCAGTAGATTTATTGGATTTTTACGCTAAACGCTAAAATATTCGATTTAGTTATAAATATTAGTAGTATAAGTGGATCTGTAGATCATTTTTTTATTATTATATCCGTGTCCTCTTTCTCCTTGGGAAAAAATTGCCTCTAAATCTTGTCGACGTGTCATGTCATATTTCGCCAGACCCTAGGGGGTCAAGTCAAGGGGAGTGACACTCTGTTCATATGACCTTGTCCGTCAAAAACTTTTACTTTTATAAATCTAAATACACTTAAGATTAGTGAAGGATTTATAAGACGGGGTCAAAGGTCAAAAGGTAACATGCATACTAATCTTAAGGTAAAAATCACACCAGCAATTAATGCAATGCTTTCCAGGTTACCGGTTTCCAGGTACAATTCTTCATTTCTCAACCATTAAAATAGGGTGGAACAAATGACATTTAAAGTTATTGAGGAAGAATTAATTTACGCTTGTGAAGAATTAGATATTTAATATATTTTTCGCATGCTAATTAACTACAACTAGCGTAGAGAGTTCCAAAAAAACGAATTAAGTATTTAAGTAGGTTTAACTATAGTTATTATAATAATGATTGTCCTCGATACAATTAGCTTCCTCAGAGGTTTCATTTCGTACGACTTTCATCAATGTCCAACCTGATGTCCTGCAATTAACTAACAACCGAATCATCATCTTTGCTAAAGCTGATCCTTAGCCCTAAACTGTCCAAAGTCCAAGATCCAAGATGAGAACAGTTTTTACAAGTCCACGTTTCTAAAAGCCATTGTAAGATTGTAACTGTGGTCGATGGGGTCCGAGATTGAAATTTCGAACTACTGTTTCCTCGTAGCTAGGCGAAGTTTTAGATTAGAAGAAGTATTATTACGTCAAGACATGCCACGTGGTGATGGTTTGTCGAAGATTTTGAGACATTTCCTGCCAATGTGACAGTTCGGACCCCTTCTGATGGGGACCCAGCATGCAGGAGCCAATCAGAGCGTGGCTTCCCATCAAATCGTTTGACTGGTCCAGAACGCTTATCTGTACGGAATAATAGACAAATTTAGGCATTAGAGTTGAGGTTAAGCGTAGAACTTACAATTAGAACGTGACCTAATTTTAATTAATAATTCGACTAACAAGGGAACATTCCCAACTGTACCACCCCGATATTTTTTAAACTAGTCTCATTCGAAAGCTATAGTCAAATGATGAAACTTTAACATTGGAACTATAGGCCGCTAAAATATATTTGAACTGTTAAAGTAGGTCGGAAGGTCAAGACGCGCGAGGTATTTCAAGGATGGTACTGTTGGGAATGTTCCCTTGTAAGTTAGTTTAAGTGCCGTGTAGGTTAAAGGTCAAACTGTATACGGTCAAATGTCATAACTTCTTGCAATAGAAACCCTACACTTGCGATACATTGTTGGAAAGGTGCGATTTAACAATGTAAATGTTTTTTATTCTATGGTTGGGGAAATGTGAGACTTTAGTATAAAACGACTCCCATGTGTCGGACAAGGGTATAAAATGCTTCTTGAAGCCTTGTTTAATGTTGTTTAACCCTTTCGTGATGTTTGTTTGCAACTGTTAATTGATACTGATTTTGAGATATATTTTAACCTCGGTAGTGGCACAGGCTAAAGTGTATACGGTCAAATGTCATAACTTCTTGCAATAGAAACCCTACACTTGCGATACATTGTTGGAAAGGTGCGATTTAACAATGTAAATGTTTTTTATTCTATGGTTGGGGAAATGTGAGACTTTAGTATAAAACGACTCCCATGTGTCGGACAAGGATATAAAATGCTTCTTGAAGCCTTGTTTAATGCTGTTTAACCCTTTCGTGATGTGCGTTTGTAACTGTTAATTGATACTGATTTTGAGATTAATTTTTACCTCGATAGTAGCAGAGGCTAACTTCTCGGATGGGATTGAGAAAGTGAAAGCCTCGTTCCAAACCGGATTGTTTGAGTTCTTTCTAGCCGTCGTCTTCTTTTTCTTCTGTCGTCTCCCTCCGCCGAGCAAATACACTTTCACAAACGGATCTGGATAGAAAAATAAATGTTAAGACAAATTTTATTTAAAGGAAACATTCTAATGTCAATACTAAATGAAAAATAAATACAATCCCCTGTCATGCGAAAATAGGAAAGTACGGATTGTTTTTATTTGCTAAGTTTGCCTAAAGGAAAGTACGGGAAACTGGGACATGGCACACGGTGAAATTCATGAAAACATAATGGGATTTTATCTTCCTTCCTCCTGTCCTATTCTACATGTAACATGTACATAATTCAAAATATACATGACTGCCCGTGTTAGACAAGATTTGGGCAAATCTCGGTATAGGAGACCTTTGTGGGTTTATAAGGGGGTAATTTCTAGCCTATTTTAAGGGCTGTTCAAAATTCAAAGTAACGAAAGAAATAAAAAATTGTCTGTAGATTAACGAAAAGGTTGTACCTTGTTTGGAAGATGACAAATTAAATTAATCCAAAATCAAGTGAGGTTTTATGTGTTTTTTTTTAATTCAAAGTAAAAATCATCGACTAGATTTCGGAACGCTAGTTGCTTTTATTTCCAACAATCTTATGGACATATAACATTTAAATAGATGGAAATTGACATTTTAAATTCTTAATTTGACAGTTTAAAGGGTTAAAAACCGTTTTTTTACAAAAAACCACCGTCTATCCTTCTATAGGACTTAAGACCATTTTAAGGTTCAATTGTAATTTCGTCGACCTGACTTGCATGTAAATAGATTGAACTGTACTTGGACATACCGATGGTATCCTTGTTATGCGGCGGATGTAAATTCCGAGCTTTGAGCAAGACGACAGTCAGCCTTTCCGCGGATGGTAAATAGGACAAGGAAATCAAAATCTCTTGTTTTTCTCCAGAGGGCTGCAATTCAAAAGTAAACAGTAAACCCGACTTCCTTTTGCAAAATGCATGACGGCTACATTCATTTCTAACATTTTATTCGGGACGATACGAAAACAAAAACCCGTATTTCCACAGTTTCGGAGTCAGAATTCAAGGACAGAAGGCCTTGTTCAACCAACCGGGTATTGAGCCTCGGATTTAGTCGAAGGACTTAGCAATTCCCCCTCGGAATGTAGCATTACATTTCCTGGTTTACTGGCAGACATGTACATCGCAGTACAGGTGGGGACTTATTTAGGGAAAATGCCTGTATATCGTTGAAATTGTATAGAAATATGACATAAGTCCAGAAATGAAATTACATTTAGAGAAAGTTCATAGCTAATATATTGGAGGGCAGGTGGGGACTTATTTAGGTAGGTGAAAGTTTTAATATCGTTTGGATTATATACGAATTTGACATAAACTCCAGAAATAAATATCGTCAGAGATAGTTCCCAGCTACTATATTACATGACAGGTGGGGACTTATTTAGGTAGGTAAAGGCCGTAATATCGTTTGTATTGAATAGGAATATGAAATAAGCTCCAGAAATGAATATTGCCAGAGATAGTTCATACTAATATATTACATGACAGGTGGGGACTTATTTAGGTAGGTAAAGGCCGTAATATCGTTTGTATTGAATAGGAATATGAAATAAGCTCCAGAAATGAATATTGCCAGAGATAGTTCATACTAATATATTACATGACAGGTGGGGACTTATTTAGGTAGGTAAAGGCCGTAATATCGTTTGTATTGAATAGGAATATGAAATAAGCTCCAGAAATGAATATTGCCAGAGATAGTTCATACTAATATATTACATGACAGGTGGGGACTTATTTAGGTAGGTAAAGGCCGTAATATCGTTTGTACTGAATAGGAATATGACATAAGCTCCAGAAATGAGGTTTCATACGTGAAGATTTATTATTGTTTACTTTCACTTTTTCCAACTCTATTTTATATGCAGACTCTTACATATTGACTTCTAAGCCTGATTTATTTTTATGTTACGGCTTTCACTATGTTTGCTCTCCAAAGATTAGGTCTGAAATAAACCTAGTGAGGCAGAAATGCAAATATGAAATATTTGGCTTCGTCCCTACATAGTTCTTTTGTTACCGTGTTTTTGTACTTTGACAGCAGCCTTTCATTTGCAAATTTTGCAAATTTTAAAATCCAGAAATCCGTCCATGCGGAATTGCTTATTTTCTTTTACAGAGAGATTTATAGACTTTGATTATAGTTTTTTTTTTTAGAAAATATATAGTTTGGAAAACGGTGATAGATTGATTTCAACTGAAAATACTGTCGTGGTTTCTATTTGAACTGAAATTAAAATATAAATGCGCAAGAAATTGCGAGAAAAATAAATGAGAACGAGAATCCGTAAAGTAAAGCCGTAATTTTAAAATGTAAATGGGTTTGATACTTCATGGACTTTGATTGATTCCTGAATTTAAAACCCTAACGGTACTAAAATAAATACTGAATGGAAACTCGAAAAATATGTCACAAAACCCAACTGAAGTTCTTAGGAGATAAAACAAAAATCCTATTTCCAGCGCTTTGGGACCTTGTTTTGCGATGTCTTACATCGATACAGTTAACTCCAGCTATAATGCCGAAATAAGTCCCCGTGGGGAACTACACTTTAAATGCCAAAATTGACCATTGAAAGGATATAAGGGGTAGGGACTTATTTCGGTGGACTAATGGCAAGAATCGCCCATGTTCTCACTGTCCTGAATAAGCTACAGGAAGTACAGTGGCTTAATCTGAGCATATTTTTGTCCCAAACTAAAACTCTAAAACCAGGAATTCTATAAACTTATTTAAAATCTGTTGCACCGTAACGGGAGTTATTGTATTCTGACTCTGACTTACAAAAATAGGATATACATAATAAATAGTTGTCACTTTGCGGAATGCGAAGCTCAGAAAAACAGAGCCCTGTTTCTCATTGTCAGAACCGTTGGGAAATAAGGGGCTGACATCTGAGCAAATATTTCCCAGGGGGGTTATCTTTCCTCGGTTTTAAAAAATCTACCTTTTTCTCAGAAATACAAAGAGCTCCTGTTTTATTTCTTAAAACCAGGTAAACTGGGACAAAAAAAAACGGTCGAAAAAATCCATGTCGAAATATCCTCCGAACAAAAAGCAACTCACCTTTTTATTCTGAATTATCTCAGCCCATATTTCCAGATTGGTTGTGATGTCGAATTGGTCGAGCCCGAAGGAAACTTCTCCAACCACGTCGTTTCGGGAATATCGGTCAAAGTCGAGAATCTAAAAAAAACAATGAATTTATTGCAGATTTACAAGTTTCCAAAACCTCATTTTTAGGCTCGAGACCCGCACTTTTCATTAGGATTTTAATAAAACAAAAACAATTAATTTATTCTTTTCCCGACTGGAAAGTTCCAACAGAACTTGTAAATTGAAATTAAGGCAGTAAGGACAGACTTCCCTATTTGACATTTTATTTCATAGCATTATAATAAATCCATTTCCATTAGGACTTGAAGAGAACTTCAATGAGACAAGGGCCATTTAAATATGATGTCCACCTTCCAGCCAATTTTTTTCTTTTTAATAGCCCATGGGCTAAATGCAATAACTCCTTATTTTGACCTGAAAAACCACATGAAGTTGGATCGATTTTTGTACAGCTCTTGCTCTCGAATTTTGCAAAAACGGCAGAGTTCAGTAACTTCGAAACGGAGAGTCTAGGGTTAAGAAACGAATGTCGGAGAGCCACAAAATGCGGTGGGGAAAGTTTATTCCCGAAGGTGTTTTGGAAATGTAGATTCCATTTTAGCTCATCCCTCGGGAATTAAAACTTTGTTCCGGAACCACAAACCTCATTTTTATTATAACTTCACCATTCTTCCTTTTGCTCTATTTTAATGGAGTCAGTCATTTATTCTTATTTTATTTTATTAAATTGTTATTAGTATTAAGGATGAAAGGAAAAGAGAGGTATTCAAGATCCAGGGGAATTTTACTAAGAATTCTGCGATTATGACTTAATTGGCCTAGCTGACTTTCGAGATTCGATAATTCTGTTCGTTTTGGCGAAGCAAAAATTAACCCTACCACGTTTTGACGTAATTTCCTGGTGTCAAATCCTGGACTATTTGGTCGACTTGTCGAACTCGGTCAATGAGTGTCGAAAATGAAGTAATTGCATGAGTTTCAACTAAATAATATCCATTACTATAAATATTCTTATACTTAATGATCATTGTCCCATCTTCTCTTACTTACACAACCTGGTAAAAACAATGAGTTGGTAATTTTTACATGAATTTGTGTGCATAATAAATTCTAGCTAAGGTTTTTGGTCCCATTGGGTCAAGAAATATTGGGGTTCACAGTACCCCCCGCCCCCCATAACACTTTTCCCCTTAGTGATTAGAAACTTTATATCACGAACAGTATCTAAGGAATCTTAATATAAAATAAAATCTGTCTTATGTCGAATCTTTACGATAGCAAGTTTCCTCCACAAAACCCGGAAATCGTAGCCAGAACCGGAAATAAAATGGATGGGGACGCGAGCGGAAAACGGAAGCGGGAGGAGTCACCGGAAACGGACCTAAAATTTGCCACCGGCATTCCATCCGTAGTCCGCAACGTGGAATGGACTCTCCAGAACTTCAAGGCACTTGTCCACGACAAGGACTCCATCGAATCCCTACGTCTCAACTTCGATGTCGAAAATACAATCGGGATGCCGTCAAAGTGGTGCTTGTATTTTCAGTTGGACCCAGAAGATCCTAATCGTGATGCACTTGATTATTACTTGGATGTTGTGGTCCCGCTAACACAAGCAACCGACAAGGTTATCGTCAAATACGAACTTCTCATCAATTCCGAAATCGAGGGAAAAGAAAAACGCTTCGGGCCAAACCTTCACGATTTTGTTGGATACAGTTGGGGCTCTAAAGTCTTTTCCCATTCAGCCCTCATGAATGATCCAAGGCTCCTTCCAAATGGAACCCTTAGCATCAAACTGAGAATGGAAATATTTGGAAACCAGCCTGTCAGCACTACTAACGTCACCGATTCCAAGAAACCGCGACGGATGCTGATTCAAACTCCATCCCAGGCTGCCGTCGTCGATGACATGTCCAAGCTATTCGAATCGGAGACAAAGACGGACTTGGTCATCCAGACCAAGGACAAGCTCTTCAACGTCCATCGCTGCATTCTGGCGGCTCGGAGTCCGGTCTTTAAGGCCATGTTCGAGTCGGAAATGACGGAAAATGCAACGGGACGGGTCGAAATCGGGGACATCAGTTCCAAGGCCATGGGATTTCTCCTGAAATTCATGTATTCGGGGGGATTGGGAAGCGGTTGGACTGAGGTCATCGATGAGATTATCTACGCGGCCGATAAGTACAACCTGCCCTCTTTGACGGAGTTTTGCGATCAGGGACTCGTTGACGCAGTGACTGTCCAGAATGCTATGAACTTATTGATTGTGGCCAAGCGACACCGTCTCTCCATTGCCGTTGCGGACATTTCTCGGTTCATCGAACAGAATTTGGGACGGATTTTAGAGTCGTTTCCTGATGGAATCTCAGCTCCAGAAGAAGGTTCACTTGAACTTGAGGCTGACAAGGAACTTTAAGTAAAGCCGTCTTCATGCCATTCAGATTCAGTATGCAATATATCTAATATTCCTAATATCTATTGAATGGTAATTGCATTCCTTACAAATGAAGTGAATACTTACCTTGTAAAAATCATGTAAACGTGTAATCACTAATCAATAAAAAATGTACCAAAACAAAGAGATTTATTCTCAATAATGCGTGTTTGTTAATAACATTTACTCTATTCTACTTGAGCCAGTCTTAAATTCTCCCTTTTATTATTATTATTAATTATTTGCTCGCATATTAAAAATAGGGATAGACCTAATGATGTCGACCAGTATATGAATCTTTGGCCTTGTGTATCATTACGACCGCGACAGTCCAGCTTTTATCGTTTAATATATTCATATCGGAATATAAATCATATTCATACTAGAATTTATAGTAACATGATATTGTCTCAGGAGAAATATGATACAACCAATAGACCTCAAATCTCAAGGCCTTTAGTTGCCTTGCTCAAATCCCGATAAGCATGGCCATTTCATTGCCTCTTCCAGAAATCTTTTTAATCCTACGTTGCCATGATCAAGTCGAGAAGAATAATTCCTCGATTTCGAAACGTTAGAATTCGAAGTTTTTCAAAAACCCTTGATTTGGCCTAACTTTTTTGAACCACCATCGTCGTCTACTGTTGAAAACACGAGTCGGAACCGGAATCAAAATGGGCAACAAAAGTTCAGCACACAAACGGAAGCGAGATGAGTTACTAGAAACGGTCCTAAAATTTGCCACCGGCAACGGCATCCCAACCCTTGTCCGCAATGTGGAATGGAATCTTAAAAACTTCAAGACACTTGTCCAGAACAAGGACTCCATCGATTCCCTCAAGTTGAACTTCGATGTGGAAAATACAATCGATATGCCATCAAAGTGGAGCTTGTATTTTGAGTTGAACGAAACAAATCGCGACTCGATTGGCCTTTACTTGAAATATACCGACCAAGTTCCAGAAGGAACTGAAAAGGTTTTCGTCAACTACAAAATTCTCATCAATTCCGGCGTCGGGGGCAAAGAAAAACGCACGGGGCCACATTTATCCGATTTTAAGGCGAGCAGTGCGCGGGGTCGTCGTGAAGTTTTTTCGCACGAGGACCTCATGGCCACTTCATCCGACCTCCTTCCAAATGGAACCCTTAGCATTAAACTGAGAATGGAGATGTTTGGAAAGGGTTAGTGTGTAAACGTCGCATTTTAAATGTCGTGCGGTCCAAATGTCGATAAACAATATCCCACTAGGTCAAAACGTCGATACCAGAGGAAAATAAGATCACTATACAAATTGGTCTCCTTACATCAAAATCGGCATTTTTAGCCCGTTGCAATGCAGGGTTTATATGGATGCCGTTGTCTGACCGTCTGTCCATCAATGGGCTCGATAAGTTCCGTTAGCGTTAACTTAGATCCTCTAAATTCGATGCACCTGGGGTTATGTTAGGCCAAAACCAAAGGCTAAGTTCGAAGACAGGTGAAATTGGTCCATTGATTGACCCGTGGGGGTCAATTTCAAGGTTTTTTAAAAAAAATCCATCGAATGACAAAATCTTGAATTTATAGTTTTATTGTTCCCTTTTGGTCACAAGAATTTGCAAATATTGCTATTCAACACATATGCACGCCGCTGCAATCGTATCGTAACTTATCAATCAGTAGCGTATCAATCACTTTCTTAGTTTTTTTTTTTACACCGTTAGCATGTCTAACAAGGGATGTAATGGAGAGATAACACTTCGATTGACTTGATTTTTTTTGTGACACAGCTTTGGGCTATGTAGATGACGTAACTGAAAGAAATTAGTGCCCAAATTGATGTTTAACGCGTTAAAAAAAATCGCGAATTTGAAAAATCAACGTATTTTTTATTTTCAAACGCTCGCCAAACGACGAGTTTTGGACGGAATTTTAGAATCTTTGAAGTTTTTTCATGTCAAAGTCTTGTTCTTTAGGTAAATGCAAACAACTTAACTTTTTTAAGAAAATCAATTTTTTTTGCTGGCATATCAAAGGTTTAAAATTTTCCAAAAATAATTTTTTTTTTAAATTTAGTCTTCATATTTCCTTTAAAATCAACTCTTTACGATTGTAAAACTTCAAAGATTTTCAGAATCCATCCAAAACTCGTCGTTTGGTGAGCGTTTGAAAACGGCAGTTTTCGTTGATTTTTCAACCTTGTGAATTTTTTAACATGTTAAACCTCAATTTGGGCACTGATTTTTTTCAGTTACGTCATCTATGTAGTCGTAAGCTGCATCACAAAAAAAATCAAGACAATCGGAGTGTTATCTCTCCATTACGTCCCTTGTAAGTTAGAGCTCTTCCTGCCTCGTTTTCTAATAACAGGAGCGGTGTTAAATTGTCGGCTGAAACCAGTTGCAGAAGCTACTGGATCGCGATTTTCATTATTATCGGCAATCGGCATCATTACCGACCGAAACATTTTGACAGACTTGGGTATCAGCCATGTCATCATCTAGGTCTAATTGGGCTCGAAGTTTTGGTGGTCCATCAGGATCTGAACTATTAAGTCTTCGCTTAAACTTGACTACGTCGGTCATAGTTACTCCTGCCTGCACTTTTTAACACTTAAAGAGGCCTTCAGTCCAGTGTAATCATGTTCTTTGATAACAAGTGGAAAGAATCTGTATTTACAGGTAGGTTTGAACAACCTAAAATACCCCGAACCGCTGATTCCAGGCTTCAACAGCGTTGTTCGTTCTGGCTTGATTTGCCAGCACTCTTTCATAAACATTCCAAAATTTGATTGAAAAAGTCGGAGGGTTGAATTCAGATCCAATATAATGGGTTTCCATATAATTGAACCCATCGCCACATTTATCTTTGAAAGAAACATAATTCTATTAGCATAGCATACAGTCTTGGAAGATAGTAGCAGAACAGTCTCACAATGATTTTATGTACTAGAAACTGTAATATTTTTTCAATCCACATATTTCAAGAAAAGGGGCCAATTTGTATAGCGACCTTATTTTTTATATCGACATTTAGCCTATTGACATTTAAAATGCGACGTTAAAACCGGCTCCCGTTTGGAAATGTAGCTCCCAGCACTACAAACGTCACCGATTCCAAGAAACCGCGACGGATGCTGATTCAGACTCCATCCCAGGCTGCCGTCGTCGATGACATGTCCAAGCTTTTCGAATCGGAGACAAATACCGACTTGGTTATCCAGACCAAGGACAAGCTCTTCAACGTTCATCGCTGCATTCTGGCAGCTCGGAGTCCGGTCTTTAAGGCCATGTTCGAGTCGGAAATGACGGAAAATGCAACGGGACGGGTCGAAATCGGGAACATCAGTTCCAAGGCCATGGGATTTCTGCTGAAATTCATGTATTCGGGGGGATTGTACACCGGCTGGGCTGAGGTCATCGATGAGATTATCTACGCGGCCGATAAGTACAACCTGCCCTCTTTGACGGAGTTTTGCGATCAGGGACTCGTTGACGCAGTGACTGTCGAGAATGCTATGAACTTATTGATTGTGGCCAAGCGACACCGTCTCTCCATTGCCGTTGCGGACATTTCTCGGTTCATCGAACAGAATTTGGGACAGATTTTAGAGTCGTTTCCTGATGGAATCTCAGCTCCAGAAGAAGGTTCACTTGAACTTGAGGCTGACAAGGAACTTTAAGTAAAGCCGTCTTCATGCCATTCAGATTCAGTATGCAATATATCTAATATTCCTAATATCTATTGAATGGTAATTGCATTCCTTACAAATGAAGTGAATACTTACCTTGTAAAAATCATGTAAACGTGTAATCACTAATCAATAAAAAATGTACCAAAAACAAAGTGAGTTATTGTCGATCATGCTAACAAGTGTTTGTATTTACTCTATTCTAGTTGAATCAGTCTGTAATTCTCACTTTTATTATTATTATTATTAGTTCGCCTATTAAAAATAGGGATGGACCTAATGATGTCAACCAGTACATCAATTTTTGGGCTTAGAAGGGAAATGATTGTAATTATGGATTTAGTTAGTTAACCGATCAGGATAGGATAGCTACGGGGTGTGTATCATTACGACCGCGACCTGACAGCTTTTATCGTTTAGTATATTCATATCGAAATACAAATCATATTCTTTTCAAACTAGTATTTATAGTAACATAATATTAAAACCCGATAAGCATGGCCAATTCATGATTTTAAATCAGCGGAATCATTCGCCTCCCGCAGAAATCTTTTTAATCTCTTACGCTGCCATGAACAACCCGAGAACAATAATAAATTATTCGTCGATTTCGAAACATTGAAATTCGAAGTTTTTCAAAGACCCCTGATTTGGCTTAACTTTTTTGAACCACCACCGCAGTCAAAAACACGAGTCAGAACCAGAATCAAAATGGGCAACAGAAGTTCAGCACAGAAACGGAAGCAAGACGAGTCACCGGAAACGGTCCTAAAATTTACCACCGCCATCCCATCCCTTGTCCGCAATGTGGAATGGAATCTGAAAAACTTCAAGACACTTGTCCACAACAAGGACTTCGTTGATTCCCTCAAGTTGAACTTCGATGTCGAAAATACAATCGGGATGCCATCAAAGTGGTGCTTGTTTTTTCAATTGAGCGAAACAAATCGCAACTCAATTGGTCTTTTCTTGAGATATACCGACCAAGCTCCAGAAGGAACTGAAAAGGTTTTCGTCAACTATAAAATTCTCTCAAATTCCGACGTCGGGGGCAAAGAAGAATGCATAGGGCCACATTTCTCCGATTTTAAGTCTAGTGGTGGTAGTGGGTATGGTTGTGGTGAAGTTATTTCGCACGAGGCCCTCATGGCCACTGCATCCGACCTCCTTCCAAATGGAACCCTTAGCATCAAACTGAGAATGGAGATGTTTGGAAATGTAGCTCCCAGCCCTACAAACGTCACCGATTCCAAGAAACCGCGAAGGATGCTGATTCAGACTCTATCCCAGGGCCAGGCTGCCGTCGTCGATGACATGTCCAAGCTATTCAAATCGGAGACAAACACCGACTTGGTCATCCAGACCAAGGACAAGCTCTTCAACGTCCACCGACTCATTCTGGCGGCTCGGAGTCCGGTCTTTGGGGCCATGTTCGAGTCGGAAATGACGGAAAATGCAACGGGACGGGTCGAAATCGGGGACATCAGTTCCAAGGCCATGGGATTTCTGCTGAAATTCATGTATTCGGGGGGATTGGACAGCGGCTGGGCTGAGGTCATCGATGAGATTATCTACGCGGCCGATAAGTACAACCTGCCCTCTTTGATGGAGTTTTGCGATCAGGGACTCGTTGACGCACTGACTGTCGAGAATGCTATGAATCTGTTGCTCTTAGCCAAGCGACATCGTCTTGTCACTGCGACAGCTGATATAACGGGGTTCATAAGGAAGAATTTCGAATCGGTTCTGGAGTCATTCCCCGACGGGGTCTCATGATCAGTTCCGGAAGCAGTTGCCACAGATATGACCGACACTGACTGACAACGTCCACGAAGATCTTTAAGTCTTTTTCATGCCAGTTGCCAGTCAATAAATAAATATTCTCTACTAACTTCATTTGAAGTCTAATTATTGTATTCCCCATCGATGTAAACCTTGAATAAAGTGTGAACTTATTATTGTTAATTTAATAAAAATATACAAACAAAACATAACAATTCGTTGTAAATTTTTCGTTTCCCTATCAAATCATAACTACTGCCATTTCATGTTTTCAACTGTTCTCTTATTATATGGACTATCATTGGTGGAAATGTCTTATCTTTTCAAAATTTCCATTTGTAATATTATTTTTACGTTCCTCGAGATATGTTTCAAATGAGGTAGGATTTTGTGGTTTATATTTCCGTGATTTTATTACGCAATGCGCTATCATTCCCATTAATCACATCTGGACCAGTTATTAGTTTACAGAATTGCAGAATTCAAAGAAACTCCATTCTAGAACTTGGAACCACCTCAATATAAAAGGGTTATAAAAGTGTTCAAACATTTTACAGCTACTAAAAATGGTTGTAGAAAAGTTGGGAACATTATAAGGAATGAACACCCAATCCGTCCGTTTGCAACCGTTTATTGTTCCTGAAAATTAGCCTAGAAGTTCCGATGAAATGATCAAAGTTGGAAAACCAAGCATAATATTTGATAGGATCTATAGATTTAGGATCAAAGTCATAACTGCGGAATACAAGGGAGGAAAACAATTAAAATCGAGCTGGAAATTAGATAAGCATCTCAAAGAGGGGTTCTGTCCTTCTGCCGAACTTTCACTTTGATCTTCGGAGGAGTTTGATGCAATATCAGGACGTTTTGCGTATCAGGACTTGAACCTCATCTTCCCTAGCTTCTTTCAAAGCGTTTTTCATTTAGAAAATAAGTAGAAAAAACAAGTCAAGTTTACTCTGCTTTGTACTTGCACATCCGTTGTAGGTTGCCTATGCTTTTGTAGTTTGACATTTTGATGATGTCAAATTGTCAACGGAGCCTAACCTCAACCCTAAATACGTATTTATGTCGGGGAGATTGGATTGAGCGCATAATCCGGATTTTTAGGGGATTCCCTTGGGTCATTCATAAATCTTAATGAACTGTTGGAAACGCAGATCCAAAATGGGTGAAATCCCACGAAAGAAAACCTCGAATAACATTGAATTGCCCGATTCGTGGGTGTGGCCTGTAGAAAATAATCTCACATTGCCCCAACCATAGAGTAAAAATTTCAAAATACTCAACCGTTTGAGTATTGAACGGTTAATTTAATAGTTAGTTCCGGATGGGACATACAGCAATTGTCGAAAAGCTTGAGGTTATATGAGATTGCCAATCTCAACATGATTTATTTAGGGGTGTTTTATTTCGGAGTATTTTGTGTATGAATGGCTCTTGGGGATTTCGGCATAAGTTTTTAAGCTCAGTCGTCCATAACCTAGATATCGGAGAAAGTTGTGTTCCCATTTTAAATTTTCAAGGTCCATCGACTACGTGTAGAAGCGGAAACTGTTGGTCTTCTGTTCTGTAAATCTCTCCTGATCTCCGTACGTGCTACAACGTGTAGTTTTTTTAAATTGAGAAGGATACGAAGTGCTGGAGAGGAAGATTTGACAAGAACAAGGACGAGGAAACCCCCCACGGAAAACTTGTTTAAGAACCGTTTGATGAAATATTGAGAAACGCGGCAGGTGCTTGGAAATCGGGTTCAGCTTCAGGAGTGACGTGTCTAAAATCTAGTCTCTGTACTGTACTGCGAAAGAAAGGTCGGATTTTGGCACAAATTCAAGGGGTTTTGCCAAATATGCCCTTGGAGTTTCGGGATTAATATGGAATATGCTTAAAATTTAATTTAAAATATTGACATTTTTTAAATATATTTTTTAATTACGTTTTTATTTTTTACTTCCGCTTTATTACTCAAATATCGTAGTGTGGATATTTAGATTTAGATAAACTCTTTGTGCAAATAATTACTCAACAATTTTGAGTAATTATCAAAGTAATCAGGGCAGTAAGTTTTGAAAGTATTTACTTTTGTCTAGCTATCTGGTGAATCACAATAATATTATTGCCCAAACCCCCATGTTATGACGGATGTTCAAAACATTTGAGTTCAAACATATTGAGGTTCAAGAACTGTCGCTAAACAGAGTAGAACCGATTGTGATAACTATTGTGAATTTCGAACACTTCCTGAGATTTCTAGATAATTCGTGATACTTGCAACAAATGACAAAGACTCTTCAAAAACAGTTGGTAAACAAGATTCGAGATAATAATCTCGGCGTAGTTTTGTCTGGAATTCATTTTCGGTTAAACGCAAAACGATATCGCCCACCTTCGAATTTTGAGATGGCAGGGACACAGGGTTATTGTCCTCAAGTCGTACGATACGACGAAGAAACCAATCAGAAGAATTGGAGGAAATGAGGTCTTGGAATTTAGAGATTATACTGGAGAAAGCAGAATTTACGGGTTTTTTCGATATTTGCCAAAAACCGTCAATACTTTAATCAAATATCAAATCCTAAGAAAAGAACCAACTCAAATGATAAAAAAACTGTTTTTATCCTGATCGCCATATTACGATACTGTTTTTCGACGCCAATGAATGGCATACAGGCACAGTTTATTAGGTATTTTAGGAAATAGATATTTTCGGATTTCGGGGTGTACCTTAAAAAATCAATGGATTGTAATTGTAACTAACCTGGAGAAGTAGGTTCTTTTCCTCCAAATCCTCTTGACTGACGGGGAATTTGAAATGCTCGTCGAAGAAGGGGTTGGACTCGTTCCGATGGATCGTCGTTTCCCGTTTCCGGCTGTCCACCTCCGGTGAAAGAAATACCCGGATGTAGGGATCGTTGAATCCACCTTGGTCACCTCGGGCCAAATCATGAGCTGGAGGAATGATAGAAAAAATTGCCATTTTTTAAATATATTTTTATATACATGTCGTAAAAGTTCCAATTAAATGACAACTTGGCCTTGTTTTAAATTTCAACGGAAATAGGTTTTTCTAGATAAGAATAAGATGATACTATGTAATACCAAGGAATTAAAGAAATCAGTGCTAAATGCCAACCAATATATATATATAATCCATAGACTCGTAAATTAATGCTGCAATTTCCGAAAATAATGGTCTGTCTATAGTTTAATTAGCAGTTTTTAAAGCATTTTTGAACCCTCGCAAATTCTAGCCTTTGATGGAATCGGGTTTAATTTAATTGAAATCAATTGTAAATAATTTCATTGCCACTATTCGAGAGCCCCCGTAAAAATGGGTCAAAAAATCTTGAAAAATAAGTCCCCGTGGTACTATTTCAGTATTCCGGTAAATGGGATATCGACACTGCTATTAGCCTTGTTGCTTGTATTCATATACACTATTGTCAAGGTACAATACTAAAATCCGGGCTAGCCTTGAGTCTCGAGACACTCGAGAGGTTTTCACAGATTCGATGCCATGGATTCTAATGACTTTGGACAGAATAGGAGATTAAAACAACCGAGTTTCTGGGGCCACGTTTGCCCCCATTACTAGCCCTAACCTAATTAGTCATTACACTTCATGGGTATTAGACTCCTGAGCAGATTCAATACAAACAGAGCTTACAATTACTTCAAAGCACAACATTAAGTAATTCTCAAGAACTGCAAATATTAGTTAACGAATTGAGAACAACAGATTAGTTCCATTTAGAATGTCGTTTCCGGAGACACTACTATACCACCGACTACTACTATGCTACCATTAATACTATTTGTAATTAAACTTCAATAAATTCTAGGAATTCCAGTGAAGTCTCAAATCAGGGATATATCCAGGAAATTGAGTTCTGTTTTAGTACAAATATTCGCAGCAATTAAATTATATTAGTAATTATTACTTTTTTATCTATTAAACCCAGCCACGGCAATAGGCTTGTCATTCCAAAGAATTAAAACCTCCAATTTCCTCTAAAATTCCTCTACAAAGCCTCTAATTTTGCAATTGGTTTCTCCAATGAGGCTAAAAGGGTTTGGAATTCCCTAGACTAATTTCCAGGTCCAAAGAAATGGTGGAAACCTAGGGTCTAGAGGAAATTGGGAATTGGTATTGAAAATTGAATAGAGAAACTAGATGTAACTGTCGAACTTGAAGAGGATGATGAAGATGGAATAAACAAAAGAGACTCTGCCTCTTATTCCTTCTTCCTTGCTTTGAATTGAACTGGAAAGAGAGGAGGCAGGAAATAAACAAACAAATGATGAAAGCAAAGTTCGGGATTCCAAATCCAGACCAACTTCAGTACGTACTTTCTTTAGAAAACAATTCTATAAGGAAACGGATGGATACTTGCACTCTGTCACGGGATCATCCATCAACCAGCCGTCTACAAATACTATAAATAACAAGGGAAATTTTCGAACTGTACAATTTGTGAAGGAAAAAGTAAAAAAAAAAAAAAAAGGTGGGGACTTATTCCGGTGGGGATAAGCCATGAAGAAATCCATTGGAAATTGGAACCTGTCCAACCAACAAGGGAGATGTCTCAATTGTAAAATTAGATTTTAATTGAAAGGTAGGGACTTATTTCGTATGTTCATCTACGAGGAATCTGACTAGAAATTGTCCAACTAACAAGGGAAATGTTTCAACTGCAAAATACGATTGTGAACTTGTCTATCTATAAAAGGGAGCCTTTATTTAGGGTGGAGTGGGGACTTATTTCGGAGGAAATCACAATAACCCTCTCGTAATTGTCACAAAAAACCTGTGAATGCTTCTGGAGGGTGGGGAGTTATTCCGGAGGGGAACATCCTAATACACCAGTCACTCTCAATAATTCCCAAGTCTCTTATTTGAATCTTTAAATTAGCTGATGTCATTTTGGTCAACTATTCTAGGGGTTTAAATGGATTTTAAACTAAAGTACTATCCATAGGTCATCACATCACATCATCACAATTCTTGAAGAATTAGACGACTAGACAACCCGTAGGGTAGGGGGTACAGAATTTCGCCTAAGGTTCTGATCTGTCTACTATCAATATCAATTTTTCCCCATTTACTCCCTAGTTCGGACTCGGTATCCGATTATAAACTTCAAAAAAAATGCTGAGCAGATTATTTATGATCCTTGATCTTGTTCATATCCGTCGATGGTGGAATTATCGAATTATTTATATAAGTCCATAATATCTATATAGCAAGGTCTATATACTCTTGGTTTCCTGGGTGTCTTTCTTTCAGGAGGTTGTGACAGTTCATCGATTTCTAATTCGAAATCGGGTCTTGGAGAAAACAAACTTTTTTAGTCGTTTCCACGGCATTTTTGAGGCTAAAGTCGGAATTTGTAATCCAAAGTGCAGTTCAAATTCAGACATCTTCACTGCTTTCGGATTGGATTTGATGTATCAGTAGGAGTGTTGAACTTGATGTGAAACTAGTTCAAAAAAAGTGCAATGATTTGTCGAAATTTTAGTTTTGGCTGTCCAGGTGTGAATTAAGGATGTGCTTTTGTATCTCTTGATAAATCCGAATGTAGTAACGATTCTGACAATGTCAAGAACTTGATATCTATTTCTGATGTTCTGGCGAGGAGGATTTCGGGATTGGCGTATTTCAGTTTAATTTAATAAACGGAACGTGACTGGTTTAAAAAGTAAAAATTCGAGGAAATTGGAAATTAAACATCGTCAAATACTGATTTAAAATCATTCATAGTAGAAATCCAATCCGAAAGCAGTGAAGATGTCTGAATTTGAACTGCACTTTGGATTACAAATTCCGACTTTAGCCTCAAAAATGCCGTGGAAACGACTAAAAAAGTTTGTTTTCTCCAAGACCCGATTTCGAATTAGAAATCGACGAATTGTCACAACCTCCTGAAAGAAAGACACCCAGGAAACCAAGAGTATATAGACCTTGCTATATAGTAAAAGGGACGTCAGCAGTTTCTTTTACTCCGTAGTTACAGTCAGTGAATTTAAATAGGTGAGGGAATTGAATTTTATAACTTCCGTCTGTACTCCAATATCGATCGTATCGTAGAATTGGTTGTAGAAGTAGAAGGGATAGCTTGCAGTTTGTAAGGTTCGGGGAATAAATTGAATATTGAGGAAGGCTGGAATCAATCCATCAATTCTACGCTTTTGCTCTAGAAAAAACAAGGGGCCGTTCGTAAACTCCGAATTTATGTTGTAAAATCTACAAGTCATAGGAAAAATTGGAAAAAAATTGAGGAAAATGAAAAATCATGAAAATTCCAGCATCAAATTCTGATAAATCAACAGGTTTTGGTCCCATTATCTTAAGAAACGACAAATGATTTGTAAATTATTTTGAAAATTAAAGAAAACACAGTCTTTTTTCGAGATAATATTTGACATTTTAATTGAAAACAAGCGAATAAAAAATTGTTGAAACTTTCAGAAAACCAGTGAATTTTTTGTGAAAATAGCCCATTTTTTCTTCAATTTATTCCTTCAATCTTCCCGATTACGCCTAAACTCGAAAGGAGAATACCGAAGAGCAATTTTTTTTGCAATTTCTGTTCAAAATTCAGAACCGTTTCGATATAACAGAAACACGGTTTCTTTGTACATAATTTCGGACTCACCTTTGCCCTCTGCAGCCCTAAAGTGTCTTAGCCTGCCAATTTATACAAATCTAACGTTTTTATTCCAGGGAATTGTGAAAGCAGCAAACTCTATATAGACTGACTTTCAGAGTCCCGTTCCACTCAGCTAGGTAAATAGGTAAGAGGGAAAGTTGGTAAGTGCACAGAGCCTCAGTTAGTCTGACCTTGACGTTTTATGTGCTTTTGTAGCTGCTTTTATGTACATCTCCCTTTCTATCACGATTCACAATGACATGGGAAAAAAATAAATACGAATAACGACGTTTGACCGATAAGGATACGGATTTACTGTAACATTATTGACCCGTGGGCGTCGGGGCTGTAGTATTGAGAGCCTAAGAGCGTCATATTATGACCCAGTAATAAATACGGATCGAATGACCGGGTTCTACAGTTAGGATTGAGCCCTTGAAGCAAACCCGGTTATTTTGGCTAATTTTTGGAATTTTTCAAAATTGAAAGTTAAAGGTAACTGCTTCAAACTGGAAAAATCTCGGGATGCTTGATAATTATTAAGCAAATCTCAAGATATTCTATAATCATCTAAATAAATCTGAACAAGGGTTTAAGGGGTTCACCTGAGAAACATCACCCTCAAACCTTAATTATATACAATGAAATGTAAATTAAATGAACCTTGATAGGAATTGATAATGAAAAGTACAGAGTGATGTTCATTCAACGTAATAAAAATTGAGACTACGATAGGATTGCAACAAGATCCTCAATATTTTTTTTTTTTTTTAGAAATTGATCGTTTCTAGATTTTGACAAGTATTCGACAGTTTTTGATTCATATGAAATAAGTCTCCGGAAGTGGTGTGCATCCAGACCATTTTGTTTGGAAAGGTAGGTCCCAGGGGAACTATTTTGAGATGGTATTTCTTTTCCTGAATCAACAGTTTTGGTGTTTATACATTTGTAGAAACGAAAAAAAGTTACCCTGTTTCAGTTTGAGAGTTATATAATGTATTACCGTAAATCTCAGAACAAGGGCCCTGTGGTTGTGTTGAAATCAAACGAGGGAGATAGGGTAGAGTTATTTCGGGGGTCTAAAATAGAGGTCTGAAGTCTACACACCCTTTAGGATTTTTCGAAAATTGCAATAGAAAAAGCCTGTGGCAATGCTTATCAGACACACTACTTTGAGGTGAAAGCACAAAGGACAACTTCCCTTCAGGATTTTTCTGCGTCTGAAGGAAATAGGCTATAGACCATTGAATCTAAGGAATTGAGACCTCAAGGTCAACCTAGTCAAATATTTCAGACACTCTCACTGGGTTGTCCTACTGGATTCATTTCGTGGTTGATACTGGCAGAGGTCATAGGTTAAAGAATATTGTCTAATTTAATGATGAAAAACTTTCTCTAAATACTACTACTGGTTTGTACTTGTGTTTTTTAAATCCTCTAAATACGATTGGATGAGGTTGGGTTCAATTGTTTTAAATTGTGAAAGAACCGTTTGAAAGGTTCAGATACAATTCCAGGCGTGGGGTTGTATTTCGGGGCATCAATTTAAAAAAACTCTAAATGAGAGTTACGTCTCCTTCTGTAAGGGGGGGGGTTATTTAGGGAATTGCGATATTCTACGAATAAGAACGACCTGACTTCATGCTGACTTAATGTCCTATCTGCTCGGTCGAGTTTTATAAGGGGTCTGAATTTAATTAAGCCTGTTCAACTTTCTACTAATCCCTCCCTGTTTTTTTGCAAAGTACAAAGTAAATATTTTGTAGAATAACATACTTCGACGATCCGAAAGTTTATAATTTCTTGGTTCTAGAATTTGAATTTTGGAGACAGGCTATGCGATGTTAACTTTAGTTACGAAACCAAAACAAGATCCAATTATGGGGGTTCGTAAAGGGCAGACGAGAGATGTGGAAGCTTCTAGAGTAAAAGTATAAGCAAGTATTTACAAAATACTATTGACACTAATGAGTGATTATAACTTCAGCGGAGAAGGATACCTAACCTATGAAATTTAATCTTATTCAAGGAAGCTCAAAAATGTCCAAGTGGAATTGTGTTCAGTGTTGACAAATAAATCCGGAACAATAATTCCAGTGGCAGATAGTCCGGGCATATTTGAGGAGTTCTCAAAAAATTACAATTTTTATTTAGACCCCCTCGGAATAACTCCCCCTCCTATCCTTACAATTTTAAACTATACGCATTTTAAAGTTGCAGTTAAATAAGTCCCCATATGGGCAACTATTCCAGTATTTACGGCTTTGAACCTATTTCCCTCATATCATTAGCATAAAGAACTGGGACAGACACTTTCATCCCACTAAAAGGAACGGTAAGAGTAAAACCTAATCCCGAGCTATTCTATTTCATTCTCTGTATTTCATTTTTATCTCCCATATTCCGGACACTTGTGGAGTATCCGTTCGAAACTAGAAAGAATATAGGCCAAACGTCTCAAATCCATGCAAAGGGCCGTTCAAATAGCCCGTTTATTTAATAGAAAATAGAAAGTAACCATATAATCTAACCCCGTATTTTAACCCAAGTCTAACGTTCAGTTAATAATTTAGAATATAATTATGAACAACCCGAAGGTGAGGTCCTTTCAGAATTTTGATTTTATAAGAACAACCCGAATCCAGAAGAAAAAGGGCTAAAAGACAAGGTTTTTAGGGCATTTCCTTCTAGGAATTGTTAGATTTTTTAAGGAGGTATTCTAAATTCAAATGAGACATGAGAAATAATGATGATAGATCTATCACCATTACTATCAACCTAGGAAATGTATATTATTACGAATTATGAGCACTTTACTGATCTAACTCTTTTAGGGTTTCTTTTCTTTTTCTTTTCAGAAATTCGGAATACTTTACACATTTTTCAGAATTTAAAATGCCGGAAATGGATGGGATTAGTTTAATTCCCTCAAGGACGGTGAAATAAATGCTTCCGTATAGTATGTAAATGGCAATTCTACTCGTTCCTTTGTAACTTTTAGTTTCCTCTGTAACGCAGTTGCGTAATTGATATCATTTCATTAATTCAGCGTTTAAAAACCTAAAAATGGTGAGTCGCCAAAAATGGTAACTATCTTGACAGAGGGATAAAAGATTTTTAAAAGCGTAGAAACGGTTTGAATATATGATTGGGTTTTAATCAAATTTCAGTGGCTCAGGAGACCCAGGAGGAATCTGCGAATTATCTCTCAAATTTTTGCAAGCCTATAAATCAAAGTGGGCTACTAATTTATTCTTTTTCGGAGTTGTGTCAAATTTTTGTCAAAAATACACAAAATAATGCCAAATTTTAACTTTGAATGATGGGATTCAAATATCCGGATATTCGGAGCTGAAATAAGGTTTTTTAGGAAGTCTGAGACGAGAAGATAAACCCAGAATTGTCGCGAACAGGACTGGGAATGATGACCCATTACGGAATCTTGTAAACCACATCTCACTCTTAAGCCGTAATACCGGCTTAAGAGTTTAACCTACAAAGGCTGCAGAGATGAAGTAATTCAAGAGATGATTTGTGAAGAGGGTTCGCTGGACCATTTCCAATTCTGATGAATGATGATGGTCCGGTTGCAAAACACAAGCCATAAATCCTTTAAATAGGGCAAAACAATAGGGAGAAACGCCGTGGTTTCTTTTTTGTATGGTCCAAGCTGTCAATGAGACAATTACTAGCCCCTGTACCTTTGAGAATGGCAATAATAGTCCATTTTTGAGTAAATTCTACTGTAGAATCATGGGTTTATTTTTATTTTTAAGGAGTTTATGCCATAGTTCTACAGAAATGCTTTACATTTTCGTCTGCATAAGCTCTCTTTAATAGATTCCCATCACAAATTCGAGAAACTATTAAAATCGAGAACGAGGTGAGGGGCTTATTTATGAGAAGCCTCGAAGGGTATGGGGACTTATTTTGGGGAGCAGACCATTCGATTTCAAATTTAAGGAGAAAATTAGGAATTTACCGATCAATAAGCGGACTTTTTTTTTTTTTTTTTACAGATTCAATAGTTATTTAGTAATGCCCAGAGTTTGATAAATTCGTCTCCCGAGTGTAGTTAGGGATTTAGCAGAGTTGGAAATGAAAGATGAAGGAGTCTGAAATTAAGGACTCACTAATATTACGTTGAGGAAGAATAGGGAATGGATCCCCCGAGTGTTTCTCTGGATTTGTCTACAAATCCTCATCAATCTCATCAGCTTTGCTCTTAAGTCCTCCTAATGTGTTGATTGCAATATATTGATGCTCTTATAACTTAAGGCTTTAGACTTCAAGAAATAAGTCTTGTTCCACGAGACTCCGCACAGAAATCGGGGTTATTTGTTCTCGTCGTGTCCTTCATCTACTTAGGAAATTGGATAAACCCAGTTCAAATATTTAAATAGGTCTTATTTAAGTCCGGAGGAACTGAATCAGTTGGAGACTATGGACTCTATTTAGTCCTGGAGGGGATCTATGTGTATTTCTTCCAGGGATTTTGAGTGGCAGGCAAAATTTACCAGGGTTCCTAAAAAACGGGTTTCTTACTCTATTTTTCTGTTTTCTGTGGATTGTGAAAATTTATACTCAGAGAAAATGTCCACACATTATCATGCAAATGGGGTGAGAATACGTTTTGACCAGAAATATGCATCAAATTTGGTAACCGTAGACCAAGCCGTTGATAGTTGTCGCACCGCCAGACAGACAGACAGCCGGATCATTCGCATAACGTGCTTTCAACACGTAGCTAAGAACCCTAAAAACATCCCCTAAAAATGTAAAAATATTCTTAGGTCCGGCGTAAGGTCACAGAGCAGGGTTTGCAACCCGTTTTTTTTAAACATCACTAAACTCCACGGTACAGTCCATTTAGCTTGAATAGTTATTTTTATGAAACATCGAAAACGCTCAAATTTATTTCAGATGGACCAGAAATCATAAGACGAATCCTTGAAGAACGAAACTCACACGGAACTTGAATAGAGTCCAACCTGATCAACCATTAATGTAATCCCATTGAACACTGTTGACGTAGATTCTACAGAATTCCCGATTGTTCCTCACGTCGTCCTTAAGACCTAATTGTTCCAAGGCCTCCTGTCCTTAAGGACATTCGTTTACAATAGTAACTCTCGAAACGAGATGGCCGCAACGAAATCAATGGAACTATATATAAACTGTCAAAAGGAGCCTCTATGTAAAAGGGGCTTTGGTCCTATTGATTCTTGGATACAAATAGTGAAGTAGACTTGAGATAAACAACTTAAAAGGGAAACCTTTTAAAGTAAACCGTTTAGACTTCGGTTTTTTGAGAGCTTTCTGTCATTAATTCCAACTCGTCCTTGAACATCGGAGAAGATGTATTGTTTTAAGGAGAGTAATTTGTGGGTTTTAAAATCGAAATGGGGTCAATTGATTTTTGACAGAAAATTGGCTTAGAATTTCAACTTTTAACGTTGGAATTGCTATTTTTGTCCATAGATAGAAGGTAAGCTGTTTTTATTGTTCTATGCAATATGGATTTAATTGTCTTTGTCGATACCTGATTGTGGTGGTGACAAAAAAGCGAGATGTTTTAAGAATAAAATTTAAGACTTTTCAACATTCAACTGCTGTATAGTTTGCCATTAGGTTTATGAAAAGCTGCAAATATTCAGCTATTATGGGTTTCAAAACTTCTAATGGGTTTTGTAAGGCAATTTTTGGCATTGTGAATAAATGTACAAATCCACAAGTACATTAAATCGTTCGAGATTGTAATCATATCCCGATTCGCAATTTCCAGTTTTAAGGATTAACTAGGTTACTTTTTTCTATCAACCGAAACGGAGGTAACTGCTTAAAATACATACAGCGTAGGTGTTAGAAATTTAGAGTCCAGAATTGATTTTAAAATACGAAACTGTCGGGAATAAGGGACAAGACCGATTTTCGATCAAGTATTTCGACGGGGGTCCTCAATTTCTAAACTCGACGGGATGTTCACAGTAGAATTTGCCCTTTGATCGGCGACGTCAAATAACTACATCTGTTTGTCGACAATAACTTCTGTATTCTCAGAAGATTTTCCTACGTTGTCGTAATAGCATTAAATTAAGATTCTGGTTAATCTACCAGAATTCTACCAGTCTTCTCTAGTTTCCGATGCGAAAATAAAATGTCCAAATCTCTCACCTTCAATAAGATGTAGGTGCAAATCGGACTTGTCCATGTCGTACTTGAGCCGGAAGTGAAGTCGTCCCAACGAGCCATGTCCGTTGCTTTTGCCCAAGGAATATGAATTATTGACGAGGGTTCCATTTTCTCCGGATTTCTTGGATTCGTCGGACAAGTTGGTGATCCGTCGACAAGAGTCGAGGAATATTGTGACATCTTTCTTGAGGTACAAGTCGAGTTGTAGTGACCCGAGGAGGGGTGACAGCGGCCCTGTTGAAGAGGGTTGGGAACAGGAGGAGAGGGACCCTCCGTCGGGGGACTTGGGGCACGGGGGGATGAACAGCGGCGACAGGCATCTCGATGCGCGTCTGGAATTAAAAACAAAAAAAATTTTGTTAATTATGGGGTATTGTTGTTGATTTTTAGTTGATCTGCTTTTTAATTGCTCTGTATAGATCCCGATTAAGTTTCTAGAAGTTATTTCAAATTCAAAGCACCAAATCCGAGTAGTTTAAGAATTGGGGTAGTTATTTCGGGGTAAAAAATTACATTAATTTTCAAGGTACTGTTGTTGATATTTAGGTGTTGGACTTTTTAATTGAAGTATGGGACCCAATTAAGTTACTAGAAGTGGTAGGATTCAACGCACAAACTCCGTGTAGTTTAACATTGGGATGGTTATTTCGGGGTATTTAAATCGGGATTTTACAACAAGTAGGTTCATAAATTCCTTATGCATAATTTAATACTGTGTGGGCAGTTATTTCGGGAACACTTTAAGTGTGTATTTGGTTTATAAGCAAATTAGTGTTTATAACCAAATGTACCATTCAATTTCGAACAAGCTGTGCTTTTCACATCTAATTTTCCTTAAAAATAAAATAATCCCAATAGGAACCCAGCCAGAAGACTAAACTATTACAATTCAGTAAGAACGTTAGAATCTTCAAATCCTTGAACTGTGACCTTCGTTTACTCAATGTTTTGAAAAGGTCTTCTCTATTTCGTATGAAATTTCGAGAAAAATACACCATAATAAGCTGTCATCTTATTTGAAACTGTATTTACAATTTTGGTCTAACAATAAATACCAGACCGATTTGAACGAGGATACGTTCCATCTCGTCTTCTCAATCTGTCGACCCGACTTAAATATCTCGTCGACACACAAAACGTCGGGACACGTCGATATATCGATGTTCCCTTTAAGAAAGAGATGGAAATGGGAAATCCGGATAAGCCGATTTGAAATCCAATTCTCCAAATTCCAATACAGAGTCAATAAGGCTTACATTTTTGCAATAAGGTTCAATTATGTGCCAAACAAGGCATTGGATACTTCGAAATAACTCCCCACCCTCCAAACCTGCCAAAATAGATACAGATTTAAAAGAATAACCCCCTTCGGTGGGTGGAACTCTATAACACAAATTTACGGCACTTGGTATGTTTGATGTGTCAAGAATACAGATTGGAAAAATAAATCCTATCGGAGGACTTTGTATTCTATAATTCCACACCACCGACTCATCTTTTTTATATGGATAAGAAGATAAGCCTATTGAATATCGATCGTTGCATCTGATCCGAGGTTACTTCGTAGAGAACATGATTTTTAAGCGTCAAATCCCAAGGTTTCCAAGACCCAAGGACTATCAAACTTTGGACCAACATAAAACTCATCGATTAGATGGACACAATGACGATTCGGGACAGAATAGAATCACACCTTCCGTTCTGATTACTCTTATATTCAAGATGAAGTTTATATACTTGAGTACGGATATTTCAATCCGTCTTGTCGACAATCTGACAAGAATTACATGTTTTCGATGTTCACAATATTCACTACATTTCAGACATATTCTTATTTTTTGTAAAAATTTTAGGTTGTGGTCGTCAAAAATGAATATCTCATCGGATCAGTAGGTAAGGTCTTTTAAATTCAATTTTACTTATTTATTACAAAAGGTTTTCATTTTCTAATGGCTACGACAAGTACGACGACAGAAGTGTCGCTTTATAAAAATTACAACTACCCACTGAGAATGTTGTATCAAGTTTATGTCCAAATTATAAAATTATGCATCTTCGATGTAAATCCATAAATTCGACTCCTAAGGTCCTAAGTACCGTTTGGGAGTTGACCGAGTCGGAAATGAGAGATGAAGGGTTCTAAAATGAAGGACTCTTATTTACTTTGAAGAAGAATATGGAATGAATATCCCAATAAATGATGCACGCATGGATGTTTGAATAGCAGAGACTTTTTCAGAGTTCGCTTTTGTTATCAAGTATTTATTATTAAATTTAATTATTTATTAAATCAACACCATCAATACCATCATTCGATTTAATATCAGTGAAACACTTGAAATGTACAGACAACATACAAATGTAATCCTTGCCTTACTCGTAATTACTTATTGGCCCTATTTAAAACGTTTTTTCACGATTTAATAAACCGAGAACAGCGGCTAACTTTTATGAATTTAACAATTTAAGTATTTATTTAGTCTAAAAAAATTTTTCGATTCCAAATGTAATATATTGTTGCGTATCCATCATTGTAAACATTTTTAAACAAATTTGCAATAAGCCATAAAATAACAGGAACAATCGATCGGAAATCAGACTGATCAACGGGTATACAATTCAAAATTTCCAGAGTGGATTTTGTAGACTGTTGATCTTCTGAGCCTTCTTCGGGGTCCGTTTAACTGGAGGAAGTCGTTCCAGAACTTGACCTTCGCCCCCTCCGACAGGCACGGGGTCTACGAATAACCCTAAGACAGATCTGACGTTGCCCTCTATGAAACCGGAAATGTCGGTAGTGGCGGTCGCGAGTCCGTATAGTTTTGCAACCTCGAGTAAATTCATGGCTGAATCTGGTGTGACTGCTTCGACGAGTCCCTGATCGCAAATCTTCTTGAGCAAAGGTAGATCGTACTTATCCGCTGCATAAACAATCTCTTCCGCAACTTCAGTCCAGGTTGGGTCCAAAGCTCCGGAATACAAGTACTTCAGCAGGATGTCCATGGCCTTGGAACTGATGTCGACAATTTCCACACGTCCCGTCGCATTTTCCGT
Source organism: Desoria tigrina (assembly GCA_906901685.1). Classification (NCBI taxonomy): domain Eukaryota; kingdom Metazoa; phylum Arthropoda; class Collembola; order Entomobryomorpha; family Isotomidae; genus Desoria; species Desoria tigrina. The sequence continues at coordinate 6,399,103 of CAJQTU010000008.1, read as the reverse complement.
CATTTCCGCTGCGAACATTGTCAGAAACACGGGACTCTGAGATGCCAAAATACAGCGATGAGCGCTGAAGAGCTTGAGATCTTTTGTCTGGATGACCACGTCGGAGTTGGCCCCAGATTCCAAAAGTTTGGAAATGTTACCTAAGACTGCTGTCTTAGATGAGCTCTGTAATCGCAACATCTCCGGCTTCTTCCTATCCGTAACATCAACGTTGATCGTTTTGGCTCCAAATATTTGCAATCGTAGGTTGATAGTTAGGGTTCCATTCTGAAGGTACTTTGATGATTCAGCCAACAGATCCTCATGCAAAAAAAGCCACTGGCCACGACCTGACCCCCACGTAAAGTTATCCTCGAATGGACCATAGCGATTTCCTCTTCCACCTTCGTCGGAATTGATGTGATATATGTAACTGACTGGAATGGTGTCGTCTTTTGGGATGTTAATTTTGGGGTGGTTGACTAGGTAGAGGAAAATTCCCTCCTCATAATCACCAACGCTGCTATCGCTTGTGTCACTGTCGTCATCTTCAGGAGGGTCGTGTGTCTCCAACTTGAAATACATTGACCATTTTGAGGGGAGACCCAAGTTATTTTTGACCTCGAAGTCTAATGGTTTGATGGACTCGATGGACTCCTTGTCTTTCGCCAATCTCTTGAAATCCTCCACTTCCCATTTAACTTTCCGGACAACGGAAGGAGCTCTCGTGACGAACGTCAGTTCCTGTTCCGCATCAGCTGATTCCACGTTACATTTCTTCTGGACCTGCGTCCCCTGAGTATCCATTTTCCTTCAGTGCACAGTGAGTCAGACTTTCGAATTTCCGCGACTTGTTCCTGTTCCACACAAAATGATTCCAAAAATCCAAACCACAAACGCAAAACGGTTGGTGAGAAAAAGACTTGAACTCTTCGTTGAATTGAAGATCAGGACACAGGATGCAGGAGCCCTGGTTTCATTAAAACTGGAAATTAAAATCCGAAATGGGGTTTTATCGGTGGAGCGTTTGCAGAACATCAAATAAATCAAATTGATTGTCGATTTAACTTTAACTTGTTCATCATTACGCCAAATACAAATAAATAAAGTTTTATTGATAAATCAATATATGAATTATGAAATATTATGAAACATGTGAAATGAAGTAAAAAACAAAAGTCAAAAGTACCAAGTACCTGCGACCTGTTGTGACCTGGTTGGTGGTGTCACTGACTGACTGAATACGTGCACTGGCGTGAGTCTTTCAATTCAACTACACTATGAACTATGGAAGTTCCAGTTTTGGGTTCGTTTCGTAAATCGTAATTTCAATTTATTTCAAATCGTCAAATGTGAAATCGTGCGGAGCCGAGCCGGATGGATTTAATTCAAACCGCATTTATTTCTTTAAAACCTGATTCTCCTTATTTATCTCATTTCGCCCTGTAATAAATTGTAGAAAGACAGAGAGAGTGAGCTATAATTAATACCATAAATACTATTGACTATATACTGAAATAAGTATAGATAACAGAACAAAGAACCAACAACCAAGGATAGTTTTCATGAAATCACCGGTTTTTATTATTACTAACATTTTTCCATTCCATACATGTAATATATTCTTCCTTTCTTAATTATCAATTATCTGTATTAATTAGAAAACATAAAACACTGATATACAATTCAAAATTTCCAGAGTGGATGTTGTAAACTGTTGATCGTCTGCGCCTTCTTCGGGGTCTGTTTAACTGCCAGAGGAAGCCGTTCCAGAACTTGACCTTCGCCCCCTCCGACAGCTACTACGGGGTCTACGAATAACCCTAACACAGATCTGACGTTCTCCTCAATGAAACCGGAAACGTCGGTAGTGGCGGTCCTGAGTCCGTGTAGCTTTGCAACTTCGAGTAAATCTATGGCCAACTCGGGTGCAGGTGTAACTGCTTCGATGAGTCCCTGATCGCAAATTTTCTTCAGCAAAGACAGATCGTACTTGTCCGCTGCATAAACCATCTCTGCGGCAACTTCCGTCCAGTTTGGGTCCAAAGCTCCGGAATACAAGTACTTAAGGAGGAGGTCCATGGCCTTGGAACTGATGTCGACAATTTCCACCTGTCCAGTCGCATTTTCCGTCATTTCCGCTGCGAACATTGTCAGAAACACGGGACTCCGAGATGCCAAAATACAGCGGTGAGCGTTGAAGAGCTTGAGGTCCTTCGTCTGGATGACGACGTCAGAATGGAGCCCCGATTCCAGAAGTTTGAAAATATCGTCTGAAGCCGATGACTTGGATGAGGTCTGCAATCGCAACTTTTCTGGCTTCTTATCCGTGACATCAACGTTGAGGGGCTTGGCTCCAAATATTTCCAACCGTAGCTTAATACTCAGGGTTCCATTCGGAAGGTATTCTGATGAATCAGCGATGAGGTCCGCATGTGAAAAAATCATAACCCCCCAACTTTTTTCCTTAAACTCATTGTGGTCTGGGCCCTGGGGCTTTTTTATTCCATCTTTGCCAGAATTGATGATAAATTTGTATTTGGTCGGAATGGTGTCCACTTTTGAGGAGTTGTCGCAGCATAGGTAGAGGAAAATTCCCTTAGCACCATCGTCATCCTCATCGTCTTCGTCTTCCGCCTCCAACGTGAAATGCATTGACCATTTTGAGGGGAGACCCAAGTTATTTTTGACCTCGAAGTCTAATGGTTTGATGGACTTGAGGGACTCCTTGTCTTTTGCCAATCTCTTGAAATCCTCCACTTCCCATTCCAAGTTATGGACAAGGGAAGGAGTGCGGGTGACGAACTTCTGTTTCGGTTCCGCTGCAGTTGAGCCCGCTTTACTTTTCTTTTGGCCCGGAGTATCCATTTCTCTTCAGATTTGTTTAAACTTTCAAATAAGCGTTGCAGAAGTCAGACTTGGACACAATTAATTAAAAGACAGCTCAAAAATTTAATATTGTGAAGATTGTTTGACAACTGTGTCTTCAACTTTCCAAAATCGGTGAATTATCGCCATCACTCAGGTTGATCATGACCAAGATGCCTTGACAACGCTTTCTCCTTGCCCCCAAGAGGTGTGGCCAAATGGAAGGTTTTTGAAAAAAAAACGGAAAAAAAAAAAAATCCAGTGAAGGTCAAAATCTGGATTTTGACCTTCGATGACGTCATCGCCATAGATCTCTATGACGTCATCCCGAAGTAATTATAATCAAAATGTCGTCGTTATTCATTTATTCGCATGTGGATGCTACTTTTAATTGTTAATGATCATGGAATTAAAATAATTTTTGAATTTGTAGTAGTGAATAGATTTTGCATTTGATGATGATGGCTTTTTAGCCCGAGTCAGGGCTTATGGAATCATGCTGTCCGTCCGTCCGTCTGTCCGTGAAACGCTAGCGGCCAAACGGCTGGACCGATAGAATTGAAATTTGGGACACTTGTGTATTTTGCAAATGCGAAGGCTAAGTTCGAAGGTGGGAAAAATCGGTCGATCGGTTGGCCCGTGGGGGCCATGCAAAGTAGTGTTGCCAAGGGAATAGGTTTAAAATACAGACAAATAGAAGCGTGTATTTCAAACCTATAGGCTCATTTACAATCATATCTATAGTATATAGGGAAGTGCAGTCCAACAGGCCTTATGGATTTCTATTCCTACCGTACAGCATAATAAATACATCTACCCTATAGACCCAAGTGGATGACCCATGCGGGTTATATAAAATCTGGTCTAGAACGCTGAAATTTTGTATACCGTCACGATATGATATTGCAAAACCAAATGTGACCAATTGGGGGGGGGAACGTTGCTTCTTGGGACCATGGTGGGTGACCCATGCGGGTTTTATAAAATCTGGCGTAGAACGCTGAAATTTTCTTTGTATACCGTCACGATATGATATTGCAAAACCAAATGTGACAAATTGGGGGGAAAACGTTGCTTCTAGAGACCATAGTGGGTGACCCATGCGGGTTCTATAAAATCTGGCCTAGAACGCTGAAATTTTTTATACTGTCACGGTATGATATTGCAATAACAAATGTGACCAATTGGAGACAAAATGTTGCTTTGGTGACCCATGCGGGTTTTCTATAATCTGGCCTAGAACACTGAAATTTTGTATACCGTCACCATATGATATTATAATAACAAATGTGACCAATTGGGGGCAAACTGTTGCTTTTATGGACATGGACCCTAATGGGTGACCAATGCGGGTTTTCTGAAAACTGACTTAGAACGCCCTGTAATTTTGTAAACTATCATTTTTATGATTTGATAAACGTACAAGGACACACGATTGCCTGACTCGGGCTTTTATACACTGCACACTGTAGGTTTGTTATTTATTGTGATTCAAATTGGGTGAAAATTAGAGGAGCACAAACCGCAAAGGAGAGAAAACTGTCATTTCCTTTAGTTTAGCAACTCAAAACGGCCAAGTTAATTTTTAAGTATGAATTTGTTAGACGTTGCGAACGATCCTCTCTGGATGAAGTCATTGAACTGTGGATGTGAGAAGACGAGAGAATAGAAAAACTATCATTTGAAGACGATCGCATCGTCTACGGATTTGTGAATTATTTGTCATTTCATGGAATTATTGTTCTAGTTTTTGCATTCATTGGAGTTGTTTCTTTCTTTTGTTGCGATTTGAGGAGTTTTAGCCTGCAGATTTTAATTTTAATTGATTGTGTGAGGAGGACTTTATTGACTGAAAAGTTTGCAGGTCACAAGTTTGGATGTTGGTTAATGAAGTCTCTATTTCATATTTATTAACCCCTTGTGCCTTGGTTGTATTATAAAGTTTTCACCTCAACGGATCATTCACTGCCTTTGCTTGACCGTTTGCAAAATTTCAAATCTCCACAAGCTTCATCTTCATACATATATAAATACAAGTGTGAGAAGAGGACTGATTGACCCTTCCGGGATATTATTATCTTGCATATAAAATAATCCATTCTTATCCTCCGAGTCCTTTCCTTGTGTCAATCGTCTAAAGAATCATTTCAGGTTTAGAATATTATTTGTACTTGATTGACAATTTGGACTTCAGTCCATTCTCTTCCCTTTGTATTCGTACTCAAGTACATTGTTTGATGCGATTTGACAGTCCCATGCATTCCCATCCCACATTAATCCCAATTTTGAATTTAATATTACGGACAATCCGATTTAACTTTCGAGTTTTTTCCTTGATTTCGTGTTAAAAATTAGAAGGGATACATCATACATATCGCCAGAATTTGGATGGAAAATTTGTGATTTATTTTTTGATATTCATATGAGAGTTGTAGTAGAAATCTCCAGTCCTCCTCAGTCATTTTGAAAGCCGACTTTTCTCAGACCATCCAAAGAGGGCTGTTCGCAACGTCTAACTAGTACAAAAGCTACAGAACTCTGTTGTCATGATCAACCTTATGACAATAATTTCCTCGATTTCAAATTGTCGAAATTCAAAGTTTTTTCAAAAACCCTTCATTTGGCCTAACCTGTTCCAGCAACCGTTGTCAAGCAATCTTGCGTCTGTCCGTCTGTTAACTCGATAACTTCTGTTAGCGTTAACTTAGATCCTCCAAATTTGATACACCTGGGGTTAGGCCAAAACCAAAGGCTAAGTTCGAAGATAGGTGAAATTGGTCCATTGATTGACCCGTAGGGGTCATTTCAAATTTGTTTGTAATTTGAACCTATGTTACAAAATTGGGGATTCGATAATTCCCCTTAGTTTATCGTCAAATCTTGAGAGGGTAAATTATCTATTGCTTAGAGTATACAGGGTGTTTAACTTAAAAGTCCCCACTAGTAACAAAAATCGTCCTTAGTAATCAGAACAGAACATGTTGAATTTCTAAGATATAGGCTAAAAGAAGAAATGGATAAATAAGTTAGAAAACAAACTAAACAAAGAACGGCACCACTGGCCAAATTGTTTCGGTACTTTAATGCGACGGGCCCGTAATAGCCGCTTGGATAGGTTTTTATTATTACTAAAATTTTTCCATTCCATACATATGTAATATATTCTTCCTTTCTTAATTATCAATGATCTGTGTTAATTAGAAAACATTCACTGATATGCAATTCAAAATTTCCAGAGTGGATTTTGTAAACTGTTGATCTTGCCAGCCTTATTCTTTGTTCTTCGGGGTCTGTTTAACTGGAGGAAGTCGTTCCAGAACTTGACCTTCGCCTCCTCCGACAGCTAGGGGGTCTACGAATAACCCTAAAACAGATCTGACGTTGTCCTCTATGAAACCGGAAATGTCGGTAGTGGCGGTCGTGAATCCGTGTAGCTTTGCAACCACGAGTAAATCTATGGCCAACTCGGGTGCAAGTGTAACTGCCTCGATGAGTCCCTGATCGCAAATCTTCTTGAGCAAAGGTAGATCGTACTTATCCGCTGCATTTACAATCTCTTCCGAAACTTCAGTCCAGGTTGGGTCCAAAGCTCCGGAATACAAGTACTTCAGCAGGATGTCCATGGCCTTGGAACTGATGTCGACAATTTCCACACGTCCCGTCGCATTTTCTGTCATTTCCGCTGCGAACATTGTCAGAAACACGGGACTCTGAGATGCCAAAATACAGCGATGAGCGCTGAAGAGCTTGAGGTCCTTCGTCTGGATGACGACGTCGGAATGGAGCCCCGATTCCAGAAGTTTCAAAATATTGTCAGAAGCTGCTGACTTGGATGAGGTCTGCAATCGTAACTTCTCAGGCTTCTTCTTATCCGTGACATCAACGGTGAGGGGCTGGGGTCCAAATATTTCCATCCGTAGCTTAATAGTTAGGGTTCCAGTCGGAAGGTAGTGCGACGACGGAGCCAACAGGTCAGCATGGGGAAAAATCCTAGTACCCCAACCTTTGCCCTTAAAATTTATGTGTACTGATGGACCGTCGGGCTGTTCTGTTCCACCTTCGTTGGAATTGATGAGAAATGTGAACGTGACGGGAATGGTGTCGAGTTTTGAGGTGCTGTCGCAGCATAGGTAGAGGAAAATTGCCTTATCACTATCGTCGTCCTCGTCCTCGTCCTCGTCCTCATCTTCTTCGTCTTCCGATAGTTCCGCCTCCAACTCGAAATGCATTGACCATTTTGAGGGGAGACCGAGGTTATTTTTGACCTCGAAGTCTAGTGGTTTAATGGACTCGAGGGACTCCTTGTCTTTTGCCAATCTTTTGAAATCCTCCACTTCCCATTCCAAGTTATGGACAACGGAAGGGGTGCGGGTGACGAACTTCTGTTTCTGTTCTGCCGCAGTTGAGCCCACTTTACTTTTCTTTTGGCCCGGAGTATCCATTTCTCGTCGGATTTGTTTAAACTTTCAAATAAGCGTTGCAGAAGTCAGAGTTGGACACAATTAATTAAAAGACAGCTCAAAAATTTAATATTGTGAAGATTGTTTGACAACGGTGTCTTCCAAGGTACGTGAATTGAGTTCGTAATGAGGTAGCGTCACTGGGCAACATTTCGAAAAATAATTTAAAAAATATCCTTGGGGGACAGACCCCCAAGACAAAAAAATATGCCAATACGCTCCATGGCAATTATCATTTGTCATTCAAAAATCTACTATCATTTGCCCCAATTTGGGAGTCTGATTTGGCAAAACATTCACCTGCATCTGCCTTCTGCCTTAATTTCCTGTTCTTTTAGAATTTACAGCAGGATATTTCAACCCTTCATTAGTCATTAGAATTTCATCGATTCCCATATCCGATTACTGAACGATTTCGTAACTGGATTTTATGAGCTAATCGCATATAAAATGTCGAAGTAGCAAGAGGAAAGGTTACCATGACTTTAGGTTTTTCGTTTTTGAAAAAGAGACGATATTTTCGAAATGTTGCCCAGTGACGCTACCTCATTACGAACTCAATTCACGTACCTTGGGTGTCTTCAACTTTCCAAAATCGATGAATTATCGCCCTCACTCAGGTTGATCATGACAACGTTTATTCCATGCTTTCATCAATTCCTTCAATCTTATTATGGTCTGGACCGTTTTTGCAAAGCATTGGAGGATTTACTTCAGTTCTTCTATAAAATATTTGTATTTTGAATGCATAAATGAGTGATTTCTATCCCGATATTATGATATACTGATAATGGGATGCAGTGTACATACTCGTTTAAGTATAAGTACATCTTTTCCAAAAAATATAATATTCGCTCTCTGACAGTGTCTGACACTACTGTCCCCTTCTCCGGTTCTCGCCCTCCATCAACATCACAAAATTAAAACAAAGCTCAGATGATATATAAGACGAATAAAACTAAAAAATGCTGATGCACATAATGATGTTTTAGTTTAAGATGACAAGAGATTTTTTAAGATGCAATTGAGGGCTATTGGTACTTATCATTATGAACAAGTATTTATTTAATCAGCAAAATTGTTCCATGTAATTAATTATTTCTTCGTAGTTTAGAGTCAAAAGCATATAATGGCAAAAACAATTGTACAGAAACCTTTACAATCAAACCCGTTTATTTTCGGCGTTTAAGCGTCGCTTTCATTTTGATTTTCCGACGCATCTTGGACTTGCTGTTGGCCAAAGAAGGAGTCCAAACAAGATCCCACGTTGTCCTTCACAAATCTGGCAATGTCAGAAGTAGCGGTCGTGAGGCCATGTCGCTTTGCAACTACGAAGAGATTCATGGCCGAATCTGGCGTGACTGCGTCGATGAGTCCCTGATCGCAAATCTTCATAAGCAAAGGTAGATCGTACTTGTCGGCAGCATTAACCATCTCTTCGGCAACTTCCGTCCAGCTCCCGTCCAAAGCTCCAGAGTACAGGAACTTGAGAAGTAAGTCCATGGCCTTGGAACTGATGTCGTCAATTTTGGCACATCCCGTCGCATTTTCCGTCATTTCAGCTGCAAACATTGCCTGAAATACAGGACTCCGAGATGCCAAAATACAGCGATGAGCGTTGAAGAGCTTGAGGTCCTTCGTCTGGATGACGACGTCGGAGTGGACTCCAGATTCTAGAAGTTTGGAAATGTCGCCAGATGCTGCTGACTTGGATGATCTCTGTAATCGCAACTTTTTCGGCTTCTTATCCGTGACAACAACGTTGAGTGGCCTGGATCCAAATATTTCCATCCGTAGTTTGATAATTAGGGTTCCATTAGGAAGGTAGTGCGGTAACGTCAGGTTGGGCTGGGAAATAACCTCTACACCATAACCCATCCCCACCATCTTATCAAAATCCCTCTCGAATGGGCCATACGTATATTCTGTTCCATTTTGTTTGGAATTGATGAGATATTGGTACTTAACGGGAATCGTGCCTACTTCTGAAGGGTTGTTGATGTTGTATAGGTAGAGGTAAATAGTGTTAACTTCATCACCATTGTCACCCCTCTCAAACGTCAAATCCAATAACCATTTGGAGGGGTTACCCAAGTGGTGACTCGTGATCTCGAATTCCAATGGGTGGATAGACCCGAGGGACGTCTCGTCTTTTGCCAATCTCTTGAAATCCTTCACTTGCCATTCCACGTTAAGGACGACGGAAGGAGTGCTTGTGACGAACTTCAGTTCCCGTTCCGCCGCCGTCGCTGATTCAGCTTCAACTTTACTTCCCGTTTGACCCGTTTCCATTTCTCTACAGGCTATACAGACTTCCGAATCGGAAGTTCCGATCCTTTGTCCTTGATCCTATTCGAGACTTGAAAAAATAGTTTGGTTCGTAAATCGTTCTGAATTTTAAATTTTTAATTTACAAAATAAATAACAAAGACGCTCACTCAGTAGTCCCGAGACGAGTGCGACGTTGGTTGTGGAAGTTAACCCTTGTCGTTCTGTGTGTGGAGTTCAGAGTTTGGCAGCGTGCGAGTTACGAGTGTGGCTTGGTGCTTGGTGTCGAATTTCCGAAACTTGTTCCAATTGTTCCCCTCCCCACTATATGCAGATGCACTATCCCCACAGAATGATTCTAAATTCGAATATTCTCAAAGGTTGTAGTCTTAATTTGTAATTAGTAAAAGTGTTGAACTCTTTCTTCGTTGAAGTGAGTAAGGAACCCTGTGCCCTGCGCCCGTGCGCGGTTGCAAATTAAAAACCGAAACGGCACTTTATCGGTGGAACGTTCGGTTTGTTGTTTACGTTTAACTTTCAAAGAAGCGTTCGGAAGTCGGACAACCGAAGGCTTCGTATCGTAATTCAATTTGTAAATCGTAATTTCGAATTTTCAAATGTAAAATAGAAATATCAAAGAAATAAAGATGAGGGCTGTTGTTGATGTTGGCTGTTGCAACTGCGTGCGTGCGACTGTGCGAGGCTAGTATGTCTTTATAATTCGGACAGGACGACAGGAGTCCCGCTTTCTGTGCTGTCCGAGGTCCGACTCTCCGACTGTCCGTGGTTGATTTCTTCTGTGGTGTTTAGTAATGCCGGGGTTTTGCATGCTCCGTTATAAAATCTGCAAGGATTTTTAACATGTAAATCCTTGGATGGATAAATTATCAATATGCCCGGAATCCGGATGATTTGTAATGATTGAACTTGAGGGTCATTAGTTTAGTGATTTGTAATTACGAGCAAGTAGGTATTTAATTAGCAAGATTAGTCGATTCAATTAAATTAATTCATTATTTCTTCATTACTTATTAATTATCCATTATATACATAAAATATGTAATCAGTCAGACAGAAACATGAAAAATGAAGACACAAATTCTAAAAATTTAAACGGATATATCCATTAACCATTTATCTCCGACGTTTAAACGTCCCTTCGCTCTCGTTTTACTTTAATAACCCCGCTTGGACTTCCGGAATCCGGAACTGGCGGTTCGAGGGAGAACGAGTCCAAACAAGATCCCACGTTGTCCTTCACAAATCGGGAAATGTGGGCAGTAGCGGCGGACAGACCATGTCGCTTTGCAACCATGATGAGATTCATGGCCGACGCCGGTGTGACCGCTTCGATGAGTCCCTGATCGCAAATCTTCTTCAGCAAAGGCAGATCGTACTTGTCAGCTGCATTATCATCTCTTCGGCAACTTCAGTCCATTTCGGGTCCAACGCTCCGGAATACAAAAACTTGAGGAGTAAGTCCATGGCCTTGGAACTGATGTCGATGTCACTGATTTTCGCACGCCCATTCGCATATTCCATTGTGTCCGCTGCAAACATTGTCTTGAACACAGGACTCCGAGCTGCCAAGATATTCCGATGAACGTGGAATTCCTTGAGGTCCTTCGCCTGGATTACGAGGTCAGAATTTAGCCCAGAATCCAAAAGTTTCGAAATGTCGTTCAAGGCAGCTGACTGGGATGCGGTCTGCAGTTGCACCTTTTCAATCTTCTGCTTGTCAATGACTTCAATGTTGCGTAGCTTTGCTCCAAACATTTCCATGGTCAGTTTGATAGTGAGGGTTCCATTGGGAAGGTAGTTTATTGCAGAATTCATGAGGTCCTTATGAAAAAACAGTCTCGTCAAACCCCAAAATGTCACTTTAAAATCGTCCTCGAAGGGACCGTATCGTCCTGCTGTTCCATCCTTGTTGGAATTGATGATAAATTCGTACTTGACGGGAATCTTGTCTGCTTTTGAAGTGTTGTCGTGTTGAAGAAAGATGCCAATTGAATCGTCAACGTCAACATCCTCATCGGTCTCCCATGCAAAATACGTATGTTCCATTTTGAGGGCATGTCCAAGTCATTTTGTACTTCGAATTCCAAGAATTCGATCGACTCAAGGGACTCCTTGTCTTTCGCAAATCTCTTAAAATTCTCCACATTCCATTCCACTTTTCGGACTACGGAGGGCGAGGGAAGCTTCAGGAAAATAGCGAGCGAGTAGTCTAGCGAGCTCGAATTCCGTGAAGACAGCGAGCTCAGCCAGCGAGCTCGAAAAAACGTGAAGACAGCGAGCTCAAGAAAAAAAATTTAAAACTTACTTATCGCGCTCAATATTGGTTGGATCGCGCCGCGATTTCTTTTGTTACTCATGAAAATGAACTCCACTCATGATACAACTTTTAATTAAAAAAAAATCAGGCGCTTTTAAAAATGTAAATTTTAAAGCGAGCTATGTCTTAAAATTTTAAGCGACCGGATTTCAAAAAGTTAGGCCGTGTAACAGCAGTATGATAGAATTCAAAGAACTTTGAACTTGGTCGCGACCTGTTACACGCAATACCAAGCGCGCTAGCTCGCTTTAAGTAAAGGTGCTATATCTTTAAACTTTGAGCGCCGGGATTTTAAAAAAGTTAGGTCATGTAACATGAGAACATCAAGATTCTAAGACTTTTGAACTTGGTCGCGACCTGTTACACGCAATACCAAGCGCGCTAGCTCGCTTTAAGTAAAGGTGCTATATCTTTAAACTTTGAGCGCCGGGATTTTAAAAAAGTTAGGTCATGTAACATGAGAACATCAAGATTCTAAGACTTTTGAACTTGGTCGCGACCTGTTACACGCAATACCAAGCGCGCTAGCTCGCTTTGAGTAAAAGCGCTATATCTTAAAACTTTGAGCGCCAGGATTTCAAAAAGTTAGGCCGTGTAACAGCAGTATGATAGAATTCAAAGAACTTTGAACTTGGTCGCATCCTGTTACACGCAATACCAAGCGCGCTAGCTCGCTTTGAGTAAAGGCGCTATATCTTAAAACTTTGAGCGCCAGGATTTCAAAAAGTTAGGTCGTGTAACAGCAGTATGATAGAATTCTAAGAACTTTGAACTTGGTCGCATCCTGTTACACGCAATTCCAAGCGCGCTAGCTCGCTTTAAGTAAAGGCGCTATATCTTAAAACTTTGAGCGCCAGGATTTCAAAAAGTTAGGTCATGTAACAGGAGAACATCAAGATTCTAAGACTTTTGAACTTGGTCGCGACCTGTTACATGCAATACCAAGCGCGCTAGCTCGCTTTAAGTAAAGGCGCTATATCTTAAAACTTTGTCTTTACTTAACGCGAGCTAGCACGCATGGTATTGCGTGTAACAGGACGCGACCAAGTTAAAAGTTCTTAAAATTCTATCATACTGCTGTTACACGACCTAACTTTTTGAAATCCTGGCGCTCAAAGCTTTAAGATATAGTGCCTTTACTTAAAGCGAGCTAGCGCGCTTGGAATTGCGTGTAACAGGTCGCGACCAAGTTCAAAAGTCTTAGAATCTTGATGTTCTCCTGTTACACGACCTAAGTTTTGGAAATCCCGGCGCTGAAAAATTTAAGATATAGCGCTTTTACTCAAAGCGAGCTAGCGCGCTTGGTATTGCGTGTAACGATCGCGACCAAGTTCAAAAGTCTTAGAATCTTGATGTTTTCCTGTTACACGACCTAACTTTTGGAAATCCCGGCGCTCAAAGTTTTAAGATATAGCGCCTTTACTTAAAGGGAGCTAGCGCCCTTGGTATTACGTGGAACAGGACGCGACCAAGTTCAAAGTTCTTTGAACTCCATCTTACTGCTGTTACACGATCTAACTTTTTGAAATCTGGGCGCTAAATATTTTAAGATATAGCGCTTTTACTCAAAGCGAGCTAGCGCGCTTGGTATTGCGTGTAACAGGTCGCGACCAAGTTCAAAAGTCTTAGAATCTTGATGTTCTCCTGTTACACGACCTAACTTTTTGAAATCCTGGCGCTCAAAGTTTTAAGATATAGCGCCTTTACTTAAAGCGAGCTAGCGCGCTTTGTATTACGTGTAACAGGACGCGACCAAGTTAAAAGTTCTTTGAACTTCATCTTACTGCTGTTACACGATCTAACTTTTTGAAATCTGGGCGCTAAATATTTTAAGATATGGCGCCTTTACTTAAAGCGAGCTAGCGCGCTTGGTATTGCGTGTAACAGGTCATGACCAAGTTCAAAAGTCTTTGAATTCTATCATACTGCTGTTACACGATCTAACTTTTTGAAATCCTGGTGCTCAAAGTTTTAAGATATAGCGCTTTTACTCAAAGCGAGCTAGCGCGCTTGGTATTGCGTGTAACGATCGCGACCAAGTTCAAAAGTCTTAGAATCTTGATGTTTTCCTGTTACACGACCTAACTTTTGGAAATCCCGGCGCTCAAAGTTTTAAGATATAGCGCCTTTACTTAAAGGGAGCTAGCGCCCTTGGTATTACGTGTAACAGGACGCGACCAAGTTCAAAGTTCTTTGAACTCCATCTTACTGCTGTTACACGATCTAACTTTTTGAAATCTGGGCGCTAAATATTTTAAGATATAGCGCTTTTACTCAAAGCGAGCTAGCGCGCTTGGTATTGCGTGTAACAGGTCGCGACCAAGTTCAAAAGTCTTAGAATCTTGATGTTCTCCTGTTACACGACCTAACTTTTTGAAATCCTGGCGCTCAAAGTTTTAAGATATAGCGCCTTTACTTAAAGCGAGCTAGCGGGCTTTGTATTACGTGTAACAGGACGCGACCAAGTTAAAAGTTCTTTGAACTTCATCTTACTGCTGTTACACGATCTAACTTTTTGAAATCTGGGCGCTAAATATTTTAAGATATGGCGCCTTTACTTAAAGCGAGCTAGCGCGCTTGGTATTGCGTGTAACAGGTCATGACCAAGTTCAAAAGTCTTTGAATTCTATCATACTGCTGTTACACGATCTAACTTTTTGAAATCCTGGTGCTCAAAGTTTTAAGATATAGCGCTTTTACTCAAAGCGAGCTCGCGCGCTTGGTATTACGTGTTACAGGACGCGACCAAGTTCAAAGTTCTTTGAACTTCATCTTACTGCTGTTACACGATCTAACTTTTTGAAATCCGGTCGCTTAAAATTTTAAGAGATAGCTCGCTTTAAAATTTACATTTTTAAAAGCGCCTGATTTTTTTTTAAATTAAAAGTTGTATCATGAGTGGAGTTCATTTTCATGAGTAACAAAAGAAATCGCGGCACGATCCAACCAATATTGAGCGCGATAAGTAGTTTTAATTTTTTTTTCTTGAGCTCGCTGTCTTTGCGTTTTTTCGAGCTCGCTGGCTGAGCTCGCTGTCTTCACGGAATTCGAGCTCGCTAGACTACTCGCTCGCTGTCTTCACGACGCTGGGCGAGGGAGTGCTGGTGATAAACTTCGAGTCTTGTTGCGGTTTCGCCACCGAGGGGGTCTCCATGAATTTCCGTCTCTTGGCCACTTGATTGTCCATTTCCGTTCCGATATTGGCCTCCTGATTTTTTAATTTATATGCGATTTTTACGGTTTTGAATGATTTTTGTTTGATAATTCGTAAAAAGTAAAAACCAAGAAAATAATATTCCAAACCTACGGCTGATGGCTGATCCGGCCGGGCTGATGATGGTTCTAGACAAGTTGAGACTGGAAAGCAGAGATGGGCATAATTTTTTTTTCTTCATTCCGTTCCGTTCATCACATCTCGAATCTCCGTTCCGTTCAAATAAAAAAAAACGCCAATCCAAAAAATCGTTCATTCGTTCTGAACGATTGAACGGAACGAAATTTCGTTCATTTTTCGTTCTTTTTGATTGAACGAAAAATGAACGAATGAACGGCAAAAAAGAACGGAACGGCGAATTATCATAATTATTTGCATGCCATCATTTTAATTCATTTTACACAAAATAATTCAATGAGTGAATCAATCCATTACACAAAGTATAATATTTAATTACAAAGGCGATGTTCAGTTTAGCAGTTGATATGGGTCAAGAATTGTACGATTTTTTTTAATGAATTTGTGACTTTGGTAAAAGTATAAATTTAAAACTGAAAATACGTTTCGAAATTTTAAATATTCTTTGATATGACTGATGACTGAAAGCAAGCGCGCACCGTAAAACAAATCGATTTCAACATAAAAATCAAATAATTTTACCATTGATATATAGTTGATGCTTTACATTCAAACCAAATATTCTGTGTTAATTAGTAAAGTACAATGTGAATTAAAAAATGTCAGACCATTATTTCGGCGACCATTTCTTCCCAACCATTATATCTGCGGGCATTTTCTACCACCATTATGTCCCAACCATTTTGCCTACTACCATTTTATCCGCGACTAAAAGTAAATTAATGAATTAATTTACTAAATCTAAATATTCTCTATATTTGTCAAAATTAAATGAACTAAGGAAAAATTAAGTTACAATATTTTATTAGCTATTTCATTTGATTTCAGAGATTCTTGACCCTCGAATCAGAAGGTTAATTTGATCCATTTGATTAAATAAAATTTAACCGATATTAGAAAAATACTATTGGTAGAATTATTTGATTTTTATGGCGAAAACTAATTGTTTTACGGTGTGATTAAATACTACCGTCAGAGTAAAAGTATAAACATTGTTGAATGGCACTGGACTGTACATTACCAAATACGTGTCACGTATATACGGTATCTAAAAAATTGACAAGAATTTAAAATTACAATTACCAAAGGATGTAATTTCGTCAGCTCGTTAAACCGACATGGGAAGTTTTTCAAAGTGAACTATGGGATTTCTTTTAAATCTGTTTTGTAAAATCTAACAGTCGTTTTAACTGTAAAAATTGGCTGAATTTATTAATTTTAAATATTTAAAAAGATTGACAATTTAAAAAAAATTAAAATGGACTTTTTCACTTGCTCACAGAACAACGAATTTTAATTAAATAAATTTAATAATTGGTTCGAGTTCTCTAAGTCTAAAGTGCATGAAAAAATTCCCCATTTTTTTATCATACAGATCTGTATATTTTTACCTATACAGTCCTGTACGTGCTTTTAAAAATTCTAGTTTATGCATTTCTAGCTCTAGACAAGTTTTATGTAATCATGTTCATATTTGATCATTTTTGACCGTTAAACAGTGAGTTGTCAGTTGTAGTACGATTTTCCATTAAAAGTTGTTCATGGATAATTGGTTTTCTTCGTATCATATGCCTAAATCTCATCTCTAGTTGTTTTTCAAGAAAATATTAAGATCTCATATTTGAACCTGAGTCAGGCCTTATGTAATTATGCTGTCCGTCCGTCCGTCACACGATAGAGCCTAAACGGCTGGACAGATCGACTTGAAATTTGGCACAAATGTACATTTTGAAAATTCGAAAGCTAAGTTCAAGTAAAAAATATTTATTATCACTGAGACACTTTTAAATCGGACTGCAAATGACAACTTGAGTGCTATTCGAGTAGTCAAAAATGAAATGAACCTGAATAACTAAGCCTTGACTCGAGCTTAAAATGCCATTAGAAATTTTGAAAGCATGTCATTTTTTTGCTTTGAGTTTAATTTTGATTGTAATATAATTTATAATTCATACTGTTAAGGGTAATTTTCATCTATTTAAGTCTAAATACTTTGCAGTTATTTGATTGATTTGAGGCGTTGTTCCTCCAGCGAAAATATTTCTAAATGAACGATTGAACGGGTCGTTCAGCCGAACTTTTTCTAAAAATGCATCGTTCCGTTCAATCGTTCTTTTCTAGATGCCAAATTTTCAGCCGTTCCGTTCAATCGTTCAATGAACGATTGAACGGAACGAGTTTTGAACGGGAAAATGAACGATGCCCATCTCTGCTGGAAAGAAACTCGACCGACTGGAAGTACAAATAGAGGAGACTGGAATAGCTAAGGCTAAGGCATACTATTATATTATCAGTTCTATGAGCTAAGGATGGTCTGGCTGAAAAATGACTAGCTAATCATCATATATGAGTGATGGCCAGGTTTCAGGTTCCCTTGATGAACTGTAAATGGTTTACTACTGTTTTCACTGGCCGACCATAACGTTGACGTTTACGCTGGCCGACCATTACGTTGACGTTTTCGCTGGCTGACCATTACGTTGACGTTTACGCTAGGTGCCTATTACGTTGACGTTTACGCTGACTGACCATTACGTTGACGTTTACGTTGGGGGCTCATTAATTTGGCGTTTACGCTGGGTGCCAAGCCTTTGGCGTTGAACGCTGAGTGCCCATTACGTTTACGCTGGCCGCCCGGACATGGATAACATCAATTAGGGCAGCCAATTGTTTTGGTTTTATTGTTCATTTGACTTGTAGATTTAACCAAAAAAGTTTCAGACAATTTCCGAATTGCATCCCGAGAACCTTCCCTTGTTTGTAAGATTGGAGAATGTTATTGACTTCAACTCCAATTTAATTTTCGACAAAATTAAACTGTATGTTCGTTGGTCATAGCTTTCCAGGTTCAAAGACTTTAAAGGACAAGAAGGGACGACATTAATTATGAGATTATCAGGATACAGGATTACAATGGATTTAACTTCTTATGGCTGAAGTAATATAATATATATATGGTAATTTAGAATTAGAAGTTACTGTGGATAGACTGACGAGACCCTGAAGTGCCTGAAGAGTGAGATGCAATAATATATGAACTTTAAATTTCAAATGATCAATGATCATGCATGTCTTTCAGGTATTCAATCACAATTATTTTGAACAACGAACAAGCTTTATTTAATTAATAAATAATAACAATTAATTTTATTATTTAATGAAGCATATGTAATTCCTCCGGACTCAATTGTCCGTGAATGTAAGATCTGTAATCCGTCAGAAACAATTCGATAAATTCATCAGAAAAGAAAAAAAAAGTGAATTCAGTTGTAAGTTGTTCAATCTGTCTAATTATTGCTCGACTCGGGAACTTTTTCCGGAACTTTGTCACCAGCGCTGAGCTGATCAACTTTTTGACCTAGCCTCCCCTCGGCAAATGACTCCAGAACCGAACCAAGTTTCTCCTTAAGGGGGGAGTGGAGCCCTTCCACGCCACCTAGCGGTAAATTTCAATAATAATATGCATTTTTGAAATTTCTGAAATCGTTAGACCATGAAAAACTAAACAACTTTTTCCTCAGTCATTTTGACCTAAAATTTCAACCAAGGTCAAAAAAGGTCGAAAAGGTAAAAAAAAATTATTGATTTTTTCCCTGACCTAATCTATACATCGGATGAAATCAAGCAACTCTTCTCTGTCATATTGACCTATTAGGTCAACCAAGGTCAGAAATGGTCGAAACGGTTGAACCTTGAATCATGTAATAAACCGCTAATATTAGCAATACAAAGATGAAATTTGATGCCTTCATTTCTGTGCATTATATTTTGAAACGATCATTAAAAAAATCCATGAAATTGACATTTTAAAACGCATATTAAATCGCCCGTTTCAGTTCGGTTCGGTTCAGTTGCGAGGTAGGTAGGGGTAGCATACCGAGCTATGCGAGGTAGGTAGGGGCAGGTATCTGACCTCAATTTTAACGACCTTTGTAACAATTTCTGACCTTTATTCACCGTTAAGGTCAAAATGGTACAGAGAAAAGTTGTCGACCTATCGATTAAGCGAAAGAAATTTTTTGGTAAGATTTTCCCAAAAGGACTTACACGGAAACCTTGTCAGATGTTCAACTCCGTATTTTTCAAACTTGTTTCATTTGAAAGAGGATCTAAAATAATGAAACTTTAACATTGGAACTGTCAGTGACTAAACTCGTTTTGACGTAGTAAAGTCGGTGGGAAGGTCAAGCACTGCGAGTTTTACGTGAAAAACTAGCATGAGCGAGAAGCGGAGAAAGAGGAGAAAGTCGACTTTTCCCCTTTTCACACCTCTTTTCCCTGAAAAGTCGCGACCGAGATCGGGAGTTAACATATTGGAACAACCCTCAAATTAGTATTGCACTGAATCGAAAGTGGTATTAATTGAAATGAATAATTAAAATTGACCCAAGGTGGTCAAATGTAGTCAACTTAATTCACTCGAAACAAAATAGACCAAAGTGATGTAAATTTAGAAAAAATATAATAAGTTGACCAATGTAATTTTATGAAACTGGGAGTCATGTTAACTATAAAAGTCGAAAAATTGACAGCCCTAATTGATGTTTGCTATGATAAAAAGTTATGAAAATTGACTTTTTCAAGTGCTCATAAAACAACGAATGATGTCCGACTCTCCAAAAATGTTCTAGTTGTTTTTTATGTCAAAGTGTTGCTTTTCAGGAAATTGTACAGATTTAATATTTCCAAACCATCAAAGAAAATCAATATTTTTAAGCGAATCTGAGGGCTCCAAAAATTTTGTATCTCCAAAAAATCAGATTTTTTTGAAAATTCGAATCTTTACAATTTATTGAAAAACTTCTTTAAAAAAAACTCGAAAAATTTTGAAAATTGGACAGTTGTAAAGTTGTTTTATGAGCATTTGAATATGTAATTTTTTATTATTTTTTAACATTAGGGCTGAAAAATTTTCGAGTTTTATAGTTTGTATGCTTTAGTGTTATTTGTAACAAAAAAGTTTAAAGCAAATTGCGGAGTTCACTCTTAAACCTTGCCCTTGCTAGACATATAGATAGTTAAAAAATTTAGTGTTAGAATCCGCTTTTTGGCAATTCAAATACATTTTGACCATTTTAACCACTTTTGAACATTGTCGAACATTATCGAAACTTTCGTTCAAATTATGACGCCTTGAGGCAAAAAAATCCAATAGGGTGTTTAAAACCATTTTCCACCAAGCTGCATTGACTCAAATTAATTTTTACCACTGGTTTAAACCCCTTTAGGTCGGATAAAACCAGGCCAGATAAACTCGTATCACTTTTTAAAAGGTCATTTTTCGGCGCCGCCGCGGAAATAGCCGACGCGCGCCGAAATCGTCGAATTCATAAGGGGTGCCTACCGTCCCTGGAAATACATCAAACTTAACCTCCTATCCATCATTTTTATGCCATTGAAAAAATATCGCGGTTACACCCATCGCCTAATTTTTTATGGGGAATGCAAAAAATCACATTTTCAGAGACTCGTAATTTTGCAACTTCAAATAACCAACTTGGACTATTTGCGCTTCAGCGCGCGCGACCTTGCAATGCGCGCGCGGTGTCAGGTCGCAACTTTTCTACGTCCTGTGGGTCAAGGAGAGTAGTATGGGAACTTTTCCGACTTCAAAATACTAATTTTGACTTATAACGTTATATCGCGCGCGACCTAGAAATGCGCGCGCGGTGTTGGGTCGGATTTTTTCTAGATCCGGTGGGTCCAGGAGAGTAGCATAGGAACTTTTCCTATTTCAAAATACCAACTTTGACTTTTTGGGTTGTACTGCGCGCGACCTAGCAATGCGCGCGCGGTGTTAGGTCGTAATTTTTCTAGGTCCGGTGGGTCCAGGAGAGTAGTATAGGAGCTTTTGCGACTTCAAAATATCAACTTTTAATTTTTATGCCATAACGCGCGCGACCTAGAAATGCGCGCGCGATGTTTGGTCGCAGTTTATCTTGGTCCTATGGGTCCTGGGAGGTGTTTTTGGGATTTTTCCCGTTTCGAAATACTAACTTTGACCTTTGCCATCTTTGAAATTTTACTAACTTTAACACGTCCGTGAAGTTCCCTTATATATAGTTCATAGTTAGCTAAATCAAAAGGATACTCCCATTTTCAAGTTAGCCGAGATCCGAGATGGGTTTGCAATACCCTGCCAGTGTCACGGACGGAGCTGCAAAATTTCTAAAAAGCAAATGTCAAAGTCAAATGTTGAATGTCAAATAGTCAAATGTGCAATGTCAAATGTTGATTGTGTAATGATGAGTGACAAATGAAATGTGAAATGATGAATTCAGAATGACGAATGGTATTGTTTGTGAATTTAGAGAAAACAGCAATTTTTTGACCTTAGTTGACTTTCTAGGTCAAAACACAAAAATTCAAAAATTGGGTAGTTTGAATTTGAAATTAAAAATTATAATGATGATGCGTTGCATTTCACATTTGGCATTCATTGCACGTTGTCGATTGTTGAACTTGAAGTATGAAGTAGGATCGGTGGACTCGAAGAAATGCAGATATAGTTGTTGGATGAAATGGAGGTAAATTTGTTGGTTTTGGCGCACTATTATGCATAGATAAACTGCAATAGAAAGCCAACTTGGGATTTGGTTAATTTTTCTTATTTTTCACTCGTAGTTGTTTTGCAAAAACATTTATTTCTCCCGTAAAAATGAATGGAATTTTATGATTTTAGTTTTAAATGAAAGCTAGTTAACTGTGGAATATGAATCTGATCTGCCTAATTAAAAAGTTAAAATTTGAGCTCACAATCTGATTTTAAGTTCCAAATTTTTCAAAATTTAATATACAATTAAAGCTACTGAAGTCAAATCTTAACTTTTTAATTAGGCAGATCAGATTCATATTCCACAGTTAACTAGCTTTCATTTAAAACTAAAATCATAAAATTCCATTCATTTTTGTATGAGAAATAGAATTTCTTGCAAAAAAAAAATTAACATGTAGCTTCTTATGGGAAGTCATGAGTCTCTTGAATGACACGGGGCGGGGTGTGCGCTCTCCCCTCCCCCCTTAATGAACAGTGTGATATCGGCAGTGGCGGTATGGAGACTGTGACGCTTCGCAATGACCAAGAAATCCATGGCCGTCTCGGGTGTAACTGCGTCGATTAGTCCCTTGTCACAAATGTCCCTGAGAATTGGCAGATCGTATTTTTCGGCCGTACAAATCACCTCCTCCGCCACTTCCGTCCAGCCGTTTTCCAGACGTCCAGAGTAGCAGTACTTAAGAAGGAAGTCCATGGCCTTGGACCCGGTGTCCTCGATTTCCAACCGTTCCGTCGAATGTCCCATCTTATCCGCTGTGAACATAGCCTGGAATACCTTACTCCGAGATGCCAAGATGCTGCGATGAACGTTGAAGACCTTGTGGTCCTTCATATGGATGACGAGGTCCGAGTTGAGGCCAGTTTCCAAAAGTTTCGAAATGTCGTCGACGATAGCTGACCGAGATGAGGTCTGCAGTTGCAACTTTGCCGACTTCTTGTCCGTAGCATCGTTAGTCAGAACGGTCTGATTTCCATAAACTCTGAGGGCAAGCCGGATGCTGAGGATTCCATTTGGAAGGAGGTTGTATGCAGGGTCCAGCATCTTAGCAAGGGGAAGGACATTTGAATATCCTAAAACCCAAGACGGGGGTTTAATATCCCCCTCGAATAGACCGTAGAACTTGTCGTTGCCCCCAAAACCGGAGTTGACGTGTAGTGTGAACTTGATAGGAACCCGGTCTAGTTGTAAAGGGTCCCCTACTTTAAGGTAGACGCCAACGTAATTTCCACCCTGGTCCACCTTGACCGTTAAGAGCCAGTTTGAAGGCATGTCGAAGTCATTTTCGACTTGGAATTGCAATTGAAGGGGTTGCTGTTGCAGGGATTTCTTGTCTCTTGCCATCGTCTTGAAATTCTCGATATTCCAATTCACAACACGGACAACGGAAGGGAGGCTTGTACGGCTTGTGGTCGCCTTCGACGATACATATTTTTTCTCCCTTTTTGCCGTCTTCGTCGGACGGTTGCCCATTATGACTCTTGCCCGAATCCGATGTGCGAGACTTGCGAGGGGGGTGCGGGATTTAGGTTTAATTTCTGAAAGGTTTTAATACACAATATTTGATATTTTTAGAACAAACCGACGTTAGCTCAGGTCACAGGTCAAGTGACTGGACCTGGATGAACAGACTGGACTGCAGACACTGCAGAGTCTGTTCAACGACATTTGCATAACACATAACAAACACATAAGGTCTCAACTCTCAATACACGACACACGATGATGTGTGTTAGTTTAGTGTGTTGTGGTGTTGTGTTGTGTGTTAAACTCAACGACAAATTCAAAATTACAATGTACAAACGAGCCGGTCACAGCTTTTGTTTGTAGTTTTCGTTATTTATATTAATTTTATTAATTTTAATACATAATTTATACTTCACTTACTTTAGTTACTTTCGATTTCAATCTAAAGCACAAAGGCTGAATGAACCGCAAACCAAACCGAATGAAGACAACAATGAAGTGAAGTCCAGGCAGAAATCGCACAAAGTTTGCGTTTGGCTTGGTTGGGTGGGGGCTGGGGGTTGGGTGCGGCACGGGTACAGCTTGCACGTGGTTAGTTAATTAAAATAAAATAATAAATATTATATTTGTTTTTTATCAGCTCTAAACAAGATCTGATTATCTGATCTGATGATGCAGTGTGAATGAGCCATCGCCTTGCCTTGCCTTGGTATATGGTGTATGTATGGCAGTAATGGCAGTATGGCTATGCTATGGCTAGACTTGACTTGGTTGGACAAGTTGGACTTGTTTGTTCTTTTGTCTACAAACTTTACGAAAAAACCGCGACTTACTTTAGTTCGGTAACACGCGATTCTAATGATCTCATTTTCTCTTGCTTCCAAGCAAGAAACGATAACTAAGGACAGAGGACGACATTATTACGGCTGGCGGACTCGTTAATTTATTAACTGTATATATAGGGAATTAAATTTAATTACCATCGACAAAGTCAAAACAAAACCACGCTTTCTGACAACTCTGAAAATAATAATTTTTAAAACGAATGCAATGATAATGATAAGCACAATGCATTTAGTTAATCACATATGTATGTAAATGTTAAACAAGATGCAAATGGTCGGTTTGATGTTTGGTTTTATCATCTTGATATAACTTCAACTAAAGGTTAGATATAATCTGTTGTACACATCCACACATGGGCATCGAGGAATCGTACGATTCTTTGGTATCGTAAAAGTTAAAAAACAGCGATTCCGCTACCGATTCCGATACCACACTAATCGGTATCGGAATCGGTATCGTATGTTAGTCAAGTATCGGTATTTGGAATCGGTATCGGAATCGTAAAACTTGGGAATCGGTATCGGAGTCGGAATCGCAAAACTTAGGAATCGGTATCGGAGTCGGAATCGTTAAACTTGGGAATCGGTATCGGAGTCGGGATCGTATGTTTTCCAAGTATCGGATTTTGGAATCGGTAAAATAGCCAACAACTGTTCCGATTGGAAGACAAAAGCTCTAATTTAGCAGCTGCCACGAACTCCACAATTTGAACGACTTTTAAAAATTTACTCGAACTTTCCGCCTGCTGATGAATATGTGAGTTTTGTCAGTCTGTTTGATTAATTAACTTTATGTATCAACTTTAATCAATAAATTACAAATCACAATGCAATTGATGACCGTATGATAACAATAAATACGGATTTATTATTTCATGCGCTTTCCAGAACAACTACCTAGGTAGGGGTTCTGGAATGTTTTATTAAGTTGTAATGAACTTTATGTATCAACTTATCAACTACATTCAATATTTTCCAAATCACAATGAAATTGAGGAGGATAATATATCTCATATTGTTCAAATTAAAAATAATAGTATTTGACCAAAGAATCATTGAACAAATATTTAGTTGGAGAGGGAAATCTGAAATCGGCGATCAATGAGGCTTATTGACAAAAGACAGAAGAAGAACGACATTTTAATTTTTAAATAACAGAATCAGAACAAAGTGCAGTCTGCATTCTGCAGACTGCACTTTGCGACTGCGATATTATATTGACTATTATCGACTTAATTGAACTCTGAAACATCAAAGATCCTGTATTTTTGTTCAGACTTTAGAGCAGTAACCTAGCAGGGTAACGGCTACCTAGGTAGGCATTGCTATACTATTTTTCAGCTTTTATATATTTAATATCTTAGTTTTTTGCATTTGATTAGATTTAAGACATGTCGGGAACCGAGGAGATTGAGGTTGACGAAGGACATGACAAAGTAATATTCCTTCAATCGGAGCTTTCAAATACCCCTGGTCTCTTCGGGACATTTGAAATGCAACTGCAAGCAGCACATTCTGACGTTGGTATGGATATAATGTAACAAAATAATAGCATGTCAGATGATAACACAGTTAGAAATAGTCTGCATTCTAGTCTAGAAAATTTTATCTCGAAAGTGACAACCTGACAGCTAAACTGAAGCAGAATTATTGATATAAAGACGGTGTGTATGTTTTTAGACCGCTGGCTGCAGATTTTATGGAAAAAATACATAAACGCAAACCTAGGTTGGCGTTTTTTATCCGCTTACTCTTTCCCAAAACATGTAAGATTTTACCTTAAAATTCTTGACTAAGGGTGTTTGATATCTGTAGTTTGTTTATGATTATCAAAAAATTTCCAAATTAATCTTAATTGTTGCCCCGATATTTCCGGAGATGTATTACTAGAAAAATTATTTTGTGTTTCAGTCTTCGATCAAGTATCAATTTGATTCCACTTTCAACATCTCGTAGAGGCCATCGAACATTGCAAATGGAACGTTCAACACCACATACTTTCATATCAGTTCGTCCTTTAGTTTCGCCTATCGCCATTTCCTGCTCGTAGTTTGCCATCAGAGTAAATTTAAAATACTAATTATAATATTTTGCTGTTTTAAATGATACGATTCCTAATTGTACAACTTCCAAATTGGTTAACGTTTAGGATGCTCAAAGTCAAATTTACATAACAATCATACATACGATATTTACATTGTTGTTCGAGATTCGTTTATCACTAATCCCTGTCTCGGTTATTGTGTCTTTTCTTCCAAAAGCATACTTCTGTATGTCCTCCAATCGAACTGGTAGATACTTCCATTTACTGGTTACAAGGAAACAAAACTTCATACTTTTTCTTTGGTGTGTTGTGCTTGTGTTTAGGGCTATTCGCTGAATCAAATGACTTAATTGCAATTAAAATTTTGTATTGTTTTTAGGATCTAATTTAGAAGATACCGCGGATCGGTGCTGGCTAGCTAAAAGAACGCCAACCTAGGTTGGCGTTCCTGTTCTCTTTATATATGATACAATGCAATCACTTACTCTACCCCTGAGTTTCAAAGATTTCGTATTGTATATAAGTATATTATACAATGATCGCATGTTGGAATC
Organism: Desoria tigrina; assembly: GCA_906901685.1. Lineage (NCBI taxonomy): Eukaryota > Metazoa > Arthropoda > Collembola > Entomobryomorpha > Isotomidae > Desoria > Desoria tigrina. The sequence continues at coordinate 6,372,374 of CAJQTU010000008.1, read as the reverse complement.
GGTATCGGTATCGGAATCGTGTGTTTTTTAAGTATCGGTTATTGGAATCGGTATCGGAATCGGTATCGGTATCGTATGTTACCCAAGTATCGGTTATTGGTATCGGTATCGGAATCGTAAAACTTGGGAATCGGTATCGGAGTCGGTATCGTTGAAACTTAGCAAGTATCGGTATCGGTAAAAAGAATCGTACGATTCCTCGATGCCCATGTGTGTACACATCCAAACTGTAAAATTACTAGTATGTAGTAGAAAACGGAGTTTCAAGCAGGTTTCAGGCAGAAACGGAGACGAACCTCACAGTACCCCAACCATAGAGTAAAATCAACGTACATGAAGAGCACCTTTGAAACCATGCAACACATCAACAGGGCCGTAATTTGAAAACAAATATGCTATTTGACCTATATGGTCCTCAAACGAACTTTGCCCCCGGCGGAGGCCTTCTGCTGAAAGGTCATAAACGCGTGTCCCGAAAAAAGCTAATCTTCCACGAACGGACGCGGACAAACAGACCGGGTAAACCCATAAAAGAGTTTCACCCTTTTTAAGGGTATTTTATACCCTCACCCTTTTATTTTAATAATAATAAGGTGCCTGGGCTTGATTCCAGAGCATTTTTATACCGACAACAAAATACCATCCGATTTCCGGTATCATTTTTGAACAGCTCTTTCCCAGACTCCAGACAGGCTGTCCAGACGACAGCAGCTAACAAGTTTACTGCAAATTGCATCAAAAACTGTTTCAAAATATGAAAACAGATTTTAGGGATCTTCTGTGACATAAAGAAACTAGACAAAAACTATGAACCATGTACATTAGCATATTTCTCCAATGGATTCATATCTCCAGAAAATTCCTTGGGAATTCGCCATTCCTTCAAATCTCATAAAAAAGTCCTATATATTGTTGAAAGATTAATCACCTGAAAAAAGTTCTGGAAACACAAGATGAAACTGTTATATGGAAATGAAAGCGTTTGTCTATCTTTCATAATCGTCGGATTTCGCAACCCAGAGATAAATATCCATTTACCTTTCCAACATTTATTTCTCCCGTCTGCCAATTCCTATCCCAACTTTCCAGTTTCATATTGTTCCAAAAGTGTTGCGCAAAAAGTTGGGAAATTAATCAAGCTTTTGTAGGTTCATTCCTGTGTTTACTGCCCTTGTAGGCTGATTATCGAGGCAGAATGTATGGAAACGAAGCCTAGAGGTAGTCGAAAAATTAAAAGCATGTTGTGTCAGGTCCTTAATGAGCATTCCATGGAGGAAAGTGCCATTTCCTAATTCCGATTCCAAAGTTCAAACTGTGCAAAAACGAAGATCCTACAGAGCATTAGAATAACAAGAATTGAAGCACTCAAAAACGGTCAAAATAGCAGTAATAGATGCATGAATCGTGTTAAAAACCTGTCAAAAGTACAGGTGGACGTTGTATCTTTGGCCCAATAAACTCATATTCTAATCCCTTGAGCTTCAAGTGCAAATTATTAAAAATCTTCTGCTTTACGCATTTTAAAAAGATCACGCATTTTAAACCTGGGGATTTATTTCGGGATTTTTTATTTAAGGACTTGGTGGTAATTAACATGCTGATATTTTGACCTTGAACATCAACTAGAGTCACTAGGTTCAAAGGCTTACGGTTTTGAACAAGTAAAAAAAGTTCGAATCTAGAGTAGTCTGTATCTCTTACTTTCTTTACTTTCTCTGGTTCCAATTCCACTTGCTTTCGTTCTGTTTGTTCTTCTGCACAAGCGAAATGGGATACTAAAGACAGTCAAGACAGTAGAGAATATAGAAGCATTATATTGAGATAATAACAAATGTGTACATAGTGTAATAATAATATAAAGACGAATGTGAATATAAGTCAAAGAAAAGTGAAAGTTAGAGAGAGAGCAATTTAATTCCGTCGTCAAAGACTTCTCCAAAAGATAAAAGAACGATCAAAAGGAAAGATGAGATGACAAGTGACAAGTCCCGTTTGTCCAACTCCCATTTCCAGCTTCGTTAAGCACAAGAACATTCAACTCTGCAAATAATATAAGACTGTAATTGGACAATTCGGAAAACGAATTGGAATTGGGGACATGGAAAAATTTGGAATTTCGGAATGCAAAATCGAAATTTTTAAACCCGTTCTAAATTTCAGGAAATTTACGAATGGCCCCTTGATGAAAGATATTGACAGCTTACTTCGTTCGTATTAATTAGACAAGTCGGGTACAATACAACTCCCGTTGAACTAGGACCAATAAGTGACATGAAGGTCAGCAAAGTATGAATGTAATAATAATATCTTTTGTTGTTATTTGTCGTTAATTATTAGTTAATACACATTCCAAGTTCAGTTTTTATCTCGGCTGTTTTTTTTTTAGTAAAAATCTATATCTTATAGGAGGCTGAAATAAATGCAATAAATTCAGTACAATTCTTTGTTTGTTAATATTTTTTTAAACACCTTAAAGAAATTCGATTTTAAATAGATTTTTTATTACTTATCCAGTCGTTATTTAAAGTTTGCAATCTGAAGAACTGTGTTACACACTTTGCAAACAAAATTTGGTGCATAATATTTTATTTGTTGTCATACAAAGGGATGAACGATAATGACATCAGAGTTGATCGGGGAGAAGAGTTTAATAATATCAGGCTGGATGATAATGAGAGATGAGAAAGTTACTTGGAATTGGACCTTGGAGATAAGCAATTAGAGGACATCCAATTAAGGACTAATTGCAAGTTTGGGACTTGGGATGTCAAATCCAATATTCAAATAATAATTAACATCTCTCGTAGAGATAATGGTTTCCATCATGAAAATCACAGAAAATGGCAATTTTTAACTGTAATTTTGATATTCTAATTTGGAAACTTGGATCTCAATCCAAAACTTATTTTTAGCACATATTATACCAAGAAATTATCGATTTCTTTAGATCCTCTTGTACTTAAATCGCGAAATTGGACGCAATAAAGGTACAAAAAATTCCCGGAATTAGTCCCCATACTCCAATAGAGTGTGACTTTAGTGGGGGAGGGGGGCTTATTTAAATATTTACGGTATTCACAACTCTACGTTAGCTTAATTTACGAATAACCCTTGAATGAGTATCGAAACAGAAAACCTGATGAAAAACCACAATCCCAATAATTGATTAACTCTCCTCGTGTTTCGTAAACAAACAAGGCTTCAGTTTCCAGACTTTTGCCTAAAATCCGCAGTTTCGCCAAAATCTTGCATAAAATATTCGTATGGTTACTGACTCCAGTCCTTTGGTTTGTTAGCAATATTGAGGAATTTAATTCCAGGTTCGATCAGGCAAACACATCATCTCCAAGCAGATCCAGTCATAATCATCCTCTAACCATATATTTATAAGCTTTCCTTTGTAAACTGAGTTGATATTTGTAGACGGATCTTTTGAGATTGAATATCAGGCTACATACGTTATACATTTATAGACTTTTGAAGCACTAAGGGCTCAAACATCCGGTTTAATTTAATTCCATGTTCTCCCTTGAACAGACTTGTAATTTGAAATCCAGCTCCGGATGAGTTTCCTGCATTCCTTGCCGTTCAGTTTTGAAGTTTGAGATGAGAGGATCCAATGAATTTAGTCATATTTATTAGCAGGATGGGTTGTTCGCAAATTATGCTTAAATCTACGGGGTTTGGTTTTAAAAACCAAAATTATTAGGCTATTTTTCGTTGAAATTGAAAACAATGAACAATTCTAGAGTTTGTCTTTCAGTTTCTAACAATTTTCTGCTTCGAAATTTCATGATTTCTGGCCCATAGTTTCCTTGTATCATTTTTCATGGTTAAGTTAGTGGAAGCTAATGCATTTGGAGCTCTTATGAATTCGGCCAAAAATTGAAATATTCGTAGAAAACGGGGTATACGGACAGGAATATCTATTTCTACACTCCCATTCGAGGCACACCCACCGTCCAGAATATTCAGTGGAATTTGCTTACTGAAAACGTTCAAAATGTCGCCATTTGTGAACATTTCTTTGTCTGTCAGACGAACATATAAATATATGCAATTTGAGCTGAATCAGATTGCAGTACTGAGACTTCCAGGTTTTGCGTTCGTTACCAGTACTACCACAATTTGCAAAGAATAGAGCAAACAAATCGGCATTAAATTAAAGTAAGGCGTGGCCAGGTGGAAGGATGGCAGGTGGTGGATCTAATTCGAATTACTACTGCCCTAATTGCCCTAAACTCATGTACCTTATATGCTATAAGGATTTGGAAACACGGGAATTCGGGGAATGCTTATAGTAATCCCCCTTTACGCTTTACTTCCAAAGTCCTTCAATCCCAAAATCCGGGGAAACCGAAACCCGGCAGTTTCCTTGAAATCAAAGCCATTATTTGGGAACGAACGTTGAACGTGTCGGATATCAAAGGGGATAAGTAGTACTTTAATAAGTCCCCATGGGTGAGGTGTTAATTTTTTAAGTTTTTATTCCGAACAGTTTAACACCGTTGGATATGGGAGTTTAACATCGATAGGATAGAAGGGTACTGGAAATCATGGAATTTTATTTGTTATTGTATGCAGGAAATCGATTAAGTAGTTCAATTTCTTAACGATTTACGTGAATTTATTGCAAAAACTTTCACTTTTTAAATGAACTCTACATAATTACAATTTGCAACTTACACTGTTGTTAACATTGTTTTTCTCAGGCTTTGGGAAAAAAAATTTGTTATTCTGAATTATAATCCAGCAAATATTTTTCGAGTCGCTTTCATCTTTATGAAAACAACAAGGTATCATGGGTAAATATTTTCTCCAGATCTTTAGTCTGTGAAGCATTTATAATGCTTCGACATATGTCATAATATTCCATCAGTTTTCGGTGGTCTTAGCAGTACTGTCGGGGTTATGACCCCTATTTTTTACTGTCGAAATAAGTTAATCGAGATTCGGGAAGCTTAAAACGTTGCCAAAACGAACAGAGATAATTCTTACCTGACACACAAACTGTTGGGTGAGAGCATGGGGGCTTTACCCGTCGGATAAGCGTCCATGGAATGGGAGGAGTGATGCGTCGTAATGGCAGCGTCCCCGAGGGGCGAACTGCCCCTCGGGTCGGGGCATGGTGACCCACTTCGATGAATGTCCAGCGATGCAGCTCGGATCTAAACAATCAAAAATTGGCATTTAATGGTTTATGTAACAAGTTTATGCAACTGCATTTTCTAACAGTTCTCGGATAAATCTCCAAAAAATAAAAAAATCCGAAAGGCCCTCTGCCCATCGTTCGTGCGCCCTTACCCCCACCCCCCGTTTTGTTAAATTGACCGATATTCAAAGACAAAATATTTCGGCTGTTTCGGTTACTTATTGCATCGGTAAGTCTGAACTTTGAAATGTTTTGCCAATTCTCGAGGCCTCGAAGTCTCGATTCCTCAAAGCCTTTATGGAATCCAATCCATTGAAGGAGAAACGTCAAGTACAAAAAGAATCAAAGGAATCAAGTGGAACAATGCGGAAAACAAGGTAATATGTTCGACACGATTTATTTCTCCTAAAAGGAGCCTGTAAAAGATTTCCGGTTTTCTGCAACAGTTCTCGAATTTCGATTGACATATAAAAGGAGCTTTTTATGCTCTTTTCGAGTTCTTTAGTGCTAAATGAACCTTGGAGTTTTGTAGGAAAGTGCCGGATGTCCTTCCCCATTTATCATGTCCCGATTATTTGGAATTTCTAACAGAAAAATGCACCGTCTTAGTGTCGGAAGGAAAGAAATAGGACGATTGAAGGTTCTTAAGTATCTGAAGGTTTCTAAAAAATAGGATTTTAAAATTCTTTGAAGAGTTCACGAGTGTTATGCATGACTCGTAAGGACTCAGGAAACGAAATTGAGTTGGAGAGTCGTGCATTTTAAATTCGACAGAAATGTGAGTTCTTTTGTACTTAAACAACAATAAGAAATATTAAGTAGTTTCGACACTGACTGACAGAAGAGATAAGAACTGTAGGTTAATTTAGAAGTTCCAGGAACTCGGAAAAAATACTTTAGATAATGTGTAGTTTCAATTAATGTGAAAGGTTTTGTTTCAATGTGTTGTAAGCCCTTTATGTAAATAGTATGTCCGTTCGTCCGACTGTACGTCCGATAATTGTCGAAGGTCTTGACCTACGGTTACCACATTTTTAGATTTTGGTCTGGTATTGCAACTGTAGTATATAATTTAGTTTTTGAATAGAATAAGTATATTCAAGAGAATGTTCATAAATAAAAATGCAATTTTGTAGTAATGATTGTGTATTTATCTAAAATATCGTATTTGTCATAATATATAGCAGTTTAGTATTAGTTTTACTTTAGTATTAGTCGTACTTGTACATCGTCATTAAGCTATTTTTAATATTTTAATTGGTTCTATTCATCACCTCTGGTTATTTGAGTAACTTCTTGTTGTAAGTAAAGTTGTCTCCTATATTCTGTGAGATGTGAATTAACTCACTTGCTTTCAATTATAAATTATACCACATGCTTATGAAGTATGACACCAAATTCGAGGGACATTGTGGTCCCTTTGTACATTCATTTTATGATTTTAAGTGTTCTGTTGTGCCTAACTTTATTTATACCTTGTCCCCAAACAAAATACTTGAAAAGGCTTCAAATTTCGAATATATTCATGCTTATTTTTTTATAATTAGTCCCATTAATACTCTATTTTATATGCTTTAAAAATTAAAAATTTATAATCAGGAGGGAGATGTGGAGCAGAGTTAATCAGAACTAAAAGGATGTGCTTTTTCTGTAGCTCAACACATTTCTATTGCATAATTTTAGAGTTTCCACACATTCAGTTCCAATCTACTTGTGAACTGATGCAGATTCATGAGCTCGTTTGAACATCACTTTACGAATAAAATGATCATTACCTGATCATTAAGGATAAAATAAATATGTTCCTAAAAGCCAAAGTACCGTAAATTCTGTTTAGATTTCTAAAACATCAAGCTACCGTAAATCCCAAATATATCCTCCTCTGGGGAATTACAGTCGGTGGGGACTTATTTCGGGGCTTGAATCGTTTTCACACGTTTATTGAAAGAAACGCATTTAACTTGCCAGTAGAGCTACTTATATTTGAAGCTGAACATTGGACATTTATTTCGGGGGTGGGGGGTTAATTTCGGGACTTAGAGCATGTACATTATAATTGGAGCACGTAAGAGAGACCCAGGACAAGATGTCCCCCTGTCAGCCTATCTATTTTAAATCTGTGACTTGGAATAATTCAAGAGCTTGGAGAGGAAGGCTGATCAAACAAACCGGACTAATTTGCATGTACTAACATTGCACTACTCCTCACTAATTAATTACGAATCGAGTCACGATGAGGCTTATGCAAATATAATTCAGCGTTCCAGGTCAATTTCTAAAGGGAGTTCAGGCAGGGGCTCATGTAGCCGTGAATTAGGAAATTACCGAGAATTATTACAAAATTACGGATTCCAGAACCCGTGTGTGTGGTTCCTGAAATGAGAAGCCAAACTTGACATTGTCGAAATCTGAGTACTTAAATGCCTTTGAAATTGTATTGGTTCCTCTACTACTCGTTGTGGTTTGGTATGTTAAGGGTTACAGAGCCTTGAGCATAGTTTACAGGATAACTTGACTACTGAAGTAGCTGACTACTGGGTTTCATATTTACACACTGTGGTTTACATTTGAAACTGTAGAATTATTGGCGTAATTCTATTTCTGGGAGGGGTTCTATTTGGGGACATTAATTAATTTTTTTTTAAATCGGACAAGTCAAAGGCAGGTATTTTAAAAATAATGATGCATCGTTAAAAATCTGACATGGCCAGTTTCCGAAAAAATCGCACAGGAAGTACAGTAGTATTTCAGATCCAGAGCAAAAATCTTATTTTTTCTACAAGTCTACCAAATTTTTAGGCTCTATAAATAAGTTAAAAGGTTCATTGTATGGAAACTCTTGACAATCCTGATACAAAAGTATCTGTTTTTTATTTCAGTTCCAATGATGTTCAGAAGAGTTTAAGCAGCTTTTCCATTAAAACCATCCTTGAAGTCGAGGTCAGATCTGCTCAAAAATCGTCTAAAAAATGTCTTAAGGCTTGGAAAGACTTTCAAATGTGGATTTCCGATTTAAACATAAAAACAGTCGTATTTGGGTTACATTGTCAGGTATGGTTCCTGGAAGTGTAAAAACCGGCTTGATAAACTTCCTGAAAAATGTACGGGAAAGTTACTTTTAGCCAAAGTTTGTGTGCAAAATCCTTCAAAAATTGACGGAAGTTCAAGAGCCTTTCGTTTTCCAATTCCACGTGTCGGAGATGACTAAATATAATATATGTTCCTTATATGTAATTAAAATAGAATCATTTGGGTGGAAGCAACCTTCAATTTTAAGTTTAAATCCCGACTCTGTTTACTTTCTCCGTTCATGTCGATGCATATTATTAAATGGAACTGCAACTTTCTCCAATGTCAAGTCCCAACTCCCAAGTTGAAGCTAGTAACATTCATTCATCTGAAATTGCGTTGCCGAGATTTTACAGGAAATCGGGAAAATTGGGAGATTTTTTAAAATCAAATTTCCCGTTGTGTCCAGAAATTGTCAAATTTTCAAATTTACGTTTAAATGAGGTGAAATTGCGTTTTCTAAATCGGGAAACTTTCGCATGTTTTTTATCAAACAGTTTTTTTTCAAAGGCTTCCGAAATCATAAGTCTCCAGTATTTCCTGTAGACTTGTCAAAATGATGCTTTGAATCGCATATTTTCAATGTTTAACAAATTTTAGGTTCAAAATGATGCCAAATCGCAATAGTTTGAAATACGACAAATTCGTTAGCTTAACTCGTTTAGGTTCTGAAGCAGTATAATTGCAAACTCCTCAAAGACCCGGGGAACGGAATAATTGATTTATAATTCGAAGCGACGAAGATCTCCAGGGTCCCTTAAGTAATTACCGATCATCACCACCATTGACAGGAATGACGATCTTTGAACATTGGACTGGACTGGAGATTCGTATTTTTCCAAGAACACGGAAAACGCACTTTCAGCGAAAACAGTTCCGAGCTGTCAACAATTCTTTGGAACAGAAATAGTAGGTCAATTGGACTTAAGACATCTTGAAAACGTGATAATTGTAAACAGTTCGGCAATCTTCAATTCTCCCCAACAATTCTAATTAATCTTGAGCTAATGTCGATGGATTTCAAAGGAATTTGTTATTTGTGCAGGAGCGAATCTATTTACCAAGTCTGGGGACAAAAGTCCGAAATAAGATATCCTATATCTCTCATGATTTCGGTGACTTCATTATTGCCAACTTTTGGACAAGAAAGCTATTTTTGTCAAGAAATTAATTAATTAGACATCCACGTACCATAAACCTGCGAAATCTCTAACGATCCCATCAAAGGGATTACCTAAATCACGTTTTAAGCCCATGAGGGGGTTTATAACTAATGTACGTTACATCATAATCATTAAGAAATAAAAATATGTTCAGTTTCCGTCAAAAGTCAGACAGTCAAAGTGTATGTCTTCATATGGCTTCTATCCAATTTATTAATTTACGTCAAGCACTGGATTCATGGATAATTTTGATGACAAGTCGTCCCTCGGTCGGACTGAATACCAGAGCTTGTTCGATTTGTACGTGGTTTGATTAAAAACCACCAAAAAAAAAAATTATATTTGAATGCCATCAAATTCAGCATTGAGAATGCAATAAAAAGGGTGACAATTTCCAGGAATGAATTCGTATTCCTTACATGAAGAGGAGACGGAGATCGTGATCCGGTATAAACGAGGGGCGGTGAGTCCGGGGGAGTAGAGACATCAAAGCTAAACCCCTCCGGGTTATAGGTCCTTATTGCGGGGGAGGAGCCTCGGTGACCCTAGAACAAATACAGCGTCATTGAAGTCAAAGGTCAAATCAAAAGCATTGAAGGGTTCAACGTTCGGTTCAAGTCTTGAGGGTATGGAGAGGCTAAGGTGTCTATGGGGGAAGTCGGGAAGTTATCGGAGTTTTGTTTTGTAAATGTTGTTTTTGTTTGAATTGTTTTGAAACGGAATTAGGCATCGATAACAGCTCGGCAATGTTTTAAAAATGCCGAGATAACAATAATAGAAACGACATTAACGGTTCTAGGTGCCTTTTTCAGTACCAGTAGATATATTTTTCTAAGGAATTCCAGCGAGTTTGAGAAAAATATATGCAGAAGATTGACAAGACACGTATTTCCAGGTGTTTTTTTTCTTAAATTCAGTAATTTTAACAATTTACTGAGGAGACATTTTAGGCCAAACAGTTGTCCATTATAGTCAATGGTCAATTAAAATAATTATAACATAGACTGTCAACGTTAAAATCGGCTAGGCCAGAAGATTCTAATCTTTGGTTAAAATATTATTTAAATCTAGACGTTTATTTAAAAAAAATGCTTTGCTGAGTCTTTATATTGTCATTTTTGTCATTCTCATAAGTTCAAATTCGGATGATCCGGTACTGAAATACTGGAGGTAAAAAATCCAACCGTTCTATTCGCCTAGTTTTATTTCGCCAAAATGTAGTTTCGCCGCATTTGCAGATTGCGAATTGCAATTATTTTCAAGGTAATCAAATCTACCTATGGTGGTTGCTGTAATACTATATGAAGTTTACCTGGAAACTGGATACATCCTGCTGAGCTTTTAGGCATATCATATATGTACCTTGGTTTAGGAGATGCAGACGGATCAGAGTCCTCCAGAATTAGAAGGTCGATGTTTAATAACGAAACCACTGAGCTGAGAAATACAATATGCTGTGAACTATAATGAGATTAGGAGACTTTAATAGGAAGATCCAAATATCCATATGGTAATTAAAACTGACGAAGCCAGAAAATTCCAAGTAAATCCCCATCCGACTCTGTCGAATGGTGAAAGCGGGTGTCGTGTCGACGAGGGTGTATTTTTTGCTGTCCCGACGCTTCAAATGTCGGAATATAGCTCAAATATCTCATTGGCGATGGTGATGGTCTGATGGTCTGATGGTTCTATCAAAAATGTTCCAAAACCGGGTCGGAAACCCCTGGTTTTAAATGTACCAATGGTTCAAACATATTAAAACTTCCGGTTTCAAAAATGATCTAAAAAAGCCAAGTTCAATGAGTTCCAAAATTCCAAATCTTATATTGAAACCCAACGGTTGGAATAAGTTAAAAATGTTCCCAAAGCGGTTCAACTGTCTCATGTCATAAGCATCAATTTCAAAGGGGTTTTATATTCCAAAAATCCAAATCTTACAGAGATTTTGTCCAATTATAAACTCAATTATATATATCCGATGGATATGTGTGTAGTAGGAGCGTATGCCGAGTTTGGTTAGGACTAGGACTTGGGAGGACTGGATAATCAATAGGCTTTAAGGGTCTCATTTCTACTTGTCAACCTGATCGACAATTACATGTCGTCTCGTGACACTCGTGAGAGAACTTACAAGCCAAAATTGACGAACCAAAAATTTTAGTTCGTCTTAATAATCTCTGAATCATCCAATACTGTGTACTCCTTTTTTTAAATTTCGTTTTGATCATAATGTCAATTTAATGCCCCACTAATAAACTAAATAAATTAAATATTTTTTATAAAATAGATTTCGCTAATTTAATTTAGTCAGCAATGCATATGCATGCATATTTACATAATATCAATGAGACCACGCCCCAGCCAACAACATCAATGCACAGCACACACAAATTCACATATTTATTTATGAGAGATGTCGCTCCATAATATAATATAAGCGTAATTCGCATCGTGGATCGTGGGCATCGTGGCATCGTGGTTTAGGTGTTTAGGTAGGATTATAGAGTCACTTGTCTCTATAATACGTCTGAAACTCTGACTAGTGTTTAGGTTGTCGAGTGGAAACTCGACTCACAAACCAAGGAGTGAGTCGAGGAAAGTTGGCTCTGAGCTCACCTGCAGGTACGGGTTGGCAATCCGACGGCATGCCGCTCGGGATAGCATACCCGAGAGCCGCAAAATAGCTAGCCGACAGCCGACAAATAAAACAACCGACAGGCGGCACGGATGCCGAAACTTTTGTGTGGGGAATCTACTACATAAAAGTATAATGTTTGTGTCTGATGGAACCGTTGAACTTTTTCAAATTCTTTTTTTCTTATATTCATCAATATGTCTTAACACAGCGTAAGTTCGAACTTCAGACTAAATCTGCCACACCCCCGGCCCGCAAAAAATTGGAAACTAAAGACCCATATATCTTTTACATGCATATCTCCTATATCTCCCACTTATAATCCATAGTATATCCAACACGTGCATCTTCTACCTATCTAACTCACATATATATACTTATACACATGAACCGGCCCCACTCACACCGCGCCACATGGGTCAACGTGAGATTGCATTGCTAAATGACTCCCACATGCAAGGTGACACTCCTAACAGTCACAGGACCACTCCCACTCATGACAGGGGGTGTGCCCGCGCCACATGGGGCAACGAAAAATTTCAATGAGGGAATGGGGAATTATATAAGGCTATAATTTTTTTTAGAAATGCGTCTGGTACATGTTGCATGAGACATGCTGATATGCATTTGTTTCGCGGTGTTGTTTATAAAAAAATAAACCGTTACAAACGCACATCATAAAAGGGTGAAACCACACGAAAAATACGTCAAATTACACTTGACATGAGAGTCGTTTTCTTAAAGATTCTCACATTACCCCAACCATAGAGTAAAATTATATACCCCGTTGAACAACACTCGATCATACCATCCCAACGATACAGTACACATGTAGGGTTGCTATTTAAAAAAAACAGTGACTCTTGACCGTACCAGCTTGACCTTTAATGTGCACGGTCCTCAAACGAACTCAGCCTCCGCTGGATGGTCATGAATGGTTTCCCGAAAAAATAAATTTAAAATATTCAACCGTTCGAGAGTTATGCTGCGAACGGACATACAGACAGAGAGACAGAGCAGAGCTGAACTCCACAATTAAAATACTGACGCGTGCGGTACTAAATAAGGTGTAGACAATTTAGTGGGTGAGCTCAGGAAGTGTCTTTTCCGGTTTCTAAGAGCCTTTTTAATACATAAACACGGGTGGCGGTAATTATCATATACTCTATTTTAATTGTAATTATTAAGTATCGGAGATACTTTATGTTTTCGTTGATGGTGTCCGTCCGTCCGTGCGTCCGTCCGTCTGTCCGTCCGTCCGTCATCGCGATAACTCGAGAACGGTTTAACTTTTTCAAATTTTTCTTTCGGATATCTATATAGGACATCCAAGCGGAGGTCAAGTTCGTTTGGGGGCCCTGCAGGTCAAAGGTCAAGGGGGGAAAGGTCAAAGGTCAACATTTTTTCAAATAGTAACCCCCCATGTGTGATACATCGATGGAAAGCTATTGTCAAGGGCTATTCAATGGTGTATATGATTTGGGGGTTGGGTCACCCCCTGACGGGTGGGGAGGGGTCAAAGAGGTCAAAAAACAAACATATATGTGTGATACGTCATTCGAAAGCTATGATCAAGGGCTTTCGAATGACGCATGTAATTTTACTCTATGACTGGGGCAATTTGAGATTAATCGTTTGATACGTCATTCGAAAGCTATGATCAAGGGCTTTTGAATGACGTATGTCATTTTGCTCTATGTTTGGGGCAAATTGAGATTAATCATTCGATACGTCATTCGAAAGCTATGATCAAGTGCTTTTGAATGACGTATGTAATTTTGCTCTATGACTGGGGCAATTTGAGATTTTTTGGTTTAAAAGATGTTCTAGTTTCGGGTTTAAAATATTTTCTATTTTCTGGTTAAAGAATGATTTCTAATTGCTGGTTCCAAAATAGTATATAATATGCATTTACATATATATGGTATACATATATTATATAAAATATGATTTGTTAATTAGGTGATTACTCTCCGATACTTTGCTATATGCATTTGAATGGTTTATTTAAACAGAGGAACTAGCCAAGAATTCACGTTTTGTTATTGAGCTTATTAATTTGTTGTTGATGTTTTTAATATTTGTGGCAAAGTGGCAACTTTCATTATTAGCTCGCCTATTGAAAATAGGGTTTAGAGCTAATGAAGTCAACCAGTCCGTCTGTCCGTCCGTCCGTCCGTCCGTCCGGCCTTTTTGTCAATGTAAATCAAGACAATTTGAAAAGTGCCAGAAGCAGGCTGGATCAGAACTAATACAAAGGGAAACATCGTCTGCTTCCATGGATAACAGTGATATTAGAAACAAAAATGATATATAAATCAAAACGTTTTGAAACAAGAATCATATTTTAAAGGTCTTTAAATTTTTTATATACAAAACAACAATCTAGATTTCGTAAAAGCCGTAATTGGGGCATTTCATATCATTGTTTCATGATCTGTTCAAATTGATCCAAAAATCGAATCTTTCATTTAAAAACAGTAATTTGGATTTAAACGAATTGATAAAGTGCATTTTAACTGCATCTGCCTAACATTAAAGCATTTTTCGAGGAAATCGTATTAGTCTTAAAATCAAATCAATGTTTATGGTTTTATCTCATTTTCTAAATTTAAAACAATTTTGAGAAATTTTGAGGTTTGATATAAATTGTTCAACATGAAAATGGTTTCGAGAAAATCGTATTGGTTTATATACCAACTGTTTTTAAAAAATTCTATTGCTTTAAATAGGTAATCAAAACAACATGAATGATATATTTATATAAAGCAATACGTTTTGAAACAATAATCCTATTTTGAAGGTGGTATCATATTTTATATACAAAACATAATTTAGGGTTCACGAGAGCCCAAATTGGGACATTTTATGATATTGCTTCATGATCTGTTCAAAAATTGTGATGATCCAAATATTGAATCTATCATTTAAAAACCGTATTTGGGATTTAAACAAATTGATAAAATTGATTTCAACTGCAATTGTGAAACAATAAAATAATTTTTAACGAAATTGTGCAGGTTTAAATAGCACCATGGATTCACAGATTTGGAAACA
Organism: Desoria tigrina; assembly: GCA_906901685.1. NCBI lineage: Eukaryota > Metazoa > Arthropoda > Collembola > Entomobryomorpha > Isotomidae > Desoria > Desoria tigrina. The sequence goes on along the minus strand of CAJQTU010000008.1, from coordinate 6,357,298 downwards.
GTAATATAGAATATAAGTCAATGTTTTTGGAACTATTCTCAAATATTCAGTTTCTTCACGTATTTGTTATGGAAACTATCTTTATCGAGTTATATCATATTCTTTTGGATGTAAATCAATTCATCATAGAACAATTACCAAAGCTTCCGGATTAAAACGCAGTCGTCTAGGGGAACGTAAATTATGATATTTTGATTTTATACAATCGAGCAACACGATAAGTAATATTGAACGATAATCTATATGAATTGTGCGAGCTGTCGTTAACGTTTACAACGTTTTATTTTGAATGCAATTTCAAATAAGACTAATTTGAAGAAGGGGTGCTACAGTTGGGAATGTTCCCTTGTAAGAAAGTTTTTTCATATTGTTATTACAAAACCTTTTGAATAAAAGCTGTACATGCTATGGCAGGTATGCAAAACGTACATATTAATTATCTCTTACAAAGCCTGCTTATAAATATAAGATGAGAGTGTAAACTGTCCAATAATGTCTAATTAGGATGAAATAGATGAAATTTCATATGACAGTACTGATATTCTGGCATTTATAGCAAAAAACGAAAAACGAATGAACAAAGACTTGGACTTGCATTCCAAATTGTTTTTACTGTTACGGGGTGATTTGAGAAAGGTGCAAAGTCCGTCCCAAAATATTTACTTTCAGTCGCAGGTCACTTTCAGGATATTAGCATTTTATTTCTATAGAATAAATAAGTCACATGTTTTATAATGCATTTTTAGGAAGGTCTGATGACTACTTTGCCATCGGCAGAGCAGAAATCCGGAATTAAATGAACTAAATAATCGAGAAATGCATAATGAGACAAGGCTAACAACGGTTTACACAAACCCAACACCCATGCAAAATTGGAATCCATTCGTATTTCTTAAAAAAAACGTCAAGAACGTACATCAAAAACTTCTCTGTACAACTTATTATAGCCCGACTCCAAGTAATATTAATAGTTTATTATATTAAAGTAATATACTATTTAGACTTTATTTAAAATCCAGCAAGGTATCCAATTTCTTTCTAACCTTGCTTTATAAATCCATGTATCAAGAAAATCACATGGTTGACCCGAAAGGGTCTATAGATGCAACCTATTCACTATTGTGCACAATTGGCCATATTTGCTTTTGCAATATCATATTCAAACTGTATGCCAAATTTGGGCGTTCTAGGTTAGTTTTCAGAAAACCCGCATGGGTCACCGATTAGGGTCTATTGAAGCAATTTTATGGTCACAATTGGTCATATTTGCTTTTGCGATATCATATTCTAACTGTATGCCAAATTTGAGCGTTCTAGGTTAGTTTTCAGAAAACCCGCATGGGTCACCGATTAGGGTCTATAGAAGCAATTTTATGTCCACAATTGGTCGTATTTGCTTCTGCAATATCATATTCTAACTGTATGCCAAATTTAGGCCTTCTAGGTTAGTTTTCAGAAAACCCACATGGGTCACCGATTAAGGTCTATAGAAGCAATTTTATGTCCACAATTGGTCATATTTGCTTTTGCAATATCATACTCTAACTGTATACCAAACCTATGTTCAGAAAACCCGATAGGGTTCGCAGACCCCCCACTTGTCAACGTATGGACCGATTTTACCCATCTTCGAACTTGATTCCTAAATTTACCCGAACCCCCTCTGTTCCAAATTTCAAGTAAATCGGACCAGTATAACTCGAGTTATCGTGGATACAGACAGACGGACAGACATTGACATGATCTTATAAGCCCTTGGAGTTGGGCTAAAAAGTGTGAAACCCCACGACACAAGACGTTAGAATAACATTTAACGTCGATATCCGACATGCACGATAATATTGCATAAGAATCTCACATTTCCCCAACCATAGAGTGAATTTTTATACATCGTTTAAGAGCACTAGACAGTAGCTTTCTAACCATGTTTTAGATATGTGCAGTGGCAATTTCAAAATATGGTGACCTTTGACCGCACCTCCATGACCTTTACCTACATGACCCACGAACGAACTCAACCTCCACAGGGAGGTCATAAATGGTTTACCGAAAAAAGAATTTCAAAATTATCAACCGTTCGAGAGTTAGAGTGCGAACGGACGGACGGACGGACAACGTGAACCCATTAAAGGGTTTCACCCTTTAATAAACCATTCAAATGCATATAGCAAAGTATCGGAGAGTAATCACATAATTAACAAATCATATTATATATATTTGATATATTCGAATGACGTATCAAATGATTAATCTCAATTTACCCCAACCATAGAGCAAAATGACATACGTCATTCAAAAGCCCTTTATCATAGCTTTCGAATGACGTATCAAACGATTAAAACCTTAGAGTATATAATATAACTAGAGGAGACAAAGTGAGATTTTTTTGTGATTATCGATTCAATCCTAGAGTTTCCGGGGTACCGTAGAAACGAAACCAAGAATTAAAAACCTACAGTGTGCAGCCCATAGATATAGAAAGGAGCCTCTTCTTCTATATCTATGGTGCAGCCTAGCCCAAGTCAGGAGTCAGGATGCTTCAATTTGTCTGTATTTTAAACCTATTCCCTTGGCAACACTACTTTGCATGACCCCCACGGGTCAACCGATCGACCGATTTTTCACACCTTCGAACTTAGCCTTCGCATTTGCAAAATACACAAGTGTCCCGAATTTCAAGTCGATCGGTCCAGCCGTTTGGTCGCTATCGTGTCACGGACGGAGGGACAGCATAATTACACAAGCCCCTACTTGCAGGATTGCTTGACAACCGGCGTCTGAAGATTGTCTCAAGACGCCGGTTGTCAAGCAATCCTGCATACTCGGGCTAAAAATGCATGCACATTGGACAAATTTTTATGTTTCTACGGTACCCCGGAAACTCTACGATTAAATTCATAATCACAAGAAAATCTGCACGTTTATATGGGATTGTCTCCTCTAGTTATATTATATACTCTAAGATTAAAACACACAAAATATCGAAAATCTCAAATTGCCCCAGTCATAGAGTAAAATTACATGCGTCATTCGAAAGCCCTTGATCATAGCTTTCGAATGACGTATCACACATTTATGTTTGTTTTTTGACCTCTTTGACCCCTCCCCACCCGTCAGGAAGTGACCCCACCCCCAAATTATATACACTATTGAATAGCCCTTGACAATAGCTTTCCATCGATGTATCACACATGGGGGTTGCTATTTGAAAAAATATTTACCTTTGACCTTTCCTCCCCTGACCTTTGACCTGCAAGGCCCCCAAACGAACTTGACCTCCGCTTGGATGTCCTATATAGATATCCGAAAAAAAAATTGAAAAAGTTCAACCGTTCTCGAGTTATCGCGATGACGGACGGACGGACGGACGGACAGACGGACAGACACCATCAACGAAAACATAAAGTATCTCCGATACTTAATAATTAAAGCGAGGACATTTATTTAAGATAGGGAATTATATAGGGTTATTTTATTTTGTTACAAATGCATCTCCAACATGTTGTATGAGACAAGCTGGTATGCTTTTGTTTCACAATGTTGTTTCTAAAAAAATTAAAGCGAGGACATTTATTTAGGGTGGGGAATTATATAGGGCTATTTTATTTTGTTACAAATGCGTCTAGTACATGTTTTGTGAGACAAGCTGGTATGCTTGCTTCACGATGTTGTTTATAAAAAAAATATTACAAAACTGGGACATTTATTTAGGGTGGGGAATTATATAGGGTTATTTTCTTATTTTATTTCGTTGCAAATGTGTCTGGTACATGTTGTATGAGACAAGCTGGTATGCTTTTGTTTCACGGTGTTGGTTGGAAAAAAATACTGGCTTCATATAATCTGGCTATCGGCTATTTTGTTGCGTGCTAATAATAGCCGGCTGCCGGCTGACGTCGGCTTAGCACAGCTGTCGGTTGTATTGCACCCGATCTAAAATCTGGGGGTCCGACTCCACTTGCTTCATGCTAGAGCTCTCGCAGGGTGAGGCAAGTTGAGTTTTTCTCAACCCACACCTTGGTTAGTGGGTTGAGTTTCCACTCAACAAGTGTTTAGGAAGAGCCATAGATATGGATGTCAGGAAGAGCAGAAGAAATTGAGATAATATTTTTTTTAAATATTGAATATGAAATAAGAATCGCGTTTACAGAAGTATCGTCTAAAACACAACCACGACAAACCCCCACGAGGCCACGCCCCACGCCCACGCCACAGTACACAGCAGAGTGAAATCGTGACGCGACTCGTGACTAGCCAGAACGCGACGGTAGACCAGACGAGGACGAGGTGCAGTCTGGTGCAGAAGAACAGCAAAGCAAGTGAGTAGAATTAAGTAGAAATCAAACTCGACGTTTTTTAAATTAAAATTACAACTTTATTCAATTTAAATATATAAAATTCATGCTCATGGTCATAATCATAATTATATGAAAATTATAAACACCAAAACCAAAGCCGTTTATAGACCTATTATCAGAGATGGGATCGCTCCGGCAAAGTTCGCTCCGCTCCGCTCCACGGAATAAAAAAAATAAAATCGCTCCGCTCCGGAGCGATTTCTGAGCTCTCTCGCTCCGCTCCGGAGCGGTTTTTGGAGCTTTCGCTTCTCTCCAATATCGCTCCGTGGAGCGAACATGGAGCGTTTGCTTTATTAAGCGCTCCGCTCCATTATCGCTCCGGAGCGTCTTCTTTATTTAACAAACGCTCCATTATCGCTCCGTTTTCGCTCCGGAGCGTCCTCTTTATTAAACATACGCTCCATTTCCGCTCCGGAGCGTAACATACCTTTACAACTAAAAACTAAAAACTAGAGCTATTTGCCCGAAATCGTGCGGACGGACAGATAAATAGACGGATTTATGAATTGTATTTTTCCTTGTATTAATTTTGAGTAAATGGAGCGGTGGAGCGGCTTTTTTTAGCCGCTCCGGCGCTCCACTCCGGCAATATAAAATTATCGCTCCGCCCAGCGGAGCGGCTAATTTTCCGACGCTCCGAAAAATCGCTCCGTGGAGCGGAGCGGTGTATTTTCCGCTCCGATGGCGGAGCGCTCCCATCTCTGCCTATTATATTATAAGTCCGTTAAAGTTGAGTAAGCGATTCTTGCCGAATCGGCAAGAATCGCTTACTCAATCATCATAATGCCGATCAACCGGCTGATTACAAAACAATACTTGCAAAACTTGGGTGGGACGATTTCATCGCCTAAGCCAGCCGTAACATATTTTGTATTTTATTTGATATTTGATATTTTTACAATTTGAAGGAAAAACGTAATCGATCGTAAGCAAGGAGACAAAAAAATGAAACGGGCGACAACAGTTCAAGAGTCGAAGTTCACTTCCAGCATCCCTTCCGTAGTCCAGGAAGTTGAATGGAATGTTGAAAATTTCAAGAGGATCGCCAGAGACAAGAAATCCCTGAATTCCCTTCAACTGAGATTCGAAGTCGCAAATACTTTCAACATGCCCTCAAAGTGGGCCATGATTTTTAATTTGTGCAAGGCCTTTGATGATGATGATGATGATATACATATCTATCTAAAGAAAGTTGACAACGCTTCACAAGTGGACAAGGTTCCCGTCAAGTTTGAAATTTGCACAAACTCCGGCCCTGCAGGATGCGAGCGCTGCAGCGGTCCCTTCGAAATGAATTTTAAATCAAATTGTGTTATTGGATGTTCCCTGATTTCGCATGCTGAGTTGAAGGCTCCTAATTCGAACTACCTTCCGAATGGAACCCTGACTGTCAAACTGACCATGGAATTGTTTGGAGTCAAGCCAGTCAACATTGAAGTCATGGACAAGAAGAAGATTCAGAAGTTGCAACTGCAGAGCGCATCAAAGTCAGCTGCATTTGACGACATTTCCAAACTTTTGGATTCTGGACTCAACTCCGACTTTGAAATCAAGATGAAGCACAAGGGCTCTGTCAAGCGCAAGGTCTTCCACGTTCATCGGATCATCCTGGCAGCTCGGAGTCCCGTGTTCAAGGCAATGTTCGCAGCAGATATGAAGGTAAATTCGAATGGGTGTGTGGAAATTGAGGACATGAGTACCCTGGCCATGGACCTCCTTCTCAAATACCTGCTATTCTGGGGTGTTGGAAAGCGGTTGGACCGAAGTGGCGGAGGAGATGATTTATGCCGCAGATAAATACGATCTGCCACTTCTCAAGGATATTTGCGACCTGGGACTAATCGACGCAGTTATACCCGAGACGGCCAGGGATTTCTTGGTCATTGCAAAACGTCACAGGCTGCCTACCGCCACTGCCGACATTTCACTGTTCATTAAGGAGAAGCTCGGTTCGGTTCTGGAGTCATTCGTCGAGGGAAGGTCAAACCCAGATGACAACGACGACGACAAGGTCTCGAAAAATATTCCAGCAGATCCATCCCCAAAACCATAATAATTTTTTTCCTGATGAATTTATAAAACTGTTCTGATTTCGTGCTCCCGATTGACTATATTTTATAGATAATTGACTCCTTAAAGGACACCATGTTTCATTGAATAATCGGAGCAATTAAATTAAAACTCGTTTAAAATAATTGTGCTTGAAAGCTTGAAAATTCATGATTATTTGAAATTATATTTAAATATCATATATAGCTAGCATTTATTTCATTGTCTTATCTTGCTGAGAATATGCTTAAGGTCTCTTTGATTCACTGATCACACCGATACTTTTAAAATTGTTGACGAAAAAAAATTCTCGTTTCAAGGGGGTTAGATAAATTGAATTAGAAGCCTGAATCAGCGGTTTTTATGTAGTCAATTGATACATGCTGAGTTGGTACATATTGGTTCAATCAAGCCTCGCATTCCATTTGAAATAGCGTATGGCGTATTGTATTGGTTTTGCCTTGGGGCTCTATTTTGAGGAGGTTTTTATTTAGGTAATTACGGTATTCAACTCAAAACGGCATAAAGTTCGAATGAGAGAGATACAATAATTTACAATATTGATCCCTTTCGACTCGAGAAGTTTACATAATCGAATATCATGTACGTGTATGAAGATTAGATTCCTTAATTATTCCTCCCCAATCCACAATCTATATTAGTACGAAGGATTTCGAATTTTGCATCAGGAGGGATATGGTTCATAAAGCGGAAGAACACTCGCAAAAATTAGGTTCAAATCGGGCCCTGGCTTCGTATTTTTACTGTCATTTTTGCTTAACTTCGAGCGAATCCAGCCTATAATATTACGTTGTATTATATTATTATAATTTTATAATATAAAGCATTCTTTTGTACTTTATTTTTCCTCAGAATTAGATTAGGAGTGGAAGGTCCAAGATAGGCGATTTTACATACGTAAAGTAAAAGGCATATTTATTTATGAGAGATGTCGCTCATATTATATGCGTAATACGCATCGTGGACATCGTGGTTTCGGAAGAGCAGAAGAAATTGAGATCATGATAAGAATGGCGTTTACAGAAAAGTATCGTCTCTAAACTCTAAAACACAACCACGACGTCCACGACAAACCCCCAACGCCACAGCCACAGCACAGAAGAGTGAAATCGTGACGCGACTAGCCAGAACGCGACGGTAGACTACACGAGGACGAGGTGCAGAACAGCAAAGCAAGTAAGTGAGTAGAAATCAAACTCGACGTTTTTTAAATTAAAATTACAACTTTATTTAATTTAAATATAATATACATGCTCATATGCAAATTATAAATTGCAATATCAAATCAAAGCTGTTTTAACCGTAAGTAACGTATTATGTATTTATTAAAGGGTGAGAAACCCTTCTGTGTTCGGTTCGGTGTCTGTCTGTTCGTGCTCTAACTCACTCTGAACTCGCGAACGGTAGACTTTTTCAAATTTTTCTTTCGAATATCTATTCCACGGGTCCCAAGTTCCGTTCACTTCTAAGTTGGATCATATGGGTCACACCCCCTGGCTTTTGTGTAAGTACCACAATGTTAAAAACCACCACCACCATATTAACTATTAACCGAAATGCGATAGCGTGGTATGTTATTTGATTCCCGGCGTTTTGCCGCCCGGACATTTCCCACCCGTCATTTTCATGGTGGCTACTTCCCACCCGGACAGTTCCCTTCCGGACATTTCCCACCCAAAGCGGACACTTCCCACCCTCGAACAGACTACCAGAATTCTCTACTTTGTGAATGATCCTTTAATTTCCCCATGTCAAGACCGTACTAAATTCCCCATGTCAAGACCGTACTAAATTCCCCATGTCAAGACCGTACTAAATTCCCCATGTCAAGACCGTACTAAATTCCCCATGTCAAGACCGTACTAAATTCCCCATGTCAAGACCGTACTAAATTCCCCATGTCAAGACCGTACTAAATTCCCCATGTCAAGACCGTACTAATTTCCCCATGTCAAGACCGTACTAAATTCCCAATGTCAAGACCGTACTAAATTCCCCATGTCAAGACCGTAGGACGTTTAGTACAGGCATGGAATTATAATTTCTAGGATGATGTTAACTAAGATAACAAGGGTCATTCATATACGCGTATTTTCTTAGCTTAGGGTGGGAACTGTCCGGGTGGGAAATGTCCGGGTGCCAAAGTAGGGTGGGAACTGTCCGCTTTTTTGTGTGGGAAGTGTCCGGGTGGGAAGTGTCCGCTTTGGGCGGGAAGTGTCCGGGTGGCAAATGTCCAGGGCGGCAAAACGCCGGACACGATGTTATTTGAAGACGCATTTTGTGCAGTTTGCAACGGTTTATTTGACATTAACATTTTTTTACAATTTCAAGGAAAAACGTAATCGATCATATAAGGAAGCGAAGAAAATGACACAGGCGACGACTACAGTTCAGTCGAAGTTCACTTCCAGCGTCCCTTCCGTCGTCCGTCAAGTGGAGTGGAATGTCGAGAATTTCAAGAGGATCGCCAGAGACAAGGAATCCCTGGAAACCCTTCGATTGCTATTCGACGTCCAAAATACGTTGGGCATGCCCCCAAAGTGGTCCATGTATTTTCAGTTGGCCGAGGATGGTGATTCAATTGGCGTCTTCCTAAAGATGATTGTCTACAACTCTTCACAAGTTGACAAGGTTCCCGTCAAGTATGAATTTCAGGCAAACTCAGGCGTGGGAGGCATAGTTAAACACTGCTACGGTCCCAGCGAAGAGGATTTTAAATTAACTGGTTGGGGGAGTACACTGATTTCGCGTGCTTCCTTGATGGCTCCTGCATCCGACTACCTTCCGAATGGAACCCTAACTGTCAAACTGACCATGGAAATGTTTGCAGCCAAGCCAGTCAACATTGAAGTCATCGACAAGAAGAAGACTGAGAAGTTGCAACTGCAGGGCGCATCCCAGTCAGCTGCCTTGAACGACATTTCGAAACTTTTGAATTCTGGGCTAAATTCTGACCTCGTAATCCAGACGAAGTACCAGAAGCATTTGCAGCAGCGGTCCAAGATCTTCCACGTTCATCGGAACGTCCTTTCAGCTCGAAGTCCCGTGTTCAAGGCAATGTTTGCAACGAATATGAAAGAAAATTCGAACGGGTGTGTGGAAATCGAGGACATCGGTTCCAAGACCATGGGCCTCCTTCTCAAGTACTGCTATTCTGGAGTTTTGGGAAGCTGTTGGACCAAAGTGGCGGAGGAGATGATTTATGCAGCCGATAAATACGATCTGCCACTTCTCAAGGATATTTGCGACTTGGGACTAATCGACGCAGTTACACCCGAGACGGCCATGGATTTCTTGGTCATTGCGAAACGTCACAGTCTGCCTACCGCTACTGCCGATATTTCACTGCTCATTAAGGACAAATTGGGGTTGTTTCTGGAGTCACTACTCAAGGAAAGGTCAAAACCAGAAGGCGAGGACGACCACGAGGTCTCGAAAAATATTCCAGCAGATCCATCCCCAAAACCGTAATTTATAATAAAACAAGTTATCGATTTTTTTCCTGATGAATTTATAAAACTGTTCTGATTTCGTGCTCCTGATTGACTATGAATATAAAGATAATTTCTGACTACCTTAAAGGATACAACGTAAATTAAAACTTGTTTAAAATAATTGTGCTTGAACGCTTGAAAATGCATGATTATTTGAAATTGCATTTAAAGATCATATACCAGAAACTGGATTTAATACCGTAGTAGTATGCCGTATTACTATGTACAATATTGATCCCTTTCTAGAAGTCTAACTTTCACTCACTGGGGAATTTACATAATCGAATAGTAATCGAATATCATGTCATGTACATGTAACATGTATGAAGTAGATTAGATTCCTTATTCCTCCCGATCCATATTAGTACCAAGGATTTCGAATTTTGCACCAGGATGGACGGTTCATAAAGCGGAAGAACACTCGCAAAAATTAGGTTCAAATCGGTTCCCTTGCTTCGTATTTTTACTGTCACTTTTGCTTAATTTGGAGCTAATCCAGCCTATAATATTACATTCTATTCTATTTACAAGGGGACTGGTTCCGTATTGCATTATACACTTGAAATTTTCAGCTGCTCATATATATTGGCTTCGGAAACGGAAGTAATTCAATCCATTAACGAAGTTGAAGGTCTTATTAAATTGATATAAGAACTGAATCGTGGAAATTCGCCAGCACTAATTACTGATTCGCCCTGTTTCACATTTAGCAGATTCTGAAAATTATCACTAATGAGATTTGAGATTTTATTATATATATCATGGCTCACGAATCCGGTGTAATTGGTTTAGGAGAGACATGTCTATGAGACCTGAAATAAGTCCCCATCTGGGGATGGTATTATGGTTAAAAAATCGATGGATCTGCCAAAAGCTATATCCGATTCTGTTAAGCTCGGTTGGTTAGGGATGGGGACTTATTCCGTGGAGTTGCTTAAAAACCTAACTATTATATGAATTTATTTTTAATGTTCATCCACATTTTTTATTTACAATTGATTTGCTTTCAATAGAGGAAAGGTTCAGTCATTCAGGATATGAAATACGAATTACGATGACTTCCTCTTGAATTATATCCGAACCACGTACTTTTCGAATCCAATAATTGTGTAGTAAAATACTCAGAACAGTTAAATGTTATATGCTATTATTAGCCACATCCGAGATCGTCGTGCATTTCCAGAGTCTCTGGGGCTTACAGATACAGGAGAACGGGATTCAGAAATCAATATTCGAGACATGACATGAACTTTATTATTTTATTTCCTGGTAAAAAGCAGGCTTGGAAGATGAGATCGAGAAGAGGTTATTAAAATACTGTGAGTAGCTCTTTTCAAGGATTTGACAAACGACATTGTTACACGTGTGACCTTTATTCAAATAGATATTAGGATTCTCTGAATCTATTCAATATGTTTCATCTTCATTTGTTTGTATTCGCATTTGCAGCTTAAGCAGTTTAAGGTCAATGTCGTACACAGTTCCTGGATTCTATTTCCGGCGGATTTATTTCCTATTTTTGAGATGCAAATAATATCTTCAAAACACAAACAGGATATGAGGATATACTTGTTATTTTTTGCAGGAACTTTGTAAATTTTTTAGCAGAGATTCCCTACTTTATCGAAATTGTAAATCTGGAATAAAAATAAACCCCAATGGGGAGCCTTAAAATTCCGGAACAACTTATTGGACAGAGAGACTAATTAATTAATTTATATTTTGAGTCGTTAAAATTTGGTACACGAAGTTAATCCGGTTATATATTTGGTCATATCTCAATGTGCTGTATACTTGGATTGATTTTGATCACATATTCAAACTGCCTTTAAGACTTAAAATATATCTTGACTGTAACATTTTTTTTAAAATCATACTGATTTTGGCGATGTTCCTTAACACTAAAACACACACATGAAGTACAAACTCTAAAGACAATTCAGTAACAACGGTAAATGTAGCTAATTTTAAGGACATTTTCAAGGTTTTAATGCTAGTGGGCCTATTTTTTGTGTAAAATGCACTCTTAAATTGCTTCTCTCAAGATCAGTCAACGGAATAAGGAGACCATTAAAAAAATTTAAATTTAAATCTTCTTCATTTCCGAGCTATTACTTTCAGGTTTCCAAGTAAAATGGGATATAATCCTATATTTTTCACAACTGGATATGACAGATCGTGTTTTTAAATTAAAATGGCTCAAACTCCGATATTAAAAAAGTTATATCACAGGCTTTAAGTCAAACTGCTATGGGACGGCTCAGAACTATTTCCCCGAAGGATTTAGATCCATTCGAAATTTCCGTAATAACCCAATAAGTCACCCCGTAATAACTGCCCATTTCAGTTCTTTCTGTGTTAAGGTACATATGATGTCAGTATCTCCCCTGGGGACTTATTTGAGTGAACAGAGTAATTTAGTTGAGCTGGGCCTATTCTGCGTTTCTCTGAAGGTATTCCTAGACATGTGTGCCACAACCAGACTGATCCTGTCTCATTAACTTGTTGAGCTACTCATGAACAGATCCATCAGGATAATTAAAACCTGGACCTCCTTTCCCCTGAGTTTCGTCCAAACTAAACCTCGACTTACAAAGGGATTAATAATAATTTCACTGAAAAGCTCGCAGGATAATAACTTGGACTAGGAGATTTTCAAGGTCGAATGGCCGTGATATATAGGAGACAGGAAGTCTGCATATGGCAATTATTCTGAACTTATCAGGTTCCGGTGGTGGTCGATTTGGATTAATGTCGAAATTGTGCTGGAAGATGTCTTTGAGGCGCTAATACCGTAGTAAATGCATACAGAATAAATATCTACTCTGCTAACAATCATTTTACCAGTTGAAGCTACGGTCTAGTTTGGGGGTGGTGCGCTGGTAAAAAAAATTGTCAATTCCAACGCTGTCGGGAAATTCGTTAGGAAATCAGGAAAATGGGGACAGTTTTTATGAAATTTCCCGTTTTTCTCATGAAATTGTCAAGTTTTCCCAGTTCGTTCCTTTAAATTCGGTAAAAATTGAGATTTTGAAATCAGACAATTTTTTCAGGTTATCGGGAAGAAAAAGTTTTTCCCACCTGCGGATCAGTAACACGAATAACACGATGAGGCAGGGAATTTACAACTTATAAAGCAACAGTTGAGCCCGAGTTCTATCTAACTGTTCCAGCAAGTTTAAAACAAAACTCCCATGAGGACTTATTTTTATTGTATTTCGTGCCATGAGCTTTTTTCTCGATATCGACAGCTCATGAATACTCTTTAGTTACCCGAACTATCTCATTCCGAGAAAAAGGTTAGACTTGAATAATGAATGTCAATCCCTTCCTGACTGTCAGTCCATTTATATATTGGCTGCGATGATTAATGGTTTTGTTTTTCCCGTTCCTCGATCGTCTGCCATATTTAACTATGGGGAAAGTTTGTAAATTGTAATTACAGCCCGACACGGCAAAAACAATGGATTTTAGGGAACTTCTTATCTACGGGCTTCCTTGCCTCCATTTTCGAATAGTTGTGTAAGATGTTGTAGTTTATGATTTCCCAATCTCCGGTGGAAAGTTCTCATATCCTGTATGGATGAGAAGGGGAAAGTTATATAAGACTATGAAATAAGTAGTGTTGCCGCGAATACCGAATTTCTGGCTAGGACCCGGATACCGGATAGTAACGAAATGAGTTGGCATGAGCCGGTTCCCGGATAGTACCAAGATATGTTGTCATGATCATGAGACGGTTGGTACCTAAACGTGTTAATATGCTACCAGATAAAACGACGAAAAACTGTGAATCTTCAGAAAAATTACGCCCTCTCAAGAAGAACATGGTTTTGAGTCAAGCTACTCATCAGTCTGGAGACAAACAAAAAACAAACAAACAGGCATAAAAATATCAGATATCTGGCCGAATATTAAATTTTGAAATACGCGACATCCCTAAAAATGAACATGTTTAACAGGATACTCGGCAATTTAAACCGTTGCACACGACCGATGTACAAAATATTATCTGCATTCAAAAGTTCGGGAATTATGGAGTTTATATTTATTTACCGACATTGGAAAGTTAGTAAAAACGTGAGTTGCTTCGGTTCACAAATCGCTGGCATACTAAAACATGTTTTTCAAACTTTTATATTTGTTCAGTTACATGCTACACGATTCGGTTTATAATTTAACTGCCGAAGTTTCGTAGATAAAAGTTTAAACTGCTTCCCGATCCCGACCACGTATCTTTGAACTTCTTGTACCGGTTTTAAAACGAAATGAATATCATCCTACTTTTCGCTGCAACGTAATTTGTGCATGTTAAAGGTGAACCCAACTTTTCGCATGAAAAAAAAACAAATTCGTTGTTAGGAAATACGTTCAAATAGTTTAAAACTGTTTTTTGAACTGTGAAAAATTATTTTTTTGAGGGAATCACACCAATTCTTAGAAAGATCGGATTAAAATGCATTTGGAAACTCATTCCTCAGCTGAAGCTGATATGCCTAAAATATCCAATAATTTCGCTATATGAATGGCCCCCATTTACTTCCAAACTTATTTAAATGTTGATTTGCATTTTATTACCTTCCTGTTCATAAGTAGTTATTCATACGAATGAGGAGAAATTGGTAAGATATTTAGAAAATTCAGGATATTTAAAGAAATTCTAAAAATTTTCAAATAAAGCTAAAAAAAATACTTGCAACTTTCCGACAGAAGCTCAAACAAAGCTTTAAATAATATTTGGAATGTCAAAGGACAATATAAATGTACTTTAGTACATTTTTTGCAGTTAACTAAGCCCGTTTTTCTAGATTGGAATTTAAAATCATCCAATTATATCTTCTGTCAGTTGTTGATACCAGGAATCAGTAAATCGTACTGTTGACTGTGTAGTACGTGTTAGTGGAATTAAATGAATTTTAATGAGGGAAATGTTCTTACAGAATTCAATAAGATGTTAACGATAATAAAACCGTTACATAGTAAATAATTTAACAAAAGTCGAGGAAAGCTGTTTACGTCCTGTAGAAACTTACGTCAAATGACATAAAGAGCGTCGTATTAAGCAGGTTAAAAATACTTATGTACTTTAATTTACTTTAATCTTGGTTAATTAACTAAGCTCCCCGTATGGAGTTCCAAGGGTTGATTTAGAATTAGTTCTTTTGGTGTCATATTCGTCATCAGGAAATATTGAACAAATACAACTCTTGGATCAAAACAAGTTTCTAATGACGTTTCCAACGAACTGAACCCGTGATCTTTGCCTCCTCTTCGGTACAAAGAAGTCTAATTAGGAGGCAATAATACCAACTCGGTTGAGGATGAAATATTTACTATTATTTCGTAAACAATTTTTAGTGTTAAGAATTAGATAGTTTAGCCGGATCATGTTTACTGTCAGGTTCACATTTTTTGGAATTTTTAGCCCGACTCCGAGGGCTTATAGAATCGCGACAGTGTCCTGTCTGTGGAAAAGCACGATAACTATCGAACAGAGTGACATAACGTCACCAAATTTGGTACACGCCGTTTTTTTTTGTAAAATTAGGAGTTAAGTTCGAAGATGGGCAAAATCGGTCCATTGGTTGACCCGTACGGGTCATTTTGTGGAACAATGTATTTGTATGTATTTTAAACCTAGACAAAAAGGGGTAGAAAAGTTTATTGTTGGGGCACTTTTTGTAAGGGGCGCTTAATGCTGAGGGCGCTTATTGTTAGGGCGCTTATGATGGGGCGCTTTTGATGGGGCGCTTATAATAGTTATAATGGGGTGCATTTCTCCGCATACCGGGCATAAGTACCCTTTTTACTGGGTTTTCAGATGTTATCTTAAGATTCTCATCGATTAGGATAGTGTATTTATTGCAGATTCTTATTTAAATGCCGACAAAACAGTGGAATTACATAGTATTTCTGAACACTCAAGTCTAAGGGGCACTATTGTGCTAATTTTGACACAAAATTTCATGATTTTGAAAGGGTACTTTGCAATAAACTGAAATTCACTTTGAAGTGGCAAATTACTAATTAGCTTAAATTCGGTGGGATTACAATTACTTACGGAGGCATGTTTGGAAGTTTGTAAATCAGTCCCGAATTCCTACTTACAATACATAATTTACAACCATTAATCATTACGAAATTCGGCTTATTATGAAAGTTTTGAAGGATTGACACCTACTATATAACCTACCATAATTACGTTGTGTAATTGTGTTCAATTTCATACGTAGGTTTATATTTAACATATATGCCTCGTAACAACTACAGTGTAAAAATGAACGGTCCCGAATTAAAATACAAATCTACTGCATTCACTGATGAGATATTGCACAACTTCAGCTTTCACTGATTCCCTTCGGCGAAATAGAGCAGCAGGCTCTTCAGCAGTTGTTTATAATTGCAAACTTACCTGGAAATATTTACATACATTTCTTGAGCCTTTCACATAGTTTCGACGGATGAATTTCAGTCTTCGCAATTCGCATGAATTTGTACAGAGTTTGTAGTTTGTACGAAGTTAAGGCTAATTTCATGAAGAAATCCGTATCTAATTATAAGATACGACCTTCAAGCAAAAAATTGCGCTTTTGAACAGTTTTAAAGCAACAATCCTTGTTGATATTAAATGGAGCTGGTGAGGAGACCTTGAATTTTATTCAATTATTTCTCAATCTTGCCTGTAGTTAGGCTCAACTATTAGGCCTTGAAAAATTCCAAATTCATAATAATATTCAGGATGAAGAAATGCTGGGAAATTGTTGCAACTTTGGGGAATGAGTTTGAAAATATGGATTTGGAAATATGGACGCAGATGACGGGATTTTAAGACCCTTTAATTTCGGCTGGGACTTGAAGATACAATCTTAAAGATTTGGAAATTGATAATTGTAATTATCACACATTTTAGGTAAGTAGTTTAAACAACAACTAGTTTACAACAGCTTAAATAAAGGGTAACTTAATTCGTTTCAACTTGAATACGGTATTTAGATTTTCGACTACCCCTGTCGTATTTAACCTTCAATTAGCAGTCCATGTAAAAAGAGTCCTTATAGAATCTATTGTAATTTAAATACGTATTATGAATGAACCAGGGGTCATGGTGAAGGGATATCCGGATCATTTGACCCCGTGAACCTGTGACGTTTTTAAGAATGACCCCACATCATAAGCGCTTAAGCTTTTGTACGGCGTGTTTTAATAAAAAAATTACAAATTTCGTTGTTTATGAACAGTCCCTAGAAGTTAGGAAACTTATGAGTAATTTCATAATATTTTGAAATCTCACGTTTCTGCTCTAATTTCCTGAACCGCTTGTCAAAGATCAAAGCTTCCTTTGAATTTTAATATTGGAACGGGAACAGTTTCCCGTCTTGCTTGTATGTTGTATTCTAGTTCTAACTGCGGTTAGCTGACGATGAAACCGCGCTTTCCAACTACATTTCTGACATTCCAACATGTCCAACTCATTTCAAATTTCAAAACGATTTCAAATTCATATAAGAAACCTTACGGAATCTAAATACTTGTCAATATGTGTCATTGTGTCAAAGAGCTTTACCAGAGGCATTCCATTTGTCAAAAAAACATTAGCAAAACCACAACGTATCGTAAGTTGTTATGCATTTCGAGGTGGGGATTTATTCCGGGGGATCCATTTACGGTAGAGATTACATTCAACGTGTTTTCCCTTTTCCTTACAATTTGTCCAAAATGCAAACTCAATCTCAGACAGCCTCATAAGAAGAAGTGATTTTAGGTGGGGATTTATTTCGGGGTATCAATTTACGGTGAAACTGACAGTCAAACACGACAAGTAATCCTCTGTAATCATAACATTCTCCAAGATATTTCATTATTATGAACCTATAGGAGATGAAGGGCGAGGTGGATTTTTCCGTGCATTTTTGGAATAGGATTGTCAGTTGTCAAGTGTCAAGTTGGCTTAGAATTGCTTTCACTCAGGTTTAGCCGTCTCAAAGTAACCAATCTCCTCAGAGAGAGAAAAAAACAGTCAAAGTAAAATCAACAACCTGAACCGACGACGTTCAAGGATGTTTTCTTAAGTTCACTTGACACTTTGACATACAAATCCCTCTGATCTTTCGTAATGTTTTCTTGACATTCTTACCAAAATACAAAAAATGCCAAAAATTGGCCAGGTTGGACAAGAAATTCAGATTCTATTAGGATATGATTATAGCTTATACTGAACGGGTGCAGTTTGGAAATATACCCCGGAATAAGTTCCCCAACCCGACCACAGTTAGTTCCAAATGCTTATAGTGTTTTTAGTTCCAAAAGCTCTTGGGTTCTCGATTAATGCTTCAGAATTAAGTAACTTTGTAACGTTAGTCTTACGGTGAGGAGTTAGCATTGTAAGATACAGTCTACTTTTCAGAAAACCCTTTAAAAGGTGCTAACTATACGCGTGCTGTCTTTAATTTTAATTTCGATCTCAACTCCTCCGTCTGATAGAGTTACTCTAACATTCCGGTCTCATTTGCAAAAATTTTATTTCATTTTCCGACGAAAAATGGAACGTATTGGTATATAACTCCTCAGGGAAAGATAAAAGGATAAGACTTGAACCGATAATAATAATCACAAAGTCCTTATCCTCCTTGACTCGCCGGGTAAAACTAGTTTCGTCTCCTATAAGCAGTCCCATGTGAAATAAATGAAACATGAGTTTTACCCGGCGAGTCAAGGAGGATAAGGACTTTGTGATTATCATTCTGATTGTGAGATTTTGTCAAAAAAATTGTTCTTACCTTCCGAACGGCATTTTCGATCTGGCCTTGAGAGGAGATGGAATAGGTTCGGTTGAGCCGTGCCCCGGGTATCGGTGGCCCCGTGGGCATGGATCGAGGCTGATGGGTCAGCATCTCTTCACTAATCTTTAAATTATGATCCCTCGGGTTACAATTACTAATTAATCTCCTCTGATTTGATTGAACTTGGTCAGGATAAAAGTTGGTGGAGGATGATGAGGGATTATTTCTACTCAGTCTCCGACTCCCAACCGTTTCCACGAGGTTAAAGTCTACGGTTTTGTAGTAGTATTTTGTGCGGATGCTATTGCTTCGACGATGGTGGTGATTAATCACTCCACCACCACTGCTACTGTTGCTGCTACTACCACTCGTCGAATTGTAACAATTGTTTTTGTTCTTGTTTCTACTGTTTCGGGGACTGTAGTTATTGTTGCTAGAACTGGTATTGTTGGGCTTGTTGTGGTTGTTCCACTGGTGGGCTGGAGGGTTGTCTTTGTAAATTCTATTAAGTCTTGTAATGTTGGAGACCACTTCGGGTAAACTGAGCCGGGTTTTTGTACCGACGGAAGGGTCGACTACAATTGGTCGGTAGTAGTAGTATGGCTGGACCCACTGCGGTGCCTCGCTAACTGTGAACTCCTGTGTAAAGAAATTTAAATGTTGCAAAAATTTTGTTAAAAATCATGATATTTCTGATTAAAAATCCGGATATTCCCGAAGTTCGACATTAAATTTTTAAAAGATGATAGTTTGAGCACCAAAAAATCAGCTCCTTCAATTGATATTTGTAATGTTCAAAAACTGAAGTCACAAAATCACACCCAGCTATTTTCCAAAAAATTGCAAAATCGTTCATTTTTATCCGATTTTTATAGTTTAAAAAATTTGTAAGTTTAGTTTTTTTTTTTAATATATACAGGGTGTTTCCATGCATGTTGTAACGGTTCATTCCACGATGTAATGGTGTTTAAAATTAAGAAACATCCTGTAAATGTTGTTTAAATGGCGAAAGGTCGCAATTATAAATGAGTTAGGAAATCGGTTCCATGGTAGGTCTCCGAAAGACATTACTCCACTCTCAAGTTCTCCGAATCATAATCTCAGAATCGCGTATCTCCTACAAAACAATGTCTCCGAATTCGAAGCTCAACAGGTTCTCCGAAAAAGGTACTTCGTCGACGCAATATCTCCGAAAAATAAAAAAACGATGTAAAATTTGTACCCAACACTTTATTCAGTCAACATATTAGTAAGCACAACAAAAAACAATCGATTAATCAATATATATACTAATGAGATGTAAAACGCCCTTAAAACACATGAAAACACATTGTTATATTTTAACACGTTTTGCCT
This sequence comes from Desoria tigrina, assembly GCA_906901685.1. Lineage (NCBI taxonomy): Eukaryota > Metazoa > Arthropoda > Collembola > Entomobryomorpha > Isotomidae > Desoria > Desoria tigrina. Next base: position 6,337,240 of record CAJQTU010000008.1, on the reverse strand, counting down.
TCGGTAGAGTAACTGCACTTCTTGTCCTCTTTGTAGACCTAACAGATGCGGTTGAAAATTGAGGGTCAAATGAGAGGTTTGGCGGACCAACAGGTTGGGTTGGGACCAAGGATTGGGAACTGGTCGGAATTGTGATTGTGTCTGAATTATCTGATTCGATCTCGCTTAACGAAATATCGTTAAGCTTTGCATGCCCTGGATGATGAACTTTATTATTGTTGATGCCATATGAAACTCCAATTAAAAACTCGTCAAATCCTTGCTTGGAATCGTAAGTTTTGACTAAATGTAATAGGCTCTTATTGATAACTCTATACTTATAACGGCGAGTAATAACTTTCCCAGCTATTCTATTTGCAATAGCACCTGCAGAATTACACTGCTCCGAAATGAGCTTCTGAATAAGCTTGTGCACTGGTAGATGATTCTGAATTGCAAAATTTTGAAATCGATGATTCCAACCTTCTATAGCATTATTCGACCTAGGTTGATTGGCTAGCACTCTGTGATGAACATTCCAAAAATGATGTGGAAACGCAGGCGATACGGTTTGTGTGCCAATGTAATACTTCCTAACGTATGCAAAAAAAGTTTTTAAATCTGATAAAATGGGTCCAGTGAAAGGACATGAGGCTACTAAATCAATAAAGGCAATCATTACATCGTCAGGGTGTAAAAACGCAAGTGCGTTAAATTACGTGGAATATGAGGTTGGTTCACTTTAACATTGCCATCTAAAGACTGAATTAACGTTCCAGGACAACGTTTTGGGAAATCAAAATTAATGCATTTCCAGTACCTTTTGCCTGTTGTACTGAGTTTGCTTAAAACGTAAGACTGATTTTGAAAAATAAGTTTGTCCTTATTTTTTGTAGTTTTTCCGTAAATTACGCCAAAATCTTCATGTCGACTGGCTGACATTATGTAGCAGGGTGAGGAGGTTCTGATAAATTACAGAGTTCTAGTTGAAGCAGAGCAGAGAAATGAATAAGGAAAAGATTGGAAGAAGTGATAAGGATAAGAACAGGCTTGGATTGCGAAGGTCATTACTCTTATGATTACTCATTGTCATTACTTTACTCTCTGGAGATGATTTAATTATCCAGATGAAGATTAGGATAATCAGAAGATTAGAATAGGGTTTTTGAGAGTCGAGAAAAATACTGTGGAGAAAAATATTTGTCGGAGAAAATTGTGTCGAGATCGATAGTTTTTGGAACGTGTATTTTCTGAGATTATGATTCGGAGAACTTGAGAGTGGAGTAATGTCTTTCGGAGACCTGCCCTGCTACCAGGAAATCAGATTTCTTCAATCTATATTGGTTCATAATATTATCTAATTATTAGATTTATAATATTTCCATTCCGAAAAATCTGATTTGCTGGCGTATGTATGTCTCAAACCTGGAAAGTTAGCCAATTTAGCATGGAAACCCGATAGTAACCTTTAGCAATTCTGGCATTAGATTCCTTAACTTTATAAACGAAACCAAAATACCCAGATATTCCGAGAATTATTTCACACTCGGATGCATAATTTATATTACTACATTCAACAAACTTTAACCAAGTACGTGAAAGTTTTAAAGAATTGATGTAACTCTTCCACAAATTGAATAAAATCAATTTTTCCATTCTTTAATCCAAGACATATCTTAAAAATTAACGATTACATACCAAAAAATCGCCATTAAAATCTATACCCATCTTCAAAGATATTAAAACTAGGACCTGTATGAGGACTCATCAAAATTAATTAACTCAACCTCTCGTCTCAAAGATTCTCGAGAGCTCGTTAGTGAAGTTCTGACTTGCAAAAGTCGTTAAATCCCTCATTAGAGCTCAGCCATATAACATGGTCTAGATTTCGCAAGGAATAAACGCGTATGTAATTCCCGTATTTTAATCATTTAGTGCAAATTTGAGCACTCTTGGCCAACTGCAGTTGAAACCCCTCATTTATACTGTTATGTGATACAATAGTATTATTTATTAAACTAAAATGTCCCAGAAGATTAACTGCACCTGGAACCTCCGAGTTCAATTTGCGTATTTTGGCAAGCCGTTCCCAAAAACTTGGACCAATTCTTATGTTCTCGCAGCCCTAAAATTAAATGGACAGTTGCAGTACCAGCAATTTAATCTAAAATATTTAAACCCCGAACTGCATTACTTTCCTAAAGGGTCGAGCACAACGTGCGGTTATAATTGTTTTCCCGAAATAAGTCCCACCCCCCTCCGAAACAACTATAACTTGGATGTACAATGATGTGCCGAGTGCAAATCATGCTGAATTAATTAAATTTCGTGGTTTTCCCGAAATAAGATCCCCCACCCCCCGAAATAACTATAACTCGGAGGCGAGGGTTCGACAACATGATTCTGCTAAGGACAAATCTGCATCTTAACTGTTACAACAAAAAAACAAGTATCTACCTTTCGGTGGGTACTTATTTCGGGGGTCTTACTGTAATTCGTTGTGGGGTCTGCATTTTAATTTGCCGAGTGATTTCTTTAACAAAAAACGTCGTTGCGGAACGGGTCTTTGAAGGGCAGAGAAGCCGGGGTAATGCGACTCCGGATTTTGATTAAAGAAGCTCTTTTATTGCAGTCTCAAAGAGACTTGAGTTCGAGGATCGTAAAGCAGAACATTACGATCATCGTCCTCTACTCTTCTCTTCCATCAAAATATACAGGGAATTCTGTCTGTTTGCCTATTTAATTCTGAAAACTATGCTACCTCATACCTGTCAACACCAACGACCTTAATTACTGGACTCAAATTCAGTACGAGACTGAATAATTAAAACCCTTGTCCTCAGACAAGACGCGTTATTCAGGCCTTTCTCTGCAAAAATAAAATGCCATAAAGGCCCCTCTTACTCTTGGACAAAGCGTAGTAATTACTGGGGATCTAATTAGCCAAAAATTTCGAATTTTGGAATTAAATTGCTCAAACTTAGGTACACTCTAACTGGAGATAATTGAACAATATTTGGACATCTATCTATGATAATAAGTAAAAAACGGTACCAGATATTTAATCCAGCGGGATTGGACACATCATTTTAGAAAAAAAAATCAAGTTCCTTTTTATTTTGTTAATAATTCTTATGCTATTATAAAAAAAATCGTTTAAAAAAGACGGTTAAAACCGTTTCTAAAGCCTTTAAAAAATCGTACTCAACATTTCCAAATGTTCTGATGGCATCTGGCACTATTACGAACAAAAAATAAGTCTAAATTATAAACAGCACTTTCTAAAGCTGGAAGAAAATATTTTAAACTCCAAAATAATGTCATTTCACCAATTATAATTTACTGCAAATAATCTTCAAACCCCCTATTTCCACTGAACCCTGAACTTTAAATAATATCTAAATGTGAAGTAAAAATCGTGGTTTTCGGTCACAATTTAGTCGAAATTTCCAAAAAAAAAAATGAAAAATAGTAACCTTACTTGGCGATAGAAGAACAAAGAACAGAGCAACTTGTTGAGTTGAGAGTGAAAGTGAGGAGAGCGAACAGTTCGGCAGATTGAAACCAACTGCTGGAGTTGGAGAAAGCTTGCTTTCTCCTACCAACTCACTATGTACTAGAAACTGGTTCTGCTCCTGACACCGAATAACCCAGCCGAATATCCACCACCACCACCACCATGCCCCATCCTATGTAGTCTAGTTCTTGCAAAAAACTTGCAAAAATCCCCCTCCGGTGAACTACAGCGGACTTTTACTACTACGTCTGCAAAATACAAAATACAACTCCACTCCAGTCGTACTCGTAAGATAGATAGTATAGGGAAAGAACTAGGAAATCTGTGCTCGAAATTTAGAAGACGTGGAAGAAGGGACTACCCGGGCATTATGATCGGGTTTTAGTATGTGATTTCTGAAAAACCGAGCTATCATCATCATCATCATCATCCTGGCGAACTTCGTATTGCCAGCGGATATATAATTCCGGAATGTGCATAAAACCCTTAAGAAGAGAAAATGCTTTGACTTTGTGCAACCAGACGAAAAACCAGGCTTGTGGTATGTCTCTGGCTAGAGTTTGCATAATTGATCATTTGGAGGAGGCATCTTAGCTTAGACTACGGAAAAAAACCTACGTTTCTAAACATTTTAACATCTTCAGACGGGATTTTAAACATTAACGATAAGATAGTTTCCTCAAACTTAAATAATGCACTTTTTGCATTTTATGGAACTAACAGAACCGGACAATATTTTGCTTGAATTGTGGACATATAAATAAATAAGCAGAGTGAGTGATTAAAAATATTTCAGTCCCAAAAACTAAACCGTGTCAAAAACGTCAAAAAGCGTTTCCGGAACGTCAAAAATATTAATAAGTTTCAAAATCTCCAGCTATTGTAGTCAGATTTTTTTAAGAAACATCAGGATCAAAGCTGAATATTAAAATTGTATGGAAATGAGGAGAAGTTTTGGAACAGTGATTTCCTCAACAATTTCCTAATATTCCATATTCTTAGAAATATTAAGGAGATCTCCTCTCGAGTCTGAAGTGTGAAAGATTAATGTTATATTTCTGACTTGTTGACTCCGTATGCAAAATCCATCTCAGCTATCCACTTTACAAATTGAGCTATTCATCTTAATTAATCAGAACTGACACTATGGAACATAACAGGAAGGGCCCTAGACACTTCCTCCTAATCCTTAGATAATCCCAGAACTTACGGAAGCCACTGGAAATCCCTAAATAAGCCCACATTTTGAGGACTCTAATAAATAGGTGAGGATTTATTCCGGTCTATCCCGAATTTAAGCTTAAAGCTTAATTAGGAAGGAAGTGGGGACTTATTTAGGGATATTATTATCACATCACAATTTATGAGTTGTCTCAAACCTTACTAATAAGGCAGTATTATTCTGGCTTAAGATCCTTAGTCCTCTTTCCCATTCATTTAAGTTAGTATTCTGGGGAGGCTGGTATGGACACCATAATCCTGGTTGAAGGTCCGAAGATTTATGGATCGCATACTTGTATTCTATCATCTTGTATCATATTTTATGAAGATATTTTAAGATGATAAGTTATAGCGATAAATCCCAGATAATGACATGATTTCTCCTCTGTCTAGGATCAGTGTCTAAAATTTGAATAATATCGCCGTAACTTGTGCAAAAACATTAGCTATGCGAGGCTTCAAAGTAACGATTATAAAAATAAACCGAAATTTACCCGGTTTTCGGGGTTATCTCAAATGCGCTTCTAGGTTCCGTGTTTTTAATTACAGATTTGAAATATTATGTAAACCTGGTCAGAAAAATTCTTGCAGACTGTAGGCTTCTCTTAGCCATTGATCTCCATATCTCCAAACCAGAATCAAAGACCCTGTGCAATAAATCCGCTATAATCCTTCTAGCCATGGGGTTCTAATTCCGTTTCCAATTTCGGAGATTTCGAAAATGAGTAAAAGACAGATGTAGAACAAAGGACTTTGTGGGGGTTGGGGATATAATTGCCAATTTGTTTGAACAGCATGGAGGAGGGTATAAATGCTACATTCGGGGGAAATGACAGCTCTTTGCCGATACACGTAATTCGGGTTAGCCAAAGTCGACTGAGAAGGCTTATTTTTTATAAAACTATTGTCAGATGTCGAACCGAGAACAGCTTCCGGGTACTTTGCCATTTCCGCTTAATCATGATCTTCGAAATTAGATGTTGCGTGGACATATGAGAAATGAGAACCAAGACCCGTTTCGGTTTAAAAATTATGCCCCTGGTTTTATAAATTAATTTCACAAAATTCGGTCCCAGAAAATTGACTCCGAGCATGATTTTTCCGACCCTAATTTCCCGACAATATTTACCCCGTGTGTACAGATTTTTTGACCATATTATTAACCGCTTTCATCATTATCATTTCCCAAGCCCTATAGAGTTTCGGTATTTTAAGAGAGACCCGAAGTAATTATCAGGAAGCCATAGTACCCTTTACGAGTTCATTGAATTCTAAGGTTTTTATTACCACCTCCAGGAGGAATAATAAATGTAGTAATTAATACCCGTGCACATTCATACCTTCCAACGACTGTGCGGTTTTATTGAGTCGTCTGATCATAACTTCTGACGTCAATCTCCTGAGCATGATTATGCAATAGTAGCGTCGAATATAATATCCTTCATTCTTTGTTCCCGACTATGACTATAGCTCGACAAAATCGTACAAGTACTCAAAGACATTATGGGGTTATAATTACAATTCAAAGTTATAATCTTTCCCTAGTTCGTCAGATTTACGATAAAATCAAGTATTAAACTAACTTAAAAATAAAATGTTGATTAAGAGGAGTCATTTCAAGGGTTTAGCTCTTAAAAATACAGATATTTCTCCGCTGTCACAACTGTTCTTGACAAATTCGACAGCATCTGACTTTAGGTTTCATCATGAATTTTCAATTTTCGTCTCAGCTCCTCCCCCATATCTATTCTTAGTAATTTCGTGAGAGGTTATCTATAGTTGATTGTAAAGCTTTATATCAAGTCTATAAATACTAAAATACTGTTCTGGAAACCGGATTTAGACACAGCTATTCGGTTAGAATCTGATGCCGATCCATAATCCAAAATATTTAATATTAGCATCGGTCTGGATTTGACGTTTGAACAGTTCAAGCAGTTGTAAAACTAAATCTCTCAAAGGAAGAGCTACCCAAAGGCATAAACTAACTTTACAGAATAAAATCTAGTTTACAGCAGAGCCCAGCATTTCATCAACCTATATGAAATTGGATAAGGAAAGTTTGAAGTACTATCTCGTGATGACACGATTGATACTGATCGGGGCAATATAGGACACTCTATAGGCACCACAACCACACCCACAGAGGCCCAACAGTTTACTATACAGACGGACAGACCATGTCACAAAATCCCCCTTAATATTATATCCCCCAGTGTACAGGACAAAAATGTCTCGACAAAGGTGCCACGACAAATACGGAACTTTTGTCGAAAAAAACTCGTCAACTTCATTTTGCCTGAAATCAGAAAATTTGGTGCTCATTTTTATAACGTTTCCAGTTTTTTACCCGAAATTGTCAAGTTTTCCAATTTTTTTCGCTTAAATACCGTAAAAATCGGGTTTTTGAAATCGGGAATTTTCTTTAGGTCACAGGGAATAAAAAATTACTGGACATTTGGCGTAGATTTGTCCTCTCATCGCCTCTGTCCGCATGCCAAGAACACGTAACTGATGGAGGAGCCCTTGGGGAAAGATAGAACTTTTTTCATTACCAAAATTGTTAAAGGAACATATATTTGGACACCCGATATGTCGACCAACTCAACTCCCTCGTCGACACCGACACGATCTTGTTATATGAACCTCATTTCCGAGTACTCTAGCACTGATTCCGATTACAAAGCGCATCTTTGCCCACAGTCGTCAGAGGCAACTCCGGTCGGATCTGTCTAAATTATACACACACGATTCCATCGAATCCCGAACTTTTTTCCTCCTCCAAACAATTGTGAAGGAGATGGAACCGTATCCTATGCAAACAGAGTATATTATTCCATATTATCCCTCAATTCTACGCCCAGATTATGTAGCCCTTGTGGGCCGGAGATGACAATTGATTTCGTTAGAACTTCTCCAAAGTGTTGGATCCCTTTGAAACGGAAACCCAGTGCAACGGAACTGCCAAACGGAGCTACAGGAGTATTAGAATACAATAGCGCGTCTGGGAACTGCTTTATCTAGATATCCAAAGCAGCCTTGAGTTTTTTCAAAAAGTTCGGCTCTTTTGCTAACAATAAGTTCTTGGAGACCGAAGTTTTTAAAGAGATTGAAAAGTGTTGAAGTATTCGATAAAATGGGATAGAATTTTTTAAATCTTGGATCAATGTCCCCTTAAACTACGCTTGAATGAAGTGCACATATCAACCAACGAATGTAATAAAGTATGGTAGATGAAAGCACATGATAGAATGACCTAGCAGCAATCGATTGATCAAAACATCGACAGTCTCAAGTTTCCCCAACCATAGAAAATTTGTGACCTTTAACCTCATGGCAGTTGGAGTTGGATCTAGATGTTCCATTATTCCAATCCAATTGAAAATGCAATAAGATCTAGATGACAGAGATTTTTAGAGTTGAAAGGTTTGAAAAAAAGAAATTCTATTAAAACGACCTCATTTCTCCAGTGAGTCCCATTTAGAGATAACAATGTTTTTAGCCTTGGCATATTTAGTACATAAATACTTTAGCAAAAACAGCTAAAAACGGGTTTTATTTAATGGCATTTCTAATTAATTTCTAAAAGAGATGAATGACAAACCTTCATTTCCAGCAATCCCGTTCAGCATAATGCATAATCAAGTCATTGATACCGATATCCTAACAAACAGTCAAAAACTAACAAAGCCCAACACACGCCTTGTTCATTAACTCATTCATGAACATAAAACATAGCTCTGTATTTGAAGAATCTAATTTTAATCGAAATACATGTGAAATGGATATCGTTTCTCATTCGAATTGAGATAAATGTCCTTTGATTTACTTCAATCGGCCTGATATTCATGTTATGCAACCCTCAAAGTGTGATTGGCCCCAGAACAAATTACGAAAAGTTCTTTAACGACACGAATATCTGCAAGTTTCATGTATTTCACATTTTAAGTGTTATTTCGGGGGGGGCTCTATTTCGTGGTTATTTTTTACCGAGGAAGTTATCCAATTACCGAATAAACCGAAATTCTGAAGCTGCTTTTCCAAGAAAACTATAAGGGGTAAACCGTTCCAGACTGATTTCTTAAATATATTTCCCCTACTATTACTAATGGTTCATTTTCCCAAGAAATCTCAAACTGCAAACTGCCGGAAGTAGAGCTCTAGTCCCAATGAACTCTGCAACTCAAAATAGATCATTTAAATTCCATGAATTTCGGCTGCTGTTGTTTACTCCCGAGAATATAATATTCTCGCCATGCTTCTGCTTCTGTAACACATTCAAATGGCAAGGCGTTGGAAACTGTCAGCCCTACTAATTAGCGAAAATGTCAGGCACAGCTGCTAAAAATATGCATGTGCAATTGGACAACAAGTTAAGGGACATATTCTTCGTTGAGTCTATACTCGACCCACACTGCCAGTATTATTAAGCCCTGGAGGAACAAATTACAAATCTCTTCATCCTTTCTACTCTCCATTTTTCGGTCTGGGTTGGGATCTTAATAGTACTTTTTACTTATTGTTTTTCGGGGATTGTTAGATCGGTGAAATTTCGGTTTATTGGATATTAGCAGTTTAATTGTCATGAATTTATATAGACAGAGACGACGAGTTATCACTCACTGAGACAAATGAATCTGAATATGTCGTTACTTGTGACATAATGTTGCATGTTGTCTAAAAATGCCTTGAAACATGACAAGAAGCAAGCATTAAACAACGACGACATCGGTGATCGGATAAACATGCAAATACTTTTTTTTAAGAAATTTTAGGATTTTTCCAATTTACTCTCTCAGCATAATAGCATTGGTCAATAAACCCTCTAATTGTGATTCTACAATGGAGCATATAGGACTCGGAGGAATAGAACTGCCAGTCAAAATCCGGAATTGAAATATTAAAATCCGATCCTCCCACACCCGATCGTGTACACGTACATCGTACATACGTTTAGATTGGAACCGAATCATCTAGAGAATCCCCGCAGTTCAGTACCTCAATATAGAGAAGAATCCTTAGGCTTTGAAACCTGAATTCATTGCCCTTTCGACAATTCGACAATTCAATCTCTTTGCTAAATCGGGTCTCTGTACTGAAATTACTTAAACTCCGCAACTGTACCTGAACTGTTTAATAACGCGTGGGTGTGACGGAGTTTGATTTTGTACTTAAACGTTCTAAAGTTCAATGTAACATAATCCCATTCAATTTTGTTTAATGCTATTTCAAGGGCCGTTCATACTGGAGTTAAATTACGAATAATCGGAAATTCTACATCACTTGTATGTTAATTTTAAGTAAAACCAGAGCAAGATGTTTAAGGAACCAACTCATTTATGTCAATGCACAATGCTCTTAAATCTAAAGTTTCTCGTAACTTATAACTTGAGGTTGGAAATTAGATTTATGAGGAAACAAAGTACCAAATACCAGAAATTGCATTTTAGTTCAGTTCATTGCAAATATTGAGTTTATAGATGGTGACAACCCATCATCGGTTTTTCAAAATCACTTACCATTGTAATGTAATTTTCATCCGATTTTTCGAAATTTTAAAATTACATTAAATTCTCCGAAATTCCTCGCATCGGGGAAAATTATATAACGTCCCACGTGTTGGCGAATGAATTTAAATCATGAAGATGGGTTTTTAAGGACCTTCAAAGCATTGAACAAAAGTTATTGGATAAAAGGCTATCTATTATAGGAGATTGGTTTGACACGGCAGGAGTCCAGTATTTTCATTGACATATATTTTCATAACCGACAGTTTCGACAATTATATGTTCTGAAGGTGACAGGCTAAGAAGATTGATGCAAGTGGATACTTATCTGAAGGACAAGGACGGATGTTCAATATTTCAAGCCGTTGGTTTATAAGCTGTTTTGCATCATTTGATTGTTTTAATAAACTCCGGTTTTCCTTCATTCTGGTCTGGTTATAAGTTAACTTTTTGAAGGTTTATATTTTTGTTAAGGATCGCGTGACAAGGTGTCAATTTTTCCTCTCATTTACATCAATGATTCATCATAAACCATTCAAGGGGATTTCATATTTACAGCTGGACATTTAGACTTGGACATGAAGGGCAGAAACATTTCAAAAGTAAATCCACCGATAAGTACGAACGTCATGGTTTTATGTCACATAGATGACAATTAGAGGTTCCATTCGGTTTTATCCAATTTATAATTAAGCAATTAAATATTGAAAACCCGGATTCGGTGCTCGGTGAAAGTGTTTATCGGGCAGTTCAGAAACAAGGTTTTGTCACTCGTTAATTTTAGGCTCTTTTGGCATATTTTACTACTGTATTCTTCTAATCTACTCGTCAGGGACAGGATTTTTTAAATTTTTTCCGGTCTCCAATACTAGTTGAAGGAAGCAGTTGCAACCCGGGAAAAATCCTGGCCCTCAAGGGAGTGACATTGTAGCGTGAACTACTGATCTAACTATTCTTTCATAAATGTGTGGACTGTAAAAACACATAAGTGAAGTGAATTGGATGAACATAGACTTAATGATCCCTATTTCTCGATTTCACTAATTAATCTATATAATCAATTATGATACTACCACAGATGCGAATGCATAAGGCGAAATGAGTGGACTAGGCGTTTAAAAGAGTTCCTAATTAAAGACTATTTAATTACTAAAAAACCCGATTAAATCCCAAATAAATCCCGTTAAATATAAATGAGCATTTAGAAACTAAAATGCTTTGAGTTTCTTTTGAACTCTTAAATCTAGGCTTGTTGCTCTAGAGAATCTTCTTACAAGAATGCTAGACAGTTTTCTAGACTTTTACGAACTTCTTTTTCTGTACAAAATCCCTCTAATCTTCTTTCTTTTAGTCCAGGTCAAGCCCCATGACTTTACAGTTTCATATACTTACATACTATCATATATAAATTAGTACATCATGCTATGCCTTAACATTAATAGTGCCAGTTGTAATCATCATGCATTCCTTACACTTGTTAACATATCTAATCACCAATTAGAATAAACCTAGCTATCAGTCGTTTTGAGCTTGGAAGAGAACACAGTGTCTATCCTTTCCATGTGTGACGCCCTACTCGACACAATACAATTCATATGGACTTTTCCTTCCCGTAGCATTACATAACCCAAACCTATCAAAAATAACATTACAATTTACTAAATATTCAGTTAAAAAGTTAACAACTTTTATTTAACTAACCTAACATGATCTAATGAATAATCGATGAATTAGCTATGATATGAATGCAATAAGTTACTCAATATAGGTTTAGATCCTTATCCCTAGTAGCTAAGATTTTAGATTCATATATTATCCTATACTTATATATACGAAAACTGCTAACTTCAATTAGCTATGGTAGCTCTTCCCATGGATGAATTTACTTGATTCTATTTCAAAAGTGACTACCAGTGATGGCAGCGTTACGCTGAAATATCAGCGTCAAATTCTATCCAGTGGAAGAGATACCAAAGCTCGATAAAGATTCGAAAAAATTTGCGATTCTAATATTAATGTACACTTTTTATACGAGTTATTCCTCTTTAATATATTTTGCTGTGTTGCTCGCGGACATACTGGCCCCCGATGAGGACGCTGCAGCGTTGTCATCCATTTCTTAGGACGTCGAGCACACATATCTTGGCAACCGGTCGTTTGAAGATGTGTCCATTTGCGGTTCTAACATCCGCAACTCTTACTTGTCCATCTCTTCCTGGATAGACTGCAACCACCTTCCCCATTGAATTACGGGTCATATTGTTATCTGCAATTAAAACAACGTCATTAATTTGAACTTTTTGACCCTTCTCGTGCCATTTAGATCTTCTTGTTAGAGTAGGTAAATACTCTTTGACCCAACGTCTGCAAAATTGATTTTTTAGGAGCTTCTCGGATATTGAATCCTGCATTCAACTTTGCTTTATTTATAAATAATTCCTCATTATTGATAAAGCGATCATTTGTAGACAATTGGTTTGTCTTGCTGATACAGTCGCCTTTCTTCCGTTTCTTCTCTCGTTCTAAAACTTTCAAGGTTGACCTCTGTGGCCGCTCAACGTTTAGCAGACTTTGGAACTGTGGTCCGTTTGTAAGACGGTTATCAGATTCCAATAATGTACTCCGATTTTCTCTTGTTGGTTCGTTAGAGACGTTAAGTTTCTTTGATTTCGAACTTTGGTGTTGTAAATACCAAGTCCTTGGTCTTTCCTTCTTTGATACTTCAGTAGATATCTTGTCAGCGTATCTTGTAAAATTGTGCTGTATCTTGGAGTGATAATTTTTTGCAGAATGTGTATTCTTATCCAGTTTCCTTTCCACAGTTTTGAGTCTATCTAGTGTTGTAGATGTGATATCTGGAAGTTGAATATGATTCATATTCCTCGATGGACTTGACTTGCAGTTCCCCTTTTTGGTTCTAACTGGTATCATCATAAAGTCCCTACTAGCTTGGGATCTTCTAATCTCAGTGGATCGGAGTGGTTCCGACGTAATTTTTTCTCCGCATGGGTCTGTCTTTAAATGACTTTTTGCTAATTGATGGAACTGGTCTTCTTTTTGACACAGGAACGAGTGGCACTTTTGGTCTTGAACGTTTCTCTGAGTCACAATTGTCCATCCTAAGTTGGTCCTTATCGCTACTGGAGCGTCTGGAGCGTTTGGAGGACCTTCGCGTACTTCTCGAACGACTGCAATTTTAAAGTGGTCGTTTCCGATCAATATAGTGGGCTGGGCTTTATGGTAACCCTTGATTCCCAGTCCTCGTAAGTGTCTCCATTTCTGGATTGATTTCGATTTGATCGTCTGCTGAGGTAACGGTAGGTTTGTAGTAGTCCTAACGTTACGCATTTTAAATACCGTATTTCCTGTGACTGGTAGTATGTTTAATCCAACAGATCTTGAATTAAGCTCCTCCGCTATGGGATGTAAGCCTTTAAATCTCAACGAACCGGTCGGTCCTTTTAATCCAAGGCGTTGAGCCATTCTGGATTGTATAAGAGTTACATTAGCGCCGCTGTCCAACATCGCGTACGTGTAAATTGTTCCATTAGGTCCCTTCAGTCGTACCGGAAGTATTTGGCAATTCTGGAAATTGTTGTCTACTTCTGTTGCGTGTGTCATGACCCCAGGTGCTTCATTTGCCGTTGAATCTTGTGTTTCCAAGTTCTTGGCAACTTGTTTAGTTTTGTGAAGGAGTTGATGATGCTCCCTTTCGCAATTTTCGAGCCCACAAACTTTCTTAAGTTCGCAGTCTTTAATACCATGCCCGAAGTTGAGGCAGCCCGTACATCGATTTGTGTCCTTAATGAACTGCCACTTTGTATCAAGGTCTGCTTCTTCAAATTCTTGGCATTCGGTTAGACGGTGTCCCATTGCGGGACATAAAGTGCAGGGTTTTTGTTTTCCCTTCCTGCTTTCTGGATATTTCGGATGATTCTTGTTTGGATCATTTCCTTCGTTTGAAACTGCAAATACATTTGGGTTTGGACGTCGTCGTCCCTGCTGTTCGAATTGTCGTCCTCTTTCGTCCGCTTCAAGCTTGGGAGGACATAGTTGACAGGCTATTTCGGTCTCTTCTTCTAGCCATTCGGAGAAGTATGTAAGACTTTTCTTACGATGGTCCACAGCTTTAAGCCATCTCATCCAGTTCATCCGGTAATGAACGGGAAGTTTTGTTTCCAGCTCTCTTAGAAGTTGAGGGTTATTTAGGTGCTCTTCCCTCTTCAAAGCTGCTATTGACATTGTCACGTTCTGGACTGCTGTTCCAAATTCTATGAGAGCGTCAAGTCGATCCTCTTTAAAGGCTGGAACAGACTTGGCTTTGTTTATCATAGCTTCTATGATGTGTTCGGGTTGTCCGAAACGGCTTGTTAAAGTCTTGATAACCTTTGTTAGGTTTTCCGGTGCCACCATTAGACACTGGACTGTCTTCAGGGCTTCGCCTCTCAGGCAGTTCCGTAGTCTGGACATGTTCTCAGAGTTAGAGAACGCACAATCCGAGCTTGACCTCTCGAATTCTGCTAGGAAGGTAGGCCATTCTTCAGGTTTACCCCCGAATTGTGGCAAATCCTTTGCATGAGACTGACGAGCGAGGAAGTTGGAGTTATTTGCTCTAGTATCCACATTTCCCTTTCCCATCATCTGGATTTGCATCTCAAAAAACGTCTTCATCAGGGATTCGGTACTTCCGTTATCCTTTGAGACCGCTGAAAGAGTTGTCTTCTTTTTTGCTGTGACTGATGCATGGGTGGCTTCGACTTGCTTTATCAGCAAAAGTCGTTTCTGTTCCATGTCTTCTAGCTGCTTTTTCTTCTCTAATTCAAATTGCATCAATTGATTCTTTGCCTTTTTGGCCGAGTCGACGGCCTGTTGAAGTATTACTTCGAGATATTCATCATCTTGAGCGTCCGGTTTGTCGACATTCTGGTTCACCCATTCATTGACTGATACAGATTTGGTGTCCTTTGTAGAACCATCTTCCGAAGTTAGAGACTGTTGCTCTTCTTCGAAGTCAAGCTTTTCTCGTACCAGTTGGTACTTCAGAATGACACGTTTCCTTTTCCGGACTAATTCCTTAAGCTTGAGCTTTATTTGTATTTTACGAAGCTCATATTCTTGAGTTAAAATTCTTGCTTTTTCTTCGGCTTCTGATAAGTCGTCGTTAATTAGTGTTACCAGATCTTGGCGATTTTCGGTTTCGAACTTTTCAAGTCTTCCTTGAAGATACTCGATATGATTGTTGGCTTTTTCGACTCCAAGTTTCAAGGTTTCTATTTCAGATTTTAGGAGCTCTTCTTCTTCCTCAATCGGATCCAACTCGTCATTGACTTGGATGTCAGCTTCCGCTTTCTTGATCGTTGCGTTACTTGAAGCTGTTGAGGGAGCTACTGAAGGAGCTTTATGTGATCTTGAGATTGGAATGCTAATGACAAGGCTTTCAGGAATGATCTCCTCATTTACCGGTATGTCAGCTTCCTTAGCATCCTGATTCTTCTTCCGGGTTGTAACGTTGCTAGATGGAACGATTCCCAGTCGATCGGGCTTGTTACCCTTGGTTTCTCGTTCGCTTTTCCGAATTTCGGTGCCTTCCCTTCCGATGTCTTCTGTATCCATCTTGAGGGTTTATCGTTGATATGAGGTATCGAATATGCCGGAGGAAATAAAAAATGGAATTGTCTTGCCTGTTTCAGAAGACACGCGTAAGCTTTTGCTGGTGCGTTCAGCAATACGGAAGCGAACCACGGGGGATGAAAGGTCCTCGTCCGTGATGCCCACCCGATGCGTGAAGTGAATTGGATGAACATAGACTTAATGATCCCTATTTCTCGATTTCACTAATTAATCTATATAATCAATTATGATACTACCACAGATGCGAATGCATAAGGCGAAATGAGTGGACTAGGCGTTTAAAAGAGTTCCTAATTAAAGACTATTTAATTACTAAAAAACCCGATTAAATCCCAAATAAATCCCGTTAAATATAAATGAGCATTTAGAAACTAAAATGCTTTGAGTTTCTTTTGAACTCTTAAATCTAGGCTTGTTGCTCTAGAGAATCTTCTTACAAGAATGCTAGACAGTTTTCTAGACTTTTACGAACTTCTTTTTCTGTACAAAATCCCTCTAATCTTCTTTCTTTTAGTCCAGGTCAAGCCCCATGACTTTACAGTTTCATATACTTACATACTATCATATATAAATTAGTACATCATGCTATGCTTTAACATTAATAGTTCCAGTTGTAATCATCATGCATTCCTTACACTTGTTAACATATCTAATCACCAATTAGAATAAACCTAGCTATCAGTCGTTTTGAGCTTGGAAGAGAACACAGTGTCTATCCTTTCCATGTGTGATGCCCTACTCGACACAATACAATTCATATGGACTTTTCCTTCCCGTAGCATTACATAACCCAAACCTATCAAAAATAACATTACAATTTACTAAATATTCAGTTAAAAAGTTAACAACTTTTATTTAACTAACCTAACATGATCTAATGAATAATCGATGAATTAGCTATGATATGAATGCAATAAGTTACTCAATATAGGTTTAGATCCTTATCCCTAGTAGCTAAGATTTTAGATTCATATATTATCCTATACTTATATATACGAAAACTGCTAACTTCAATTAGCTATGGTAGCTCTTCCCATGGATGAATTTACTTGATTCTATTTCAAAAGTGACTACCAGTGATGGCAGCGTTACGCTGAAATATCAGCGTCAAATTCTATCCAGTGGAAGAGATACCAAAGCTCGATAAAGATTCGAAAAAATTTGCGATTCTAATATTAATGTACACTTTTTATACGAGTTATTCCTCTTTAATATATTTTGCTGTGTTGCTCGCGGACAGACATTAGTAATTGAAAGATTTGAAGGCTCAAATCCTTATAAAACCCGGACCTTTCCTTGTACATGTGGCTAAAATTACAGAGTCGGTAAACCCTGTAAAACCCTATGTAACTTGGTACTCGGTCGTGTAACACGATAATCGGGAGAATCGGGACATCTTTAGAAGTTGTCAGTAATCCTTATAAGAAAACCATCGATAATGAATCCAGCAATTCAAGCAACAATTCCAAGTTTATTATAGATTCAGGCATTTAATTGCAGTTGACTGTCATCCTTAGATATTTTAAATTGCAGAGTAAATGGATCTGATTATGCCGAGAGTTCATATTTTAAGTGCCTAATTAAAAGTTTGAATTAAAGTAAATATTATGATAAACTAAGCAAAGTCCCGAGAGCCTCCTCGAATTCCCTATTACTCCTCAGCTTTATTTGTTTTGCATAATATTAATATTGTAATAATAAGTGCTTGAAACTGAACCCTTTAAATATCCGCTATCCCAGATTTCGGTTACGGAAATTCTGTGAGCATCAAGCGTTCACCCAAAGAAGCTCTGAAATTAAAAACCTTCGGATTATTAAATTGCTTCCTGCTTTCGCTTTTTCCTTCGTTTGTATCTGATGGCAAATATCCTTGAATCCGTTTTGGGTTAAATCTCAAGTACGGATAGTTTGACTAAATTCCATCTGGATTGAGTTTAAATGCTGTTATGTATCTCTTTTAACTGTATTTTTGCTTTGGAGTTGAATAAATACTTGCTTCTTTCACATAAAAAACAGCAAAATAAAAAAAAAATATCAAATAGTTAAAAAATGTGTAACATGGGATTACAGCTCATTGCAATTTTTCAACGATTTCGACATTTCGAGGCATGAAATTGCAGAGTTGCAGAAATAATGGCTCACATACTTCAATCTTAAATGCGATCAGTAGCGTCGTATTTGCGATGATATTAATTATCTTAATTTTAGTTCCTTTGTATTCTAAGATATGATATAGATGAACAAACTTTCTGGACAGTGAATATTCCACGAAAATAACTAAGGGTTTGCTATTTCTGAAGTGGAATTGGCTGAAAGTTGGACTAGAAAACAGGAAATGGGAAGTTGGGCGGAAGTTCAGGGATCGAAACGAAGATCTTGGAATTCCTGGAATTGTGTCATCGATTTCTGAAACATTCGAAGGATAATGTAGAGCTACTAACATATATACATTGATTAAATGCCAGAGATAGCAAAATATTCCACAATTCTAATGTTATTCATCGTCAATAAATTATAGTATTATTCCCGTATTAAGATCGTTTATTTAAGGGTGAAAACCTTTAATGCTTTTAACGTGTCTGTCTGTCAGTCTCTCTGTCCGTTCCCAGTAAAACTCATTACTTTTTCAGGAAACCATTTATGATCTGAGTTCGTTTGAGGACCGTGTAGGTCAAATGTCACAGGTCAAAAAAAAAATTAAATTACAACGTTACCTGTGTGACATATGGTTGTAAAGTGAGTGTTAATGGCCTTTCAACGATGCGTACGATTTTACTCAATGTTTGGGGAAATTTGAGATTCTTTAATAACGACTACCACTTGTCGTTCAATGACTTAAATGTTATTTGATGTCCTATTTTGCGTGGTTTCATCCTTTAAAGTGTTATTCAATTTAAAACCTGTTCTATAAGGGCGTTTGCAACGCTTTATTCGCAATCAATTCCCTTCAAGGAAAGGAACATTCTGACACCCTTTATATCCTGTTAACCTCCAATTCACCTGCAAGAAGATTTATCGACATATCGAACTATCGATCTCACTGCCATAATAATGCCGTGTTTTTAATTAAAATTTAAAATTAATGAGTATACAACAACAATAACTGCTTCGCTTTTGAGTATTTGACAATTGGAACACCCAACCCAAACTCAATAAGATCTTTCAAGATATGCCTTTGTATATAATTTCATTTAAAATGATTGTGCTATTATTGGTTTGCAGGTAAATATTAAGGTGGAAATGAACCTTTGTCAACGGAACATTGTGATAAAAATTTATTTCAAAAACTACTTTGTCTGAGGTTAGATAAATATTAAGTTAATGATAATCCGAGGACCTCCCATACTGTTTAAGACATTTTATAATGTATTTATCCATCAACTTAAAGATACGAGTAGTTTTAAAACTTTTTTATTGTTTTTAAAATTATGAAAGCGGATACTTAACTGACTATGGAATTAAAATGGAAATTTTAATTTTGACAAGGCATGTCAAGTTTACCCATTACAGTCTCAAGTCTTTTTTAAATGGGCACATGATTTGTTTTTGTTGTGGTTTACGACGAGTTAGGGATTATCAAATGTATTTAATCTATTCCGAGGTTGTTAACTTTCCGTTGCAGAGGACGAAATACGGATGTATGTGATCAAGTGATCAATTTGATGTGTCTGTGGTACAGAAAATTTCAAAAAAACTTTAATTCCATAAGGACGAGACTATGAATATAAAAACCCCTAGAAGTCCTGTCTTGAGAGAATAATCAATAACCTCATCCGGATTCTAAATAAAGTTACGAGTAATTTGTATTCCGTCTGCGTTCCACAAGCCGTGAACGAACTTTAAAAGAAATCGAAGACAGATCTACACCATCCATATTTCCTAAATCTGTATATAATACCATACAGTTTTGTGGGGATTTATTTCGGGGTGGAATTTAATTCCGGGGAATTCATTGGGAGCAGACATTGACCCGGAATAGAATTGTTTGCCAGTCTTAAATTAAAACTTTTTCTTCGTAATTACTTTTATTTTCCAACCCGAACAATTCCTTTTAGCAAATTGCAGAACTATTTTGTACTAGGAAATCAATCGAATGGCAGTTTCAAAGTTTGAGTTGTTAAATTACTTCGTGTATTTGAATAATTACATAGGAACTGGATTTACAGATTTCGTGCTAAAAATACAAACAATTGTCGATTTTTTTATTTTAACAAGGGCTTTACTCTTAACTTTTCGAAAACTAAACTGCAATTAAAATACGAAGGTATTTTCTAAAGCGTCCGACTTGAAAACTCCGGGCTTGGCTAACCATGCTCCAAATAATTAAAACGAAGGCCTACATTATTATACGCACCTTGTATGGCCAAAGATCGATTGTCTGTGGCACAAAAGCCGAGTTCTTTTGTCCTTATTCAGGGATCACAATAAATAACTTCTTTGGTTTCATTTTTGTTTTGCTTTAATTTTGTATTACATACTAAGGCTGATGACCTATGCGACCAGCATAACTCATCCCACCTCGATTTACTGCATTTGTTGTTATTCTGTCCAAAACCGAGTGTCTTGAATAGTTGAATACGTACATGTGAACAAATACAATAAAATACAATACGCATTTGATGGGAATGCTAGAGATAATTAAAAGGTTCCGAGGAAGAAGTCTTGCACAATTTCCGTCCTTTTATCTCTATCCCATTGCCCGGAAACCCAACTACTTTCCCCATTCCATCCAAATAATAATACACAATTTCAACGGGTATATGGAAGTAGCATAGATAAGACAAATGTCTAAAACCATTCAATAATGGACGAAAAATTAAAAATTGCAAGGTACCCCAACCATAGAGCAAAGTTGTATTCATTTTTGGAATAGCTATTGACTTGCGTTCTGACCAAATCCAACTCGATGGGTTTTTGTACCAACCCAAATTTTGTGATATTTAACCCCGTTTGAAAAGCTAACACGCGAACAATGCCCAAACAGACGGACGGACAGACCAAAGTACTCGCATAAAGTACTTACAATATAATACTTTATAATACAAACACAAACAGAATACCCGAATCCGGGTAACAGCGAAACTTCAGAGTTCACACAATAATATTCAATATTCCACTACATCAAAAGCACTGAGCTTTCTCTCTGAGCATACTAACATAATAGAGCGTAGATTACATACTATGTTTGTGTATCCCTGAACGATTGGGCCCTATAAAAAATGGCCCAATTCAGTGTTTCCTGACTAAATGCGGTACTATACTAAAGTAAAACTAGAAACTACCAAATTAGATTTCAGTTCTATAGAACTGTAGTAAAAGTAAAACGTATGTATTATTTGTTTTATTTACTGAAATTCCAGTAAAATGTTTGGAATTTTGTGAAAGACAGTCGGACGAACGCATAAAAGTTGGCCTCTAGTACTAGCTTTTTAATCAAAGTTGAAACGGGAAATATTGGGGCTTTTGTATTGGCAGTTAGTAAATATAAACCCCAAAATTCGACCCTTTCGGAGATTTCTTACCAGCTCCTAATCCAAAAGAACCCAAAAGTTGGTGCTAGACATTTTAAGAGAAAGTTAGAGTTCGGATTCATTGAAAGTTTAGAGGAAACTGAAATTAAGAACTGAAGTAAGAACTTGGCTAGTCTTAGCTCTTCTGATGAAACTGGATTTTAGAAAGCAACAAGTGCTCTTAGTCTAGAGACCCTTCCCAACTCCACGAGATTATTTCCTGATAACTTGATCATTATTATTATCTCAGACTTACGGACTTATAAACTCTAGTCAAATACAACTAAAATTAAATGTTCTGTAGTAATATTTAATAGCTGACTATCAAGGGGATACAGGGTTCTAGTTGTAGGAAGCCAGGGATTTTTTTTACAAAAGAAACAAAATAACTAGGAGTTTGCAGTGGTTGATCTTGATCAGTCGGGGCATATAGTGATACTTTTAGTCCGAATTGACTCCCAAATTTAGCAAATAATATTCGCCAAATGGAATATAAATATATGAACTTATAATTGCAAATGATCATGCATGTTTAAGGCTTTCAGCCACAATCTCACTTTAAACAAGTTGTTATTTAATTAATAATTTTATTTTTAATGTATTCCTGGCGAACTCAACAAGTATACATAAACCTATATATACAGTCAGCCAGAACTGACGGAAGCATGAAATGGCAACAAATTGATAAATTCTGCATGAAGAGAAAAAACGATTTTATACTTTTAACTTGCTTAATTATTATGGTTTTGGGGATGGACGTGCTGTAATTTTTTCCGAGACTTTGTCGTTGCCATCTTGACCTGACCTTTCCTCGAGTAGGGACTCCAGAAACAACCCCAATTTGTCCTTAATGAGCAGTGAAATATCGGCAGTGGCGGTAGGTAGACCGTGACGTTTCGCAATGACCAAGAAATCCATGGCCGTCTCGGGTGTCACTGCGTCGATTAGTCCCAGGTCGCAAATATCCCTGAGAAGTGGGAGATCGTATTTATCGGCTGCATAAATCATCTCCTCCGCCACTTCGGTCCAGCCGCTTTCTAAAACTCCAGAATAGCAATACTTGAGAAGGAGGCCCATGGTCTTGGAACCAATATCCTCAATTTCCAACCGTCCCTTCCAATTTTCCTTCATATCGGATGCAAACATAGCCTTGAACACGGGACTCCGAGCAGCCAAAATGCAGCGATGTGCGTTGAATACCTTTGAGGTCCTTCGAAGTGATGACGAGGTCGGAGTTGAGCCCCGATTCCAAAAGTTTGGAAATGTCGCCAAACGTAGCTGACTGGGATGAGGTCTGCAATCGCAACTTTTTCGACTTCTTGTCCGTCACTTCAATGATTCGATTTCCATACAGTTCCAGTGACAGCTGGATTGTAAGGGTGCCATTTGGAAGGAGGTTGGACGTAGGAGATGTCAGCGCAGCAAGCGAAAATACATCTGGAAATCCCCATGATCGTTTGAAATCCCTCACGACGGTATAGCCGTAGCTCGTATCTTTGCCCGCAATGCCAGAGTTAATGACCAGTTTGAATTTGGCAGGGATCTTGTCTGCTTTTGAAGGGCCCTCGACTTGTATGTAAACGCCAATTGAATCGCCCTCTGGGTTCAACTTGAAATAAAGGCACCATTTTGAGGGCATTTCGAAAGTATTGTGGACATGGAATCGCAATCGGAGGGACGACAGGGCTTCCTTATCCACAACAATGCTGACAAAATTCTGCAGGTTCCATTCTACATTTAGGACCACGGAAGGGATCCCAAGGGTGAACTTCGACCTTTGATCACTTGACTCGCCCAATTCCCGTTTCCTCGTCTGATCCATCTCAGTTTTCGGTTAAATCATGCTAAATGTTGAAAGTTAGTTTAATTAAAATTATGGCTTTGATTTGTTTGTTTTTATCTGTCTTGAATACTATTAATTACGTAACGCAAGAGGGGGGAGGGGGGTCTAGAGATTTTGTTACGCTCCATAGTCAACATTGAAGGTCACAGACGAGGCATCTCACTCCATGTGCCATGCCATGCCTCGTCTGTGATTGAACGTGGCCATGTTTTGCGTTACGAAGGGGGTCTGACTCTGACTGAGGTCTATAAGGGTCTGAAAAATCGTGTTTTTTGAGTTACGTAATTAATGAACTAAGACTAAGACATTAATTACCAATTACAATTACCAGGATGATTGATGATGTGCAATTTGACAATATTTGCGTCTTTCTTCCGCTTTCACTGTGCTTTTTCTCCCAGCGACAACAGCCAGGGGTTTGCTAAGTTTGCGTTTAGCGTTTTGTTTGTCTGTTGTCAGTTGTTATTGTTCCAAAAAAAACGATTTCTTAGTCAGTAATTATAAAATTATTATTAATTATCGACTTATTCATAAAAAAACAAAGTATTAAATTATGGACAAGTAAAATCGCGAGGAATTAAATTCACATTCATCAAAGCAGGGACAGGAGTTCGGACTTCGGACCATATGAAACGATAAGGACATAATGTAAAAACAAACCAAACTTACAAACAAACAAACAAAACCGTTGCAAACACACAAAAGGATGAAACCAAACGAAACAAAACGTCAAATAAGATTTCACGTTGGTTGTTGTGAAACACGTGGGGTGAATCTCTACAGGAATCTCAAATTTCCCCAACCATAGAGTAAAATCGTATACTTCGTTCAATAACACTTGTCCGTTCCTTTATAACGATGTACTCCTCATATATGGTGGATATTTAAAAAAAATTATGACCTTTGACCGTGTACACCTTTGACCTACAAGGCTATCAAACGAACTTGGTCTCCGTTCAAAAGTCATAAACGATTGTCCGAAAACAAAAACCGAAGCTATTAAGATCCGTTCCAAAGTTAGAGCGCAAACACACAGACGGACAGACGGCAGACGGACGGCTTGAGTAAAAGCATAATATTTGTATGCATATTCTGCATTCTGCATGCAAAGCAAATACAATCCAGCCAAGCCTAAGCACACAGGGATGACAGGATATAGAAAAAATAGGAATAGGATAGGAACGATAGAGTTAGATTAGATCTAGGTTAATTGATATTTTCTAATGTTATGTCCAATTAAAATGTGTCGATAACTATAAAATTTTACTGACTGTTGATGATATGAGTAGAATTAATTCCTTTCGACTAAAACTCACCATGGGGGGTCGTAGATTGTACTTATTTTTTAGTGTGTGATTCATATTCATATCGACAAAATATTAAGATGTACGTAAAAAAAATTCAACCGCTGCAACGCTGTTTTAAGATTGGAACCTTGACCCCTTTATATCTCAAAAACTGAGAGTGATGGAGAGCTGACATTTTTGTGAACATGGTCATAACTTAATGATGATGTTTTTTCAGAATTTCAAACTTTTCTTGTAAAAATTGCACCCAAATGTTTTTTTATCATCGTCTAGCTAAAAATAAAATTTTAAAATATAAATTAGCTGCCTTTGGCCTAACCTCTTGAAACCACTGAGCCACCGTTGTCAAGCAATCTTTGCCATCATTATCGAAAATTTTCTAAGAAGTCAACTAAAGTTGAATGATTCAGCTTCTTTAGACTTTATTCAGAAAATGTCAGTAGAACTCGAAACCGACGGCCAGAAAATGGAGCTTCAAACTCAAACCGATTTTGAAAACCTTCCCGTCGAGGTAACGTATCAAATTCCTACATCTTCAAATGAATAAGGATTAATATCAAATTCTAGAGTAAAAACTATTCTTGGTCTTTATCATCCAGATGAGAAACTACCTCTTCTCATTTTTGCATCGACAAGACCTGCTCAGTGCTCGGTTCATTGGCAAAGTATACGACCAAGTTGTACGCCTTGCAAACTTTGAGGCATTGGAAAAGACGTGGTGGACATTGTCAGACGATACGGCGAGAAACCTGCTCCGTTCAAACACTCGACATCGACTAGTCATGGTCGAGGACCTTCAACGGAGACACATTCGTGACAGCAATGCTCTCAAATATGCCAACAAAATCTGGCTGTCCGACAGAGTTTGGAAATCCAACGTCTCCAAGATATTCCAGCAGCTGACGTCCGTTCAAGAGCTGATACTGGGAACGTCGGACGAAGGGCCCCTCACTGCCACGATCCTCTTCTTGGAATCTAACGACAATTTCAAGAACATCAGACGGCTCAGCGTAAGAGTTTCGAATTTGACAATCTATCTACAATCTGATCTTAATAGAAAAAGAGTTGATAAGAAATTACAATCATTTTCAGTTGTATCTTGGGGTCACAAAGGGAGAGTCGGAATTCATGTCCGCGTTGACAAGACGAGAGGCCGGAGATCGACACTTTGCACGTCTCAAGACCTTGGACTTTCAATGGTCCGTAGACATGGTTCGCGTCACGGCTCCGGGATTGTGGACACCTCGGACTTACAATTTCATTTGGCGTACATACTTAAGTTTATACAAATTGGCGTGGATTCATCGGGAGTCCTTGGAAGCAATTACGTGGGACCTGAGCACTGTCAAATGGTTGGAACTGCGAATTCGACGTGACCGGTCTGGCATTAACCCCGCTGAAAGGATGGAGGTGGAGGACCTCAAATCTCGGCTCGCCGATGATTGGAAGCTCGAGAATATCGACATCAAGGTTTTGTCTTGGGAAAATATGAATAACAACTGGTCATTAAGTAAGTTACAGAGGTTAGGATTTAAAGTTTGGACATATGCTGCAGAAAAGCATTTCTAAAATAGATTACAATTGGATTTAGGTCCGATAAATGTCCCTCCGACCAGAATATGTACTTTATGATTTCAGATAGGGCTAGGAATTTAAGAAATAATCAGACTTTGATATTTGAGGAATGATGGAACATTCAATTTCGAAATATCTTCCAATCCTAAATCCCAGCCACGTACAACGTATATTATATGAATGCAAATCAGAGGCACAAAGATGATCTAGAATATTTATTATCGTCATGTTCCGATTGTATTTGTCTAGATAACTGCTTCCTAAAGGCCCAAACTACTCTGACCGACCTCTCTTTCAAGGCGGGCTCTATGTTGGAGCCAGAAATCCAAGCATTTCAAGTGATTGGAAAGAAGAACAAAGAGAGTTTGCAGTGCGTGTCAATTGGCATCGTAAGTCGCTTTCCAAGCCGCGGAAGTCGGTTCCTTACCCTACATCCGGAAACCTTCAGTCAATGCCAACGCTTAAAGTCCCTCGACATCAAACTCCCTATCTTCGATCACTTCTTGTTGGGCAGTTTGTGCCCTGGACTAGAGACCCTCTCAGTTCATTACGTGCATAATCCATGGGGGGAAGATGTGGAAAATGTGGATCCGATGATGAGTCGTCATATTCTGAGAGAGACGCTTCGACACATTGAAGGTCGATTCCCAAATCTGTTACAACTCGTCATACGTACCTGCTATGTATCTCTCTAAATATGCCATGCTCATAATCTGGAATTTGGATTTTACCGTTAACTCCTTGCCGGCAATGAATAATACTTCATGGTCATGGTCTACAGGACTTCAAATTATTATTAGTGTGAGAGAGTCTATAAAAATTCGCGTTGACCAAAACGATTCATAAATATACACGATCAACATAGATCTATAATAATTGAATAAGTATTATTATATTTTATGTACATCTATGGATCAAACAGTACTGCCAATAATGCACAATGTAAACGAATTAATAAAAAATCTAGATCTTTGTCCCCTTCGAGGTATAATGTACCTAAATATGGTTCTGGAAGTTTGAGTTGATTGTTTACTAATAGCATGTAAGGCTATCAAACGAACTTGGTCTCCGTTCAAAAGTCATAAACGATTGTCCGAAAACAAGAACAGTTCCAAAGTTAGAGAGCTAACACACAGATTGAGTAATTAAAAGCGTAAAATAGTTGCATGCATATTGTGCATATGCAAATGTAATCTAGCCAGACATTCACATTTGAAGTTTCTACTCTTGGGCATGCCAGCTAATCTGAGTACGGAACGAGGTGTTCAATAGTTGTTGTCGACTAATTACTTTCATTTTGTGATACTAATCACAGTGATAGTTTTAAAGTTGTTTAGGCAGGTTACACTAAAAAATCAGAGATTTGAAAACAAAAGCAAAAACTTTCGAATTTCAAACTCAAGTGATCTTTATAAGTTGTTGTAGGTAGCTTCCATTTTCATTGCATTATCTTTATTTCCTTCGAGTACAGTAAGCAAGACCGTCAAACCGGAAGCTCGGTCCGCTTTCGGAGGACGGTAGTATTTGTATCTGGATGGATTACTGTCGGTGTCGAGACGTTTGAAATGATATAAATATTTTATAACCTCGTAAAAGGAGTTTTTTTATTTTCATAGGTGGACTACCAGGTTTCCTAACGTGTTAAATGTTTATTGCAATTGCTTTTATCCCGAAATGGTCAGAAGCGATGAAGGCTAATAGAGTATTTATACAGAACTCTTTGTGCCTTTTCAGTTCTAGTAAGTTTAGTTTCTTGCTATCATTCAAGTCATTTTTGTAAATATTTTATCTATCATAAATTGTAGTTACAAACCATTGTGTGTAAAAAGAACCGTGGGTACAGACGGAATTTGTTTGGATTTCAAGGACATACGATTATTGATTCGAAGCCTTGGATTGCATTTTTTTAAGACGTTAATGACCCCAACATCGGGTCAGGAAAGGGGTCACCTGATACTGTAAATCGACCTGCCTGTGACCCACTCTTAAAGTCAGAGTGTACCGCAAATGTGAATAAGGAAGTTGAAGGACCATGGGGATATTTGTCATACTTATCGGAATCACGGGTCGGTTGGGCTTAACAGCCCTATAGACAATGGCTCAATTCAGCGTTTTCGGGCCAAATGCGGTACTACTGAAGTGAAACTAGAAACTACCAAATTGGATGTAGGTGAATGTTCTATAGAACTGTAGTAAAAGTAAAATGTATATTTTATTTGTTTTTATTTACTGAAATTCCAGTAAAATCTTTGGAATTTTGTGAAAATACAGTCGGAAGAACGTATAAAAGTTGGCCTCTAGTACTAACTAGCTTTCTAATCAAAGTTGAAACTGGGAAATATTGGGGTTTTGTATTGGCAGTTAGTAATATAAACCTTAAATTCGACCCTTTCTGAGATTTCTCATCAGTACCCCCCCCCCCCCCCCCCAATCTAAAAAAAACCCAAAAGTTGGTGCTAGACATTAAAAGAAAGTTAGAGATTTCTCTCAATAACTTGAAGAGTAGCTTTTCTGATGAAACTGGATTTTAGAAAGCAACAAGTGCTCTTGTTCTAGAGACTCTTTTCCCAAATCCATTGGGGGATTATTTCCTGATAACTTGATCATTATTATTATCCCAGACTTACGGACTTACAGACTGTAGTCAAATACAACTAAAATTAGATGTTCCGTAGTAATATTTAATAGTTGACTATGACTATGAAGGGGATACAGGGTTCTAGGAAACCAGGTTTTTTTACAAAAGGAGGAACAGGAACACAAGAGTTTTAAATGGTTTACCACTTTGGAAGTTGGAACATGTGATAATTTCGATTGTATAATTTAATATACTGTACTCTGACTTCTGACAAGCTAAATTTCGCCAATATATATATGCAATACTCGTCAAATGCAGTAATATATGAACTTTTAATCTAAAACGATGATGCATTTATCCGGCTTTCAGTCACAATTATTTTAAACAATGTTTTTTTTTAATTTTAATCTTAATCTTTTAATGTAAAATTAAATTCCTTACGAACTTAAGTATACAAATCTAATCAGTCAGTCAGAATCAGAACGGATGGAGGCATGAAATGACCCAACAATTTGATAAATTCATCGGAAGAGCATTCAAAGAGAAAAAAAACCTTGATACTTTTAACTTCGTTACCTTTTATGTTTATGGTTTTGGGGATGTATCTTCTGGAATATTTTTCGACACCTTGTCGACAAGCACAGGGCTCGATTCGTTGCCTTTTCCTCGCGGACTTGACCTTTCCTCGCGGACTGATCCAAATGACTCCAGGACCAACCCGATTTTGTCCTTAATGAAGAGTGAAATATCGGCAGTGGCGGTAGGTAGACCGTGACGTTTCGCAATGACCAAGAAATCCATGGCCGTCTCGGGTGTCACTGCGTCGATTAGTTCCAGGTCGCAAATATCCTTGAGAAGCGGCAGATCGTACTTATCTGCAGAATAAATCATCTCCTCCGCCACTTCGGTCCAGCCGCTTTCCAGACGTCCGGAGTAGCAGTACTTGAGAAGGATGTCCATGGCCTTGGAACCAATGTCAGTAATTTCCACCTGTCCCGTCGTTTGTTCCAGCATATCCCCAGCGAACATTGCCCGGAACACGGGACTCCGAGCTGCCAAAATGCAGCGATGTGCCTTGAAGACCTTCAGGTCCCCTGTTGTGATGACGAGGTCGGAGTTGAGCCCCGATTCCAAAAGTTTCGAAATGTCGTCCAAAGCACAAGCAGCTGACTGGGATGAGCTCTGCAATCGCAACTTTTTAGACTTCGTATCCGTAATTTCAATGATCCGATTTCCATACAGTTCCAGTGACAGCTGGATAATAAGGGTGCGATTTGGCAGGAGTTTGGACGTAGGAGATGTCAGCGCAGCAAGCGAAAATACATTTGGAAATCCCCATGATTCAAGTTTGTAATCCCTCACGTTGGTTTTGCCGTAGCTCTTATCTTTGCCTGCAATGCCAGAGTTAATGAGTAGTTTGACTTTGGCAGGGATCTTGTCTACTTTTGAAGGGCCTTCGACTTGTAAGTAAACGCCAATTGAATCGCCCTCTGAAGATGAGTTGAACTTGAAATAAAGGAACCATTTTGAGGGCATGTCGAAAGTATTGTCGACATGGAATCGCAATCGGAGGGATTCCAGGGCTTCCTTATCCACAGCAATGCTGACAAAATTCTGCAGGTTCCATTCTACATTTCGGACCACGGAAGGGATCCCAAGGGTGAACTTCGACCTTTGATCACTCGACTCGTCCAATTCCCGTTTCTTCGTCTGATCCATCTCAGTTTTCAGTTAAATCATGCTAAATGAATATGGAAAGTTTAATTAAAATTGTGGTTTTGATTTGTTTGTTTTTAGATTTTTTGAATAGCTTAAGACAATTACCAGGATGATTGATGATGTGCAATTAATTTGACAATATTTGCTGCTGTCTTCCGCTTTCACTTCGACAATAACAGCCAGAGACAAGGAAGGGAAGTTTGTAGTGCGTGGCTGAAGCTGTTCTTGCAAGAGTTTTGGATTGATTTTTGTTTTGTTCCGTTAAAAATACGTAAAAAAAACGATTTCTTTATACTGTAAAAGTGTAAATGCGATATACGAATTTTCCAGAATGGACGATTATAATAAAACTAATATCCCGCAAATATTACCGCTGGCTAATGAAATGTGAAATGGGTTCTGAATGTTCTGAGTCTAAATGTTAACTCGAAACTCAGTAATTATAATTAATTATCGACCCATTCATAAAAAAAAATATAAAGTATTAAATTTTATGGACAAGTAAAATCGCGAGGAATTAAATTAACATTCATCAAAGCAGGGACAGGAGTTCGGACTTCGGACCGTATGAAACGATAAGGATATATGTAAAAAAAACCGTTGCAAGCCAAACACAAAAGGATGAAATATGAAACCAAACGAAAACGAAACAAGACGTCAAATAAGATTTCACGTTACTGTGAAACACGTGGGGTGATTGTCTACAAGAATCTCACATTTCCCCAACCATAGAGTAAAATCGTATACGTCGTTCAATAGCACTTGACCGTACCTTTATAACGATGCATTCCTCATATATGGTGGATATTTGAAAAAATGATGACCTTTGACCGTGTACACCTTTGACCTACAAGGCTATCAAACGAACTTGGTCTCCGTTCAAAAGTCATAAACTATGTTCCGAAAACAAAAACCGAAGCTATTTAAGATCCGTTCCAAAGTTAGAGCGCAAACACACAGACGGACAGACGGCAGACGGACGGCTTGAGTAAAAGCATAATATTTGTATGCATATTCTGCATGCAAAGCAAATACAATCCAGCCAAGCCTAAGCACACAGGGATGACAGGATATAGAAAAAATAGGAATAGGATAGGAACGATAGAGTTAGATTAAATCTAGGTTAATTGATATTTTCTAATGTTATGTCCAATTAAAATGTGTCGATAATTATATAATTTTACTGACTGTTGATGATATGAGTAGAATTAATTCCTTTCGACTAAAACTCACCATGGGGGGTCGTAGATTGTACTTATTTTTTAGTGTGTGATTCATATTCATATCGACAAAATATTAAGATGTACGCAAAAAAAATTCAACCGCTGCAACGCTGTTTTAAGATTGGAACCTTGACCCCTTTATATCTCAAAACCTGAGAGTGATGGAGAGCTGACATTTTTGTGAACATGGTCATAACTTAATGATGATGTTTTTTCAGAATTTCAAACTTTTCTTGTAAAAATTGCACCCAAAGGTTTTTTTTATCATCATCTAGCTAAAAATAAAATTTTAAAATATAAATTAGCTGCCTTTGGCCTAACCTCTTGAAACCACTGAGCCACCGTTGTCAAGCAATCTTTGCCATCATTATCGAAAATTTTCTTAGAGTATATAATATAGCAATGATTCAGCTTCTTTAGATTTTATTCAGAAAATGTCGGTAGAACTCGAAACCGACGGCCAGAAAATGGAGCTTCAAACTCAAACCGATTTTGAAAACCTTCCCGTCGAGGTAACGTACCCGTTCAAATTCCTATATCTTCAAATGAATAAGGATTAATATCAAATTCTAGAGTAAAAACTATTCTTGGTCTTTATCATCCAGATGAGAAACTACCTCTTCTCATTTTTGCATCGACAAGACCTGCTCAGTGCTCGCTTCATTGGCAAAGCATACGACCAAGTTGTACGCCTTACAAACTTTGAGGCATTGGAAAAGACGTGGTGGACACTGTCAGACGATACGGCGAGAAACCTGCTCCGTTCAAACACTCGACATCGACTAATCGTGGTCGAGGACCTTCAACGGAGACACATCCGTGACAGCAATGCTCTCAAATATGCCAACAAAGTCTGGCTGTCCGACAGAGTTTGGAAATCCAACGTCTCCAAGATATTCCAGCAGCTGACGTCCGTTCAAGAGCTGATACTAGGAACGTCGGACGAAGGGCCCCTCACTGCCACGATCCTCTTCTTGGAATCTAACGACAATTTCAAGAACATCAGACGGCTCAGCGTAAGAGTTTCGAATTTGACAATCTATCTACAATCTGATCAATAGAAAAAGAGTTGATAAGAAATTACAATCATTTTCAGTTGTATCTTGGGGTGACAAAGGGAGAGTCGGAATTCATGTCCGCGTTGACAAGACGAGAGGCCGGAGATCGACACTTTGCACGTCTCAAGACCTTGGACTTTCAATGGTCCGTAGACATGGTTCGCGTCACGGCTCCGGGATTGTGGACACCTCGGACTTACAATTCCATTTGGCGTACATACTTAAGTTTATACAAATTGGCGTGGATTCATCGGGAGTCCTTGGAAGCAATTACGTGGGACCTGAGCACTGTCAAATGGTTGGAACTGCGAATTCGACGTGACCGGTCTGGCATTAACCCCGCTGAAAGGATGGAGGTGGAGGACCTCAAATCTCGGCTCGCCGATGATTGGAAGCTCGAGAATATCGACATCAAGGTTTTGTCTTGGGAAAATATGAATAACAACTGGTCATTAAGTAAGTTACAGAGGTTAGGATTTAAAGTTTGGACATATGGTGCAGAAAAGCATTTCTAAAATAGATTACAATTGGATTTAGATCCGATAAATGTCCCTCCGACCAGAATATGTACTTTATGATTTCAGATAGGAATTTAAGAAATGAATGCAAATCAGAGGCACAAAGATGATCTAGAATATTTATGATCGTCATGTTCCGATTGTATTTGTCTAGATAACTGCTTCCTAAAGGCCCAAACTACTCTGACCGACCTCTCTTTCAAGGCGGGCTCTATGTTGGAGCCAGAAATCCAAGCATTTCAAGTGATTGGAAAGAAGAACAAAGAGAGTTTGCAGTGCGTGTCAATTGGCATCGTAAGTCGCTTTCCAAGCCGCGGAAGTCGGTTCCTTACCCTACATCCGGAAACCTTCAGTCAATGCCAACGCTTAAAGTCCCTCGACATCAAACTCCCTATCTTCGATCACTTCTTGTTGGGCAGTTTGTGCCCTGGACTAGAGACCCTCTCAGTTCATTACGTGCATAATCCATGGGGGGAAGATGTGGAAAATGTGGATCCGATGATGAGTCGTCAAATTCTGAGAGAGACGCTTCGACACATTGAAGGTCGATTCCCAAATCTGTTACAACTCGTCATACGTACCTGCTATGTATCTCTCTAAATATGCCATGCTCATAATCTGGAATTTGGATTTTACCGTTAACTCCTTGCCGGCAATGAATAATACTTCATGGTCATGGTCTACAGGAGTTCAAATTATTATTAGTGTGAGAGAGTCTATAAAAATTCGCGTTGACCAAAACGATTCATAAATATCCGATCAACATAGATCTATAATAATTGAATAAGTATTATTATATTTTATGTACATCTATGGATCAAACAGTACTGCCAATAATGCACAATGTAAACGAATTAATAAAAAATCTAGATCTTTGTCCCCTTCTTGGTATAATGTACCTAAATATGGTTCTGGAAGTTTGAGTTGATTGTTTACTAATAGCATAAGGCTATCAAACGAACTTGGTCTCCGTTCAAAAGTCATAAACGATTGTCCGAAAACAAGAACAGTTCCAAAGTTAGAGAGCTAACACACAGATTGAGTAATTAAAAGCGTAAAATAGTTGCATGCATATTGTGCATATGCAAATGTAATCTAGCCAGACATTCACATTTGAAGTTTCTACTCTTGGTCATGCCAGCTAATCTGATTCAGTACGGAACGAGGTGTTCAATAGTTGTTGTCGACTAATTACTTTCATTTTGTGATACTAATCACAGTGATAGTTTTAAAGTTGTTTAGGCAGGTTACACTAAAAAATCAGAGATTTGAAAACAACAGTAAAAACTTTCAAAATCATAACCGATTTCAAACTCAAGATCTTTATAAAGTTGTACGTTGCTTCCATTTTCATGCATTATTTCTTTCGAGCGCAATAAACAAGACCGTAAAACCGGAAGCTCGGTCCCGTTTCGGAGGACGATAGTATTTGGATAGATAAATGTCTAGACATGGCTAGAGGATTTGAAATGATAAAAATATTTTATAACCTCGTACCAGGAGTTTAATTATTTTCACAGGTGGACTACCCGGTTTCCTAACGTGTTAAATGTTTATTGCAATTGCTTTTATCCCGAAATGGTCAGAAGCGATGAAGGCGAATAGAGTATTTATACAGAACTCTTTGTGCCTTTTCAGTTCTAGTTTAGTTTCTTGCTATCATTCAAGTCATTTTTGTAAATATTTTATCTATCATAAATTGTAGTTACAAACAATTGTGTTTAAAAAGAACCGTGTGTAGAGACGGAATTTGTTTGGATTTCAAGGACATACGATTATTGATTCGAAGCCTTGGATTGCATTTTTTTAAGACGTTAATGACCCAACATCGGGTCAGGAAAGGGGTCACCTGATACTGTAAATCGACCTGCCTGTGACCCACTCTCAAAGTCAGAGTGTACCGCAAATGTGAATAAGGAAGTTGAAGGACCATGGGGATATTTGTCATACTTGTCGGAATCACGGGTCGGTTGGGCTTAACAGCCTTATATAGACAATGGCTCAATTCAGTGTTTTCGGGCCAAATGCGGTACTACTGAAGTGAAACTAGAAACTACCAAATTGAATTTAGGTGAATGTTCTATAGAACTGTAGTAAAAGTAAAATGTATATTTTATTTGATTTTATTTACTGAAATTCCAGTAAAATCTTTGGAATTTTGTGAAAATACAGTCGGAAGAACGTATAAAAGTTGGCCTCTAGTACTAACTAGCTTTCTAATCAAAGTTGAAACTGGGAAATATTGGGGTTTTGTATTGGCAGTTAGTAATATAAACCTTAAATTCGACCCTTTCTGAGATTTCTCATCAGTACCCCCCCCCCCCCCCCAATCTAAAAAAAACCCAAAAGTTGGTGCTAGACATTAAAAGAAAGTTAGAGATTTCTCTCAATAACTTGAAGAGTAGCTTTTCTGATGAAACTGGATTTTAGAAAGCAACAAGTGCTCTTGTTCTAGAGACTCTTTTCCCAAATCCATTGGGGGATTATTTCCTGATAACTTGATCATTATTATTATCCCAGACTTACGGACTTACAGACTGTAGTCAACAAATACAACTAAAATTAGATGTTCCGTTGACTATGAAGGGGATACAGGGTTCTAGGAAACCAGGTTTTTTTACAAAAGGAGGAACAGGAACACAAGAGTTTTAAATGGTTTACCACTTTGGAAGTTGGAACATGTGATAATTTCAATTGTATAATTTAATATACTGTACTCTGACTTCTGACAAGCTAAATTTCGCCAATATATATATGCAATACTCGTCAAATGCAGTAATATATGAACTTTTAATCTAAAACGATGATGCATTTATCCGGCTTTCAGTCACAATTATTTTAAACAATGTTTTTTTTTAATTTTAATCTTAATCTTTTAATGTAAAATTAAATTCCTTACGAACTTAAGTATACAAATCTAATCAGTCAGTCAGAATCAGAACGGATGGAGGCATGAAATGACCCAACAATTTGATAAATTCATCGGAAGAGCATTCAAAGAGAAAAAAAACCTTGATACTTTTAACTTCGTTACTTTTTATGTTTATGGTTTTGGGGATGTATCTTCTGGAATATTTTTCGACACCTTGTCGACAAGCACAGGGCTCGATTCGTTGCCTTTTCCTCGCGGACTGATCCAAATGACTCCAGGACCAACCCGATTTGGTCCTTAATGAAGAGTGAAATATCGGCAGTGGCGGTAGGTAGACCGTGACGTTTCGCAATGACCAATAAATCCATGGCCGTCTCGGGTGTCACTGCGTCGATTAGTTCCAGGTCGCAAATATCCTTGAGAAGCGGCAGATCGTACTTATCTGCAGAATAAATCATCTCCTCCGCCACTTCGGTCCAGCCGCTTTCCAGACGTCCGGAGTAGCAGTACTTGAGAAGGATGTCCATGGCCTTGGAACCAATGTCAGTAATTTCCACCTGTCCCGTCGTTTGTTCCAGCATATCCCCAGCGAACATTGCCCGGAACACGGGACTCCGAGCTGCCAAAATGCAGCGATGTGCCTTGAAGACCTTCAGGTCCCCTGTTGTGATGACGAGGTCGGAGTTGAGCCCCGATTCCAAAAGTTTCGAAATGTCGTCCAAAGCACAAGCAGCTGACTGGGATGAGCTCTGCAATCGCAACTTTTTAGACTTCGTATCCGTAATTTCAATGATCCGATTTCCATACAGTTCCAGTGACAGCTGGATAATAAGGGTGCGATTTGGCAGGAGTTTGGACGTAGGAGATGTCAGCGCAGCAAGCGAAAATACATTTGGAAATCCCCATGATTCAAGTTTGTAATCCCTCACGTTGGTTTTGCCGTAGCTCTTATCTTTGCCTGCAATGCCAGAGTTAATGAGTAGTTTGACTTTGGCAGGGATCTTGTCTACTTTTGAAGGGCCTTCGACTTGCAAGTAAACGCCAATTGAATCGCCCTCTGAAGATGAGTTGAACTTGAAATAAAGGAACCATTTTGAGGGCATGTCGAAAGTATTGTCGACATGGAATCGCAATCGGAGGGATTCCAGGGCTTCCTTATCCACAGCAATGCTGACAAAATTCTGCAGGTTCCATTCTACATTTCGGACCACGGAAGGGATCCCAAGGGTGAACTTCGACCTTTGATCACTCGACTCGTCCAATTCCCGTTTCTTCGATGTGTGTGAAGTTAGCAAGATGGGAAGAGGAAGTTAGCAAGATTGCAATATAATCGTGAAGTTAGCAAGATGCCGTGACCTTTGCTTAATCCGATGACCTACGACCTCTCAGAAGTCACCAATGTGACCCCCAGGAAAAATAAATAATTTTATAAAGGGGTTGACTTTTTCCTAAAACCTCCCTCAAGGCCCAAAGCGGCACTTAGGTAAATACTGCAAGATTTTTAGAAGTCCGTGACCTTTTCTTTACTCCTTGACCTACGACCCCCCAGAGGTCACCAATGTAATCCCCACAAAAAATGAAACATCTTTTATATGAGTGACCCCGACCCTAACCCACCCCCTTGACCCCTAGTGCAACTGCAAGATAATCGTGAAGTTAGCAAGATGCGTGACCTTTGCATGAACTGGTGACCTACGACCCCCCAAAAGGTCACCAATGTGACCCCCAGCAAAATTAAATAACTTTATAAAGGGGTTGACCTTTCCCCAAAACCCCCCTCAAGGCCCCCAGCGGCACTTTTGTAAATCCTGCAAGATCCCATCAACTAGTGACCTTTACTTTACTCCTTGACCTACGACCCCCCAGAGGTCACCAATCTGACCCCCAGCAAAACTAAATAACTTGATAAAGGGGTTGACCTTTCCCTAAAACCCCCTTCAAGGCCCCCAGCGGCACTTAGGTAAATACTGCAAGATTTTTAGAATTGCATGACCTTTGCATAAACTGGTGACCTACGACCCCCAGAGGTCACCAATGTGACCCTAAAAAAATCAATAACTTTATAAAGGGGTTGACCTTTCTCTAAATCTCCCCCCCCCCCCTCAAGGCTCCCAGCGGCACTTCAATACCACAAGATTTTTAGAAGTGTGTACCTTCCATGCAAAATAAAACAAATAGATAGGAAGAATTGTAAAGAGAGAATTCCCGAAATAATTCCCCAATCCCATCCCTCAATAACTGTCTTAGTTGAAAAAGAAAATCCCCGAAATAATTCCCCATCCCTAAATAACTGCATGAGCTGAGACAATTAGGAGAAAATCCCCGAAATAATTCTATCCCTAAATATTAAATAAATAAAACCGTACCATCCCAACTATTTAGTACACATCAACGCTTACTATTTAAAAAAATGGTCCTTTGACGGTACCGTCAAGAACTGAACAAAAAAAATCCCGTCAAGAACGAGAGGTTTGGAGGTTCTACCTCTCTCTCTATTGAATTGTATTGACTTTTAATTGCTTATATCCTTAATGTGCTTCAAATCACTTCGGAATTATGTCAAATTTGACTCCTGATTACAAGGAACACCACTTCACCCGAAAATTTGGTGTCAATTAAGTTTTTACGTCTTAATTACAAAAAGTTTAAAATACGGAATACTATAATTTATTATTTCACGGTATTTCTGAATTCTAATCTCATGCAAATCTTAAATAGCACAGGATCGGAGTGAGCAAAAAGTTGATTCTTCAGCGTTGAAAGTTCGCCCTGGCTCATTCTGAGCGGAGTTTTTACTCAGCATCTCTACGTTACTACTGTCTACCTGATAAGCAATTTTACATACGTCACAAATGAAGCATCATCTCTCATCTACCTCCTACCTACCCATCCACCGGGTATGTGATGTTGCCTACGGACCGATGACCTTTTAACCTTACATTTTCTGCCCTGACATGATGGATGACCAAGGGTTTCATCCAGCCTTAAATGGATGACTGTACAATAGAGCTTGCGGAGCTCTAAAAATATTTACGCTCTTTTCCAGGCAAGATTTGTTCCGATTTACTTTCTTGTCTACTGTTTCTAAATTCGTTTTAATTATGGAGTTCCAGAATCCACATTCACTTTTACTCTGTCATCACTGTCTACTTCCAATTGATCAAAAGAAGCATTTTCTAACATGCCAGATCTGTAACCTGTAACCTGTAACAGAAGTCTTTCCATCGTGTTGACTGCATCGATAGTATCTCACAACAAATTCTACTGGGAATTTCGCAGATCCGAATGGACGTGTTCCGTTTGCTGCCAGAATACTGACGACCATCTACTTCCATTTCAAAACGCATCTCTAAACGATTCAGGACTTCAATTTAGTCCTTTGACTGAAGAATCGCAACCTTCAATCAACTCTAATCTCATTACTGATCTAGTACCAGCTAAGTTTTTAAAATCTAAAGGTTTAAAGTTCATGCACATGAATTTCAATAGCATTCGAAATAAATTTACCGAACTCACTTCTTCACTAACTTTAGACAAAATTGCAGTACTTGCATGTTGTAATCCACAATATGGACTACTATTATGGTTACAATTATATTTATGTATAAGTTATGGAGCAAGGAGAAAGTTCGCTTTCTCTGGAGTGATTCTTTAGATTTGGAGGTGAACGACGTGGACCGCTCCTACTTTCATGTATTTTTGCCCTACGTTTTGCAACTGATTAATAAAGCTAGATAAGTCAGACCGTCAGGTCCCTTATTTCTAAGCTATTGTCAACACTAAAGTCCGAGTAGTTCGGTAGTATCGTCATCTTAGGTCTTACTAGTCAGGTAGGGAATTCACGGACAACCAAGGCTCTTAGCTATCGAAGGATAGAGTCGGCAGTCAGCCACACATGTACTGAATCGAAACTAGATTCTAATAGGGATAGTATTAGTCAATTCTCTGTTGAAGGATATCACACTATCAGAAAACATAGACTTTCTGAGGGTGGTGGTATCATAATTTTTATCATCAAAACCTTCACTGTTGAAGAGGTAGAAATTCACTGCACAACGCCCCTCTCAGAACTGAAATTATTGTTATAAAAATATGATTAAAGGGTATGAAAGACATGATTATAACCACTGTTTATAACCACCCTAAAGGGGATAGTTTAAGCCCTCTACTATTTAGCCTTTTTATCTCTGAAATTGAGAAAAAGCTAGTTGGGTTTCAGGGAATTAAGGTCGATATTCAAACATTTATTAACATTCTGATCTATGCAGATGACACAGTGGTACTGGCCTGTAACTCAGGAGAAATGAAACGTAAGATCAAAGTATTAGAAGAATACTTTGCAGGTCTAGGATTACAGGTGAACTTAGAAAAAACTAAAATTATGGTCTTCAGGAAAGGAAGTAAACTTAGCTATACGGATGAGTTTTGGATGAATGGAGAGAAACTAGAAAACGTAAATGTGTACACTTATCTCGGTATCAATTTTTCCACTTCGGGGCTATTTGGAGTCGCAACAAAAGCAAGGAAAAGTAGTGCAAGAATTGCATTAGGTAAGACGCTAAATATATTTAAAAAAGGGAGAACGGACTCTGCACATAGCGCTGTCAAACTTTTTGAAGCCGGTGTGCTCTCTAATTTATTGTACTGTGCCGCAGTGTGGGGATTAAGCCATCTAAATGAAATTTAAGCAATTCAATCTACATATGTGGAAAAATCATAGACACAATTAGAAATAAACAACTCAATCTTGGAACATGGATAACAATTTTCGATGTTGATTCGAGAGAAGAATGTGTTAACATAAAAAACTAAATTATTATTATGCTTATAAGAAGAAATATGGCCTTAAATTTGTGAATTTAATTATATAATTATAATATACTAGGTTAAGGTTTAGTTGTAAGTATAGTATAGTATCTACTGAGGCTACGAGCTAAAATTAACTAAGTTCTGAAACTATTAGTTGTAAGCTACTCGATAAGTTTTGTATTTTTCATGTATGTGGTTCCATGGGCGAAAGCTCGTAAGGAGCCTTGAGTCATTTGAAAATAAATAAATAAATAAATAAAATAAATAAATAACTACCCTAAAAGCTCATTAGTTGAATTTAACGATTATTTTAAGGACCTTAATTAAACCTTGCAATGTACCATTGCGACCAAATACTATTCGGAGATTTTAATATCGACCTCCTAAAGCATTTCCAAAAATTCGATGATAATATTCACAAGTTTTGTTTATTATGCCAAGAGTTTAACTAGTGGCAGTTAATGGAAGGTCCTACCTTCGATAAACTTTCACTGTTAGATCATCTGTACGTAAATAATATTGACGAATTTCCTATTTCTGGCCACTTCTCGTTCCCTAGTTCCAAGCATGATCTATGCTATGTAATAAAAAAAGTGAATAAGATAAAAATCCCACCACGAACTATGGAATGTCGTAATTATGATGATGTTGACTGGGAAAAACTTAATTTAAAGCTTGAGAATTATAAAAACGAGCTAGATAAAGACCAAGTATTATCCATGGATGAACGATTTTTGTCCATGAATAACTTTGCACTAGGCTTATTAGATCAGTTCGCCCCTCTAAATAAGAGAGTTGTAAAAGGAAAACATAGTCCTTGGTTTAACAAAAACTTTCTAAATGCCAAGAACGTAATTTAGCTAGAAATCAAACGTTCCATGCGACTGGAAAGCTGTCAGAAAACTTAGAAATGTAGCGAATGTACAACTTTCCATGTCAAAAAAGGACTATTTCTTACACAAATTCAAAGATTCAACCGATTCGTCGAATTTGTGCGAGACTTTTAACAAATTAACTAAATTCAGAATCAAATCCCAGATTCCAATTAGCGTATTAGAAGTTAATGGGATTGTAATCAATACACAGCCTGAACTGAATGATGCATTAGCTGATGAATTTGTAATTGAACCTATGGACTTTAATAACATAAATTTAACGTCTGAAGGTAATGATTACTGTAGTAATTACAATTATATTGGAAGTAAGGATTTTGATAAAGGGGTACTTACAGTCCACGAGGATGATATCAAAAAAGTTATCAAGGACTTAAAAAAGAAAAGTGCTAATAACCATTTGTACGATTCGATGTCAATTATGAAGAAATGTTCAAAAAGCTTCTCTACTTTACTTGCACTATTATTTACTCAAATCTTTGCAACATTCTGTATACCTAGGGCTTTTAATGCAGCAAATGTTGTTCCTCTTTACAAGGGCAAAGGATCAAAGAGGAGTCCGAGTAATTTTAGGCCCATTTCGCTACTAAATGCGTATTGCAAAATATTCGAAAAATATTTATTCAGTAAACTATCATTTCGAGTAGATTCCAAATTGACGGATAATCAACACGCCTACCGTAAAAAGCGGTCGTGCCATTCAGCCCTCACGATTTTCTGTCAAAATATTTACACTTCAATCGTCAAACCCAAATAAAAAGTTGTAGCTATATTCGTCGATTTGAAGAAAGCTTTAATTCGGTAAATCATGCAATTTTAGTCCGTAAATTAATGACTAAATTTGAATTGGAACCATGGTATATAAAAATAGTAGAAAATAATCTAACGGATTGCGTATTTAAATTAGAGGGATCCGATAAATACTATGCAGATGATAACGGGGTGCCTCAAGGGTCTGCACTAGGGCCACTGCACTGTTATTCAGTCTGTTTATAAACAGTATGGGGGATCAGCTTAGTTGCCCATTTCGTTTATATGCAGATGACCTTGTCATCTACTTGACAGGCTCTAACAGTAAGACAATTGCCAATAAACTAGGGGTAGAACTTCAATAGATATGTGATTGGTGCAAAATTAATGGAGTAGAACTAAATTACGATAAAACTAAATTAATGGTATTCCATAAGGAAGAGGACTTTTCTGTCAAAGCTGAATCTTTTTCTAGCATCTTAGTAAATGACCATAAAATTGAGCGTGTGTATGAGTTTAAATATTTGGGTCTTATATTTGACCCTGGTTTAAGATCGATTATCTTGCAGTATTTACCTAAGTGCCGCTGGGGGCATTGAAGGGGGTTTTAGGGAAAAGTCAACCCCTTTATCAAGTTATTTAGTTTTGCTGGGGGTCACATTGGTGACCTCTGAGAGGTCGTAGGTCATCGGATTAAGCAAGGGTCACTACTTGATGAGATCTTGCAGTATTTACCTAAGTGCCGCTGGGGGCCTTGAAGGGGGTTTTAGGGAAAGGTCAACCCCTTTATCAAGTTATTTAGTTTTGCTGGGGGTCAGATTGGTGACCTCTGGGGGGTCGTAGGTCAAGGAGTAAAGTAAAGGTCACTAGTTGATGGGATCTTGCAGGATTTACAAAAGTGCCGCTGGGGGCCTTGAGGGGGGTTTTGGGGAAAGGTCAACCCCTTTATAAAGTTATTTAATTTTGCTGGGGGTCCGATTGGTGACCTCTGGGGGGTCGTAGGTCAAGGAGTAAAGTAAAGGTCACTAGTTGATGGGATCTTGCAGGATTTACAAAAGTGCCCCTGGGGGCCTTGAGGGGGGTTTTTGGGAAAGGTCAACCTCTTTATAAAGTTATTTATTTTTGCTGGAGGTTACATTGGTGACCTCGGGGGAGTCGTAGGTCAAGGAAAAAAGTTAAGGTCACTAGTTGATGGGATCTTGCAGGATTTACAAAAGTGCCGCTGGGGGCCTTGAGGGGGGTTTTAAGGAAAGGTCAACCCCTTTATAAAGTTATTTAATTTTGCTGGGGGTCACATTCATGACCTTTTGGGGGGTCGTAGGTCACCAGTTCATGCAAAGGTCACGCATCTTGCTAACTTCACGATTATCTTGCAGTTGCACTAGGGGTCAAGGGGGTGGGTTAGGGTCGGGGTCACTCATATAAAAGATGTTTCATTTTTTGTGGGGATTACATTGGTGACCTCTGGGGGGTCGTAGGTCAAGGAGTAAAGAAAAGGTCACGGACTTCTAAAAATCTTGCAGTATTTACCTAAGTGCCGCTTTGGGCCTTAAGGGAGGTTTTAGGAAAAGGTCAACCCCTTTATAAAATTATTTATTTTTCCTGGGGGTCACATTGGTGACTTCTGAGAGGTCGTAGGTCATCGTATTAAGCAAAGGTCACGGCATCTTGCTAACTTCACGATTATCTTGCAATCTTGCTAACTTCCTCTTGCCATCTTGCTAACTTCACACACATGTTTCTTCGTCTGCTGATCCATCTCTGATTTAAATCATGCTAAATGAATATGGAAAGTTTAATTAAAATTGTGGTTTTGATTTATTTGAGTTTTTAGATTTTTTGAATAGCTTAAGACATTAATTACCAATTACAATTACCAGGATGATTGATGTGCAATTAATTTGACAATATTTGCGCCTGTGTTCCGCTTTCACTTCGACAGTGGCTGAAGCTGGAAGCTGTTCTTGCAAAAGAGTTGGATTGATTTTTGTTTTTTGTTTGTATGCTGTTATTGTTCCGTAAAAAATCCCGCAAATATTACCGCTGGCTAATGAAATGTGAAATGGGTTCTGGTTCTGAATGTTCTGATTCTAAATTTCAACTCGAAACTCAGTAATTATAATTAATTATCGACTTATTCATAAAAAGAAAATACAAAGTATTAAATAATGGACAAGTAAAAGCGCGAGGAATTGAATTAACATTCATCAAAGCAGGGATAGGAGTTCGGACTTCGAACCGTATGAAACGATAAGGACATATATTATGTTAAAAACCGTTGCAAACACACAAAAGGATGAAACCAAAGGAAACAAGACGTCAAATAAGATTTCACGTTGTTGTGAAACACGTGGGGGACTGTCCATTAATTACGTAACGCCAGAGGGGGAGGGG
The DNA here is from genome assembly GCA_906901685.1 of Desoria tigrina. Taxonomy (NCBI): domain Eukaryota; kingdom Metazoa; phylum Arthropoda; class Collembola; order Entomobryomorpha; family Isotomidae; genus Desoria; species Desoria tigrina. Next base: position 6,292,336 of record CAJQTU010000008.1, on the reverse strand, counting down.
GACCTAGACATTTTATAAGAGTTAACATTGAAAGCGGCCATGTTTTGCGTTACGAAGGGGGGGGGGTCTGAAGAATGGCTTTTTTGCGTTACGTAATTAATGGACGGCCCCTGGGGTAATTATCTACAAGAACTCACATTTCCCCAACCATAGAGTAAAATCCTATACTTCGTTCAATAGCACTCGTCCGTTCCTTTATAACGATGTATTGCTCATGTATGGTCGATATTTGAAAAAATTATGACCTTTGACGGTTTGACCGTGTACATCTTTGACCTACAAGGCTATCAAACGAACTTTGTCTCATAAGTCAAAATTTGTTCAAAAGTCATAAACGATTGTCCGAAAACAAAAACCGAAGCTATTTAAGAACGGTTCCAAAGTTAGAGCGCAAACACACAGACGCAGACGGACGGATTGAGTAAAAGCATAATATCTGTATGCATATTTTGCATGCAAATGAAATCCAGCGAGACATTCACATTTCACAATTTGGTCATGGCAGCTAATCTGTAGAGTACGGAACGAAACGAGGTCTTCAATAGTTGTTGTCGACTAATTACTTTCATATTGTGATACTAATCACAGTGATAGTTTTTAAAGTTGTTTAGGCAGAGATTTAAAAACAACAGCAAAAACTTTCAAAATCATAACCGATTTCAAACTCAAGATCTTTATAAAGTTGTAGGTAGCTTCCATTTTCATTGCATTATCTTTATTTTTTCGAGCAGAATAAACAAGACCGTAAAACCGGAAGCTCGGTCCCCTTTCGGAGGACGATAGTATTTGGATAGATTAATGTTGTCGAGACGTGAGACGTGACTAGAGGATTTGAAATGATATAAATATTTTATAACCTCGTACCAGGAGTTTATTTATTTTCATAGGTGGACTACCAGGTTTCCTAACGTGTTAAATGTTTACGCATACCAGCTTAACTGGTTATGCTTCATTACCATTCCTTTCATCCCGAAATGGTCAGAAGCGATAGAGGCTGATAGAGTATTTAAACAGAACTCTTTGTGCCTTTTCAGTTCTAGTTTAGTTTCTTGCTATCATTCAAGTCATTTTTGTAAATATTTTATGTATCATAAATTGTAGTTACAAACCATTTTGTGTAAAAAGAACCGTGGGTACAGACGGAATTTGTTTGGATTCCAAGGACAAAACGATTTTTGATTCGAATTCGAAGCCTTGGATTGAAATTTTGTTTTTTTGTTAAGACGTACTGACCCCAAATCGGGTCATTTAATTAAAAGTCAGGAAAGGGGTCATCTGATACTGTAAATCGACCTGCCTGTGACCCACTCTCAAAATCAGAGTGTACCGCAAATGTGAATAAGGAAATGTATCGAAACGATGGACGGAGAAGTTGAAGTACCATTGACCCAAAACTTGACTGCACTTTAGGTTAGAACTGGGGATAGTTTGTCATTTGTCGGAATTACGGGTCGGGTTTTGTGGTTCCAGTTCCAGGTATTGCAAGATATACAAATGGCATGATGACGTACTAAATACTAATAGAAGATGACCCTCAAGAATCTAGAAATGTCAAGTGGGCATTAGCCTCATTTCAGGTTCTCGAAAGCTGCCACAGTTTATTTATTTCTCTAGTCCTGGCTTTGTATTTCTGATTGGGAGATCTTTAGGAAAGCAAAATAAAATAAATCCCTGTTCCTAAATGTTTTAATTCAAGAGTTTTTAAAATGATTTCGGTTTTATTAGCTTGAAGATTGAAGTTCAAAAATCTTCCCGTTCGAGTTTAATTTTTGAGGATGCTTGTGTGTCCAAATTTTGACCCCGTGACCCTCGTATCGAATGTCTATTAGACCTCAGACCTTACTCCCCAGTGGAGAGAAAATATATTATTTTGGAGGGGCTTAATTTTGAATTTACGGTATTCCCTGATGAGTAAGAGATATGAGATACATTCTTACTGCGTATCATATACAAACGTATGCAATGTATTTCGACAAGATTGGAAACCTTCAAACCTATTTACATTTGGAGTTTTGTTGGAGTGGACGACTTATTGATTGAATGTCTCTATGCATCCGGACAAATGCAATTTAATCACTTTCTCCTAAAATACACATTTACATGTTTGTCTAAATGCTTATTGAAACGATTGGAATAAAAATCCCTGGGTCCGTTGCTTCATTTAATATCTGAGTAAATCATTATCTCTAAAATTCAGCAGTAATTTAAAATCGGATACCGTGATTTTCCTCTCTCATATAGCGTTAGTCTTATGGGAAGATTAACATTGTAGGATAGGGACATTATTGGCCTATCTCTCTGCAATAAATTTCCGAATGGTTCTACTTTCACTAAAGCTTTTGATGACACTGACAAGGCCATTATACTGCTCATGTAAGTCAACAGAGAAACACCCTTTTTTCCATTAGAACAGATTGAGAGTAATTGTACATTTTAATTCGAAATTAATTTTGGGTGATAAGTGACAAGTACATGGGCTTTTAGATCCATATCCATCATCTCTGTTTCTTTTATCTGTCGGCATTTCCGACAGAAGTTTTTACAAATGGGATTGTCAATTCAATTAAAATAAGTTCATTCTTCGTTTTGGATTTCGTTTTGTATCAATTTTTGTTTAATCAAACAACGCAATTATTTAATTAAAATGCAGGAATAGATGTTAGAGGTGAAGGATTAGAGTAAAATTATTTGATGATTCAACATATATAATTTGTTTCAATTTTACGATAGTTTTTCATTTCGTACGTTTTTCCATATCTGTAATATGAACGAGAGTTGTCAATAAAACAGGGCATTCCATAACAAAAGGAGGGGTATATATTGCAAATTATTAGTCAATTCAATCGGTACCGTAAATATTGGTATAAGCCAACGACAGCCCTCCGTGGATTTAAAAACATAATTCAACCTTGATTTATACTGTGATTTCCTTTCCGCAGACGACAGTTTTTTTTTATTAAACTCTTGTCATCATCAACCTCAACCAAACCAACATCATCATTCCAAAGCAGCTATATCATACACTGCAAACTTTTAGAGTTTGACGAAAGCAAATTGAAAATACGGTTTTAATGCAAAATAAACAACGTTATATATAGAGATCTGTCGAGATCTCGATTCAATCCTGTCTGCTAACAGAAACGATGCAAGTAGGCTAAGAGTCTCAACCGTGTTCCAGAATCCAGACAAGAGAGTGTAAGATTTCTGACAAAACCTGGAATTCCAAGAGCGGACTTTGTCCCGTGATGCTTTCTCCGGGATCGGAGCGAGACCTGGAGGGGAATTCCAGAAGACCGAGTTTCCGGGGAAAATACCGGGACTCAGAAATTGTAGATGGATCCCATTCATCTTCATACCAACAACTTTCTTCTTCTGGTTTCATATCCCCCGTATAAATCCCCCTCCGAAATAACTCCCCACTCTTCCTATCTTTTCAATATTAAGCTGCCCTATCCTACAATGTTATACAAAAGCATGGTTACCAGGATTTACGGGATACGGTGTTTTTTGTCACCTTAAATTCAGACCTCTTTTACCTTTCATCTCAATCCTACTTTCTCCACGTGCAGATTATAACTCCCAAAGATGAAGGCTGTGCTATTATTACTCTGGAAATCTGATTAATTTTTAATGACTGAATCTGAGGAAGGGATTTGGTCCATTAGGAGGAAGAGAGACCACTTAGGATCCTTGAACACGTGGGGGCATTATTATGAATTTCAGCTACTCTGTCTCCCGTCATTTTCGGTTTATTTTTATATTTTTCAGTCTTTTAAGGCCAAAACCTTCAAGTTTAGCTTTCGATTAAGAATTTCAAGGGGAATATTATGAGGATGATATGTTGCTGCTCTATTAAAATGGAATTGTCTGGAGGTGACAGTTTGTCAATCTATTTCCACGTTTTGGATAAACTTGTTATTGGGCAGATTGAAATAGGAAATGATACATTTCCCTTTCTAAAACAACTATTCTTGTACTTTTGATCAATATTTGTCAAGCTGTATTAAATGAGACTGTGGATGTGACGCAGATCTCCAGTTGCGATTTGCGATGAATATTACCGGAAGTTTGAAAAATAAATATAGCATATCATATTTGTCGTAATCATTGATTGTTTAAATTCAACGTATGTGTTTAAATAACAGTAAAAAATAAATAACTCGTATATCCTTCAGATGGAATGAATAACATTGCCTCGTAAGGTTACCGATTTGGTTTAAGAATATAAAGACGAAGTTTATGAAGTTTTAGTTTTAGATTTCGAGTTTTAACTGAAAAAATAAAATCCAAAATTAAATCATATTTGAAATATTCGAATACAAATAAGGTTTTAAACAAATCGCCTAGTGTTGGAACACAATTAGGAGAACCTAAAAATCCAAAACCACTGACCGAAAATTTTATAATATCTTACGAGTCACCTTATTTGATTGATTTGAAAACATTTTACGTGTATAATTTACTATTTGAAAAGAAAAATACAATTGCATACATCAACATTTTCCTCTGATTTACTCCTTACAATTTTCCCTTGGACATCATCAAAACTTGATGAATTTATGACAAAATATTCCCCGTTTTGAACTGAAATGCAGTAAAAAAAACTATAAAAAACTCACTTGTGCAGGAAACGTAAAAACTCCAGGGGGGCATGATTTGCTACTAGTTCGACTGCCACCGGTTTGTCGATCCCTCTCGATATTTCCGACAGATTCGAATTTCCTCCGTTGTTGCTTCGCCCTCTGACCTTCCTGTTCCGCCATCAATTGACTGTACTTGTAGGAACGGAAGGAGGAATTGTTTGACCCTAAGGGGAGACCCTCGAGGGGCGTGTCGTACCGTTCCAAGTCGCCCCAATCGATACTCTTACGACGGAACCTGTAATGTTGGTAGATCAGAATGGACATTCCGATCAACAGGGTTATCCCCGCTAGGATTGCCGTCCCTAAAACCGTTAGGTTGATCATCTTCCGGTTTTATTGACGATGGCCAGGGTTGGGTCAAAGCTTAAGGTCTCATGTCTGAAAGAATTAAATGGAAAGAAGCGTTTTAATTTAGGTTTTACATTTATTTTTTAAAAAATGACCCGTGTATGCAGATTTCAGATAAGTTATCGTTTAGGAGGACAAAATTAATAAAATTCATGAAGATCCATAGACTCGCATTCATTTCTGTTTTCAAATATATAACATACACATTATTATTATATTACAGAACTTACGATTAGCTGACAGTAACAATAAAATCTGTTTAATGTCTACGAAAATAAATCTACCTAGGACATATTCATCATCCGGTAAAAATCCGAAAGAACTTAAACTTGTATCGGATTGTTTGAGAAGCCGATATTATTTGCTTAATCGTTTTTACCTTATCTTTCAAGGAATTTAAACAATTGAAAATAGCTTTAATTTAAATGATTCTGAACAATCTGAAGATTGGTACATACTTAATTACTACTGGATTTAATTGTAAATTAAACGTTAACAGTCGTAACAATAGACCATAATCGGTCTCAAATGGGCAATATATCATTAACAATAAAAATCCATTGTTCCACCATTCGAAATTGTTGTCCATCTCGTAGCCAATTATTCGGAAATACCATTAAGAACTCCATTTAAATTTCAAGGTTACTATATGAATCATAATTTAGTAATTGCAATTAACTTTGATTGCAAATTAACTGTTGGAATGGACAAGTAACCGATCGTTTTCTGGGAGTAATTTTTTCCCATAGCCAATATATTTTTTCAAAATCATTACTGACCTCGAACAAAACGGATCTTTGACCTTAACTACTCCGTTTGAGTCGAAACTTGTCAGGATCATCATGATTTCTAACACGTTTCCGATTCTGATTTTTTCCTTTGTCATAAATCTTCCTTGGGAAATAGAAGGTTTACAGAACAAAACTTTGAGTCATACTGAATTAATTCAATTTTGCGAATCGAAAGATCCGAAGGAGAAACGAGGTTATCGTCATCCCAATTATTGTTCAAAGTACATTTTCTGTGAATATCAGAAACCGTTAGACCGAAGGGGTGGGGCTACACGAGAAATTAAATATGAAGAGCAGGCCTGTCCCAAATGCGATACAGAATCCAAGGTAATCGATTTTGAAATAGTTTTAAAGAACTTGGTACTTTAGTTTGGGACATAACCATACATGGATATTGTCATTAGAGTCTATTAAGCTAGAACACTGTTTTTTTTATCTTTTGTACACCATACATTCTGAAATCGGTCCCCCGGAATAACTCCCCACCCATCATATTTATTTAATGCTTAATTATCCTATATTCTTCAATTTTAAATCAGGGCGAGTTTAATTTGCGATTTTAAATCAGTGAATTTGGCTTAGAATACCCGAATCCATCTATTCATCATTAACAAAAACTTTTGTCTCAAAATGCAATGAAATGGCCGCATATTTTCTCATTAGATTTAACATTATTACCAATTTGTTTTTATTAGAACAAAGGTACAGCCATAGGCTGTCCCTTCGGTTACGAACATTGGGACGAAGTGAAGCAAACTTGTCGAACAGCAAATCATGTCAATTGCAGTCAGGAAAAATTGCCGAAAGTGCAATCCTGGGGCAGAACTGACCTCGCTTCATTCTGCGGTGCAATCAACAAAACAACGGGATACAAACCACACCCTCACTACTGCACCAAGTTCCTCTATTGTGAATGGGACCCACTCTATCAGGACTTGTATGTCGAAACACGGAACTGTCCAGTTTGCCCCAAAGACCCCATAAAATGCCCCGAAGGCTACGAGCATCATGTATCAGGGGGCAACTGTGCCCTTCCAGATACAATCAAACAGGGTGGTGACAAATGCCAGCAGAAGCTATTGAGGGCTGCAGCCCCTGTTGGGACAGTCGGTATTGTCCCGTTGACCTTGAATTTGACTTTACCCACAATAGGGTCAAATTTGACCGCTTTAGTCGGTGGTGATACCGAATCTGGGGACCGAATTCCTCTATTAAATCCGTTACAAGTCACAGATTTCTGTCTCAGCAAAGGGAAACCGACAAGTAGGGACTACCTGCACCCAACAGACACGTCCTGCACTCGGTACATCACTTGCTGGTTCCAGCAGAACTTCTTCGGGGAAAAGTCCTGTGACCCCTGTGACCCCGGATCAGAATGCCCCTCTGGGTTCCTTCACTTTGACGAACGGACTCAGGAATGTCAAAGTGCAAGCAATTCCTCTTGTATCCCAGAGATAACTTTAACGACAACAACAACCGCCCCGGCCCCAACCCCCGCTACCCCGATGACCCCAGAGGGGCTAAACGGTACCCAAACCGCTATTACGTATTTTAAAAACGGGACAAAACCGAAATCGAATCTAACGCTAAAGTTCAAAACAACGGGCTCAATCCTCCTAAAACCCAAGTCCTGTAACCCCCGGAACTACGTGCAGAGGGGCTACTGCAAAACCTACTTCAAATGCGACCGGAAGAAGCGATTTGAGGAGATGAGACGATGCAGCGGTCGTCTTTTTTGGAATCCGGACCGGAATTCGATTCACGGGGGAGTTTGCGACTATCTGCGAAATATTGACAATTATACGCTCTTCCAGTACAAGAAGGACCCGGAATGTGTCCTCAATGTGTCGTACTTCCGGGCTGACGATGCCCCGTGTTCCGGAACTTACTTCTACAATCACCCCACGAGGACTGGAGGGAAGGAACTACAGCTTCATTGCCCCGAAGACCTCCTTTGGTCAACCGAGAGGAAGTCCTGTGCCAAATGTCAGGATGTCACGAATAAACCCGGAGGGGCACCTTGTTGTGACGGTGGCAAAGGACGGGATGACTATGACGGTGACAGTGAGGAAGGGGTTGGGGAAAGTGGCTCCTTTTCAGCTTTCACTTCCGGTTTACACATTGATTAAACACTTGGTTTCTGTAGCTCTTATGGATTTCTTTAAAATCCGTTAAATTCACTTGAATCATCATAGAATTGTATAGTAAAGTATAGGCTTGAATTGAACACAAGATTGAGTAGATTTTATAATTACGAATGTGATTAGGATTTAGAATAGATCTTAATCTTAGATCTCGAAGAATCTTGTTACCCTTTAATTTAAAACAATATTGTCTTAACAGGTCGTTCATCTCGTCTTCGACTTCGTATAATCGACTTGTTATTTTTTATTTGCATGACTAATAGTTTAAGTTTGTTAACATTTAATTCTGAAGCCGAGGGACTATATCACCATTGTACCCTACACATTCACAAATCTTACGAAGGTTAAAAAAATTCAAATTAGAAAACATTCTTTTCGAGGCGTTTCGGCAAGTTTTCGTTTATAAATTAATTTCACATCTAATAAAATTAAAATATGATCATAGTAATCGGAATAAGGCCTACGATATTTTTTTCTCATTATTGTATGAATATGTGAAAAATTTCTTCACATTTTGCAATGACGTTTTTTGTGCCTAGCCCGTTAAAATCAGGTCATAATAAAAGAGCATCCGTGTATTCACACAATTGTCACAACCAGTCTTTCATAGGAGTCCTATTTTATACCAGAATAGAATTTCCAGAAAAGAGGTGGAAATTACGTCAGAGAAAGCATTTGTCAGGGACAGAGGTGGCTTACTTCCGGTTGCCTAATAAGAAGCTGCAACCCTTTTGACATCTTCTGCTTGACACATTACAAGTACAGGGTGTCCATAAAATAAAGTTTAACTAAAAATTAAAATTTCAATTGGAGAGGGGATTATTCCGGGGTGGGGACTTATTTAAGTATTTACCGTAAAATAAGCAAGTTGATTTAGAAACATTCCTGTACGCTGTACGTAGCTAATCACATTTAATGCCAATAAAAATGATCTAATGAGCAATTTACATACACTCGATTAATAAATATAATCGAAACCGAGACTTAAATTAAATAAGAAATCAATTGTAGGTGGGTAGTCGTTAACGATAAGAGAAATTAATTTAAATGTCAAATTCACATGTGACTGAATATGTCAAGAGACACCCTGTATTTTTCACATGCAACAGCAGCATATCCTGTTTCACAGACTTTTCCTTGAAACTTTACTTGTCAAGTTCCCCGGTTGCGTAGCTTGAGATTTGAGCTTACGTCATTAAGAAATCCATATTTCTAAAATATTCTACCTGGAATAGTGTGAAAGAAATTGGTTTTTGAGGTGGGGACTTATTCCGGTAAAGTGGCTCATTATCATTGAAATTGAATCATATTTTAATACCGATGTACTAATTCAGATATGATTTCACGGTATCAGGGTGAATCTCCGACTGACATTTCTCGACTCACAATTTCTCCGAAACGTGATCTCCGAATATTGACACTTTTCAAAGTGGCTGTCTCGACAAACAGTTTCTCCGACAAAGGACACTTCTCCTACTACCATTCCGCCGACAGATACAAAAAAACGAATCCGTAGGTTTTGGGTTTGTCGTGGTCTTGTTATCTCGTATTGCATCTCATTATCTCCTATCTTTCTTGGTTTCATGCATAAATTATAATCTGACCTCCTATCACCTTTCCACTTCTTCGCTCTTCAATTACAATTACAAGGATGCCACTTTCACCTTACTCAAAGCTTCTTTCGAAATTATTCTTTAAAAATGGTTAAGCTATATCGCGAAAATTCCAATTTTTCATTGTATCTGAGAAAATTCAATGCACTCGCATTCTTACGTCCTGATGATGTTGTTATTGCTTTCATTCAATTAGTTGGTTCGTGGGGTACTCGCTTTAGCATGAGAGAGTTGAGGAACCGAACCACTGATCTCCACCATTTGAGAGAAGGATTGTTAGTAAGAGGGAATATCGTAGATCAGCATTGAAGCAAAAGTATATTTTGACCAGAGTGAGTTTTGAATTCACGACCTTTCGCAAACCGGGCGATTGCTCTACCAACTGAGCTATCCGATCTACTAGTTACTTCAATACCTTTTGTGATGAAAGACATAATTGCTCCTCACAATATCTTCCCGGATTTGCAAGCTTTCTTTTCATACCTTCGAAAATTTTATGTCGGGACTCAATCAACATCACCAATATATCCCCTAGAGTTTTGGAATGTTCATTACCGTGTGCTAGCAAATCAACCACGATCCAACAATGCCATAGAAGGTTGGAATTATAGATTCCAGAATTTGTCTGTTAAAAGTCACTTAGGAGTTCATGTTGTTGCATTAACAACAATAAGGTGCATGTCAACAATCATCCTAAAAAAAACAAATAATTTTGATCAGGTTACTGATGATTCGGATGACAACGAACCGTGTAGCTCCCAATCTTGTGTCCAAACTCAGTTAGTTGCTCAGCAAAACCCACCCAATCTATCATTCGCACCACAGTACTCTACTGCTCCATTTTTGTCCAGAAAGAGAGCCGCAACGAGTTCAGTTACTTTGCCAGGAGCAAAGCGAATAAAAAAAAGTAATTTAATGTCTTGTATAATGCGTGGATTTGACGATTTAAAGTTTGACTGAATAAAGACACAGAATATCAGTGTTGTCGAGAAAATGTGAGTTGAGAAGTGCGTTTGTCGGAGAATTCATTTTTCATGTGATATTCGGAGAAAGTTTTTGAGGAGAAATGGTTTGTCGCAGATCTGCGGTCGGAGAAGTTTTTGACGGCTAACTGTCAGTCGGAGATTCACCGTGGAACCGATTTCACTTCATTTTGTTTCTCATCTATTAATGATATTTTAATAATACAACGTATTAAATATTTATTGCTTCAGTGATTTTTCCTCTATGAAGGTGATGAATTAGTTCGGAGTACTTTCAACTTTGAGGATCTTACTGAAAATAATTGGACCAGTTTCTAAAAAAAAGCACAAAATTGACCTTGACTTTAAACTCATAAAATCTGAACTGCAATCGAATCAGAAATAAGGGGTTTATATTTCCATTTTGGACAAATGATTACGAATCATATACAAAATAAATAATTAAATTCCAGTAACTAAGAGACAAAAGAAGAAAAATAATAATCAAGACAATAGATCGTAAAAATATGGTACGGTAGTATTTTGAAATTTAAACTCTTATTTACCGAAACTACTTAATTAGGATATAAATATTTTATTTTATTTATGGAAATCTAACAATCGATTAAGATGGTAGAATTACAATTTTGACAATTAGTTTAGATTGTTTATGATTCATTTCTGAATAACATCTTAAGGTCTAATTAATAGAATCAGCGTGGATTCTTTTTTATTTTTTATTATTTTACGTAATTAGTTGAAGAAAAATTGGATTTCTAATCTAAAATCAACAAAATCATAGGAAGCTTCTACTTATGTTTTGATGCTCACTAATTTAATTATTTTACCGGATTTACTGGTTGAAGTTCCATTCCCATCCTCCCACCCGGCAAACGTTCAATTTTATATTATTTTTAGATTATCAATACTAGATTTTAATACTACCATACGCTAGTAATTCCAGACATAGGGACTTCAAAAAATTAATTCAGAATTTAAATCGCAAAATACGGTAGGTTAGTTCCTAGAAATCGTGCGTGTCTCTTAAAATGACGGTAAGAACTGTCTCAGAAATGCTGCAAATCCAAATAGTCATATCTCAAAAACCCTATTGTATGGAACCCTGTCAATCCAAACAAATAAACAATGTCAATATCCTTGTTATACGGGAAATGTGATTCCTTACCTCCACATGATAATTGTACTCAAATACTAAGCGCTGTGCTATTTCAATGTATTTCAATTCCAGAAATCTATCTCAAACCTTGAATCTCTCACCGTCTCGATTCTCGAGATCTTTGAATCCTCTAGGGCCAACATCAACACATAGTCTCCTTGATCCTGATTTTGAAACCTGATCCGATATCACTTCAAAGTGTCAATATCTCTAGATTTCTCCCCTCAACTCAACCTACAAACCCAGCTCTTGATCCCGGTATCGTCTCAAAATACCTCATCTTCCAATCTTGACAACCCAGAATCTGAAGTCTTCTCGACATCTCGACCCAAATCAGTTGCTTTCAATTCAAATCCACTATATCGGAATCTGGGGCATCAAGCACTTCACCTGTAACCCGAAGACGCGCCTGGAACTGCAGCGTCCCTGCAGCGTCGGCCTTACTTGGAACCCGACGCTGAACAGTGAGCATAGAGACTATTAAGTTAGAGATAGGGATGTGATGTAATGTAATACTGCAATTAGACTCGAAATAAACCGTTGCAAACGCACATCGCAAAAGGGTGAAACCATACGAAAAAAGACGTCGAATAACATTTCACGTCGTTGTCCAACACGTGGGGTTCTTTTATACAAAAATCTCACATTTCCCCAATCATAGAGTAAAATCGTATACGTCGTTGAATAGGACCTGACCGTACCTTTCTAACGATGTATTACACATATATTCGATATTTGAAAAAATTGTGACCTTTGACCGTACACCCTTGACCTTTGACCTACACGACCCTTAAACGAACTTGGCCTCCGTTCGAAGGTCATAAATGATTTCTTGAAAACAAAATCCCAAAATACTCAACCGTTCGAAAGTTAGAGCGCAAACACACAGACGGACGGACGGATGGACGGACGGACGGACGGACGGACGGATTGAGTAAAAACATTAAAGGGTTTCACCCTTTAATAACTCCCCAAGTATTGGTGGAATAATGGGGAATTATTTTGGGGTTGATCTATTCCGGAGAAGCAAACTTTTTTAAATCTGAACTTTGACCATTTTATTTAGTTAAAAGGGTGAAGTCACTTCAGGTTTTTATTTCAGGCATGCCTAAAATATTTCTAACCGTCCAGGGGACATCATGTACTTTTTTTTTTTTTTAGAGATTTATGGTAAATTTCAGCCCTGACCTACAGAGCTTAGCTGATTGATTTGCCAGTGGGTGTTGTAGGGCTGTCCCATCAAGAAAACAAATTTTGAACTTGCCAACATGTCAGCTTCTGATTAATTTCCAGACATGGCCTGTGGCTTAGAAATCTGAGTGTTTTTGAATGGATCGGACACATTAGTTGTGTGGTTAGGTGCCTGACGGACTTGTAATTAAAATACTTTGGGAACTAATTATCCAGACTGATTGATTTCGCTAAGTTTGACTCCCGGCCTTGTTGGGTCCAACCATAATCACCCTCAAGAATCAATTGGCCGAGGTTAGAGGTATTTAATTTTAGGAAGAACCATGATTTTTAATAATTAAAGCCTTACACCCACGGAATTCTTTGAACATCAAGGCGTAGTAGACTCGCAGCTTAGCAAGAACTGGGTCGGTAGGACAGTTGCAACTTGCTATGTTATAAAATGGTTTAATCAATCACGTATTTTTGACAGGAACATTTTAAAACCTTATAATCGAGAAATTCAAAATTCTTAAATTTTCAACTATAAAACATACATAATGTTTACACAAAAGATAATTTTTCCTGCTTTTATGATTTTGTATATGCATACATTTTCAATTAAATCGTGTGCTTGGAACGTTGCTTATTTTTTCACACATACTGGTCTTGTAAATCGGTGGAAATGTCCTAAAATAATTTACCATTAAATTGTTCGTGGAAAACGTCAATTGCCAACCCTGCCTGCCCACATGCTATAGACTCTTGCTCGACCGAAATGCTCACCGAAACTTGTCAAGTCCAATTACCGAGACCGTGAGTGAACTCACTTTTCTTCAAGGATCGTTTGAGCACAAAATCTACAAACGATTTCGCATGACATTATCAAAGCTCAGATACACATACTAATAATATGTTACAGTCCTTACTGACCTAACAATAAGAAATGGACACGGTAACTATAATTAATGCGACTTCTAAACAGACGCCCACGAACTACGGAACTACTAGGCAGGAACTCAAAACATCGGTTAAAACAATAGAAGATCTATGGTTAAAACCATAGAATTGGATAACATAGTAGACTATTGATCTAAATGGTAGTTCGTATGGTTAAAACCATACGAAGATATGGATAAGTATAAGTATAACATCAAGTTTAATGTTTAAACCACCAATTAACTTTTTTTGCTCTCATTGTTCCAATCTAAAGGAGTTATCAATTTTTTTGTATGACTTTTTTCGGAATTTGGCATTCTGTTCCGTCCAGTAACTACAGCATGGAGCAAAGTAACATGACTAAACGCTTCATGCATGGGAATTTTCTACTAAAAGATGTGAACTTTGACAATAGACAATTTGAACTTTGGCCTATAGATTCCCACATTCCCAGACGATACATACAGTCATCAAGCTTGGCAACTACAAGTTTCCGTCGAAAATCCACACTAAAGTCGTATTGGAACCGAAATTTAAAAAAAATAACCTTATTATTCACGAAGCTGTATACCCCTTCACATGCCAAAATGTACTGTAATAAAACATAACTTTAAGAAAGTTTGGTTTTTAAATAAAGGTGTGGGATGTAAATTTAGAATAAGTAAATCTACAGAGAAGGAAACCTCAAATGTCAAACACCAAACTTTCTGGTAGTTGGTTTTTCTTAATTATTTTTTCAGTCAGATTGAAGGAACCAAATTCGGCAGTACCATTTGTTAGGTATATAGGAAATCCCATCCAAAAATCACAGGAAAAAAACCAGTAAAACTACTAACTTCAAGTTAATAATAAACTTGTAATTATGTTTACTTTCCTTTAGATACCCGGGACAAGAGACGGCGTTAAAGGAAATCGAGAGGGAAAGTCCTCAAGTCATTCGGTGTGAACGTGGCTTGTTATTTCGTGTAAAAAACGCGAAAAACCTAATTCCCAGTACTTCAAAGTGTTCTTTGACATAATTGAAACGGGATGGAAATCAATTCCCAGTTTCTTGAACTCTGGAATTTAATTTTCTAATTTCTTTTGCAATATCCTGGAGATTGATTAATTTTAGAAGTCCCATGTGTAGTTTACTTTTTAGAGGATTTCAGAAGAAGAAAAAAATGCTCATTAATTTCTTATATCGTGGGTGCTTTATAACAGGTCACACAGATGGGGAATTATTTCTAAGTACTTTTTTTAGACTGATATCGTTACCCAGTTTGTACAAACGCTACCTACGTGATTTTAATGGCATATTTGTCCGATTTAATACCAAGGGATACCAGTTATGCCCGCCGTATTTGTCCAAGCCGTTGCCGTTATGTCATCCGATCCCAGACGACATAAGAACCTTTGCACTTTTGAAGCACTTATTCAATTTTAAGACCGTTTGTTCCACGAACTTCAAGGGTTCAAGAGCAGACTAAAATAGCCCTTGTATAGACCAATAATATATATATTAAATGGCAACGGTTTTTATAGCTCGTTAACACTTGAAACTACCACTAGATAATGATGAAGCTTCTTTAACTTTCGAGGTAATGGGTCTCGGATTTCAGCCTTGGACTTTTTTTTCTTTTTTTACTAACTCCTATTTCCAAAGCTTGTTCTTCACAAATGAACACATGGATTCAATGCAGTATCGATCCATAAATAGTTCAACAATGAGAGAAAGACACCTTTTGATGTCTACTTAAAGATCCTAGAATGGACTATCCGACATTTCGGATTACAGGTATTATTTAATGGAGTTTTTATTCTTTTTCTCCGTTTTTTTTTTTCAGATATATGTCCAGTAGATCCATACTGTACTTAAGTAGAATGAAATATATGAAATAGAATAGGGATAGTTTCCTATACGGTAACTCATTCAGATGTCAGTCAAAGTCACGTATTCAAGAATAATTGAATCAGGTACTTTGCATCTAGGAGAAAAAAACTAATTTAAGTCGAGATGTTTTATTGATTTTCTCCCACCACCTTCGTCCACCTCCATCTTTTATTATTTAGGATGTGAAAGCAGGAAGATAACACTAAATCCTTGAATAAATTACAGGTTTTTGCCCAAAAGATCTTTTCAGGATATCGTTCCGACTTCAGAGACGTTGGTTTGAGGAGCAGGTAATAAAATCGGAAATCCAAACCTGACTGGCTTTGAATCCTAGCCTAATCCTATTTTGCATGAGAGGTATTCAAGAAGATACTATACATGTTGTAGGTGTTTTATGGGAATCGTCTGATGTCTGTTTGTCTGTCTATTGGTGCTGACTTACGCTTTTCACACTTTGGGGATATAGGGTTACCAGGTTTCGAACTACAGTCAAAAGCTACCATGACCAATAACTATCTAACATTAAAATAGGAGTTTGATTTATGGTTGGGGCAACTTGAGACTTTGAAGCGTATACCTATCATTCAATTGCTCAAAAGCTGAATAGAAGCCGTTCGGCTTTTCCAGAATTTACTCAATGGTGGATTTACAGATAGCGGATAAAAATCCAATGACAAATTTGCTCTATGTTTGGGGCGAACTGAAAATATATTTTATGTCACCATCATTCGATTCAATTCTGCTGTCCAATCATTATAAGACATTTTTTTTTTTAAATTGGTTAATTATTTCAGTTCCGCACCTCGTTAACGACACTTTCGTATCCGGTTTCAATGATTTATTATTTTGGTTATTTAAAGATCCCAAGCAATATGGACATTGATCCTGAATTCAGTGAGCCGAATTACCTTTCAAGTTCGAAATGGGATCATTGCAGTTACGTCGTTACATGATTCTCAATGAAATCCTAAAGCAGAAGCCATCAAATACGATTCATGTGGATGAATCAATTTCTTTCCATTTGGTTTCTTATTGGATAATTCAAGCTGTTCTGCACCCATCTTTTTAGGCTAATTAAAATTATTTAATTAGGTTCTCAAGGTAGATTTAAACTACTTTTTCCACTTGTCCAGGATTTTAATTTAGATCGAGTTTCAAATTAATTGTTTTCTGCCTCAAATACAAGACTAAAATTGCCCTTAAGCCGCAAAGGCACATCCATTCGACTGTACCATATAAGAGACGGAATTATTCCGCGGACTCCGTATAATAAGATTTTGAATCTGTCGTTTTTTAAGTGAAATATCGCTTAAAAAGTCCACGATTAATCAAAGGCAGATGAATAGCTTATATCCAATGCAAAATACACGTCCCAATTAAGCAAGATTCCAATACAACTTAATGTACCCTGAAGGTTATGTAAATGTAAGCAGGCTCCACGATAGAAATGGAATTTAAACAGGAAAATTAAGTCTAAAAGTTCAGAGTTCGAGAATATTTTGAACAATTATTGAATAAAATGTTAAAGTTCAAGATATGTGTAAAAGACTATGTAAAAACGGAGATTGAATTTTCTCTAGATCTGTGCCGTATTTTAGACTTAATTTTTGAATTAAATTTCTCAAATCTCATCCCGATCCCGTTTTTTTTTTTGATAAAAAGAGAGACAAACTTTCCCTAAACTTTTTGACAAAATGACGATAATAAAATAGAGCTGAGCCTGCTAATGAACAAGTCCTCGAGCAAATCTTTCTATTTACCAGCCTAGCTTCTTTGGGAACTTACCAAGCGTGAAGATTGAGTGGATATAGTTGACTCTGAAATAAAATTATAAAATCATCAGCTTTCAATTAAAAAATATTTTTGAGGGTTTCTCCAAGAAGATCGCCGGAACTAAAGAGGAGTTTCAAATTCCCTCAAGTGTCTCAAGGTTTTGAGGGGCTAATGAATGAGGATGCTCTTCTCTGACATTTGGAATTTCCGAGTAGATGATTCCTACCGTTTCCTGGTCTGATTATATTATATGGGGACGTTCATAAATAACGTTCTGTTTACATCAAGAAGATTTATATGATGAACAGTAAGTTCTTGTTTTAGAGCTTACGTTGAGGTACAAGTATCAATTATGTATCTAAAAATACCTACTTTAATCTTTGTCCACAAAAAAATTCCAAAAAATTCCAAAATTACTGTGTATGCTAGTGCTAGTTCAAAGCACTCTGCTTTCAAAACAAGGCCATTCCTCAAGCATTTGCTGTACAATATATTCCAAACTTTCCCAAAACACTGTTGACTCTGACTATCTAAGATTGATTTTCTTATTTATTTGGGCATACTCGTCCACATACTGATGATTTATTAATGATTTAACATGGCGGGTTAGTACTTGAAAAATGGTGACCTTTCACCTTACCTCCCTTGACCTTTGATCTACATGACCTCCGAATGAACTTGACCTCCGCCTGACGGTCCTAAATGAGGTAACTACAGAAAAATTTGAAAAAGTTGAGGCTTTCTCCCGTTTGGTCAAGGATGGATAGACGGACGGACATCAAGTCATTCGCATAATGTGGGTTTTTTAATGAAATACAGCTTTGTATTAACCCAAAATCCCCAAAAACCCGGGTAATTCCACCAAATTGAGATAAAACAGTTAAAAAAAATCACTTATCCAAAAAATCCTGTCCCGTAAACCTTACCAACTCATCTCATCATAATTTTTGAGCCATGAACAAAAATCAAGGCCCAAACCCAGACAGTTCATCAAAGGTTCTCCTACTCCTCCCATGATATTACAGTAAATTCCATTGAAGCATTCAAATCCTTTGGGACAAAAGCATATAAATCAGCCTGCTGAATGAAACTATATATATGTACTATATGCACTATAGACTCCTTGAGGTTTGATTTCTATTGAGTCAGTGTATTTATTTCCCCGTATTTTAATTTTAATCAGGATTGAGGAGGATTACAATTAAATTAACAATAAGTCCTCTGCCTGAATGATGCGGACAATTATATTGAAAGTAGGATTCCCGGAACGGCATGTTTTCCGTTTACGGAGCTTGACTTTGGACTTTACGGCTCAATCCTCCCAACAAACTTTGTTCTCCCATTTTACAATTAAATCTAATTAATTTTATTTTATTCCCCCTCAGTAATTGGAGAATTTGTGGGTGTTGTTTACAAGAGGAATAGAATACCAAGCTCCGGGTTGGTATTTTATTAAGATACTTTGGAATTGGAAAGCAACGGTTTTGCATCAAAGAACTCGTATGGCTTACATGAGCATGAGGTGTCAAAATATTGGGTGAAAAAAAAACAAATGCAGAAATTAAGTTTGCATCTTCACCAAGATGCAGTTTTTGTACTAAATAAAATAAGTTTCACATCCTGTTAGTAAAGAAGCCAGGGAAGGAAATATACATATTTTGTATATGTGTTAATTGTTTTAAAATAAAAATTAATACGTAGGTGCATTTATGTATGGTTTGTCGACCTCTTTCAATGCCCTTTAAACTTTTCACCAAAACATAACAGGACTAAAAAAAATACCTGGTGTTTTTTAAATCCCCACAAAAAATTAAGATCAAAAGAAAACATTATTTTCCATTTCTACGAATCATTTAATGACGCCCACATACCAGAAGTTGGTATTTTTAAAACGTTGATCAGGCACACAAAGCCATGTTATTAACACTTGACGAGTTGTGGTTTTTTGTCCGATTTCAATTAAAAAATGTAATAGTATTTTTAGTGATTGTTATGAAGAGGGAACTCTGCCCTTACAGGCATGAATGACGGCATTGCCAGACGCTGTAAGCGGGTTGGTGAAAAAATGGTCACGGAAATAATGGTCGTGGAAAAAATGGTCATGGGGAAATAATGGTCAGAGAAAAAATGGTCTGGAAGTAATGGTACTATGAAATGGTCACGGAAATAATGGTCTGATGTTTAATTTTTTCAAGTTAGAATGTCTTCATTAGTTTAAATAATAAAGTGTATTACAACAAAGTAGGGCAAGCTTCAATGGATAAGTTTGCCTTTATAATCCGAACATTGACCGAAACAAAAACCCCAACATTGGAATATGGAATAAACCGTCCAACGAATGTACTGATGTATCGTAGATATAAGGTTTTTATACCGTTTCATACACATCGAAACATGTTCACAGTGAAAACTGTTTTAAAATATTAAAAATGCATGAAATATCGAAAATCTCAAATTGCCCCAACCATAGAGCAAAATTACATACGGCATTCAAAAGCACTTGATTATAGCTTTCGAATGACGTATCAAATGATTAATCTCAATTTGCCCCAACCATAGAGCAAAATTACATACGTCATTCGAAAGCCCTTGATCATAGCTTTCGAATGACGTATCACATATATATGTTTGTAATTTGACCTCTTTGACCCATACCCACCCGTCAGGGGGTGACACCACCCCCAAATCATATACGTCATTCGAAAGCCCTTAATCATAGCTTTCGAATGACGTATCACACATATATGTTTGTAATTTGACCTCTTTGACCCCTCCCCACCCGTCAGGGGGTGACCCCACCCCCAAATCATATACACCATTGAATAGGCCTTGACAATAGCTTTCCATCGATGTATCACACATGGGGGGTCGCTATTTGAAAAAATGTTGACCTTTGACCTTTCCCCCCTTGACCTTTAACCTGCAGGGCCCCCAAACGAACTTGACCTCCGCTTGGATGTCTTATATAAATATCCGAAAGAAAAATTTCAAAAAGTTAAGCCGTTCTCGAGTTATCGTGTTTACGGACGGACAGACAGACGGACGGACAGACGGACGGACGGACGGACACCAGACCATTCGCATTATGTATCTACGATACATAATAATTAGATACTAATCCTAAAGTTAATTATTCATATATGTAGGGTCTACTTTTGTATTCTGTCTTATCTTCTTTATCTATACCTGTTTGCTGTTCCGTTCAATCACAGTTCAATCTTCTAAAAATTGTCTCAGCTTGCTTGGTCTACTTATTCTGTCAATTTGTCAATTCCTAACTTGTTAATTATCTGATTTGATTTTACGAATTTTAAGCTAATTGCTAATTGCTATTTAATAACTAGAGAGAAATTATTTCTTTTTTAGTTAACTTGTAAAATGTTCATCCTTGACGAATTATTGACGTAACAATAATGAAAATTGTGTTAAATAAATCATATTTTATAACATTGTAATTTAAGCTATTAGTCAGACCATTTCTTCCTAGACAATTTTCATAATAACATTATTTCCTGACCATTATTTCCGTGACCATTTTTTCCTTGACCATTTTTTCCTGACCATTTTTTCCGGCACCCGCTGTAAGCAGCGTATGGCTAATGAAGTCAATTTGTAATTGATAAGAAACAATCATATTTTAACCCACATATTTTGTAGAATATTTATTACTCAATCCCGTCGTCTACGTCTGAAGATTGATAAAAACCGAACCGTGGGATTCATAAACAAACGAATTTCGAGATATTATCAGAAAATTGTCCCATAGTATTTACAAATCGTTTGTAATTTGCAATACTAACAAATGAGATGTGGCCTGTCCACGTGAGTCATACACAAAGCTCGGAATGATAATAGTAAACGTAATGACATGACGATGAGATCGAAGCTTTGAAATTGGATCTATTTTCCAACTTACATTTCTACATCTTCAACTCCGTCATTTCATAAGTGCCCTGTCAAATGCAATCCGATTTCGGGTTTCAAACGAAGGTGAATAATACCTTATAACTAAAGCCTATCATCATCGCAAACCCAGGACCCACGCTTATGGTAAATTTAGACAATGAAACTACATACTGTTGTTCCGACCGATCAACTTTGAAATCCGGTTTTAGTTTTAGTCAAGGTCAATTTAGCCAGTATCAATAAGGCTCTAAACATATATGGGTCTTTTGCATTTTGTAAATTAACAATAACTATCGTTTTACGTGATGCCACATGATCACTTGTGGTCCTTACTTGTATGCAGTAGCGCGCCTATATATCGAAGTATTTTATTTCTCTTAGATATAACGATGTAAGTAATAAGTACCCAAATCCAGAAACGAATGCAATATTATATGAACTTTTAATTTAAAATACTAAGGATGCATGTTTCATTCAGGATTTCAATCCCAATTATTTTTTATTTTTTTAACAAAGACAAAACGTATGATACGTTATTACTTACAGACTCAAGTACATCAAAATGTAACCAGACGTTATGAGTATGACAGAACTGTAGGAAGTCTAGGAAGTCGATAATGACAACAATTTCATTAATCGAAAAAAAACAATAATGGTTTATGGCTTTGGACTTGGAGATGGGTCTTCTAGAATAAGGCTGGATTCGTTGCCTTTTGGACTTGACCTTTCCTCCAGTAATGACTCTAAAACCAACCCAAGTTTCTCCTTAATGAACAGTAAAATATCGGCTGTGGCAGTAGGCAGACTGTGACGCTTCGCAATGACCAAAAAATCCATGGCCGTTTCCGGTGCAACAGCTGAGATTAGTCCCCGGTCGCAAATATCTTTGAGAAGTGGCAGATCGTATTTATCTGCAGAATAAATCATCTCCTCCGCCACTTCGGTCCAGCCGCTTTCCAGACGTCCGGAGTAGCAGTACTTGAGAAGGAAGTCCATGGCCTTGGAACCAATGTCATAAATTTCCAACTGACCCGTCGCATTTTCCGTCATTTCCGCTGCGAACATTGCCCGGAACACCGGACTCTGGGCTGCCAAAATGCAGCGATGAGCGTTGAAGACCTTGAGGTCCTTCGAAGTGATGACGAGGTCGGAGTTGTGCCCCGATTCCAAAAGTTTGGAGATGTTGTCAAAGGCTGCTGACTGGGATGAGCTCTGCAATCGCAACTGTTCAGACTGCGTATCCGTAACTTCAGTGAGGACTGGCCGATGTCCATACACTTCAAGTGTCATCCGGATCGTAAGGGTACCATTTGGAAGGAGGTTGGATGTAGGAGACATCAGCGCAGCAAGCGACAACATAGTTGGATATCCCCACTGGGTGTGGCTAAAATCTCTGACGGTGGGGGCATCGAACCGCATATCTTTGCCCGCAATACCTGAGTTTATTACTAGGTCAAATTGGGCAGGAACCTTGTTTACTTGTGAAGGGTCCTCGACTTTTAGGTAGACGCCAATTGAATCACCACCATCGGATTGTGAGTTCAGCGTGAAAAACAGGAACCATTTTGAGGGCATGTCGAAACTGTTTTCGACCTCGAATCGCAAAGCCAGAGAAGCCAGAGATTCCTCGTCCTTTGCAATGTTCTTGAAATTCTCCAGATTCCATTCCACCTTTCGGACTACTGAAGGGATCTTAAGGGTGAACTTTGACCTTTGATCAGTTGACTCGTCCAATTCCCGTTTCTTCGTCTCATGATTATCCATTTCAGTTTTTTGCTAAATAATGTGTAAAGTTTAATTAATGCAATGACTTTGATTACTTTAATGTTCTAATTTGCGTATGGCGTACCGTGCGAAAATCGTTTTTAAGCGTTTAATTTAAGGTGTAGTAAAAAGCAGCTTTTTTGAGCTTATAATGTATAAGCTAATGCATAATGTGATACTAATTACTAATTAATTGACCTAAAGGTCATTCATTGATTACCACTTACCATCATACTACGATGACAATACCTGTCTGTTTTCCAATGAATCGCTGTTTTTGATTCACCCGAGCAAAGTTTGAAGTTTGTAGTTTCCGTCCGGCTGGAGCTTGTCGTTTGTTCTTTGTGTGTTTTTGTGTCTTACAAAAATACGCAACAACCGCACTTTTCGTTATTTCCCGCTCCCTAGCTGACTCTAGACGATGACTAGAGGGACGCTCTCAGCGTCTAACAATGGACACTATTTAAGTGACAAACGAGTTAAGGGTTGTAATATATGCAAATAGACTAATTCGACCATGCTGATTACGAAAATCATAATTTTAGCTCTGCGAATTTACTCCTTGGGGGTCAAAAGTAGGTGGGAAGGTCAGAGACCGCGCAGTTTCAGCTAAAAGTTAGCAGTGGTGAGAAGGGGGAAGGAGGAGAAAGTCGAGTTTTCCACTTTTCCTTCCTTTTTCTCGCGAAACCGATCAGAAGATAGGGCGCTAACATTGGAAGGATCGGGAAAATAACATTGCGCTGGTATTAGCATTTTCACGAAAAGGGAACGGGAGAATACTATAGGAAAGTCTAAACTCACGCCCGTTTTTTGACCTTCCCGCCTACTTTTGACCCCCAAGGAGTAAATTCGCAGAGCTAAAATTATGATTTTCGTAATCAGCATGGTCGAATTAGTCTATTTGCATATATTACAACCCTTAACTCGTTTGTCACTTAAATAGTGTCCATTGTAAGCTGACTCAGTCAGTAATTATGCAAATGACTTTATGTTTCCGTTCGTCCGTAAATGCGATAACTCGATAAGCCCCGTTTTGGACTTGTCAAGGTCAATTTAGCTATAATCAAGGCCAAGGCCCTACGCCTATCAAGTTAGCGACTACGCAACACAATATGACAATATGGTTAAAGCCAAAGCCAAAGGCGGTATACACCATGAATATCGTATCGTGATCATGATCATTCTTCGTTAAATATATTTCCGGTGTCGCATGTCGCGCTCATGTATCGGAAACCACTGATCTAGCCTAGAGATGTATCAAATCCAGAAGCAAATTCAATAGTATAGGACTATGAACTTTTAGTTTAAAATTAAAATGATCATGCACCGTTCAGTTCAGGCTTTCAATTACAATTATTTTGAACAAGTTTTTATTTAATTACTTGTCGAAAGCATGAAATGACAACAATTTGATGATTTCATCAGAAAAGAATAAATGTTTATACATTTTAACGTGTTCAATTATTATGGTTGTGGTGAAGGATAAATATTTTCCGACACTTTGTCAACAGAGCTACACTATTTGTCTTTTGGACTTGACCTCTCCTCGAGGAGTGACTCCAGAACCAACCCGACTTTGTCCTTAATGAACAGTAAAATGTCAGCAGTGGCGGTTAGCAGGCTGTGACGCTTCGCAATGAGCAAGAAATCTATGGCCGAATTTTGTGTAACTGCGCCGATGAGCCTCTTATCGCAGAACTTTTTCAGCAAGGGCAGATCGTACTTATCGGCTGCATATACCATCTCTTCGGCAACTTCAGTCCAGCTCCCGTCCAAAACTCCGGAATACAAGAACTTGAGGAGTAAGTCCACGGCCTTTGATCCGATGTCATCAATTTCCACCCGTCCCGTCGATTGTTCCACCATATCCGCTGCGAACATTGCCTTGAACACAGGGCTTCGAGCTGCCAAGATGTTCCGATGAACGTGGAAGACCTTGAGGTCCTTGGTTCTGATGACGAGGTCGGAGTTGAGCCCAGTTTCCAGAAGTTTGGAAATGTCGTCAAAGGCAGCTAGCCGTGAAGTGCTCTGCAACTTTTCAGTGTTCCTCGGACCCATGACTTCCGTGTTGATTGACTTGGCTCCAAACATTTCAATGGTCAGTTCCACAGTCAGGGTTCCGTTGGGAAGGTACTCGGATAATGGAGCCATCAAGGAAGCATGTGAAAACACGGGAGTCGGATAGCGTCCGAAGATGTTATGTTTAAAATCCGTCTCGTAGGGACCGTAGAGCTTAGATTTGCCCGCAATGTCAGAGTTTATGACAAACTGGTACTTGACGGGAATGGTAGCAGGTTTTGAAGTGCAGGCCTTGTCGATCTTTAGGTAGATGCCAATAGAGTCGCCATTGGTTAGCAGCTCCAAACACATGGACCACTTTGAGGGCATGTTGATGAGCGTATTCTCGAATTCGAACTTCAGTTCAAAATATTCAGAGTGTGAGTGAAGAAATTGCTTCAATGCCAACTTCTTGAAGTTCTCGACCTTCCATTTCACTTGACGGGCGACGGAAGGGATGCTAAAAGTGAACTTTGATTTTTTATAAACTTGAACCGCTGTCTCTGGCTCCGGTTTCCTTTTCTGGGTCTGCTCAGTCTGCTGGCTATTATCCATTACGTACGCTGTTTCCTTAAAAAAATTGGAATATATATATTAATAAACGGTTGCAAACGCACATCGAAAAGGGGTGAAACCGTCCGCAATAAGACGTCAAATAACATTGCAACCTGGAACTTTGACCTACTTAACCCTCAAGCAAATTCAGCACCCGCTGGACGGTCATTCCGTCATTAATGGTTTCCCGAAAAAATAATTTTGAAAAAGTCAACCGTTCGAAAGTTAGAGCGTATACGGACGGACAGACCAGGCAGACCACAGACGGACAGAGACGGACCGACAAAGTCCCAATGACAATGAAATGAAAGAAAGGTGAAACGCTTTAATGTGATCACTCTGTCCGTCTGTCTGTCCGTTCGCACTCCAACTCGTGAATGGTTTTCAAACAATACACAATACTACTTGTGACTATGAGTCTTTGAGATTATTTTTTTCAGGAAACCATTCACGACCTTCAAGCGGATCCTAACCCTGAGTTCGTGAGGATGAAGAACAAAGCCGACCGTCTGTCTTCTAGATATTATATTATGCATCACGTCAAGATCGATAATATGTAATACACAATACACAATACACAATACACAATATACATCATGATTTATGAATGAGATAAAAATATTTTCCACTCACCTGCATGCAAGTACTAAAGTCTGAAACTGTAACTTTGTGACCTGCACCTGCACCTCTTGTACCGTCCTGATTTGACCTATTTCACTCTTCTGACGAGTTTGAGCTCTGACCTTGACGTTTGACTTTAAAGTTTAAATCAGCTCGATTCGATCCTCCAACTTCGTCTCAATGTTATTCACGGTTACCGCCACCGGTTACAAAAGCATGCCACAAGCCACAATCAGAAATCACAACAACTTAAAGTTTGTAGTTTGTCGGATCTCCGCTTCAGAATGAAAATCTAAACGTTTGTTTCAATCCGATCCACAGCATCTCACTCCACTCCGTGAAGCCTAGTCTGTGAATGCGAGCTTCATAAGTTCTCATTTGTTATTATACTATCCATATCTATGGTTCTCATCCATCATGTATGGACAAAGCTATTAAATCTCAAAATATCTAATCTGAAATCATAGAACTACAGAACTAGATAAATACTCTAACCTTAGGAAATACAACTTCAAGGCTAAAAAAACGCGTTCATTGAACAAATGTAACGTTTCCATTGTAAAAATGCTTACTCTGATTTCTACACTGCTTTTTAGTTTTTTGTAACGTCAACGCTTCAACCCCGGACTTATTGTCGCCTCACAAGGGGTGCGTTTCAATTGTTACACACATTCTAGATTCTAATATTTTTTAATGAGTTATCCAAGTGGCCTGGTACTATATGAATGCTCCCGATTAAAACACCCTCTGTTTCCATCCTAAATCCCCTTCGATAAATAGAGACAACATCTTATCGTGTAATTAAATAATATCCTCATATATTATGTAATATTACGCGTATCTCCAAAGGTCTCCAACTTCAACATGAATAGAATTGTGATGAGGAACTGAGGATCGGATGTCGGACTCTTTTCATGTTATTTTTCAAGTCTCGCCAACCTTTGAAATCCTTCGTGTTGACTCATAAATCTTAAAAGCTTTTTTCATCCTCCTCTTCATCCGATACTTTAGAACTTGGTCCTTTTAAACACTTTAAACAACTGTATCAGTGTATACGACTAGTGCAAATCTCGAAATTGAAACCCACCTCGAAATAAATCCCCACCCCGCGCAAGGGTTGCCAGAGATTCATCGCATATCTATCCCTCTAAAAACTTTGGACTAGATACCTCTAAATAAATCCCCATCTCCCAAAACGAAACAATTTAATTGGTCTCATGAAAGCGTGGAGAAACAAAGGCTGTTATTGAAACTATAGAGAGGAATACATGAGCCACTGACTTTCTTAATTATTTTGAACAATTGTTAAAAAATTTTAATTAATTTTTTTGGGGAAAAACTTATAGGCTAGTTCTTTTAAGCGTTTTGACAAAGTACATTATTCTCTGAAATACATCTATATATATTTCGAAATTTACGATAGGTCCTTATATAGTCCGGTTGTGTAATCATATATATCTAACGATCGGTCCTTCTATCTATTTTATTTCCGTATCTAACGCAATATGCCATAATACAAGGGTTATATATATTGTTATATATAAGGATATATATGGCCAGGTTGGCATTTGGCATTTGACATTTAGAGAATTGTGAATTGAGAGAGATGTTCTAAGCTCTTAAAACAATGAACCCATTAGCTACCTTTCTGAATTCTGATTCGATTAAAGCCTCTCTCTCTCTCCCGTCAACCCAAAACACTTAACGGGGACCGTTTTGTACTTACGAACTCACAGCCTTTCGAAATTTGAATTGCAATTCAATCGGAGCTTATAACTGCATATACGAGGACATCCTCTCCGGAGATATTACTACTGATGTTAGTACGAACAACGTAAAGCCTTTCACAAGACAGGATGTCTCATTCATTTAGCATTATCCGCGCTGTTAAATAGTATTAATAATGCTATAAGTATATTATGAGATTGGATCATTTGAAGTACGGAAATGAATTGTCATTCGACACTAACTTCCCCCTTTAAGAGATATGGAGACGATTTAGTTTCAATGCTGGTGAATTATTTAATGAGTTTCTTGTATCAATGATCTTGTATTTTTGCCCCCCCCCCCCCAATTTTTGCTCCCCATTATCAAATTGTTTGCTTACTAAACATTTAAAAAAAATTAAAATGTTACCCTCTTTAGAATATTCCATCAATCATTTATAAGTACAAAGCATTGTCACTAACAATTTTTTTCTACTCTCTCCATAGTTCACAATCAGATGCATATTTAGTTTAGTATTCGGTGAACTTGAATGATCCAAGAATTCAGGATGTTATCAGTTATCATTAAATGTATATGTAATTTTTAGCGGAACACTGAATTTGCGCCGAGAAAACCTTTCGCTTCTTCTCATTCCGCTCTATTTAAACGAGATTGAAATTTAAATATAGAAATACAATAGACTAGAATCGATTTTGGACCATTTTTAATATTTAGAAAAAGTTCTTTCGTAAGCAACAATCGATAGTCCTTGCTACGCCACTAAAAAAGCCAGACAAAAGAAATTAATAAATTCTTTTAGAGTCTAAATAATTCGTTAGCTTTCGACCAACATGCAAATTACCTTGCATTTCCAAACTGTCCCCGATATATGGGGGCCAATGATGTTCAGGAAATACATCCACGTCAAAATATTATAGTTTTTGAGATGGTTCAAAAATATATTTTTACAAATCCCCATGTTTGGCTCACCCCCTGGTGTCAGTGGGGGTGGTCAAGCCTGTTTCTTTAAAGCAAAATAATCGCATCACATCTATATGAATCGTTGAAAGTTCTTGTACTGCAACAAACGAGAATGAACTGTATTTACTTGCCTTTTGAGCTTTGAGCATCAACATGCTATCGGCAAACAATTTGTTAAGAGGTGAAACCTCTTTATCAAAAGACTTTGTCCGTCCGTCCGTCCGTCCGTCCGTCCGTCCGTCCGTCTGTCTGTCTGTCCGTCTGTCTTCGTCGACAATAACTCGGGAACGGTTGAAGATTTTCAAATTCTTTTTTCGAAAACATGTTCCTCGTGTCCTAAGGCAGAGGGAGTTCGAAGACGGGCGACAACGACCACACCCCCTCGGGTTTGCCCATCTACCCCAATGTTGAAAACCCACCACCATCACACGCTAAAATAGTATTACATGCCTCTATACACAGTACCTTCATGCCACATGTAAATATTTATATACATGAATCGTGTAACCGTGCACACACATACGGGACGACCCCCACTCGCCCCGGGGCGCGCCCTCTGGGGCATTTAGGGGCAAAATGAGATTTCAATGCTACATTGTAACCACATACAATGCAATGTTGTACACACATACGGGACCACCCCCACTCGCCCCGGGGCGCGCCCTCCGGGGCATTTAGGGGCAAAATGAGATTTCGATGCTACATTGTAACCACATACAATGCAATGTTGTACACACATACGGGACCACCCCCACTCGCCCCGGGGCACGCCCCACGGGGCATTTTAGGGAAAAATGAGATTTCAATGCTATATTGTAGCCACATACAGTGCAATATTGTACACACATACGGGAGCACCCCCACTCGCCCCGGGGCGCTTCCCCACGAGGCTTTTTGTTTCAAAATGGGATTTCAACGCAATATTGTAGCCACATACCGTGCAATGTATGCAGAGCATGTATTTGTACAACATGTACAGCGTGTACTACTTGTACAACATGAACAGCGTGTACTTGTACAACATGAACAACGTGTACTTGTACAACATGTACAGCGTGTACTTGTACAACATGTACAGCGTGTACTTGTACAACATGTACAACGGTACTTGTACAACATGTACAACGGGTACTTGTACAACATGTACAACGGGTACTTGTACACCATGTACAACGGGTACTTGTACAACATGTATCACCGAAAGTTAACCTCTGTTTAAATCGTTCGTGTATCGGAGAGGTTTCACCTCTTTCGTATGTGCGTTTGCAACGGTTTATTATAGTATGGCACTAGTTTATTTAGAGTATGACTCATAGAATTGGATAATATGGTATGACTACAAAATAAAATATCTTCGTATTTGACATCCGATTTCGATTGTCATAATTCATAATTTGCAGTCATTTTATTCGTTCAGACGTGTTACAGATTTATTTCTATACGAAGGCATAAGTCAAAATGCAGTCATTTTCCAGAAAAAAAGCCCTTATTTCTCATTAACTTACATTTGCTAACATTCATAACCATTATTGTACAAATACAAAGTAAAACCAAAGTCAACTTAGGGATTGACCGCTTTATAAATGACATTCAGGCCTGCCACGTCAACTTGATTTCCGACAATTCCGTGTCTGACTTTGTCACCCCGATAAATCGGAATCCTCTGACAACCAGGAAACTCAATATCAGCGACGCAGACCCATTCTCTAATCATGTTAGTCAGGGCTTGAGCCGCATTGTACAAGAAGATCATTTAATCGACTCCTCACAAGTCCGCGGCTTCAACTGCGTTTACCATCTATTCGATCTTGAGCAGTTATTTATCAGAAATGAAGACGTTGGATGGCCAAGCTACAAAACCGTACTAAATGCTGCTTTTAAGGAAGTGAAGCCCTTCAAATATCACATCAGTAATAAGAACTACATTTATCCGGAGGGAGTAGTAGCAAGTATAGCCCAAGTAAACTATTTCATATTTTTTGCGACAACCTGGAGCTGGAAGAAAATTCAGGAACTGATCAATCCTAATTTGTACAACCTCGGCATATCCGTTGACGTCTCCAAAGTTGGGATTCTGTTGTATTCAAACTACGAAAGCAGACGCTCTGAAAATGGCGGTAAATTTCAAAATCGCTCATTCTACTTTTGCCACCACTGCACGATTGAGAAATACCATAATTCGAGTCAGCTTACCGAAGTCCCCCATGACCTTCTCACTAACCCTTGTGCACTTCAGGGGTTCAGTAGGAAATTTAGGCCCAGAAGTTTTACCTTAGATGGACCAACTTACATCAATTCCGACAACTTCAAGTCCATGGATGCAGCTCTGACGGGAAATCCGTTCCGGATTTCTTCTGGAAATTTCAAATTCCTTGATTTTCTCGCAAAAATCCTACTCTCGCAAAGCAACTCGACTGTTTCTAATTCCGAGGATAACCAATTTCTAATACACGCAGGAAAATCCACGGTCGGAACGCAGATGCTCCCTACTATGGACATTTTAATGAAAATTGACGAGGGATCGGTGGTGACGGAGACGGAGTCCTTCCGGTTCCTAACTTGTTTTGCGCTACGACCCCTCAGTTTTGAATTTTACACGACGCCGTTTCAGCTCCAAACCTGGCTTGCCTACGTCCTTACAAAACTACTTTTGGCCCTCATTTTGCACGCTTTCATAATCAAGTACGAGATCGTGAGACACGGTTTTTCGTCGTTTTTTCTGATGTTTGCCTCCGTCTTTGAAGCATCTTACTTCATCCCGGAGTTAATTAGCAGAAAAACCTTCTTCCGACTAACGGTCGGCTTTTGGTTATTCCTAAACCTTATCTTCAGCAATGCTTACAAGGGAATTGCGATCACATCTCTCAATGCGCCCCCAACTGTTCAAAGTATACACGCTTTTCATCAACTCTATAGACCGAATTCCAGTACAAGTTCAAGTGATCCGAATGGTCACATCGATTACAGACACATCCCAGACTTTAACATCCTTGTTACCTTAAATATCGACAATATATCGTGTCTCGCATCGGATTTCCAGGAATTTAAACCCGACTTTTGGGACTACTTGAGTTACAAAGCCTGTGCCAATTTCTTCAAGGAATTACTTGAATTGAGTAACCAATTTCGACACTCTTCATTAAGAGCAAAGACGGAGGAGGAAAATACGGCGCTAGACATTTTTGGGACAGAATTGCCGTCAATTCTGCCGGAAACGTTCTTAGCCCCGACATTTCTACCGCTCCGTTCTGCGATTGAAGACGAGCTTGTGAAATGTGGGAAATCGGTTTATGTCGACCGGGGGTCGAAAATCGTACGAGAAGCGGAGTATTTGTCGAATCATTACCAGTCGAAGAAATGGACTATTTCGTCGGAGGGATTTTTGTCGAAAAATATCGGCTGGAACTTTATGAAACTGGAAGGAAGCTCTGTTTACAGCCATTTCCAAGCTCTTCATCAGTCTGGGATCTATCATAAAATTGAGGAATATTTTTTTAAAGCCGACTATCGAAAACGGCTCAACTTCACGGTAGCTAACAAGGGAAAGGTGTTTGAGGAACGGGTCAAGGCTATCGTTCTGTCCGATAATATTCAGACCATTTTTTTCATTTATTTAATAGGAGTTTGGCTTTGTTTTTGTGTGATTTTATTTGAATTTGATCTAAAATTTAGGTTCCAGAGTTTTGTCGTAAAAAATGCAAGAGCTTTATGGAATGTTGCGAAATCGGTGGGTGCTTCTCGTGTTAGGACTTTCCGATTTAATGAGACACACGTTCCGTGTCCGAAGCTCAATAGGGTTTGTAAGATGCTGACATTTTGATTTCAATTCATTTGCGGTACTTTAATCATTAATAAGAATAACAGAAATGTATGAGGTATTTTAACAGAGGCATGAATATGATTTCTATTTATATGCACAAAAAAAACTTGAATTCACAGTCAACAGTAAAGATTAATTTTTAAATCATAAACAAATCTGGTTTTTAATTAATCTTGATGAGAATCCAACGGCAAAAATGATGCTATCGGTAACACAATGTACAATTGAGGTAAATCTGATGGATCATGTTAAATTTTGCAAACAAAAATTAATTAAAAACCTTACTGGCCTAAACCAGAAAAATAGATAGTCGTAGATCGTACTTGCATTAAATGGTTCGAAGAGGTATCAAATGTTCTATTGATTAGCATAATTTTCATAATCTATTTTTAGAACATTCAATCTCTTTTGGGTGAATGGATTTACCTCGTAGGCTTTCATCTTTTAGAAATAGGGGATTTAGGGGATTAAGCGTTCTGAAAGTTTTAATTAATATTTGCATTATATCATCTGAGTCAACAATACAGCTAGATTTAACAACATAATTAGAATCAAAATGCGGAGATGGATTCGGCAAAATCGGTCACTAACTATATTTCCGAAACGATGAAGGTACATTTGGATTTTCATAGATTAGTGAATTTGAGCTAAAAATAAGTGAAGATACTGTATAATGTGGTCCGTTTGATAAAATAAATAACTAAATAGCATCACAATTACAGTTTATTCAGCACAAATAAATCATGGAAACTCATTCCTTGCAATGTTACACTGAAGGAGTTGAAATAAAGTTAATACCCGTTTTTAGGATTACATTTAATTTAATTAAAACCATCCAAGTTATTGCAGAATTTTTAAATATTTTAAAAACTCCTTAACTAACGGGTTGTCAAGAATTTTAGAGTAATTACAGTATGGATCGGGGTTCGTATTCAGTATAAACTATTTTCGCCTATGATTTGTTGACTTCAGAGCTCAGTTTCCGAATTTGAAACTTCTGTTTCTGAAAGGAGATCTGGCAAAGGGAAATGCAAATAGGGAATAATGCAAAGTAAATAAACTACAACATGCCACACAATAGTCAAAGTCTCACCCAAGCCTATTTTAATAGTCGTATTTCGTATATATTCTGCATTTGATGTAATGTACAATGAAAAATCCCGACACGCAGTTTAAGTTTGGAAAGACTGATTTAACACAATCATAATTAATTATTATTTAATGACATAATGGTTAGTACTGGAAACTCACATCCTTGAGATAATTAAGTATGATAAAGTCGTGTAAAACATGTGAAATTAATTCGAGAAAGCAGATATATGCGGATGGGACATGATTTCCAGATGCATTTGCAGTTTGGACATTTCTAATTGTGTCAATAACATTTCTCACTTGTTGGTGACAAATTCGTTGCTTTGGCCTTTTGTTTTGTTAGTTTTGTTGCTGACAAATTATTTCTTTAAAATTTCAGATTCAAACTATTGTAGTAAGAACAATATGCCAAATTCCTTACCTTCTCAGTTTGGGATGGGATCCGATTTTAAACAACAGCACGTTTAATTTCAAACCTTCCAGATAGCAAACTTAACTTACAATTGGACAATTAAAGAGTCAGAAATGCTCAGTCTTTGAGTCTCATCACAAACTTGTCACTAATCATCACTTAACGAAAGTAATTATCTTCTGTTAGTTCAAAAATCCAGTACCCGAGTCCCCTCGTTTCAGTTCTACTTTGTTTCTGTACCTGGAAATATTTCTCTGAAATTTGACTATTATGCCCTAAATAAAGGCATCTGCACAATGTTCTTCATGTTACTATTGTTCTCTTATCCTTAGGAGAAAAAAAACAAAAGCTGAGATAGTAAAAAACACTACTTTGTTTTGTTCTTTGTTTTGTCCTTTAAAGGACATTCCTTTAGTAACAAGTCCTGTGCAAGTGTTTAACAGTCTGAAAGATCATTCTTTTGTTTCTCGATCCACTTTTATTTACAGTCTACTGCGTATCCTAATGCTAATGCTAAGATTGAAGTGTTATTATTGAAATTGGACCCGACGACAGAAATATATCTTTGTCGAAAATATTTTTCACAAAAAGGTCCTGTAATATCGAGTATTTATTCGTGGCCAGAGCCGGTATTTTTACATTTTTAAGCGATTTTTAGACGATGAGATAAAACTTTGAAGTTGGTCCACCGGGTACGGAACAAACCGACTGCTATGACAATGACATCCAAGAGGTTAAACCAATCTGTTTTTATTTTGTAGAAAAATATGAGATTTTTTTTCGGTTTTTCGGAAAGGGTTTGCTAAGTAGGACCGAACCGGTCTTCCGTTCTCGGGATACTGAGGAGAGATTATGAGGAGGATGACAGAAAAGGAGTTTCAGATCCGAGCTTCAAATTCATCTCCTATATATCTCACCCCAAATGCCATGCGATTCTATAGTACTAGACACTCAAGAACACGTCTCTCTTCAAACTTGAAGTAACCTGTCGATTTAGACACAGTTCTTACATGATCATTAGATTACTCTAAGTCTCGATATAAGTCCCCCGGGGTACTTATTTAAAAAAAAAAAAAAACTCAAATCGGCGATGTTAGAAAAGGAGTTGTTTTTTAAATATTTCGAAAGAGGCTACCTTATTTTTAATTTAAAACCCAATTCTGGGTAATAATAAGCTTCGTATATAATAAAAAAAATCAAGTACAACATTTTTCAGGATTTTATTGATGATGTTTTAGCTCATGAAAACTATGAATATATTGATATTCGTGATTTTATGTTTATTTTAACCTTCCAACGGGGGATTATTCAGGGTAGGGGCTGATGTCGGGATTTACGATGCCTTATGTTTCCAGGGTTTGAAGCTTCAAGTTCTGGAATAGTTCAAGATTTCTGACGAAATTCCCCGTCCAATATTCTACCCGAATTCGGATATTCGGGTTTAGTACTGGGGAATGTGGATTTGAAGTGTGATTTTGGATCTGGGTCTATAAATATTTCTTTTGACAAAGAAGGCTTTATTGGATCCTAAAGAAATGGATACATGTTGTTGGCTATAGAGTGAAGTTGATGTTCCATTTATTTGACGTGACGAAAAAGTACGGAAGATGAAGCAAATAAAAAATGCATCAGTTTGACATTTAATTGTTACACAATGATTTATTATATTTAGTTATTTTTAATTTTTATTGGAGGCAATCACTATTGCACGATTTGTGTAAACTCAAAAAATATCCTTTTTAATTCAATTTTAATTCCCGTTCATGCTGTGCACTTTAAAGTTCGAAATGCTACGATAATTTAAACATATGCAATATGCAAATGTGAGGAATTGAAGACATTTGTCGGCTGGCATATTTTAGATAGACATAATTGTCTCGAAACAGATTTCCAGCCCATTTCAGTGAGTGGATCCGTAAAGAATTATCATCTATTTTAGGACCCAACAAACGCTGTATTTTTTAAGATCAATTATAGACTAACCTCAAGTATCCGAAATGTGAGTTCAAACAAACTTTCTCCAATATCAAGCTGTCTTGTCAAATTATTTTATCAGTGTTTCTACGTGAAACTCGATCTAAAAAACAGTGTCTTCAAAGTAATGACGACATCAAAAAAGTAGTTCCAACAGAAGCTATACTTCGATATGATGTCATCAACTCGATTCCCAATTTCCAAAAAATGAGACATGTTTCAAACCAACTTAGACCCAACTGTGTTCCATGATTTGATCTGAAAGTTTCCGAAAAAAAATCCAATTTATTGTTTTATTTTTAGAAAAACTTGCCGAAAGTTCTCACCATTCCCCCCCTCGGTTATAATATATAAGGTCAAGGGAAGAAGTGTATTTTTTTATATCGATATTATAAAGCCAATTTGATTTCTCGGAAAAGCAAAAGTATATCAGAAGTCCTCGGGGTTCCCGATGACGAGATGAGATTACATCTCACAGGTCAGGGAGTCTCATGTATCAAAATAAATCAAAGATCCTCTTCAAATACAATCCAATAGTTGAGAAATGGAATAAAAGGTCCTTTGATATGATATAAGTGACACTGATTTTGATTGACTATATTAGGTTTACATGCAATTATGATCAGGGAGATAGAACCAATAACGAGAATTTTACGAGATCTTAGGCACCAACTGTAATACCAAACGATGGGAACGTTTTCAGAACGGGATCATATTTGATGAACTAATATCGGA
Source organism: Desoria tigrina (assembly GCA_906901685.1). NCBI lineage: Eukaryota > Metazoa > Arthropoda > Collembola > Entomobryomorpha > Isotomidae > Desoria > Desoria tigrina. Next base: position 6,255,278 of record CAJQTU010000008.1, on the reverse strand, counting down.
TGAAAGAGATCGAAGTAATAAAAACTTGTTTTGAAATCGTAGCTAAGCACTTAAATAAGTTCAAGGCCGAATAATTCGATAAGATATTGTATCCCGGTCAGAAAGTTGATCCTCCGAAATAAGTCCCCATCCCGACTACAGGTTATATACCGCTGTAAGGGGTTTAGATCTTTGTAACAGTGTAATGATGGTTATTCCGGGGATGGGGGTTTATTTAAGTGAATTTCGAAACGATCAGAACTGTACTTACTGGCAGATTCCAGGAAGTCCAACTGCCGTCCAAGGACATCGATAAGTGCCCCAAATGAAGCCTTCTTGGGATTATTGCTTATCCAGGTCGAGATAAGTGAATGGAATGCAGAATCCGGCTCGATTTTGTTCTCCTTGACTTGTTCATAAATTGACTCTACTTCCGAGACTGGGACCCCAAGGGCTTGACGTAATTCGTTCCAACTTTCGACATCTCGTTCCAGCATTTTGGACAGAGTTCGAATGTGTCTCCTCTCTACTGCGTATTTCAAGAACAATGGAACCAGAATTAAGAGGGTATTGTTGGTGGAATTTAATCCGTGGATTATTTCCTATCGAATTGCTTTATAGTTTATAGCAATCGGTGTCAGGTATAGCTGCTTGTATTGTTATACTTTGAAATGTACGAATAATGCATTGGTGCAGGGTTTAATCAAGTTCGAAATCCGAATTGTCGTAACACACGTGCCCAAACACTTATCTGCTCAATTCTAGTATAGCATTTCTTGGAAAGAGAATGGGATTTTGTACTCAAGGATCTATGTATAATTTCAAATATCAAATATTTGCAAAAGTATCCAATAATAGTAACAAACAAGGCTTCTAAGCGGACGGGGTCACGAACTATTGGGCAAAGACTCAAGTCGGTATGGGAAAAAAATTAATTAGAACTCCTTGTTTTTATATGTTTTAGAAACGACTTTTTTTGGGAACAAACGGTCAAAAATGTCACTGGTTTTTAATGATTAAGACTATCAGTTGGCAGTTCGAAATTTGAACATCTAATATCTATAATCTATGTAATGAATATTTTGTTGGATAGTTTAGTGTTAAAAACCTCAGAACTATGCTATACTAGACCTAGACCTGACCGCAATGCTAAATCTGACCTTTTAATTTAAAAATCCGAGTTTTATCCGGTTTTCGGGCCAGATCTCAATTTTTTTATTGGCTTGAGTGGACTTTGATCACATATTCTAACATTTTTAACTCTCCATAAAATTTTCGACAAATCGATGTATCAAATGTAGGGATTGACAAAGCTTAATTCGGTATATCTCGAAAACGGTTTGGAGTTACACGAATTCGCTTACCGCTTTGTTATATTGATTATCAATAGTAATACATATTTCATCAAAAAACCACAAAAACTACACCATTTTTGATGTTATCGTTAAAACGGTTCTAAGCTCGGTTTTTTTATTTCAGATTTGAGATTGCTAATAATAGACTAATAAAAATGTAAGAGGAGAGTTGTTATTTTCCAAAAATTGTGTCAAATCCAGGTTAAATTGACCAAAGGCCAACGTTCACGAATCTACGCAAACATTCGGAAAGAACAACAACAAAAACAAAGTACTTGGATTTACATTTTTTCAAATCCATTTCTCGGGGATTTGTGAAAGTAAATATTGTCTTACCTAATTTTCCACCGTCGAAAAGATTCGAACTCATTTTTTTACAGGATTTTCAAGCTTCTCGGTTGTAAGTTCTTAAAAGGATATTAGTTTTTCGAAACTGATTTCGAGACTCCTATACAACAGACTTGGTAAACTGAGGCAACACCATATGGACCAGTAGTGGTGGTGATTCTGGGGATGATGGTGGAGGTTTCAGGGCCATGATTGATGATAATATCGATAGCGGTGGCAGTAGTGTCAGAATACTGATAATCCTAGGTTATTTATAGTCACAAAATGTCATATCGAGGAAAGCAATGTCAATCTGACTGACAGGTTGACAGTCTCAGTGTTTTTAATAATATGTCTAATCTCTGGGATTTGTGTGTCCAACTGTCAACTTGGGATCCGACTCTTGAACCTGGTTGCAGTTACAGGTTATGAATATTATTTTATGGCTTATGTTACTATATATTTTGTACCTGTTATAACATATCTGAAATCAATAACGAAAAATTTGCTTAATTAGTTCGATTTACGCTTTTTCTCTAGTTTTAATTACAGCTATATATTGCCATGTTCAGTCCAAACTAGTACTGACATATCTCTGGTTTTTACAAGCAAAATGAAATTTGTATGCAGGATGAGGACTATTGATTATTTATGCAAGGATGAGAATCTTATTAATATTTATAATGTAATTTGTAGGGGAACGATATACGCGTTAAATAGAGCTTAAAATGAAACACGTTTCAGCTAATAAGTAAGCTCATTTTAAGGATAATTTTACCCATAGTGTAAGTTGACATTGACGTAATGATTTAAGGACACAATTGCTGTATCTTTCCAGACATTTTCACCGTCAGTTGACAAAGCAGATCGGGTGACAATGATTGAAGAATGTTTAATAATATGCCAACTGACAAATGCCCGACGAGAAATGTGTTATATGAACAAATTGGATCAATAATATGCCTGAAAAATAGACAATACTACCGGAGTGTAGAGATCAGGCAAAGCTAACATGCTCACATATACTGGAACTTTTTATTTGCCATTCGAATTTGGCTTAAAGTTTTGTATTTTAAATTTAAATTTTGAAATGCATTTCATTAAAAATTTGACCTTCGGACCTCAGTTGCTGCGGACTGATTGAGCGTTGGACATGATCAGGAATAATCAATTAGTTAATTTGCATATTTTGCCCAAATTGACCTAATCAATTATACATGTACGCATATTTATGATGTAAATTCAAGGAACCTTTAGTTTCTCTCGAAATTGAACTTAAACGGTAAATCAAAATACTGTTGCTTAGTTTGTGGACTTGAAATCACTATATTCTACACGTCCTTGAACCGGAGGAATTTTGAGAACAAATTTTTCCTTCAACTAAATCCTTGCCACTATAGCTAGACCCCATGAACTGAATATTTTAAAGACAAATAAAAAAAACATTGAATTTAATCGAGGTGAACTCTGTCCTTATGACCCAACATTTTTACCAAAAGATCAATATTATTTGATATTATAGAATACCGAGAAGAGAAACTCATTCAAACAATACCGTAATTTAAGAGCTTACGATTCCAAGAAAACTAAAGTTATAAAATATAAACCTGACCTTTGAACACTGAACTTAAAATTGCTTTCTTTCCGAGGTTCATGTCAACACTTCCAAACTCTTAATAAACAAGAAGGTGGAAATGTGATTTCCACGTTTCTGAAAAAAAAATCAGATGATATTTAAACGGTTGATTATAATGTGATTAGTCTTTGTTCCACCGAACAACGAACTCCATTACTAATGAAATGTTGAAGGATTCTGGAGAAAGTTTCCACACCTACATCTATTACCTGGCTTATGCCAAAAAATCCCCACCGGGTTCACTGACTTTCCCTTTATAATTTAATTTCAAAACCAAGGAAGTCGATGAAGCAGGCTTCAGCAATTTATAAAACATATAGAATCTATTTGGTCGTTCATAAATCATGTCACTTTTCAGAGTTTCCAGAATCGATGACTGAAATGATGAAGAAATCTAATTTATTACAGAGTTGTTTTTAATCACGAACTTATTGAGTCCAAAATGTCAGTTCATAACCCGATCGGGTAGTTACAGCCTCTTCGTCTCCATAGTAAATTTAAGGCTAACTTCTACCGTAGTTACTGAAATAAGTACCCACTCGGTACCGGAAAAAAACGTCTGGAACAGTCAACCTGACCATTTTTGACTTTTTTTCATTTTTATGACCTTCATTTTACCATCTTAAGTAAAATAGTTATGAATCCTAAAACTGTTTCGAAAGGGGCTTATTTCAGTTCATACGGTAGTATTATTTTCTCGTCGGGACCAATACTGTCGCATCCGTAGAAGAACCCGTTCTACAGAGAATAAAATGGTACTGAATCCACCTCATATTCATAGATATTAATTGCAACTATTTTAAGTAATTATTTCTCGGCTGGAATCAGAATGTATTTAAGAGTAAAGTAAATATCATTTATCAATTTAAAACTTGGCATTTCAAACGTTCATTCAAAACCACCTCGGAGTTAAAGACGAGCTTTTAGATTTGAGAAGGAATAAATAGAACGTGAAATGTAATTAATGAGCTCTGCATCTCTGTAGACAAGGTTCCTTCCAATGCAATTTTTCATGAAAACTCAAAATCTAACAAGATTATTAATAATATTCTCGTATAAGTTATATTTAAAATAGGGAGTATTATATAAGAGTAACTATCGATTTGTGTATAACAACTCATGCCGTCATCCCCATCGCCCATCACCTGCCTCATGCCACGAAAAATCCAAACTAATTTAAATTACTTTGAAGCTGAATTCCATATGCTTCTTTAAATATAATAGTTGAAGTGGATATAACAAGTATCGTAAATCCTGAAATAAGTTCCTCAGAACTCAGAGGAGTTATATATCCCTTCAGATCCATTTGAATAGCGGGGGCGGTTATTTAGGGATAGTATTCTCTGGCAAAGAACAAGTTCAAAACTTTGCAGAAAAATCTAAAAAAAACTAAATAAAATCCAAACCTTTATGCTATTAATAGATAGATTTTAATAGATTTAAAAAGTTAACTTGAAAATTATTGGGGGGGGGGGGCTCATTGAGTAGGAAATAAATTTAAGGGTCTTATTTTATGATTAACCATTTCGAGATCAAATTGAAATGAAATGAACAGAAATGCCAATGAGCCAATTTTGATTTTATTCTACACTTTGTTTTTGTTTCTAACTGCACTAGATAAACTGCTTGTTTGAGCTAAAATATTGATGGCGAATATTCAGATTTTCAATGCGAGTATTATTGAAAATTAAAGCCGAAACCGACAGGTCTGTAACGTTGGTATTTTCTGACTCAGTTTTGCTTTCCCATCTGCCGAAATCTGTAACTCATAACCAGAATAGGAAAACTGTTGTTTATTACATTACTTCACAGAAAAAAATGTTTAAAAATTAATTTACAATTAAAAGTAAGTAGTTTAACTGCTATTTATTGACCTGATGGGTTCCAATGAGCTCCAATTCTTCCAATTTCTGAAGCCCGTACAAGCCTAGTAGAGCAGCATTTGTGACTTGATGTCCAATACCTCGTAATGACAGCTTTTTCAATCCTAGTAATGACAAATAATTCATTAAATAGAGGTTGATTTATTAGCATGTTTTATCTCCTCCACACAGAGGCATGTATTTCACTTTAACGGGAATCCTGTTTTGACATTTAAAGAAAATGTCAATGAATTTGTCAAAAATCCAATACAATATTTAGAGTTTGTTAAGCATCCTCCAAAATATAATCCCGAAATCGGCCCCTTCAAAAACACTCAACACCCCCCGATAAAAGGTTAGCAAATTATTGATACGGTAATTAGGGAACTAACTAATACATGTAGCTTATGGAAATCCGTCATAAAATTTAAAGAAAAATGTCTTAAAACCAACTTGGCAAGGATTCGTAAAGTGTATCTTTCGACACATTGCCCCCAATTTCGACCCAGAAGGTCTCATTCGTCAAGTCGTACATGTCCCCCCAAATGGTCAATCGCTCCAACTTCCGGAAGTACTTCTTGATCCACTCTATCTGATACCTGGGAACGACTCCCTCGCGTCCGTTCCGGAAGTACGAGAACAACTTCATCCTCCAGTTGGACTGGAACAGTTCTTCCAGTCCGTGGACCCACACCAGTTCCAATAAATTCGGAATCGACTCCGCCACGATAGCAAAATCGATCAGGAGACACCAGTTCGGCTTATCGGACTGAATCCGCAGATAAGTCAGATTGGAATAAACGACAAGGGGCTGATGAGGCTCGCACCGCTCCCGTTTCGGAATGAAGTGTCTGAGGCAGAAATAATTGGACTGGGTATTTCGGGCAAAGTCCTTTGAGAAATGAAGTGTCAACTTCTTCAAGTTGCGGTAAAAGTCTGGGAGACTGAGGACGAAGTTGTTCTGCAGTTGGTGGGCCATGTTCGAGTAAAAGAGCTTGAGGAAATGATCAAAAACATATGTATTAGACCGACGATTTCAGACTGTTTTAATTTTTCATGGAATTTTTAATGAAAAATCGAAGAACAAAACAAGCGAAAAAGCAACACCTCTGCTAGTTAGATAACATGAAAAATTAGTGTAAATCTTATTAAAATACGGTACCATTCTTCTTATTTCATTTTTAGGTTTCATATTTTTTTGTCGCTAAATTCAGGCTTTGTCACAGGAAGATTTGCCAAGAGCTAAACTTGGAAAACCAGTGTTGTTCAGAAATGTCTATCCGAATTTAGGAATTCGAATTTTGTCTTTTGTTTAGGAATTTTGTTCAGTTCTTTCAATTTCAGTTTCCAAAACACAGAAAAATGTCATTTTATCGAACCTTAGATCCGTAGCTTAGAATTTACCTTGATGCAGAGGTCAACAGAGCAATTGATGGGATTGTCAGTGGTCAGAACCGGAAGGACACCGGGAATTGTGACGGGTAGTTTCCGGCCTTCGACATTCACCTTGAGCTCATTGATACCTTTAATTCCGAGAAATAGAAGAAGCATTCGTATGGACACTTTGTCGAAAACGTCGGTCGGGAGCGGCACTTCCGTCACGTCGACATGTGAGAGGTGGATCATACATGGAATGATATTTCTGCTAATTGTAAGGCCCAACACGATATAGAAATTTTCTAGGATCCTGTCACGTTCCTCTCTAGACTTTTGGTTATTTCCATCCTCGATTGGCCATCGGACGCTTAAGCGTTTCAGCGTCCCCTTCATTTTAGACAGTACCGTTCCAATATCGTAGAGTTTCTCCGTCGTTTTTGGAGCCAATTGAGAGTTGGTAAAGCTTAGCTGAAGGTCTGTGATCTGTTTAAGAGCTTTCGATTTCTGGAATGAATTCCCAGATTTTGTGATGAAGAACAGGAAGTTCCCAGGCAGTTTCAGCTCTTTTAATTGGCACATGAATTCTAGGAATTGAATGAAGTCGTTTGGACTAAACCGAGGTTGTAAATCCGTTGACATCAGTTCGAGCGATTTGAGATTCTTTAATATAGAATGCAAAGGAGTGGAAATGGTGTTGAGGATATCAGGGATGATTTCAAGGCCTTTGATTGCCATCGATGAGTTTAAGGACCAGGGTTGCGTTTGGCAGAGGTGGTCCTGTAAGGCGAGGAATTGGTCCGACTGGTCGACGTTGTAAAGGCATGGCCAGGGGGAGATTTTGAAGGCCGTCATGTCGAAGAAGTAGTCGACAATCCCAGGAATTGATCGATTGTCGACGATGAGGAAGTTCCAGAGTCGAGAAACTAGGCGACATTCCCTCAGATCTTTACGAGGAACGAAGCTTAATGCCTTCTGGATGATGAGGAACTACAGGGATTAGGGAGTTAAATGTCACAAATGATTGAACCATTGACAATCGTCGACTAAAAACATTCGAAACAATCGATCAAAAATAGAGTTCAGTTGGGTATTTTACGGGCAAGTGAGGTAAGCTTTTGCTCCCAGCGTTAATATCATCTTTTCGTCGCGACATCGACGTTTTTCGAAACTGTTCCTTCATTTTTACGACACTTCAATTTCAGCCCAAAGACCTGGAATAATGCGAATTTAGAGATGGATTCTAGATTGCGATCATTTTGATGATGTCAAAGTGCTTACTCCAACAAGACCCCTAACAAACCCGAAGGGATATCATGTCGGATTTTGGAACATGCAATTTGTATCCGAATTTTGGACGATTACGAACATTTTTGCTTCCATTTTCCCTATAGTTACCCTTGAAACTGTGATACATGTTCGGTTTTCAATCCTAAATTACATGATTCGATACTGAAGCTTAGGGTGGGACTACAGCTGAATTTCATGATAAATTGCCTTATAAAATGCAAATACACATATATATATCCAAGCCGGAACCTTTATTGAAATAAAAATAAATCGTACATGTGATATTTGCAATGTTTTAACCAGAAGAAGCAATTTCTGAACATGAAAAATAACAGATGCTAATATTGCTAATGAGTTTTTGCGGTCGAATTATAGCCTTACCTATATCTATTTAAAGTCATGAAAACCCTTCCCTTTAAATATACAATGTGAATTTAGTGATCCTGTTATTGGTTACATTATTGAATTATTGTCATCTCGTTGTATTCGTTTTAAAACACAAGTCTATAATAAAAAGAAAAAATATGTTTTAAAGCTGAAACCCAATCCAATGAATATGCATCAATAGCTTCATAACAAATCATTCGTATTGATGGAAAACCAGGCTTATATAATATTTTATTAATTTAACAACAAAACATGAAAACCATGAATTTTGAAATCCTTGTGGTAAACATAGTTTTGGTTGTAAGCTTCTCCGACGCTTTCAGCGTCGAAATAGCTGCCAGCGAATTTGACCTTGAGTCAGGTGTCCCCGGATCACTTGAATCTGACGAGTCGCTTGAGCCCGAGTTATTTGATTCAAGGGGAGAGGGTTATTTTATTCGAGGCAAGTTCTTCCGTGATCGTAATTATAACCGAACCATTCGGACATTAGAGAAGAACGATGATGAAACAGTTGCACTGCTATTTAAGCAATGTGTCGATCATAGCCTTCCAAACTGTGATAGTTTGTGGAATCAGGTAAGGATACGTTTTTACTAAAACAGAAGTATTAGGCTTTGTTTTGACCAAAAATGTTCGTAAAACTAGCCATAAAAAATGAATAATTTAAATTGTCGAAACCTCAAAATCGCTGAGAAATAAACTCGAAAAAAATAAAAACGAACAAAATAAAAAAAACATAATCCTGATTTCAAAATTGCAAAAACATTTTTTTAAATTGCAATATTACTATAATTGGTTTTTAATGCAGATTTTCAAAAGTCTACTTGATTTTTCCCCTTGGGGGTAAAAAAAATGTATAGTTTTTATGGGAAATTCTGTGGACAATAAAATAATATAGACACCCTTACCCTCTTTATGTGTGACAAGTACACGGTCGAGTACACGTCTTTGAACCTTTTTTAAACCGTTTCATCAGCTTTTAGAGATCAGTAACAAAAAATCAGGCTTGTATAATTTAGAGGTACTGGCAGAACTGGGAACATTACAAAGAGGGTGGTCCCATCTTTTTCATGTTTGGAGGCGAAGGAGATGCAGAGGACCTGATTCATTACCATTTCGAAAATTATGCTCAAGTTTACAATGCCGTCCTTATCGTCCTGGAGCATCGGTTTTATGGAGCCAGCTTCCCCACAAAGTAATACGTTGAAAAACTTTGGATTCTTATATTTATATTGCAAAAAACCGTCAAAATCTATGGCAAAACTTGAAATTGAAATTGTCGGGTTTCAGAAATAAACCAGCCCGAGTGGACGATCTAAAGCTTCTAACGAGCCAACAAGCCTTGAAGGACGGCAGAAAATTTGTCCAGGATTTTAAGGAGGCCTATAATATTACGGTCTGAAAATAACACTTTAGTGTAATCATTGAGAACGAGAACTCATTAACTAACATATCATTAATTTAAAAAAAAAGTTTTTACTCGGATTGAAAAATCCTTAGGGTCCTTAAATATAGGGTAGTTGGGGTTTGCTTTAAAACTTCAATTTCGATATTTTAAGAATTCTTGGAACTTGATAAATAAATAAATACATATAGGACCTTGATTCCTTATGCAGTATGTGACATTTTCCCAACCGGGGGGATGGGGATTTATTACCCGAATATTTATGATAAATATAGGATTTAATGGAACAATTAACTATGATAACTATTCGGCTTTGTTTATAGGAAGCGAAAGTAGTAGTATTTGGTGGATCGTACCCGGGCAACCTGGCAGCCTGGGCCCGGGCGAAGTACCCACGGGTTTTTAACGTTGCTGTAGCGTCATCCGCTCCGCTGGAAGCTCGGTTCGACTTCCCTGGTACAATTACCCTCCCTGTCAAAATGCATATTTATACTAGCTGCTAGGAGAATAATAAGTAGTTAAAGATAGTTTCGAAATAAACGAATTCGGTTACCGTTAAAATGCTATAGAGTTGATGTCATAATGGAAAATTAACTTCGCTATAAAAAAATAATGAATTTCAGAGTATCTAGAGACCGTTTCCGAAGTTATTAAAGAAACGGATCCAACTTGCTTCGACAGGATCAAGGAATCTTTCGCTTGCATGCAAACCGTAGTGGAAAATGGCATTTGTCAAAATTCGAAACTTCAAAACAAAACAGAGCTACCGTTAGCTATTCAGTAAGTTTGACAACTTCACTATTAGATAATCTTAGTCAACCAATCTGATATTTTTTGCCCTCAAGTTTTAATTTTGACTTATAACTGGGTAATTCGAAAAGATGCTTATCAAACCACCATTAGCATAACCACATACATTTCATGTAATCATCGCTACATCACGTTACAGCGATTGCTACAACTACAATTTGGAGGAGCCTGACGATGCGGAATTGCTATTCTACAGATTGCAAAATTATTGGCGAAGTAACGCTCCTGGCTCTAGCAGCCGTAAGAAGTGCCAAATGCTAAACAAGCAGAACAATACGGATCTAATTCACAGGTATGGGGACTTTCGGCTAGAGTCAAAGCAAGGGACTAAAGCCTGCCCTCGAAAGGGGCCAGGTGTCAAAGGTGTCAAAGGGGTCAGGGGCAGGTCAGGGGGGCACGGAGGGGCAACTAAACAAAGGGGTGGAAATACCCCCGATAATGCCCCACCAGTCTTCAGCAAAGCCCCTGCCAATCGGAACCAAGACTTCATGGCCTACATTAGGTCAAAACATGGACGCGACGCCCATTCCTGGACTTGGCAAACTTGCTATGAATTCGGTTATTTCCAAACTCCCGATACGCACCTCCGTCTTTTTGGCACGGGTTGGGGGACAAATATTGATGTCGAGCGTTGTCAGTTGGCATTTCCTGAGGCAAAGTAAGTTCCAGAATGCAATTGGTTCAAAATTGTTGTAAAAAAAACCCAAATCGTAAACGTTTGTCTTGTTTGACGATAAATTGTTAGATAAACATATTCATGTGATAAACTGAGTGGTATAAAAATATTCCGAAAATGGTTCAAAATCAGTATGGAAAAAATTCTAACAAATCAGAGAACTTGTAACGAATATTTGTCTGTTGGTCCTATGAAAATTACCATATATTAAAACTGCTTTAAAAATTTATATTGCGAATTGCGACACAGAGGGGGGAGGGGGGGTTCTAATTCGGGAAAAACTGTAGTTGACCTTTGACCTCGTTTATGCATATCAAATAGCTTTACGGTAAAGTCCATTCAAAGCCGGATAGAGGAGACGAATGAACGTTACAAGGGGAAAGAATTCGATGGAAATTGCACTATATTTGTGAACGGGGAATGGGACCCTTGGCACAAGTTAGGCATCAATCGACAAGCTGAAACTTCCGCAAAGAACTCTGTCATCTCTATTCCAAGTTTGCAATTTTAATTTTATTTTTTGCATTGAATTTGAACAAAAATATTACAGCTATCTTGTGAGGCAGATATTAAAGTTTCTTAAATGTTAAATGTTCTTAAAAGTTTCTTAAAAAAGAGACTTTAAAACAATTATTTTTTCAGATGGTGAACATTGTGACGATATGGTTGGGATCAAGAAACCTTCTGTCAAATTGGCTCAGGCTGAAATCCAAACCTTAATTGGAAAATATCTAAATGATCCCAATTGTTAATTTATGCTGCTTGCAAAATTAGATAGTTAATTATTGTTCTTAATTGATGGAGAAATTAATAAATCTGCTGTATTTGAGTTTGTATTTCTGATTTATTTCGTAGCGAGTCGTTGTAGTATCAAAAATACAGTATCTTTCCTGAGGTTTTTGTACTCGTTAATCTTTGGAATTTAAATCGATCTCGATCTGTAGAAATCTACTCGGTTTTATTTGATTTTTTATTTCTAAAATAAGAGGAGTAGAAGAAGTTTATGAAGAGGATGAGGTAACTTGCGTACATCCCAATTGCGAGCTTCAGATTCCAATCTAACCGATCACAAGCTCGGCCGTTTGCTGAAAATAATTCCGGTGTGTTTGGAGTATTTTAGTAAGATTATCTTAAACATTAAATAATTCCCCTATAGGGACTTGTTTCGGTACTCTTACCCAGGGCATTCCAGGTAAACCAATTAACGTAGACCCCCATGACCATCTGAAGGATTTGAAGTGTGGTAATGACCATGGCTAGGCCCCTTGGCAGCTTTACCCCGGCGGCCTGAAAAACATAATTATTTATTGTTTTTATTTCTAATGCATTCCTTATTGAATTGATCCCTTAAACGAAATTTTTTTTTGACAAAAATCATGTCTTAAAAAATAATTTTCAACTACTCTTTCCACTTACTCTTAAAGCAAAATATGAATACATCAAAACGTGGATAAAAAAGTTCATGGTCATTAACCACCGATGACAGGGTTCTTGGGCCTCGAAGATGTACCAAGTGTACAGCATGGCAGTGGCATGATGATACCTGCAATAATTAATTTATCATTGATTCGCAACGCAATAATTAATGAACCGTTTAAAGCTCAAAGTACAACGCATTTAATAATTACCAAATGGGTCAACGTCAATACTTACCAGTGCAAAAATATCAAATCGTGCTTCCTCATAATCAAGAAGGCCGTGTCACCCAACTCGGCCACCTTTGACAAAGTCCCAATCCATGACCAAAAGGAATATGGATAGGATTGTCCTTGACTGCAGAAAACATTTAATTGTTGTAATAGAAATAGTTAAAACTGGGTTAAATATAGTCGGATTAAAGGGCCTCTCTCTTAGTTTTGGGGCACAAAATCTCAAGGCACAGCTAAAGTACAACCTCACGACAATTTTAACGATTTACCAGTCAAGTGAATACTAATTTACCCCGACCTGACCCCCGACCCCTGATACCCCGGGGTATGTTCACCTCTCAATCTTAAACGATCATATCCTAATAATTTAGAGTTTGGGATATAACCTCCCAGGGCTTAAATGAGCATTTACGGTTCCTCCAATTAACGGCAGTACTTCTCGCCTAGAACAAACGGAATGGTAGAACCCATCCTCCCGTTTCAATGCGAATAACAAGTCCGGAAGAACTCTTAAAAACGCAACGAATGAACATAGTGCAAATGATAAGTTCCAAATTACTAAAATGTTTTTAAGTTTAACCGGATCCCGACCCTCCATCCATTTTTTAGACACAAAAACCGAAAAAATGTACAAAACGGCCAAAGACACAGGGATATGGAAATTGGCAGCCATCCACTGCCTCCAGTATAGGAAATCGAATCTTTCGAATTGAAAGGGAACTACGTGAACTGTCTCAAGGCCAATGTTACCGAATGTGTAGACCATTTTAAAAACAATTAATTTCGAGTTGATTAAGTAAATTAAAAAAATGGATTCGAATCAAGTTGTCTCTAACTTTAAAATGTTTCATGAGATTATTATCAGCTACTTACATTCACATCACATGTGATACAATTGATCCCGTGGGATGGAAATTACTCTCTGGTTATGTGCAGCATTCTTGCATGAATAGTATACATTTTTTTATCGACTCATTTACTGAGCCGAAGGACAGGATATAAAGGCAAAATTATATTCGACAATGTTTAATGAAAATAAAAATGTATAGGTATATACATCTGAAGAAGATTGTTGATGCAAATTGTATGTCAATATCGTAATATCGTAAATGAGTGCTTGCACAACAAACCACGTATTATATAAAGCTAAATTAATATCATCCCATTCCTCATGCGTTAATATCAGCTTGGCCGTATCGTAATCGTAGCTGTTACTTTCAGTCCAAGTGGGGACTTATTTAGGGGGAATTTTCAGTGGTATTTAAAAAATCCAGGATTTATTTTGCCAAACTAAAACATTAGGTAACACGCTTAGGGAATCCGAATTATTTTTTATTTATTTCAACTTCTCAATCATCTCAACGCAAGATTTGAGCTTATTTATTGTTAAGATTCAGTAAAAACCATCTCGCTATTGGAACGTCGATGAACTCATCGATATCGATCACCCTATTATTTGTTGCTATCTCGGATCTTGAAAACAAGGTATTTATCCTTGGGGATGAGTGCCAGAGTTACGTCCGGCTCTAACGTGAACGACTCCAACTTATCAGGGCTTATCGAGATGTCGAACTGACTGACTAAAGCTGCTATAAATCCATGCAATTCCATCCTTGATAACTGTTCTCCAAGACATCGTCTTGGCCCTACAATTTACAATAAAAAACTCTTAAATTTCGAATTATAATGTCCTGTTTGTAAAACACCAGGAAAGAATATTATTTTACGCTACGAACAGATAAAAATTGACCATACAATATGAATATCTACGAGAAAGACGATTAAATTAAAAGACCAACCTGTTGAGAAGGAAACACATTTGTCGACAGTTTCCTTCGCGATTTGCCCATTTTTGTCGAGGAATCTGGAAGGGTCGAATTTTTCGGGGTTTGTCCAAACCCCGGGGTTATGATGGACGCCCCAAATATTGCCAATTATCCAGGTTTCCTTCGGCACAAACTCGTCGGCAATTATGATGTCTTCTTGAGTAACGTGGACGATCGTGTGAATGGGTGGACGTATTCTGAGGGACTCTGCTATCACTGCCTCCAAATACGGGAGTTCGTTCCTCATGGAATAGCTATTTTATTGAAGCAGTTTCTTGTATAAATGTATTCGGGCAGATTTGCAATAAAACTGACCTGAATTCAATTTATAATTTATTCGCGATTTTTTACATAATGAAGTAGCAAAAAAGCTACTTCGAAATCTGATGACAAATTATTTTAAAAAAATACAGTAGATTGAGGAGTAGAGTAACTAATTTTGCAAGTACAAAGTACATTCAAATCGGGCCAAAATTCTTGCATCTTAAATTCATGGGTAAAACTAGCTCCCATCATTAGATGTAATCAAAATTAACGGAACAGTAACAAGTGATTCAATAGGAAACCCAAATTAATAGCAAAATCTAGTCACAGTTCAAAATACCTCATAATTTGATCAATACTGGAACTCTTTCCTCGATTATCCAGTTCATCTCTTAATTTATCCATACAATCTGGATAAGCAACAAGGTACATCAAGGTCCACCTTATCGACGAACTCAAGGACTCAACTCCACCCACAATGAAATCTGACATCAAGATTTCCAAGTTCTTCTCTGTCATGAAAATTAAATATCTAAGTTAGATAAAATTGATGAATAAAAACACCAGGCTAAAATAAACCTGCTTTATACCTCACCATTTAGCTGATTAGATTCCTCCTGATTCGAAATCTCATCTAGGTACATCCTCACAATATTCAAGTTTTCGGATTTTCCATCTAATTCCTGTCGATGCCGATTCAACTCCCGTTTAACAAACAGAACTCGTCGAATATATGATGGTAATAGGAGGAAAGGATTCGATGAGATTATCCGAAGAATCCTTTGAAAAAATTGGCAAACAAATTTTGAAATACTTCTCGGTAGGGGTGGGGATATATTTCGGTGGATATTTATTTAGAGAGTTATGATATATTTTATTTACTGAAGAATGGTAACATAATTCCAGCCTCCAGATAGTTCTGCAGCTCTGAATTGAACGGACGTCCCTTCCAGCATTTTTAAGGTCCCCTCTGGGTCAGCCGACGCTTCTGATGAATTTCCAGCGACAAAGTGCCACAAAATAGCGAAGACGCTTAATGTGAGGTCTGACTCGGCATGAACGTTGGAATTTGCATTCGAAGCCTCACATCCGGCTTTAATACGACTTACTAGTTTATTAATTTCCGAAGAAATTAGAGTTTCCGATCCGGCCCTTCCAATGTTAAGGTTTCTAAATGCTTTGGTTGCAAATCTACGATGATCAATCCATACTTCTCCATCACTTGTTGCGATACCTTTAGATTTGAGTGCAATGTACATACAATGAGCTGTAAATGCCCCGATATAAATGCAATTTTGCAAGTGCTCCAAACTATTGGAAATTAAAGTAACTAATTAGCTTTAAATAAATCGGGAAATAGGAGCCCTTGGGGAATTATTTCGGGAGCAATTATTATGTTGAATATTACTTTAATTTATTTGGTTTTTAATCCAACATTTTCGCATGAAGATATGAAGAATTATGAATGAAATGTGAACTGGCATTTCCTTTAATTTTTTTTCAGCGACTTTGGATGCAATAAAAACAATATCTAACCTCATCCCTTATAAAAATACTGCCACAATTTACAGGAAAGGGGTATGGAAATTCTAAAACACAATTTTCATATACCTGTATTAATTATCATTTTTTTACCTTTGTTTCCCATAGCCAACGAAAGGACATTTCCCCGGACCCTGTAATTCAACTTATTCCCCGTTTTTGCAAATACTTTGCTAAAATAGTCGGAATCGGAGACGACAACTGCCAACTGAGACCCGATTTTGAGTTTATAAAATCCTCCGAATTCCGTCGCCCATTCCAAATACTGTTTCATAGGGGCTTTGCCCATCTGCAAAAGGGGCAACAGGTTCCCAAGGACTGGGACCCCTTTGGGTCCCGGCAAACTGCAGAGAAACGTGTAATGAATGCACTTTATCTCACGAAATGTCCAGGACAAACACAAAATTACTATTGTGAATAAGAGTAAGAGAACTATTAAATCCATTGTGAGTTTTAAAATTTTTAGGCTACAGTTTTACTTCTCGGGAGATGAGAAAAGAGTCAATGAGTTAACTTAAAACTCAAATGAAAATTAATATCTATCCTGTATTAATTCTCAAACTTTAACAAGTAAACACATTTTTATTTGTTTGTTTGTTTAATCTTTATCGTTAAACCGGTTCAGCATATTAATAGCTGATCTCCCACCGGAAAGGTACTAGTTCCACGGATCCATATCCACAGAATTCCTGCTGAGATTAAATTAGCGTATGAAGATAAGCTGTTTGATCGTTAATCGTAATCCTAATTGCTTAATCGTTTGTGAGATTAGGCCGTTTGGCTCTGATAAAAGACACACAAAATGAAGGAAACCCAACCTGTTGTTTAATTTTTTTAAATGCCTAACCTTTACTGATAAACTTAAACTATTTAGGTCACTATTTAAAGATCATAGTAAATACTTTGTCTGCTGAAAAACTGCACTATAGTTTGCGATAATTGGAATATTAAATATGAACAGTAATTTTTATCTCATATGAGAAGACAGTGTCTAGAGTCTTGGTGCTTTAAAATACAAGACCGCATTTAAATATTTTCATTGTGAGTATGAAGGGGAACGCATAGGGCAAAATGTTTTTTCTTAGCCGATTATATGCTTTAATATTATTCTAATTTATGCTCCAACCAAGGCATTATTACCATTGTTAACGATTCATGAGCTAATTATCATCAACAGATCTCTCTCGGAATATTCGTGGGCACAATAGCAATATTTGACTAGCTTGGCTTATATTTTAGATGTTTTCTCAAAAATATGTATTCATAACACAATGTTATGACATCATCATCATAAGAAATGGTAAGAAATTGATATTTATATTATTTAATAAATAAGTATGATATTCCTCTCCGTATTATGGCACCAAATCAGTTCATTACTATTTAATGCTCTATCGATGAAACGAGCCAAGCCTAATCAATTCTATCTAAAGATGAGTGAGAAAGAAAATTATTGTAGAAATGCTTGGAAACTATCTTAAAATAATTTCAACTACAATAAGGTTTTAAATTGCTTGTATTAAATATTGAAATTGTCTCACAATAGATTCAAATTATTACAATATGCTAACAAGTAAGATCAAGCATAAGCCTATTGAAATTCAGACGATAAGATAATTACAATTGATTGACGGGATAAACTTAGTATAAATATAAATCAATAACTATAATGTTACTAGTAAAGGAATAAAATGTTATACGTTTAGCATAATAAGAATGGATAACTGTAATTAATAGGAGGATAACTAATTTGTAGGCTGTAGTTTTAGGAACTATTCTTCATGGAAACATCCAAATCCGGTTGAAGGGAAGTGCTGTGAATTGGCCGTTCTTCTTCTGCAGGACATTCATTGCGGCTGCCATTTCCCTCGTCGTTGGACCAGGAGAATGCTCGGTTCATGGCTTTTATGAGCAAACTTCGGATCCGTTTCTGGGCCATCAGGAATGAATGAGATGTGCCGGTGATACGGCAGAAGGTTTCACCTTCCACTTGAAACGGACTCGTCGGGTCGGATTCGGTGAGGAACTTGATGTGACAAAAGTGTTGTCGCTGAATCTCCCGGATATTCGTCCCCGCTTTTCCGATCAGGCGCCCGACGACTTCGGTTGGAACAGACATTTCTACCGTCAGTTGCGGCTCATCGACTTGAACAGCAGGAGACTTCCCTTCATCCACAACTTTCTGATAAATGAGGTACTGGGCAAAAAATATGGACTCGATACCTGTAGAGTCATAACAGAATCGATTAGAACCAATAGAAAGATCAGATAATGAATTGAAAATAGACTTTACAAAAATACAATACCTCCATGGATGACAACTCTCCGAGACGGAAAATCGTAGATGTTGAGGACACCCTCGAGGACTTTGATTGACGCCCCGCTCGCATGAATTATCTGTCGAATCGAGGAACCCTTCTTCCCGATAAGTGCTCCCACACTCTCTTCCGGTACATAAATGTAGGCAGTTTCTGGTCTTGAAAGAGAAATGCCTTCTTTGCTTGAATTTAAGGATGACGGGAATCCACCTCGAAGGCCTCCGATGGAGAGATTGCTATTATCATATGGATAGTTGCTGGACTCATTTCCTCCAGTGTTATGTCCGGAATTGAAGTATTGGTCCGGGGGATTCATCATCCGATTGACAGGATAGTTGAAGATCTGTCCAAAGTCGAGGTCAGCGTCCTTGACTTTCCCCTCGATGACGGCTTCTTGAAGTTTTTCAGATACTATTGATTCGGCTTGACTCATTCCATCGATAGAACCTCGGATAGTGATCAGCCTCTGGTTGCTTCGCCTGTGTCCCGAGTGATCTTCTAAACAGTCTGGTTGGTTGGAAATGTGAATTTTTGTTTGAGTATCATCCATGATCTGCTTGATGACGGCACCAGATCTTCCGATGATACGTCCCACAACGGAATTGGGGACAAACATTTTCAGAGCGATGTCACCTCCTCGGTGGTCTCGTTGATGATCCACTTCTTGAGCAACGATCTCGAGGATTTTCTTACAAGCTTGAGTCACGCTGTTGGGAGCTCCGGTTATGGATACCGGCTTATCAGGCATGTCGTAATTCCTGTTGAAATGCCGGAAAATATCCAATCGGGCTCCCGTTCCTTTTGATATCGCCCGAATGGTTGCACCTCCGCGTCCAATTATTGCCCCGATGAACTCATTTGGTACCATAATCCGTAGAGGAATGTCATACCGTTCTTCAAACTCGTCCGGAACATCAAAGTATCCTCCTCCGGATGGTCTTGGGAATTCTGAGTTTCGTGGAATGTACGGGTCAATGGGTGGGTGGACTGGATCGCCTAAAGTACACATACAATTGATAAATATGAATAAAATGTTGGTAGCATTCACCATAACATCGCCAGTTGGGAAAATGAAATTACCTGCGGCTCCATCCAAAAATTCCTCTGCCATTATCCTAACATTGATTCTGGAACCCGAAACGATCCTCTGATTCAATTTATTCGTTGCAATGATGGCGAACTTCATATTTGGAATCCTCGCAACGAACGAAGCGGTCCCGGGAGACTCTGAGCGCACGGCTTCAATCGAGACCACGATCGCTCCACTTTCGATAATCAGGCTCCTGACTTCAGCCACTGATAGTTCTGGGGAACCTGTAAAAATAAAAACCCAACACATTAACTCTCTATATATGAAACCAATCAAAACAATTAAATATTCGAGTTATTCGACATTTAACTTACAGTTGGAGAAAAGAATCTGCTGAAGCTTAGATCGCGGACGTCTAGGAATAGGGACAAAACGGCCACCTCCTTTCTCCTGTTCCTGATTGGAATGTTCGACTCGAACAAGGGTGTTCATGTAGGGTTTCCCGTTGCAGAGCTTGACGACGAGGTCGGCGGTGGCCTTGTCGACGAATTCGACGAAAGCGAAGCCCTTCTTGAGGAAGACCCGGTGGATGGAGGGGGCTGGGATTCCACAATCTTCGAAGAATTCCTTCAGCCCAACGTCAGTCACTTCCAGGGACAGATTTCCGACGTAGAGTTTGGCAGGGTAGAATCCGTCCTGATCCTGATGAGGACGCTGCAGCGGCTGTTGTTGATGGTAATTCTGCACTGCGGCGATCTGGTCCTGATTCATGAGACCCATCTTATTCTTGGAGATAGAATGGTTGGTTGGAAATGTGAGGAAATCAGGGAAATCGAGTTGAAATTGTGGAAGAAGTTGACGTGAAAACGGAGAGAAAATTGGGGTGAGCTATTTGAAAAGATGTCAAGTTCACGGTTCGGCTACTCAGAGATGAATGACAAAATCCGAACTATTCTCAAAATCAGTGACCCATGACAACCTTTGGCTTTCCTTTTTTCAAGGGGAGGCAAACAAATAACCATAGCAACTATATTGGCATTTCATTGAAAGCGAGGCGAAAAAATAACTAACCCTGGATATGAGGTCAAATCAAAGGTCACACATATTCTCAAAACTTGTTATTGCTTACGTGCATTATATTATAACGTCCATAAAAGATTAGCGTCACATAATCTATTACATAAAAAAGTCCATTTGTGGGA
Source organism: Desoria tigrina (assembly GCA_906901685.1). Taxonomy (NCBI): domain Eukaryota; kingdom Metazoa; phylum Arthropoda; class Collembola; order Entomobryomorpha; family Isotomidae; genus Desoria; species Desoria tigrina. The sequence continues at coordinate 6,234,346 of CAJQTU010000008.1, read as the reverse complement.
AAGTGATGTTCCATCTATACGTTTCTTATATACTGGGTTGACCTATCGAAAAACTGAAATAGCCAAAAATTCTTAAATAAATTTTGCATTCCGGATGGCTATGTAGCGCTTCAAAATTTCGTGACCTGCGACCTGGGCTTATGTGACCTTACGAGTATTTATACGTAAAAGCAGTGTGACATATCAATTTTGACCGCTGTTCATCGATAAATACTTTGGCTATGTTGAAATTTCAAAACTTCGACCTCTTGACCTTGAAACGGTCAAATCCGTCGAAATTTCGAAAGCATCATGTGATATATCGATTCACAGCTCCTTTCACTGAGGAAGCTTTTGTTTGAGTTGGAATTTTGAAATTTTAACACCTTGACCTTAAAACGACCAAAGTCGTTAAAGTTTCTAAATCATCGTGTGATATATCGATTCACATCTTTAAAATCCGAGGCGAGGCGTCAACATTTAACATGGAGGACGAAACCCCTAGGAGGGTCTACGCGGTAGCTGGGAAGTGGGGAGTTTCGGGGTATGAGGAGTCAAGATTTGTCAGATTCCGTGGAAGTAGTTCAAACATCCTGGGGTAGTGCCGTATATGGGGGCTTTAAAAATTCCAGATTTGTGACGGTTTAGATTCACCTTTGTCTAGGGCGTCTGTCTGAAGTTAACTAATACTATCGCTTATCGGCGGAGTTCCCCTATGGCCCGATACGGGCCTGTGGCTGCCTAGTAGTAAATATTACTAATCAAACAAATCTTTGGCTGGCATGGCCTTGACAACGCTTGATCGCTTGCCCCACAGACGCTTTTTTCCAAGCGACGCTCTTTGCATGTGACGCAAATGATATGAACATTTATAATGGGACGCTTATGATCTTTTTTTTGTGCATTATGCATTGATTCCATACTCGATACTCCCATAAGCCATACGACCATAAGCCCGAATGACATAAGCCATAATGACAAATCTATACAGACCAAAAGCCATACCGGTCCAAATGCCATATACTACCAAAAGACCGAATGTCAAAAACCATACACGACCAAAAGCCATACTTCATCAAATGCCATACATTAATTTTTTAAGTAAAAACTAAACGGTTTCTTCTGTTACAATTTTTCTCAATTCTTCGCCTCTCAAAGAGCCGTGCACGTGATGACGTTGTCATCATGGAGCAAAGACCCGCAAATGAAGCGACTCTGACAGAAGTAATCGGATTAATTTTAACCAGCCTCTTTTTTAATTGAAATTAGCCTCTTATTTTAATTGAAACAGCTTTGATTGACTTTAGCCTGCACCTAATTAAAAATTTCGATTTTTCCATTGTTGTTGGGACTTAACTCGATCTTTGGCTGATTTTATACATTTTGTCTTTAGAACTCTTTCAAGATGAAGATATGTTAAATGTACTGAGTTTACTGCATTTATTAATTTTGAAAAATAATAATAAAAAATGGCAAATACGAGGTCACAAACCATACAGTTAAACCGGGATTCAGATTCGGAGGAGAATGAATCTGAACCACCTACAAAAAGGTCCAGAATCTCTCATATTTGGATTGCAACAAGAGTAAGAGAAGTTTTTCCGGATTTAAAATCAGTCAAAGATCGAGTTAAGTCCCAACAACAATGGAAAAATCGAAATTCTACAGTTGATAAGATATACTACGATTGCAAGCTTTAAAGCAACTTTTAAAACATATCGTTCCAGAATGACCCGATTATGGCTTGTCGAGTTCAACCCCGTTGAATGGGAGAAATCCACGTGTACTTCCTACCCTTTCAAGAAGATGTATGTATGCAAACATATTATGGGAATGGCTATCAAAAATAAGCTATACGTTGTTCGTGATGAAGCAAAAGATCTTCCTTTTTAGGGCAAAAGCGACGCTTTGGAAGGCCGGCGTTATGCAAAAAAGCTTTGATTGTTGAATAATATTGTTTTTAATTTGTTTTATTCATTTTTACTGGAAATAAAGTGACTTACTGTATAAAAAAAATACAAAGAGGCTAATTTATATTTTATGAGGCTAAGTCAATTAAATGAAATTAAATTTTTAATTAGGTGCAGGCTAAAGTCAATCAAAGCTGTTTCAATTAAAATAAGAGGCTAATTTCAATTAAAAAAGAGGCTGGTTAAAATTAATCCTAAATGGTAAATGTAAATGAAATATTTTCATCTTTAACGACTGAATATGAGATCTCGCTTGGATTTATGGATTCAACATTCAACTAACTTTTCTATTAGGATAAAACAGGAACATATAGCTCAATTTGTTAACCCTATCATTAAACGAAGTTCCTCTTCTTGCCATGTTATGCCAAAATTATTTTGATTATATTTTGCATACAATCCCACCTGCCTTATCGTCTCCAATAACCATAATATGCAAGACAAGATATAATCTAATAATTTTGGTTCCTCATAACTGATTTATAATGTGACTAACATGATATATTGTTTACTTAACTCTGTAATTATGTCGTTAATCTGTGTGAAAAACGTGGAGACTTTGAGCAAATGAGACAGATTGACAATGACGTATTGATCCTTAAATTCATGTATGGCATGGTAATTATATGCAAATTATTGATCTTTGATCGTGATCAGGATGATTCTTCGTTCGAGCTTTTATTAAGGATAAGGATAAGTAAGACCAAAAGCATATATTTATAATCGAAATCGATTTAAACAAGGGAACTTTTTCGGGTGTTAAGTAATTTTTTTGAATTAAAAGAGTAGGAACCTTGAATTTAAAAAATCGGGAAGGTATTTTAAACGTGAAATTTTACGATTAGTTAAAAACAGATTTGCCAATTAGTTTTCTAGCTCTGTTGCAGATTTATAAAGTCCCTAAATATTAACACGCGAGGGACTTACTCATTCTATGGTCTAGATAATCCCAAAAAACTGAATGCTAATTACTGTGTTTTACACAAATCTCGCGGATTTACCTGAAATGAAACCTGAAATGATTATCTCGACACGTCGAATAGAACTAGTCAAATAACGAATTTGCAAAATAAAATATATTTCTTAGCCTTTCATTGTATTACTTTGTACAATCGATACATCTTAAAAGGTTCCATTGTACATGATAATGATAATAATCAATTTATTTGATTACAAGTTTGGGACAAGCATTGTTCCAGCCCATAATGATCGTGATTCCTCCAACCATTTTTTAATGCATTTTTCCAGAGAACTTCGTCCTGGTAAAAAATGTTCATTATTTTTTCTCCCTTTATGAATTCAATATTCCCTATTCCCATAATTTATGAACAATTTTTTTTAAAGGAAATCGGAAAAATTAAAATAATTATTGAGTTAGTAGAGTATCTTGACTGTCCATTAGAATATTAAAATGTGAGATCATCCGGAGTATCTGCATTGCCCTCGTTTCAAACACGTCAGAATTTAAATGATGGGAACAATGGTCAGGGACACTGAATGGAACTGGAAAAAATAGGACCCCGTTGTCCTATATAAAGTAAATTTTTCAACTGGATCTCAATCATTGGACCTGAAACCTGTGCCTTGGTTTGGAGTTTAGAATTCAAAATTTCAAGCGAAGTAACATTTCTTCGAAACTCAAAAATGTCGAATTTTGTGACTTTTTGTCTCATCGCCTTGTCTCTTGTCATTGCGACACAATCGTTCGGGTTCAGGTACCGGTACGACCCGTTTACCCAACAAACTCAGTTGTGGACCCACCATCCTGGAGTGGAACAACCGGTTGTCTATGCCGATGACTTGGTAGTCCAATCCCAATGTAAGGTTTTATGCAATTACATTTCCGTAATATTTATGTCTGAAAAATTGAATCACAAATTCCACTCTCCCCGTAAAGGCTGTAAAGTAAACCCTAAATCTATTAAAAAATCAGGAAAATGTATCGATATTTTGAGCTATGAAAAACTTCTGATTTTTGTGATGGTTTCAATCAAAACAACACCCCGGAATACATCCCCACCCCCAAATAATTATGTCCCACTCTTAAAGATCTTTTTGACCTCGAAATACATTGGCTTTTACTGTTAAAATCATATAGGATTTTTAAATATTTTTACAGTTGCTGCTGAAGACAACCCAGGCTTGTACAAATACACCGGAGGGAACGGAAGGATCCGCTGGAGATGCAAATTCGACGCCTACTATTCCGAGCATTTCCAAAAATGTTTATGGAAGCCCGAACATTTCGCAAAACAACGGCGTTTTTAACTTTTGAATTTCATATATTAATCAAATTAATTGATTGAATTAAAAATGTTACCATTATCAATTACATTTAAACCAAAATTTCGTATGAATAAAGACGATTTGAATTTAAATTCCAAAACTCTGGTAATTCATACCTATCCTATTGATTTTCACCCCCTGAATAAGTCCCCATGCCACACATGGAAATGAAATTATATGAATATGATATGAATACAACTATAGGTGCATAATGGGGATCTTTTATTTTAAATCTATAGAAATTTTGCGAAGTATTACTAGTAATTTGTTCGGAATATTTGTTTCGATTTAATTTAAGAACAGGGGTCAGGCTGGGCACCACCACCTTCGGTCCCTTCGGAGCCCTCGCCGAATTCTACGGCAGGATTACTGGAGTTGCCATTAGAGAGACGAATTAGGTCATTTATAAGGTCCCCGATCCAATCGAACAGACCGGGTTCATTGTTCCCCTCGGGATCCTTAGGGGGGTCACAGTCATTGCAACCCATGAGGTCACAACTCGTGATGGCATCGTATAGAAACATGGCGCTCCGCACCATTTTGCAGAAGGGCTCAAGTTTGGGGTCCTGGCAGCAGTTCTCTGAAGTACTCAAGTCACAGTGTGCAACGGTCTCCGACTGGGTCGACACCACCGTTCCTCCGAATCCCAATCTCCTGTTAAATCAATTAGGTTAACGATTTTATATACAAGGACTTCATAAAAATGTAACGTATTATAATTAGGGACGTGAGTCGGTGTACCAGAAAATACCACTCCATACATTTAAAAAGTTAAAGAAACTCCATGAGATCGATTCAGAAATTACGGTATGTGGTATTTCGAGTTTTAGTTGATAACCTATATCACCAAGCTCTAATTTTATCTCAAAAAAAAGCGAATCAGAATATAACTTACGACAAATCCCCTTTTGGTTTTGGGTTCAGGTCAGTGTCCATGTCATTCCCATTCGTTGCACCTTCGGCCTTAGCCCCTACTTGAGAGACCGGAAGTACAAGTTTTGGACCTGGTGGAAACGTCAACGTTCTCTTTGAAATTCCCAACTTCTCGACGTCCAGTTTTTCAAGGACCCAGTTCCCATCTTTCTCGTCATTAGAACTGCTTCCGTTGACACCATTTTCGGAGCCCAAGTTAGCGTTGCTTGGACTTGCGGTTTTGGAACCCTTTGTGGCCTTGGGCAATGGGTCCGAGTCCAGATGCATTTTATCAAGGTACCAGTCTTCGTACTCCAGCAAATTGAAACGGTCAGATGAGTCGGATCCAAACTTTGGGTTGAGGGGCATTTTAAGTCCGGGTCCACCACTACCACCACGGCCTGGACCACCGCGGCCAGCAGGACCACCACCACCACGACCTGGTCCACCTCGACTACCAGGACTTTTTGGAACTGCTTCGCCCATTTTTTCAAGAATCCAGCCTCCATCCTTCTCGTATAATAAACTACCACCGCCTGCACCTCCGGACCCCTTAGCCGTACGACCGGCTTTGGATGCCGTTTTGGATGCCACTTTACTTGGTGCAGATCTTGCATTTGAATCCGACGTTTTCACAGAGCTCGGCGTACTTTCTGCAATTTCTGGTGACGATTTCTGAGCAGATAATGTTTTAGATGGAGATTCTTGGGGCTTATTTTCTGCTTCTTCGGAACCGGATGCCGTTTTAGATGGAGATACTGCTTGGGGCTTATTTTCCGCTTCATCAGATACAACCTGCTCAGAAGTAAGGGCTTCTTGTGGTACTTGGTCAGGGATAGTGTCAGGTGCCAATGCAAGAGTTTGTTCAGCTTCCGTGAACTCGTACCCCTTCGTCGGAGGTGAGCTGTCGGGCAAGGGTGGCGGTGCATCGTCGTTGGACAGAAGTGCTTTGGATTGAGCCGCTGTTTTTACGGGATCTGTAACGGTTTTGCTTTGAGAGGAAACGGGTTCCGAGGGAGTTATCTCGGTTTTTGATTTACTTCCTGAGGGTCCAGGGACCGATGATGGAGTTTTGGACGGTGGTACTGCCACTGCGGACTTATCTGCCACAAGTTTGGAATCTGTCGGCGGAGGAGGTGGTTTGACCTCGTTGGAGTCGACAACTCGACCTGATAAGTCATCCGCTCTTTCGACTAGTTTTGCCGACTCTATCGCGTTAAGAGGTGTTGGTGCTTTTGAAGAAGGTTCAACTGGAGAAGGTTCTTCTGGGACAAGTTGTTCTGGAACAGGTTGTTCTGGAGCTGGTACTTCTGGAGCAGGCTCTTCTGGAGCAGGTACTTCTGGAGCAGGTACTTCTGGAGCAGGTACTTCTGGAGCAGGTACTTCTGGAGCAGGTACTTCTGGAGCAGGTACTTCTGGAGCAGGTACTTCTGGAGCAGGTACTTCTGGAGCAGGTACTTCTGGAGCAGGTACTTCTGGAGCAGGCACTTCTGGAGCAGGCTCTTCTGGATCAGGTTCCACAGGAGTCCCATCCACCTGAACCTTTGAAGGCTTCTCTGACATTGTGTTGCTTTAGTCTAATAAAATATGGGAGTGGACATTTATTGAACGAATTAGAGGTTTCCGTCATGGATAATTGGACTTGCTTAATAATTTGACAAAATGACGAAAATATAGCTTTACATTTATATCTAATTATTTATGGTTTCTGAAATGATGGACAGGAAATTTAGAAACAGCTAGGACAGGACTGGGCCCTGTTTCACCATAATGAGCTGAAAGGTTTCGCACTTTTTACTTCTCTTCAAAACGTTGAATAAAACGCGTTCTAGCATAAATTCTGGTCATAAGTATGTGTCGCTGTGGCGATTTTTAAAATTGCTCTTTTTCTTACGATAAAGGCTGACTTTGTAAAAGTTTTACAGTTGAAGTATGGTATATGTGTTAATTGAGGGAAAAAACTCGAGAAGAATATGTTTAACTTCTTTTATGACATCATGATACATTAGTTGAAACTGATTGTGAGTTTTGAATATTTGATACCTGTTTTACGATAATTAATTTACATCAAATGAATCTAAGGATAATTGCTAATCATCCAAATGTTCGGACGTAAAATATGCATTACGTTGAAATTAAATCCAATTAAATTAGTTTGGTCATAATTACGACTTTACGACTAGATTCAATCTGACAACATTTTATTGTCTCAAATTACTATTAATTACTAATTACACTAATTATTCTTTACTACCTTCTACAGCTATTAACATTAATTTATATAATTAGCAATAAATTGTAATTAAACGGATTTAATAATATTTTGTAGACTCAAAATCATTTATCGCAGAGTTCTTCCATAACTAGTGTTAAGCCTGTTCACATATAGAATAGGGAGTCAGTTCGAGCTCCACTTTCCTACTGTATTATCCATCACAATACAATAATTAAATTAAGTTCTGGGGCTCTGTATATTATTTAAATTACTTAACAAATATTAGAATATTGTAATAGATGGAATATTAATGTTGGACGACGCGGCTGGTGTCAAGCTTCAGTTGCAACTCCCTTGGTGTACGACACGTAGTTCTATAACCGCACAAAAACATTTTGTTAATTTTTTTAATACATTTAAGATTTTTAAGTAAAAATCTGTCAAAAATTAGGCCATGATTCCTCAAGACTTATTAATTCTCGTAATTAAATCAACTCACTTGGCTTTTTCTTGAACGCACATTTGAAAAAGCAGGCCGAGGCATAGGTGACCCTGTCACTCCCACAAACGGGCTGATAAACATTCGGACAGATGCAGTCGTCCATTCGGGAACTGGATGAGGATTTACTTTTCGAACCACCTTTCAGGATGCTCAAAACCCCCCTTGGAAATCTTCCATAATTCTGGAAATTAAAAAAAATTATTATAAAATCAACATTTTTTTTATAAAAAATTTCCAAACCGTAAAAACCGAATACCTTAGCTCCATTTGCAGAATGAGCCAGGCAAAAAAGCCCCAAAACGTATAAAAATGCAGTAATTAAAAAAATCCCCTTCAGCTTCATAATTTCCACATGGATTTTAATAATATTTTTGATTTATTTTTAATTTGTCACTCTCACTACTATGGTGTGAATAAATAAATGTGAGTCAGTTTGTCTTAGGTCTTGGATGAAGTTATAAGCAAAAACATTTCTGCGCATTGTTAAAAGCTGGAAACATAATATTTGCAAATTGCATTTCAATGACATCAAGTTGGAGTTGGGATGACTTATGCCGTATGAATAATTCATGAGCTCCTTCCAGGTGAGTTTTAACTTTAACCAGTCAAGACAGAATATAGTAGAATCTAATCAGTTAGTTTAACATGTTGATAAGAAACATTAAATTTATCCAAATTGGTCTTTTACTTTGCCCGCAATTTAATCCCAGTGGTTCAAGGTTATGAGAATTAGCATTTTTATATATTTTTATGTCTATTTGATATGAATCTATCAATTATAATGCACTGCGGTCGGTAGCATTTGCAATATTTGCATTTAGATCCTTTGAAATGGGTTTATTTGATGAGAAGATTTTATGTGATCACATTGATTTTGTAGAGCAAATTTTTTTCAGTTGTATAAATATATTTCACTGGGTGAACCGCTTGGAATAGAAGTCAATAAAACGAATTTTGAGACCTGATAATAAACAACTTGTTACAAATAGATTGCTACAATATCATCCAGTTGTGTAAGGTCATCAACGATTCTGTAAGCATTTCTTACAAGATCCCAGAAATAGTATCACCATGTCAAAAACGGAAGTGTAATGGATCTGTGGAATGCTTTAAATGTGAAATTAAATGAGTAGGTTTATTGCATAAAGAAGATATCTTTTTAAACCACAGTTTTTAGGAGAATTCCAATAATTAAATACGACACATTCTTGGGCCTATTCAACAAAGTTCGAGAGGGGTTTTGTGATTTATCTAATAAAGCAATTTAAAACTTCCAGAACTAGATATCAGATCAAAATATTTAATAGACGAATTGTTATAAAATCATGACAATTCAATGTTAAAATAGTTCCGTTGGCAGAATTAATATCCAGAGAGCAAAGTTATATTTATAGCTTAAGATTTAGAAATCAACTCTTCCGGCATGATCCATCCATAAGTCACATATTTCGGGATAAAATGCTCCTCTTTTGGCAAGACCTTATCGAGGACGGCTCCCGTAACCGTTTCCCCAATCGTCGAGGGCTCCTTCGGGGTCGGTCCAAAATTAAAGGAATCTTGGTAACTTGGAAGGGCTGAAATCAAGTAATTAACGTCTCAAATAATTTAATATTTTATTTTAAAATTAAAATCCGAAAAACGATTGTACAAGAAATGTTGAGCTTACGTAAATCGGGGTATAATGGAGGGGCAGAGGGGGCAACGAATCCCCCAGGGGCTGGGGGCCTCATTGCAGTCTCCGAACTCAACTCCGAAAAGGTTGATTGGAGTGGGATGGTCCCAATTACAATTGGAATCGATTCCTTCAAGTTGAAAGCCAGTCCGGAAACGTGTAATTCGAACTGTAATTTTCGAGTAATAATTTATTAAAGTTTAATTACTTTTCGCTAATTTAAGTTATCAAAATTAAATTATACGAACCTTCAGAAGATATTCGATATCGATGATCCGACAGCCCCCAAGTTTGGTCGGAGGTATCGGAGGGACTTGTAAAAGACGGCCTTGCCAAATGTCACTGTCCCCAGGGTCAACTCCGGGTCGCTTCACTTCTCCTAAGGTCTTTAGGACGACTTTGTTTGACCCTCCGGCAAAGAAAGTGGCTGACTGTTGTCGTTTTAATAAGAAATTTATTTTAATTAATAATTTTATCTCGATTTAATTAAAATCAGTAGACCTCATGTTAATGAAATGATGGAACTCTTGGCAATTTTTATGTTAGTATATATAGAGGCAGTAGTTTTAGTTTGGGATAAAAAATAGCTTATTCATAGTGTAAACAATTCTAGACTATTTCACCCCGAACATTTTATCCCCGGTTAATCTCATCCCTTACTAATTTTGCTCCCAATAATTTTTACCCCATCCATTTTTAACCCGGACTATAACTGTGAATATTCGTCCCAAATTAAATTCACTACCTATTTATTTCGGATTTTTACAAAAAATTACTAAACCGGATATAAATTATATCCGGTTTAGTAATTTTATCATATCATATAACTCCCCATACACTCTAAAACGAAATATACAAAACATACGAAACATACTAAAATGTTGAGAAGCTACCCGAGTGGTTTTTTGATATAAAAATTCCAATATTGACTAATTTTAAGCATTTTTTATATATTTTTGGCCAGTACCTGAACCAAAGACATAGAAATCCCGTTAACCCCCCGATTGCTCTGGTTGAGGATCTCAACGACGGGAGAAATGTGTTCACCAGGGACAAATCCCTTCCGGGGTATCTTGATAACAAACCCGACAGGGCCACTGGCACAGCAAAAGCAACAGAAATTCTTGGTACTCTTCTGTTCAGCGGGTTCGATAGCTCGGGGGTCCTTATTCAGGTCCACGATAGCATTCACCGTGAACCGTTCTTTGACGACGAGGTCAAATTTCCATGACCTCTTCATCGTGGCTTCGATTTCGTAATCGACTGAGCCATGCTCTCCGACGTAGCTTGACGGGATGTTCATGGCAGGAAGGGCAAAGTTAAACGGGTAGACGTTTCTTCCCGGAGGGATTTTTACGTCTGTTCGACCTACATATTAGAAATCAATTTGAAGTAAAACAAACAAGTAATTTTAAGTCAAAACTCATGAAATTCTAGAAATAAGAATTGATTCAAATTCATAAATTAACAGGTTTAATAATTTAATCACAAACAAAATTGTAATGTCCTAAACAAAACGTAAGTTCATCCTGATAGGGAGCAAGTTCATCCGATATAGGGGCATATTCATTCATATAGCGGCACATTAATCTTGCTAGAAACGGCCGTTATTCGATTGTCAATAATAATGTTTTGTTGTTTTGTAGAGCAAGCTCCCTAAAAAAGTATTTATCTACTTTGTGTTTATCAATTTTTTTATGTTTATCTATCAATGTCATATTTTGTTTATAAATATTATTGCGATTTCAGCAAAGTTGAGGCAATTCCACTACTCGCAAGTACCGAACAATTAAGCAATTGTAATCTAATTTAGAATGCAACGGAAAAGCCTTAACATAATTATTGTCCATGATGTCATAATCAAAATAAAAACAATCAAAATGAATTACCATCTCCAACAGCATAAACTTTGAAATCGAAGAGGCTATCAGAATCGTCGTAATATTTAGGCACTTTCCGCTGTTCCTTGTTCCCATCGACAACAAGCGTCTCATTAACATCTTCCGCCCAATGCACCGTTACTTTCCCTTCGAACTTGATTTTTAAGCCTAAACGAATCATAAAAACATTTAATTGCAATTAAAACCCCAATTAAACCCCCATTTAAATTTAAACTTATCCCAACCCTGTGTCCCCTTCTCAGACGCAGTAACGACAACGACCCTTCCGGTGACATTCTGTCCGGGGAAGTAGGACCGTGTCGGGTTGTCAAACTCGAGGAAGAAGCCGTCTAAGCCCATTTTTTATATTCTTGAAGATGTGGTAGTAGAAGAATATAAGGAATATCCGGATTAAAACGTCTGACACCGAACTTAATTCTCTGTTTAAGAACAAGTCGATATCAACCATTTGAGTAGTTCCGTCTGAGCCTTGATTTGAGTATTTTATCAATTGACTATAAATATTTACGATAAACTCGTTAAACAAATATTGTTTTAATTTTAAGTTCACTGTCCCAGGTTTCAATAAATAGAAAATAATAATAATATTATTATGGCAGAGTCAGGGGAGGACGGAATCTGTTCGGGAGATATATGCTAATTATTGGCACGAAGAACATATGCATATCCAGGATAAAAACGCCACACATGAGGTGTCGTATAAGGATTGTTGGATTAGAGTTCTATTCCTATTGGGGAAATGAGATCATAGTTAACCTAGTGCAAAAAATCTCCTATTCTGAAACACATCTTCTCAATCCGGCTTTCCATACCTACTGGAGATTGTTCAGAAATTGGTACTATTTTATGATCAACAGATTTTTATTTGATTTTTAAAGAAAAAAAATGTTTCAAAATTTTGAAAGCCTAAAGGGCCTTTAATTAATTAAAAAAATTTGTATGAACGGTCCTTTAAACAACTAGATCTCCTGCTGCTGCATCTGTGAATCTGCTTAAACGACTATCATCAGATTTAGTAATCGTAGTCGGAGTTTAAAGGGATTTATAAACGAACATTTTTGATTACTGGGAATTATTTAATTAGGATCTTAATGAGTTTGACATATTATTCGAAAAGTTCATATTTTCATTGCATTTTAGGTTGAGAAATAAAGAAAGAAATCCGTAGGAGTTTTGCTAGCTCTGGACTTGTAACTTGAGATGTGAATTTATAGCCTCTTCAAGGCCAGAGAGGCCAAACTCTGTAGAAATTAGTTGGGGATGATTATCAGCCTTCAGGCTGAATTTATTTAAGCCATGCGAATAATTAATTCGTGTTATGCGATAGGACTACAGATTGGCGAATTATAGAACATGGGTTTTGGTTTTGGCAGTTTGGCATTTGCGCTAAATAAGCTAATAGGGCTATGATTACAGATTTTAATTACTGTTCTCCTTTTTTGGTAATTTGCTAAGCTTTTAAAACTGTGGAAATTACATTAGAATTTCTGTATGCACGGGGCAGAAAAAAAATATCAAACTGCATCTGCATAAAAATTAGAGCAATAGGTGAAGTTTGGAATGAAAAACGGGATGTAAATATCGGAGCACGAGACAGGCATGAATTTTAATGCTATTTTTATTCCAAGGCTGTTAAATTTAAGTATAATTTGAAAATTCAAAGGTTTAGGATAACTGGTCTCACAAGGGAAGTGCCCGAGGTGTAGTATCCTGAACCGCTGGATTCTTTTAACTTCTGACTTGGTTTATATGAATTTGTGCAGCTTATTTTGTTATTTAAATTGGTGAATTAATTGGGTTGTCTATAAATACAAAAATCAAGCGATTCAGTTTATTAAGTCTCAGTATACATGCCCCATATGATATCTTAATCTGAAAAGGTCACACTGGGAAATTGCTTTAGGGGGGGCATTTATTCCAGGAAACTTGTTCCAACGCTGTTATGAATGGAGGTTTATTACGGTTATTTTGTCGAACTTTTTTCAGTATTTACAATAATAAAACGTTGTAAACGTTAACGACAGCTCGCACAATTCATATAGATTATCGTAATTATAATTTATCATAATTTACGTATCATATGATGAATTGATTTACATCCAAAAGAATATGATATAACTCGATAAAGATAGTTTCCATAACAAATACGTGAAGAAACTGAATATTGTTTCAAAACGTATTGCTTTATATAGATATATCATTCATGTTGTTTTGATTACCTATTTAAAGCAATAGCATTTAAAAAAAACAGTTGGTATATAAACCAATACGATTTCCTCGAAAACCATTTTCATGTTTCGCAATTCATATCAAACCTTAAAATTTCTTAAATTGTTTTAAATTTAGAAAAGGGGCATCCATGTCATATACATATAGATTTGGTATATAAACCAATACGATTTCCTCGAAAACCATTTTCATGTTTCGCAATTCATATCAAACCTCAAAATGTCTCTAAATTGTATTAACTTTAGAAAAGGGGCATCCATGTCATATATATAAATTTGGTATGTAAACCAATACGATTTCCTCGGAAATCATATTCCTGTTGCACAATTCATATCAAACCTCAAAATTTCTCTAAATTGTTTTAACTTTAGAAAAGGGGCATCCAGGTCATATATATAGATTTGGTATATAAACCAATACGATTTCCTCGAAAACCATTTTCATGTTTCGCAATTCATATCAAACCTCAAAAGCCTGCTTCCATCTGCTTCTGGCACTTTGCAATTTGTCTTGATTTACATTGACAACCTGCTTCCATCTGCTTCTGGCACTTTGCAATTTGTCTTGATTTACATTGAGAAAAAGGCCGGACGGACAGACGGACGGACAGACGGACAGACAGACGGACTGGTTGACTTCATTAGCTCTAAACCCTATTTTCAATAGGCGAGCTAATAATGTGCAATATTTAAGCAGAGTCACGAGCTAATATTCCGTAAATGATTTCACATTAAAAATCTGCCCAGACGTAACATGCAATAAACATAACAATAATGGAAAAATATAGAATATTCCGAACAAGGACAGTAAACTGCATATTCAACACTGTTTAAATATCAAACATTTATTTTTGTGTATTTCCTCGGGTCTTTAAATGATCGGTCTGTGAAAACGACCCTGCATAAACTCATCTCTTAAACCTAATCTCCCCAGAGAGAGAGAGGGATTAGTTGAAGATGTGTAATTTCTCCTTAGAAGTCCATATTAAGAAGCCCCCTAAGTGCCATTTTATTTACTTTCAGACTTACAGCATAATGCCTGACTGAACATAATAACAAACTCCTTAAGGCAAGGATTTTTTCGTTTAAGATTCATCAATTCCAAGAGAGATTCAAGACTCACTACAGGACACCTCCACCCTCTTTGTAAATTAAAATCTGGGACCATTCCTAAAAAAATCGCCAAAAATGCTATTTAAAGCATCTTAAACGGATTCGGTTTTAAAGGCCAGGATCGGCAAAAAATTCGAGTTTAAACCAACATGATTATTTATGAACGGTTGGTTTAAACTAAAATCCTGACACAAAGTACATCTTCACTGTTATGTTATTGTATTCATTTTTCTCGATTCCTGTTCAATAGTCGATGGATAGAAATCAGACTTTATGATTTGGTTATATAAACTAACACCTCGTCCATAATTGCATTCTCCAATTAGGGATCCAACAGGTAGAAATTATATAGGATCGGACTGGGTTTAGTTATTTCCACTGTCCAGCAGAGTTCCAGATTCCAGACCGACTGGAGTTTCCACTTTATTTAACACTCTGAGATTAGATAAGCGACTATCTGAATTTTCGACAGTTGTCGGTGGTGGCTTGGCTTGGGGTGGAAGTTTGGAGTTTAGGCTAGAATAGTACAGCAGATACGAAAGACTTGTATAAAAATCAAGTATCTGCATTTTTACAGAATTTAACGACTCTGTTTGTCATTTATTCCGATACTTCAAGTGGGAGAGCGTGTCACGACTCACGAGAGTGAGGATTGTAATAAAATAATTAATTTATCATTTAATCCGATTTTATTAGCTCGGATTTATTGGGATGCAGTTGTTTTAACATATTTCTAGGGGTTTTCTGTGAGTCATAATCATAACTAAGGTTTATTCCGGTGGTATTTGAAGTGGATTTACGGATAATGTCCGTTCTGACTTATCTTGTGACAGATAAAAACAGTGTTTACCCACCCTTCCCGAACGTTTCCTGTTTTAATGCATAACGACGTAATTTTAGCTTGGAGGAAGTGTTAATATAGAGTGTGGACAAATGTGTTAATGAGAGTTAAAGAGTTTTTAAGTGTGAGCTAATAAGTGTTGTACCTATAAGAATATTAACTGCCTAAAACGGTTTAAAGTAGGTTTAATTGTTATTATTAGAGTCGGTTTAAAATACGGTAGGAAAATGGCTTTAGTGTGTTCGGTTTATGGGAGCCAACATCGACAGCTAAAAAGGAGGTCTTTGATTTTGGCGTTTTTGGATTTGGTAATTAGATTTAACAAGTGTTAATTAAAATTACGAATTCTCTCCTATATTGTTCTATACTTGAAATGTAACAGTTTTATTGTCTATTTATAGATATTCATCGTAACCACGATAGCCTTCGCCATAATCCAATTAATTAGTGTAATCAATTATTCCCCCGAGGATGAGTCGATCCAGGATTTGAATCTGACCCTTAATAGTTCTGTTGAGAATAATAAGGAGTTTGAAGACACGTCGGGTTTACCGATTGTCCCTCACCATGATGGAATCTCGGATTTCGATTGTGATCCAACAAATTCCAGTGGAGGATGTCATCCCGATCCTGAAGACGATACATTTATTTTGAGTTATCGAGATGGTAATTACAAAAACTTTCGTGCTTGATTTTTTTAATTAATTAAAGTAGATTATCTAAATTAGATTTAGAAGATAAGAACATTTGAAGACTCCCAAATATTGTCTGTCAACAGGCACAGTGTCACGAAAACCCTCGGGATCAATTCCTGTTGAATGTTCAGGGTAGTCATTTATAGCTTGTCCTAATTAAATAATATGATGTAATGTAATCTGTATGTGTATTTTTCTGTGGAGATAATTGTTGTTACACATGAGCCACTCATGAGCCATCCATGAGCCACTCATGAGCCACACATGAGCCACCCATGAGCCACACGATCCTAATTATATTGAGAGGTAAATTTAAAAATGTTATGCTCCGAGGCGTGGAAGCCGCGTCTCAGTGAGTTCACGTTTATGTACAGTCGGAGAGAGTGTGCCTCGTGGAACTCGCCATTTTTGTAATATTTTTTATAAACCACAATTAAAGTGTTAATTGGATATATTTTTGATTAATTGTTTCAATAAACTGTTGGCCTTTGAGCCGTTAATGTCCAGTAACTGACATTTTGTAAACTTCGTGAAGTTTTCATTTCAGACAACAGTTTTTTCGTCACAAGCAGTCAGGCTGACATTTCATATTTCATCCATTTCAAAAGTCACATAATCCTAGGCAATCGTAAAGTGTGAAACTGCGAATGCGGTGGACAGACATTTTACATTTATGGCGACCCTGGCAGGATTGTGTAGAGGATTTGTGACATTTTTGTTGAGTGTGTTTTTTTGAGTGACGACGGAGTGACCATCACATCCCCACCGTGCATCCCGATCCGAAGTTTTTTTTGAGTCGGCCAGCTGGACACAACCAATCCCGAGACGTGCCGGAGGAAACAGGGACCTGTGCAGAAAGCCAAAGGTCGAGGATTCCATCGAGGAGCTAAACGTAAGAGGGGGAGGGCCTGTTGGAGATTGCTGCAGACAAGGACGGAGTTGTGTGGGTGGGAGAGGGATCATTCGCGTTACCTAGAGACCACTTCCAGGAATCGTCAGCCACTGCTAGGCTATTTAGCAGCTGTATATGTGTGTGTAGAGTCTCACACCAAAAACTCGGACTCCAAAACAGGCAAGATCTAACCAATTTTTCTTGTCCCTTGAGATCATCACAGCCGTAACAGGATTTCGGATAAATTGCGAAATATTTGTTAACCGTCGAAATCGACGTTATTGTTTAAATTATTCCCTAGCGATTCGAAAATGAGCAAACGTTACGATACACGGTCGAGTAGGGTGGCAGCGGACAAGGACGGGAATGGAGTCGACGAATCGGCGTCTTTGCCTGATAATTCCGGTGTCAACCGACCCATACCGAAGGGGACACTTTCCGTATGCTCGTCAAAGGGAAGAAAGTCAAAATCGTCGTCAAGAATATCGTCCCACAGTAATCAGATTTTGCTGGAAGAATTAGAAAACGACAAAATCAACAGCCTCAGCACTATTGAGAGCAAAGAGGAGGAGCTCAGCCATACAGTCGAAGAATATGAATTTGAAATCAATATTCTGGAAACAAAGCTCAAGGAAACGCAAGAGCAGCATGATGACCCCACATCATGGGAAGATGACAACGAAGGTCTTCTACTCAAGCAAGAGCTAAAAAGAATCAGGGAAGACCTGAAAACTAAAAGAGAAGATAAGGCGAGGTACCTACTCAAAATCAAAATTCAACGATTGAAGTTAAAGAAAGACAAGGAAAAGTTGTTGAGAGATGCAGAGCTTCAGAAGAAAAAAATTCTCGAGAACGACGTTGAAGACGGTTCCGGTAACGAAATGGACGAAGAACGAGAGCTTGACAACCTTAAAAGGCAGATTAAAAATCTTGAAGAGGAAATCGCTTCGGAACAAGCTGAATTGGACACTGTCTCTCCAACGGACTTGGAACAGACAACAAAGTTGGTCAAAAATATCAAGTGGTTGGGAGACAAAAAAGCAGAACTTGGAGAGAAAGTTAAGCAGATATCCGAAAATATCAACTTCAACGAAACTCGAGTTGACCAATTCGTAACCGAGTCAGTCGAGGAAGTTAGTCGACAAAAGCAAATTGACGAAGAACTTCGACAACAACAGTTGGTTCAGGAAAAGGCCAAAACTGAAGCAGAAATGGAAGAAGCCGTTAGAGCTTTAGAGATTGCAAAGGAAGAAGAAAGTCGAATCATGGAAATTCGAATAAGTGAGGAGAAATCCTTGTTAGAAACAAGACGAAGAGAAGACGAATCTCATCTGAAAATGAGGGCTCTGGAACTGAGGTTGAATGATCTGACCAAGAAAGAAACCTTGTCTACAAGAATTTCTAGCAGCGGCCCTTCATCACAGACGGGACCTTTGGACATTGTTCCAGAAACCTTGAGCAAAATTGCAGATGTCCTGAAAATATTGGTTTCGAATCAATCGTCGTCTCACTCTGCGAATGTCAACTCGGGGAGCCCCAATCCCGCAAGTACAAACCATTTCTTAGCAAGACAATGTTATGGGAAGGACCTCCCTAAGTTTGATGGCAAGGCTGACAATTGGCCCACATTTGAAGCCACCTTTAAGAGGACGACTGAGAATTGTGGATTCAACAACAGCGACAACATCACTCGGCTGGAAAGGTCACTCGTGGGTGAGGCTAGGAAGTACGTGAATAGCCTGTTGGTGAGTCCCGACAACGTCCCCATCATAATGAAAAGGCTGAAGACTAGGTTCGGCAATCCTGAACTTATCATTGAGTCTATGATTTTTAAAGCTAAACAAATCCCAGCGTTCCAAGACGATGACCTGGAAGCATTAATTGAGTACGGTTCTGCGGTGCAAAACGCTATTGCAACCATTGAATCCCTCAAACAGCCCCAACATCTCAATAATCCTCAGCTTCTCAAAGAGCTCGAGAACAAATTGCCTCGCCGATCGTTGATGCAATGGTTAACTTACGTGGAGACGAAAGGCGCCGGGGACCCCACGACAACAAGATGTATTACAAGTTTCAATGAATGGATCGACCAACAAGTCACCATCGCTTGCAAAGCATGTCCACCAACCCAGCGACCAGAAGAAAATTTCGCCCCAGTTCCTGTTAAGAAAGTACATTTTGAACATGTGGATCCTGGCGGAAAGAAGAAGTTCCAAGAACCACAAAAACGGTGGAATAAAGAACAGGGTGTTCCGACAGCTGCAGGACTCTTCGTTGGACACAAGGAGCAAGAGAGACTTAAATGTGTTTTTTGTAACAAGCACCCGTTGTCGCCGGAGTGCTCAGTGGGGCTTAAGATGTCATTGGAAGAAAAACTGCGGATCCTTAAAGAAAACAAGATTTGTTTGAGATGCGTGCGAGCCAAACACTGGGAGAAAAGTTGCAAGGCGTTTGTGATGTGCGGGTCATGTGGTGGACCACATACGTCGCTCTTATGTCCTGAAAGTCCACTTAATAAAAGACACGCCTCCGGGAACTGCCAACCACGGAAGGAACCGGAGAAATCTTGCGATACAACCCACGTAAGAACCAATTTCGTTGCATCTTCCACGACCTTTTTACAGACCTTGTCGGTGACAGTCTGGGATCAGTTTAGGAAGAAATGGCGACCAGTTAGAGTTTTGATCGACATTGGTTCGGAGCGTTCCTTTATACTCAAGTCCTTAGCTGATGAACTAGGCCTCGTCCCACAAGGCCATGAAAAAATAATCCAAGAATTATTTGGAGGATTCAAGACAGACGTGAAGAACTACAATAGGTATGAAATTACACTTCAATCGTCTTGTGAGAGATTTATCCACAATCTTGAGGTATTAGATTCGGACCGAATCGTTGGACAATTAAAACGAGTAGATCGCGGACCTTGGATGAGGGAGCTACATCGTAACCGGATATGTCTAAGCGATTATGGACGTGATGCCCCTCCTATCGAAATATTGATTGGAGCTGATGGGACTAGTGCGTTTTATACCGGCGATGTATGTGAGCTAGATAACGGATTGACGGCCACAAAAACGGTTTTGGGTTGGACCATCCACGGAAGAAGCAAGAATCATGATCCAGTACCCACTTCGACAATGGTGGTTCATAGTTTGTTGGTAGTTGACCAACCCATCCATAATTTCTGGGATCTCGAGGCAATAGGGATTAAGGATCCCTCAGAACAAATTTCGAAAATTGAAGGTGACCGGATCACGAAAGAGCATTTCTTACAAACCGTAAGCAGAAAGGAAGACGGGAGATATGTCGTCAACTTGCCCTGGATAAACGGAAGACCGACCATTCCAGATCACAAGAAGATCGCGGAAAAGCGATTGGCTTCATTGACCAAGACCTTAGTCATAAAAGATCAGTATCAAAATTATGACAAATTAATGAAAGAATGGGAAATATCGTCTTTTATTGAAGAAGTTCCAGAAGAAGAAATAGACAACCCATGTCATTATATCCCTCATCATGCCGTCATCAAACCGAGCAGTTTGACAACTCCCATTCGACCGGTCTTCGACGCATCGTGTAAAGCTCATCGCACTCCATCACTGAATGAATGTATGGAGAAAGGCCCAAATCAAACGGAGTTGATATTGTCAGTCCTTTATCGCTTCCGAGAAAAGAAATTTGGAGTCATTTCCGACATCAAGAAGGCATTCCAGATGATCGAGGTGGTGAAAGAAGATCGTGATTTCCTGCGGTTCATCTGGTGGGAGGATGAACAACAGAGGAAACATAAAATTTATAGGCACTGCCGAGTGGTCTTTGGAATAAATAACAGTCCGTTTCTCCTTGCGGCAGTATTGGAACATCATCTCTCTCATGTAAGTCCAGCTTACACAGAAATTTCTAAAACCCTTTTAACTTCATTGTATGTGGATAATTGTGTGTCATCGGAGGACACTGAAGAAGAGGTCATTCGGTTCAAAGAGTGGTCTACCCAGACTCTGAAAGGAGCCCAAATGGAATTAAGGTGCTGGGAAGCCGGGTTTGTGGAGGAGTCCGGAATCGGCTTACTGCTTCAAAGTGAGTGCGGGTTGGACACCGGCAGACCCAACCTAAACCTTCAGACTAAAGGAATCACTTCGGTGCTAGGGTACAAATGGGACAAAATTCTGGATCAGATCTTTTGCGATGGCAATTTTGAAGAACTTCCGGTGAAAGTCACGAAGAGGACGATACTCAGCTTTCTTCAGCGAGTATTCGACCCGATCGGGTTCACCTGTCCTGCAACCCTAATTCCCAAGATACTTCTACAGTCTCTCTGGAGAGAGAAGATATCATGGGATGCGGAACTGCCCAAAGAACAGGGGCTGGAGTTTATGAACTGGTGCAAGGAGTTATCAGAACTCAAGAAAATTAAAATACCACGTCATATGGCTGTCGGCAATTGCAATCGAGAATCGTGGCAACTGCATACTTTTTCAGATGGAAGTCAGAAGGCCTATTCTGCGGTAGTGTTCCTTAGGACCGAAGACAACAACGCAAAGGTGACAATTCAACTCCTCGCCGCGAAGTCGAGGGTGGCTCCTATAAAAAAGACAACGATCAATAGAATAGAATTATTGGGTTGTTTCATCGCTGCAACACTAACTGCTTCAGTAAAAGCAGCATTGTCTCTTCATAAAATCACCTCAGTATATTGGACCGATTCGACAACGGCCTTGTCATGGATAAAAGGTTGCGATCTATGGGGAACCTTCGTTGGAAATCGTGTTAGGACCATTAATGAGCTCACAAATTCTAACCCGTGGAGACACGTTCCTGGCCCACTCAACCCAGCTGACCTTCCGTCAAGAGGGTGTAGTCCGTCGCAGTTATTAAAGGAAAACTGGACGTCAGGACCAGATTGGCTAAAAAAGCCAACAAGAGAGTGGCCTGCTTTCGACCCAAATCCGAATGAAGAAGAAGTTATGGCAGAGAAGCGCACTTCGAAGTGTTTAACTGCTCACACGGTTGAAGGACAATCGGATACGTGGTACTGCGTGAAATCAACTTTCACCAAGAATGTGAAAGTGATAGCTTGGATTCTGAAGTTTTTGGAAAATTTAGGAGCGAAAACAAAGGTCGAAATTTCAATCAGAAATTCAAACCATCACGAAGCCGTGATGTTTCGTGAAGCAAATCGATTGGATATCCGGATTAAAGAGTTCGAGATTCTTTTGAAAATTTATGGGAAGGAGTTGGACGATCCGAAGTTGTCAAAAAAAATTCGGATTCGATACGAGGTTCAACTGAAGAAGTATCGAGAAATCCTTGAAGACAGCACCATGAAAAGACGAGACCTAAAATTGAGGTCTAAAAAAGTTTCGCTCCCGGTAAATCGGAATTTATCAGTGGAAGAGTTGAACAAGGCGGAAATCAAGATGCTTTCTCTCGTCCAAAAATCAACAATCCCTATGAATCAAGACCATGTTTCGGGGATCAGGGTGTGTACAAGAGATGATGGACTTGTACACGTTCAAACTAAGTTGACCAATCGCCAGGACATGGAAGGATTCAAGTTTCCAATTTTACTTCCGCACTCTCATCCCATCGTGGATCAACTAATTATGGAGGAACACGTAAAGACGAATCATGCGGGAGTGCAAATACTCATGGGGAGGATCCGGGAAAAGTACTGGATCGTTCAAGGAAGAAAAGCCATGAGGAAAATGGTAAATAAATGCGTCAAGTGTAGACGATTTATGACACTCAAAATGAAGGTGCTTCCAACAGCACTTCCGGAAGATCGAGTCAAGGATTCTAAGCCATTTGAGGTGACAGGAGTCGATCTTGCCGGTCCATTGTTTACATCCGACAGGAAGAAAGCCTGGATTGTTTTGTTTACCTGTGCGAGTTTTCGTTGCCTGCATTTGGAATTGGTTACTTCGTTGAGCACGGATGCCTTTCTCGATGCTTTTACCTGTTTCACCAGCAGAAGAGGAAGACCTTCCATTATCTACAGTGATAATGGAACAAACTTTGTCGGGGCAGACAACTTATTCGCTAAGTTGGATTGGGACAGGATTCAGAAGCAACACGGATTATTGAGGATTAAGTGGAAATTTAATCCCCCCGCAGCTCCATGGTGGGGAGGCTGGTGGGAGAGACTTGTCCGGTCTATCAAGGATCTCTTAAGACGGACGTTACAAAGAGAAAGGATTTCTTCGGATAAGCTGCGTACCTTGCTATATGAGGTCGAAGCTGCGATTAACAGTCGACCACTGACGGTTGTCACTGAGGACCCAGAAGATTTTACCCCTTTAACCCCGGCTATGTTCCTGCAGGAGCTATCAATTCCCGGAGTTTCAGACCAAGATCTACTTTGTGCCCAGGGGTTTCAAAACGCGTATAAGAATAAGATGACCCTACTGAGCGAAATCAAGATGCGATTTCGTAAGGAATACTTCGCCCTCCTAGTTCATCGTGGAAAGAAGATGAAGGAATCTAGGGAATTGGAGATTGGAGAGGTCGTGTTGGTTGGAGCCGACAACAAGAAGCGTTGGGAGTGGCCGATGGGGCGAATCTTGGAGTTATTTCCGGGAAAAGATGGGAAAGTTCGCGTGGTTCATGTGAAAACGGCGTTTGGAAGTTTAAAGAGAGCAGTACAACATATATATCCGATGGAAGTATTTTCCTGTACAGAACTTCCTGGCGTTGTTGAGAATCGCCGTATTGAAACCGAAGACATCGCAAGAGAAACCATTGGAGATCCGGAGAAACCCGAAACCTTTACCCGTATAGGACGAAAAGTAAAAGTTCCTGAACGTCTCGGATTTTAATAAGTGAGTAAAGTGAAGTGAATAAAGTTCTTCGGATATTTATGTATTATTGAGACATATGTATATATATAATGTATTATTCCTGGTTTTTGGGAACGATTTTTTCGAACTGGAAGTAATTATTTTTCAATTTTTGATTCTGTATACCCTTCACATTTTTGTTTTGTTTCTTCACTCCGTAAAGAAATGTGGGAGTCTGTTGAATGTTCAGGGTAGTCATTTATAGCTTGTCCTAATTAAATAATATGATGTAATGTAATCTGTATGTGTATTTTTCTGTGGAGATAATTGTTGTTACACATGAGCCACTCATGAGCCATCCATGAGCCACTCATGAGCCACACATGAGCCACCCATGAGCCACACGATCCTAATTATATTGAGAGGTAAATTTAAAAATGTTATGCTCCGAGGCGTGGAAGCCGCGTCTCAGTGAGTTCACGTTTATGTACAGTCGGAGAGAGTGTGCCTCGTGGAACTCGCCATTTTTGTAATATTTTTTATAAACCACAATTAAAGTGTTAATTGGATATATTTTTGATTAATTGTTTCAATAAACTGTTGGCCTTTGAGCCGTTAATGTCCAGTAACTGACATTTTGTAAACTTCGTGAAGTTTTCATTTCAGACAACAGTTTTTTCGTCACAAGCAGTCAGGCTGACATTTCATATTTCATCCATTTCAAAAGTCACATAATCCTAGGCAATCGTAAAGTGTGAAACTGCGAATGCGGTGGACAGACATTTTACAATTCCAATCCCTATTATTAGAATTTTCAGGCTTTTTAAAGCATATTGTACAAAAAATTGACATTTTCTGGAGAAAACGTGGGAATTTTTCATAAAAAGGTCTCAATTTTTCTGATTTTCTAAAAAAATCCTGACAACGTTGCCTTGAGGGTTTATTACGCGATAAATCCACCAGCGTTCATACAGTAATATGGTTCGTTTATTTCGATTTCCAGAACAAGGAAATAATTTTAGAATATTATTAAAATGTCATTGGAAATAATTTTAGAATATTATTAAAATGTCATTGGAAATAATTTTCACATAATTTATAGTTAATCATGAATTAATTAAAACCTGAAACATTTACACAGTGATTGGTGCCAGGATTTCACTCTCCGTCCAATTGATTGTCTACTTCTCTCAACTGGCCTTTGGAATCCTCCTTATCATCGCCGCTTATAACGTAAATCAACAGCTCATCCATTCTATTAAACTTGACATATTTACAATCATTTAGGACAATAGCCAAATTGTCAAAATATTATTCCACTTGATTACATAGATCATAACAATACAGATCAATAACTGAGCGACGTGTTTTGATATTTTTCAGAATGATTCCCGATTCCTCCACCTCTGGGTTATTTTTAGTGAGGTGGTTGTGGTTCTCATCTTCCTCAATTTGCTGATCAATTTCTTTGGAAAATACGTCTGGTCTTCGGTTATCTTGACGTTCCTCTATCTTGTTTTTAAAATATTTTTGATCCGATTGGTTGCCCGATTTATTCGGCAGAATGATTTGGAACTGACACAGTTCGGCTCGGTTGGGGATTTCGAATAGGAATGCAAATTTTTCGGTATATTTAGAGCTGAATTATAGAATTTGGGACGTAATGACCCTTCGGGTAAATAAATGAGGACTTTAGGAAAAGATTTGAGATTTGAATGTGATTTTAAAATTGTCCTAAAATTATAGGGTCGTCAGATTCTCAATCTGGATTCAATAGGAATTTAAGGAATCCATAATACAACATTTAATAGCATATATTTAATGACTGACCTTTTTGTAATTAGCCCAGGTATTTGAAGTGTCTAAATACTATTATAACATACATATGAGTTATTGTTACAACTAAATAAAGATACGAGTACAAACGAATGTCATTAAATAGCACCAGCTTTTGATATGGCAAATCATTGCATTGACAATAAGAAACTATAATTCTATTCACTAAAAGTACTTACGACCTTACGAGTAACTCCAAAAGATAAACACTGTCTCGGTAACTTCACGATACCATATCTACTCATAAAGATCATATTATTTTTTCTTGAAAAAGCTGTCAACAAGACGAAAATAACACATCATCGAAAATCGCTTTAAAATACTAGAAAATTAATTGGAAGCAAATTTTAATTTTTCATTGCCAACTATAACAATTTTGAAATTTCCGAATGTTTTATCATTAATTGAATGTTAGACTTATTAGTCTTCTTCCAAAGCAAGCTGGAAGGAAGGCCACCCTTGAACCATGTGATGAATATAGAGCCGTATCCTTGCATCCTGAACTTCCGGTCTTGTATGCAAAGCCAGTCCAACTTGGTCCGAATCTTCAGTCCGATTTATCGGATTTTCAGCCAATCCAGCGACAGAAAGTTTCCGGAGTTTTCTCCCGAATCGGTGGTTCAAAACGAAACTCATCCAATAATCGTCAACCAAATTGAAGGTAGGGTCCGGCATTTCCACCGAAGCGATTTCCCTTAGAGCAGCTTTTGGAATTAGGCAAGCGTCGGCATGAACAAAGTGTATTAATTGCTCCGGGGCATCGTCATCCTTAAACCGAAGTGACTCGTAATCGAGCCAAAGACTTGAAGGGTCCTGAACCTTCAGTTCATGAGGGAGGAACACGTGACCTCTGACACACAAAACGTCGTTGGGATTCTTGGAATGAGCTGAGCTGAAAAAGGTCACAAAGTTTGACCCTGGGATGACGTCATCGTCACAAATGAGGAGGCAGTCACTCTTCATCAAAGCAGGCATTGCGAATCGGACGGAACAGAAATAATTCTGGGTTGAATTGATCAGTTCTAACGATTTTATGGAGTTGGACTTTTGGACATAATCTTTGCAGATTTGATGGACAATTCCAGTTCGCCCTTCATTATTGTTCCAAACGATAATTTGGAAACTTCCACCGAAATCTTGACCTTCCCAAAGGGACTTTATAATCTTTGACAAGTGATGAGTTCGTTTGTAGGAGCAGATGCAGATTGTCACGTCATAGTTCGGGAAGTTGGTGATCCCACTTGGGGTCATACATACTTCGTCTATGGTGACCCCCGTCTCCTGTTCGTTTAAATTCAAAATTGTCGGTTTGGAAATGAATCTGAAAGCTTTAGCAATTGTATTTGGCTTGGCAATTCCAACGAGGACATCCGCGTGACGAGTGAAGAATGGTAAGGACTTGTGCGACAATCCATTGAAGAGGATGATCGTCTCGTTTGGGATCAGGTTGGGCAGGATCATTTGCCAAATCGATTCTATTTCCTCGTCTTCTTGGGTCATATCCAGAAATACTAGGTTAGGCTTTTGATTGACAAGCATAATTGGGAGTTCTGTTATGTCATAAGGCCAATCGACAGCTTCGATGGAATCTGACACTTTTTGGGTAAAATGCTGGAAATGTTTCTTAAAAGATTGTCGAGGTTGAAGAACCATTTCGGGTTTCAAGAATTTCGACATCCAATCTTGCCACCGGAAAGCGTCGCAGGCGAAGACCTTCTGTCGAATTCCGAGGGATTTGCCAAGGGAAGCCATTCGATACGAAGCATGTCCCATCCAACAGCCGATTTCCCAGATGACCTCTGACCTCGTCTCTTCAACAAGCCAAAGAAGCAGTTGCAACGTTTCGTTGTCTGTTGTTGTCGGAATTTCGTGAGCTCCGGCGTAGACTTCAGCGTGCAGGTCCACCCCAAGCCAAGGTTTGACAGGAGGTTGCTCGAATGTTAGCTGGGATTCGAAATAATTCAAATATGGTTCGAAAAATGTTGACATTGCAGCATGCATTCTTAAGCCCTTCGCGGACTCGAGGCATTTATTGATTTTATGAATCAGTAAGACCTTGATGTCCCAACGTTCTCGAATGATAAGAGCCTCGGCTTCCAAACCGATTCTTACAGCTTCAATATATGCATGACCTCGATACTCTACTTGATTGAGGCTGCCAGATTCGTTGAATTTCCGGACTTCAAGTTGAAATGATCCGGGTTTAACTTGGACTGCTGTGTTTTGGTCTGCCGCTGGTGGGTTCAATAAAATGACTTCACCGTTCTTTGGTTGAAAAAACTGCCGAATACAGGAAGTTATATATTCGACGTCGGATTCTTTGAGGTTACTGTGAGTTGGTAGAGAGAAACCGGTTGAACCCAACTTCTCTGAAATCGGGAGCCCCTGTTGACATTGACCATCGCTTTTGACCCAATAGGCTGGTTGCAAATGTAAGGAGAAGAAGTAATCCCGGGTTTCGATTCGACGTTCCGCCAAAAATGCCCGGAGTTGGGTCCTTTGGGCTTTGGACTCGCATTCGAGACCAAATACCCAAGGAGTGTCCAATTCTCCACAAGGAGGCATTAGTTTAATCGGCAACTTTTCCAGAGCTTGTCGATACATTTGAGAGACTTGAGCCCGATGCTCCATTATGAAGCCAATCTCGTCGATACAGCCACAAGCCATCGCTGCACCCAGTCCATTGATTTTGGCATTGAGGGACGGTTCATAATGTACAAAGTGATAGTATGGTGTGAAGCCGTGGTTAACGAGACTGGACAATCTCATGGCCAGCTTTGGGTCCTTGGCAATGACGAAACCCCCATCACCGGCATGGATCATTTTGTTGACATACAAGCTCGCAATGGCAAAGTGTCCAAATGTCCCCAACAGCTTATCTTCTCCAGTGATTGACCTCGTTTTGACCCCGACACATTCGCTGATGTCTTCGATAAGCCACCATCCTCGTTTGGCACATTCCTCGACAATCTTGTCCATTTCCGGTGTTGGGACTCCGTAAGTATGGGTCACGATCACTGCCTTCGTCTTATCCGAAGACATTTTCTCAATTTGCCCCCAACCAGGATTATAGTTACCTTCAACGCAATCAGCAAATACCGGAGTAGCCCCAAGAAAATGTACCGCATTCGGAACAGCAATCATCGTCATAGTCGGCATGATGACCTCATCTCCTTTTGAAATATGGACGGACTGCATAGCCAACATCAGAGCGCTGAATCCATTAGAACAAGGTTGGGCAACCGGGACTCTAAAAAGTTCCTTCAATTTCGAAGACATCATTCGAGGCCAGAAACCGGCAGAAGAGACACTTCCGGATTCCACAGCGTCGTACACGTTTTGCTTGACCCCTGAGGGCATGAAGGGTTCAGCGACGCGGTATCGCCAACCCTGTGGGGGAATGCAGGGTTCTCGGTCAGGGGCGAAAGGAGACACTTCCGGTGGTGATTGGATATTGCTCTGTATTTTGGATTCAATAATTTCCTTGGCATTCAACGACTTGTCCCGTAGTTCTTGGCAAAGTTCATAGAAGTTGGTCACCTTATCAGCCAATGTTGCTGGATTCTGTCGTTTTGACGGAGTTGCAAAGACCAGCTTGTAAACGGGACAGGACAGTTTGGAAAGGACGTATTTTATCTGGGCTATCGGGTTGGAAATCAAGTCTTCGAATTTTATAAAAATCGGTTCGACTCCGGGTGGCCACTCTTCTCCCATTTTTCTCCAACCCTCCACAACCGTTTCCGTGTACAGGGCCAAGTCGTCGGGGTCAATCGCGATTTTTTCGACAGTCGTCGATGGGACTGTGCTGTACCATTTACCCGTTTTAAATGCAATCCTCCTGGAGACAAGTGTTTCCAGGATCCCTTCTCGCCATAAAACGATGACATGAGTAGCTCCGATTTCTCGGACTAGAGAACTCAGTGCCAAGCCTCTCTCTATTAAATGATCGGGAAAAACTTTGAAACCGACGAAAGTTTCCGAAAATTGAGATAGTTCCTGTTCCAAGTGGACCAAGGGGTCTCCGTCGATCTGTATATCATTTTCCAGCAGCTCTCCAGCGATGGAGACTTCAGGGTGACAGTTCAAAAGATCGGCGAGGAATGTTGAACCCGATCGGGCGTTTGAGAGTATCACTATTCTGGGCATTCTGGTTAATCTGAAACGTTTATGTGTTATAAAAAAAATAAGAAGAATTACAGAATTAGAATAATCTGTATGAAGTTGAGTTTCCTAGATTTATATAGATACCGTATATCATAATTTAAGTCCCCTGGGGCTGTATTTAGGGACCCATGGCCTCGTTTCGGATAATTTAAATGAGGAAAAAGAACGATTACAAATTAAATAGTCGTGTTTCCTTGATTTATAGAAACACAAAAAATATTGTTTAAAAATAAATGCAAAAAAATACGGAATATTGTTGTATCTTATAAACTTATTGTTACAATATAAGGTGAAATTAATTTTTGCAGAGGTCTTGGAAATGGGAAGCTCTATTTTTCATTACATATCTCGGGTGTTATTTCGGGGAGGGCGCCTATTTCAGGTTATACGGTACGTACAATAGAACCATGATATGGCTTGCACAGACTCGGGACAAATTATGGGGATATGATATGACAGTATCATAATCGGGGAAAAAATACTTTACGGTAGTTTTATAAAATTTAAATTTTTTTATTACTTTAGTGGCAATTTCCAATAATTTATTGCAGCTAAAAATTCAGTTGTGGAGAGAGTAGAGGATTGTATTAAACTTGAATTACACTTTGGATATCAATAAATTATAATTCAACACGGCATTTAAATACTTTTAACAAATGGAGCGATCAATAAATTACTCACACTCTCAATTCAAACAGGATTAGAAGGGATTACAATAAACACCAAAAATAGCTCAATCCGCGGAACAACACATATGAGAACTAATGACGAGGCAGTTCAATGGAAATGCCAATCGATCATATAAATTCCGTGAAAAAATGACACCCTTTAAGTCAAGTCATACCACAATTAATTTACATAGACCAATAAACAGGCTTGTTTGTGAAGCTATTTTCCTAAAATTTGAATTAGGATATGAAATTAGCAAACGATTAAACCGAAATGATCAATACAAAAATAATGTTTGCACATCCTATTTGTTACAATAAGCAGATTGGAAAAATTTAACTTGGAACTTCCCCAAATAAAGATTGAAATCCCTTATTTTCGAAGTTTTTTTACATTAAACGGCTCTCTTAATCCGTATCGTAAATAACTCATGTTAGTCGTGTACTTAAAACGTGTCTGTTTTAAAAATATTTTTTATGAACTGATAAATTTTGATTCCAATCAATAGAGTCGATTAAAAACATATAATGATGCTTCACACATATTTATAACTGATTTACACAATTACCATGAGATTCACAATGTTATTTTTGTTGTTGTTGTTGCCATCAATTTGAACTTATGTACATTGTTCACATTTCTAAGATTAAACCACATTTGTTTTTCATCAGAATTTTCATAACTCGAGTTATCTAAACTTAGACCACTCCTTAATAACGGCCAGCGATGCAATTAATGCAAAGACAATTTACGCAAACTGTCCTCCATACTTATAGTCGTTTCCAAAATGCAAAATGATATAATTAATTACGACCTGAATGAGTTATGATTTATTTTATTTCAAAATTCAAGGAATTTGACACATTTATAGTATAATATACAATTTTATCTGTTGAAATTAGGAATTGTTAACTGGAGTGTGATTGTTGCTTCCACATTGAGGCATACTCTCCTTTAACCGTCAATAGCTCCAAATGTCTGTAAAACGGTAAATAATAAGCACATTTGTTGACTCATCAGAGGAAATTAATAGACTGTTTGGACTATTGTTTCATTTGTGTCAATTACTTAGTAGTGGGATAAAATATTCTAGGAATACATCAATGACTTAAAAATACAAGCCCACACTATTGAACAGTTTTGCAAATTAAAATACAAACTAATTAGGATATAATCATGCTCTAATATCTTTTAAAATTAACTTTTAGTCAAACTTTACCCCTCGACTAAATCAGAGGCTCAATAACTTCCAGAACTAATCACTTACGTCCCTCTCTCGCAAATCTTTCCGTTTTTGAGAACCAAAATCTCGTCGACATTCTGGAGAGTCTGGAGTCGATGAGTGACGATGAGACAAGTGCAAGTTCGACAGAGTTTGTCGAAAGACTGGAGGATCTCCTGTTCTGTATTCACATCGAGGGCCGAGGTGGCTTCGTCCAGGAGAATTATCCCCGGGTTTTTGAGAAACATCCGGGCAATTGCGATCCTCTGCTTTTCGCCTCCGCTTAATTTCAGACCTCGTTCCCCTACCGTCGTTTCATACCCTTGGGCTAAGCTTTGAATTTTGTCTTGGATTTGAGCGTACTCGGCCGACAAGTGGATTTCGTATTCCGAAGCCTCCAGTTTTGCATATTTTAAGTTATTGCTTTATAAAATTTAAAATTAAACTAATTTCTTTTTTAAATAAAAAATTTAAAAAAATTAAAAAATGCTCGTTTAAATTACGCGATTGTGTCATGGAAGAGAATTGTGTCCTGCGGCACAACTCCAGTCGATTTCCGTAAAGAGTCCAGGGTGACATTCTTGATGTTTTGGCCGTCGATGAGGATCTCTCCCGAATCGACGTCATATAAGCGGGTTAATAGTCGGATTATTGAGGACTTTCCGCTTCCGGAGGATCCAACCTTATGAAATAAGAGATTGTTGTGTATATCGTACACCATGATGAGGAACAATTTTTTTATGTCGTACTAAAGCAACGGTTTTCCGCGGAGGGATAATAAATGAGACGTCCTTGAGAACCTCCTTCTCAGATCCGTAACTGAAGCTGACATTTCGAAACTCGACTTGACCAGCCGACAAGAGCAAATTCTTTGCGTTTTTGGAGTTTTGTATATCTGGTTTCTCGTTCAAAATTTTTATCATACCGTCCATCACCGTCAGGCTAATCCTCAGGTTGCTTTAAAAAATAAAAAAAATAACTGGGACAAGCAAATTTTTTTAAACTTTGAAAAATCATATTTGCTAATTTGACGAGGTCCATTTCAGTAATATTAGCTGAAGCCAAAATTATTGAATTTGCTCTCTATTGATCTATTCAGCTTCTTGGAGAGGGTGAGCGTTTAAAAATAAAAAAACAGTAAATTTAACCTTCTTATTAGTCAGAGTTTCAGACGCATATTCTACTGACAAGTGACATGAGAATATAGCCTTCTTATTTGTATTTATTAAAATAACTTTGTTAGTATTAATTTGTTGACAAGCCATATAATTTTCTAACCTGTAATTACAGCCCAAGTGGTTCAAAGGCTGAGCAAGCTGCGTCATATAAGATGCGAAAAGCACATAGTCCCCGACGTTTAACTTCTCTTCGTCAACAATAGCTGAAATGATGATAATAGATACAAGGCCCATGCCCACATTGACGATGATTAACTGGACCAACTGCAGTAAATTAATCGAACCCATCAGGGCAAAATGGTCCTTGTTAAACCGATCGATTGCCTTCGAGTACTTCCCGACTTCGTGCTCTTCATTTGTGTAGAATTTAACGGTCTCGAAGTTTAATAGAGATTCCATGGCCTGTTGCCTCTGGTCGTTGTCTGAGTTATTTAGGGATTTTTGAAACCGTGACCGCCACTCCACGATTTTAATTGTCGAGTAGAGATAGAGACCGACTTGGAGTAGGACGATTAGGCCAATAGTTGAATTAAATTTGGTAGAGAG
This sequence comes from Desoria tigrina, assembly GCA_906901685.1. Classification (NCBI taxonomy): domain Eukaryota; kingdom Metazoa; phylum Arthropoda; class Collembola; order Entomobryomorpha; family Isotomidae; genus Desoria; species Desoria tigrina. The sequence continues at coordinate 6,200,749 of CAJQTU010000008.1, read as the reverse complement.
GTAGATGACTGCTATTGACACGTCCCCCAGAGTTGGAATTATGGAATAGAGGCTTGTCTCAATCAGCGAAGTCACTCCCGAAGTCCCTCGTTCAAGGGCCCCGAGGATGTTCCCCGTCTTTTGCTGCAGTTGCCATCGGACACTTAATTTGTGAAGGTGTCGAAAGAAACGGACCTAAATTTAAGGGATTATTCCGATTTCAATTCCAAGGATTTTTAAAAGTAAAGATATAAGGACAAAAAATTGAAGGTTTTTGATTGAGAAGTCGGGTGATTTTATAGCTCTTTATATCATAATTTTGCGTTTTTGTCCTGAAACTGTCAAATGTTCGATAAAATGTTTTAAAGTTTGTCTCCTACTGAAACCTATATGCTTCAGTAGGTTTGCTGCTCGAGTAATTGGTACGTGAGTTAATTCCGACGGCAGTTACTCTCCATTCCTAAAGATTGGGGACTTATTCAGAGGGGGTATTTATTCCGAGGATTTCATAGGTAAAAGTACAAACTTGTATCTCTTTTCGTGAGTTCTGTTCCAACTTAATCCAGATGAAGCTCTGGATGCAATTCAAAAGGCTAAGATACCCGACACCCTGCATCATCTTAAGGCCCAGAAAAACGAGGAACGTGTCGAAAGGGAATCCTGAATTCGTTGGATTATTGACATCTGATTCCTTGAGGGACAAATGTGACGACCCGTGGGAATTGATCACATCCGCCAAACTGTCAACTAAGGAGCCAATAGACATTTATAACCAAATCTTTTTTTCCAATTGAAAAATAGGTGGAAGAGTGAATGTTGTTCGTAATTCGTATATGAACTTTTTAGCTTGAATCTCGTAAAATCTGAAACCAGCACCGGAGGATAATTGTTATCAAGTCTGGTTAGTCTTTTGTAAAGGGGAGGATTTAATCCGGGGTATTGCAGTATTTAAAGAATTCTCACCAATTTTTTTTTTATAAATCGGCACCGAAATGTTAACCAACCATCGAACAAAGACCCAGGTTATGGATAAAGCAACCAGCCCTTGAAGATATGGACTTTTAGTTGGCCAAAATATGGAAAACAGAAACCGGACTACATTTCCAATCGACGATGTCAAGGGCTCATCCGAAGGAGTGGGTTTCGGGCTTTTAATTTTCTTATTGCGATTAAAAACATTTAAGATCCTATTTCGAAAAGAAAAAATTAGAGATGGACTTAGAAGCGACATATCTATTCTTTTTACACAATGTATGGAGGAATCAGAGCGAATAAACTTAAAAATGCTAAAAATTACTGTTTTTTTTACGTGTTATTCGAGAGTTCTAAGTAATCCATTTTTACGTCAATAGTGATCCGGAATCGGGTCAACTAATCTTTCGTGTTTATTGATTAACGATTTAAAATTTAAATTAAACTGCTCTTTTGGGGCAAATTCAACAATGCGGATGGAAGTTAAAACTGACAGTGCAAATATTATGAAGAATTGATTTATAAATAAATTTCCATAGAATGACAATTGAAATGGAGTGCTTTTGTACATTGTACATGACGGTAGCGGAATATTCAGAATCCCAATGTAGCTTTGAACAGGCAAAGTCAACAAAAACTTTAGTGATACATTTGGCTTTGTATTATAGAATTGTAGTAGTCTATTTAAAAATAGAATTGTAGTAAACAAATGTATTTCTATAAATTATGGGGATAATCCAATAAACAGATAAAATTATTACGGATTGAAATTGCGATATCTGAATTATGTTGTTCGTGAAACGAAAACAAAATTAATTCTAAGAAGATGTTTCTGGATATAAGCATCCCGAAATAACTCCGTTTCGTGGTTTCGTTTAGTATTCTTCAACCGTAGTAGAAACGATTTCAAGACATAAACTCTTATTATCGAATCTATTCAAAACCCCGCATAATAGGTATGAAGCTTTGCACACAATGGAGTTAAAAACATTAAAAAACCACACTATACATATTCTTCCTCGCTTTTTTGTCATCAGATATCGGGATAAATCCAAACTTCATATTAAGCCAGCGTCACAATTGACACAAGTCCGGCTAAACCTTAAAAAATCCGAAAACCATGACTTTTGGGTCCTATCTCAATGTGATTTAAATTTGAGTTGAAATTGATTGCATATTCGAACTACCCATAAAATTTACTACTTATATCATTTATTGTTGTAAATAATGTGGATTATGTTATGTTATGTCCCAAAAGCATAAAGTACCCTAACTTGGAAGTGGGATTTGTAGTTTTTTTTAGTGATGAATCAACAGCTCATCTAAACATAAATGACGAAAAAAATAGGTGCCCAATTTTGCGTTTACTCTGTGTAAAAATTGCAAAAACTTAAAAAAAACATCAAACTCATACATTTTGAGATTTCAAACGTCACACGAATTTAAAAATCAGACCCGAATTCGGTGGTTTAGGACAAATTATGACCATTTGAAGATGACAATCTTGAGGATTTTCTACTCTTCAGTCATTTTTTTAAAACAACAAACTTAAAATTAGGCATTTAATGTTTTCCTCATTTACGTTCATACGAGTTGTTGATCACAATAAATGAATCGGAAATTCCAGTTGATGGAACTTCCTTGTAGGTTAATGTCATTGAACTAAAAATTCCAAATGAACTTGCCAATGACATTCCTCGACCGTAATTTAATGTAAAATGGATACTGTGGTTATTTTTGTTCGTAATTATGATTGTCCTATAAGAATATAGTGTCAATATTTCAATAGGAGTTTCTTTTAGTCCGAAGACTTGTCGTCAACAGGAATTTTAATTTTTCATCTACACGAAATACATTTCATTAGAAGATCTTAAGAGTTCGATCCGTACAATCTTCGTTGGTAAGTATTTTTAACCAGACTCGGGCAGAGCAGAGGCCCCTGAATCATTAGGCCAGACGGGGGTACAATGGTACAAATTAAGGTCCGGTAAACCAAAGTCCTTACAAAAACAGAACTTTATTCTAGCACAATATGAAAAAATGGTCAACACAGTATGGTTTTTGACATGTATGCAAGTTTTTAATAGCCACAATAACCCCTTTTTTTGATGCAAAATAAAAAAAAAATTGCATATCAACTGTAGGCCATAAAAATTGCAAATAGGTAATTAGTACAGTCTGTAATATTTACGTAATACAAAAAATTGCTGAACGTAAATACTCAAATAAAACCCGTCGAATACATGGAATTCCCCCGGTCGGGATTAATTTCAGTATATGTGGTGACTGCTTTGTAATAACTATTTAATGGGAGCAAATTATGCAGCCAAAAATCCAATATAAAACCAATAAATTGAAATAACCATAAGGATTATAGTAGTAGCATACTAATAATAACTTTTAAGCAACGTTAACGTTCGAACAGACTATATTATCCCAATTAGTACAATTTTTATTTTTAACCAGATTTGCACAAAATGCCACGAATAGTCATCCTGTCCAACCCACGATCGGGTTCAACTTACCTTCGATGCCTATTGAACTCCCATCCCGACATTTACATCGAAAAAGAGCTACTGAATGACGATGAGTACATTGAAGGCGAACCTTTGGTTTATGTAAACCAAGTCATATCTACTTACTCACAAAGCACAGTCGGTTTCAAGGTATTTCCGGAGCAGATTTTCGAACGGGGTTTACGATTCGATCAATTAATCCGAGAAATCGGGGCAACGCAAGTCATCGTCTTGTGGCGAGAAGGAATCTTGGAAACCCTAACTTCCAGAAGAATCGCAAGCAGATCTGGAATCTGGTACAGTACGGATGCTCCGACTTCTGTCGAAAAAATTCACATCCATCCTGAAGACTTGGAACAATACACGGAAACAACTGTAAGAGATTGGAACAAAATTGGAGATCAATGGCCCAAAGGAATTGAACCGATTTTTCTCAAATTCGAGGACCTAATTTCCGACCCGATGGTTCAGATCACAAATGTCCTCTCAAAGTTGGGATTTTCTTCCGAAAAATTCGCCTGCAGTTCTCCAACTAAGCGACAGAACCCAGCAAAACTGGCCGAGAAGGTCATCAATTTCGCGGATCTTTGTGAAGACGCAGTAGAATCAAAACTGAATGTGAAAGAGGTTCTCGAGTCGAAAATACCAAGACATGTTCAATTACCACCGGAAGTGTCTCCTTTCGCCCCTGACCGAGAACCCTGCATTCCCCCACAGGGTTGGCGATACCGCGTCGCTGAACCATTCATGCCCTCAGGGGTCAAGCAAAACGTGTACGACGCTGTGGAATCCGGAAGCGTCTCTTCTCCCGGTTTCTGGCCCAGAATGATGTCATCGAAATTGAAGGAACTTTTTAGAGTCCCGGTTGCCCAACCCTGTTCCAATGGATTCAGCGCTCTGATGTTGGCTATGCAGTCCGTCCATATTTCCAAGGGGGATGAGGTCATCATGCCGACTATGACGATGGTTGCTGTCCCAAATGCAGTGCATTTTCTTGGGGCTACTCCGGTATTCGCTGATTGTGTTGAAGGGAATTATAATCCTGGTTGGGGGCAAATTGAGAAAATGTCTTCGGATAAGACGAAGGCAGTCATTGTGACCCATACGTACGGAGTCCCAACACCGGAAATGGACAAGATTGTCGAGGAATGTGTCAAACGAGGATGGTGGCTTATCGAAGACATCAGCGAATGTGTCGGGGTCAAGACGAGGTCAATCACTGGAGACGACAAACTGTTGGGGACATTTGGACAATTTGCAATTGCCAGTTTGTATGTCAACAAAATGATCCATGCCGGTGATGGGGGTTTCGTCATTGCCAAGGACCCAAAGCTGGCCATGAGATTGTCCAGTCTCGTTAACCACGGCTTCACACCATACTATCACTTTGTACATTATGGACCGTCCCTCAATGCCAAAATCAATGGACTGGGTGCAGCGATGGCTTGTGGCTGTATCGACGAGATTGGCTTCATAATGGAGCATCGGGCTCAAGTCTCTCAAATGTATCGACAAGCTCTGGAAAAGTTGCCGATTAAACTAATGCCTCCTTGTGGAGAATTGGACACTCCTTGGGTATTCGGTCTCGAATGTGAGTCCAAGAGTCAGAGGACCGAATTGCGGGCATTTTTGGCGAAACGTCGAATCGAAACCAGGGATTACTTCTTCTCCTTACATTTGCAACCTGCCTATTGGGTCAAAAGCGATGGTCAATGTCAACAACGGCTCCCGATTTCAGAGAAGTTGGGTTCAACCGGTTTCTATCTACCAACTCACAGTAACCTCAAAGAATCCGACGTCGAATATATAACTTCCTGTATTCGACAGTTCTTCCAACCACAGAACGGTGAGGTCATTTTATTGAACCCACCAGCGGCAGACCAAAACACAGCAGTCCAAGTTAAACCCGGATCATTTCAACTTGAAGTCCGGAAATTCAACGAATCTGGTAGGCTCAATGAAGCAGAGTTTCGAGGTCATGCATATATTGAAGCTGTAAGAATCGGTTTGGAAGCCGACGCTCTTATCATTCGAGAACGGTGGGACACCAAGGTCTTACTGATTCATAAAATCAATAAATGCCTCGAGTCCTCGAAGGGCTTAAGAATGCATGTTGAAATGATAAAATTTTTTGAACCCTATTTGAATTACTTCGAATCCCAGCTAATATTCGAGCAACCTCCTGCCAAACCTTGGCTTGGAGTGGACTTGAACGCTGAAGTTTACGCCGGAGCTCACGAAATTCCGACAACGACAGACAACGAAACGCTGCAACTGCTTCTTTGGCTTGTTAAAGAGACGAGGGCAGAGGTCATCTGGGAAATCGGATGTTGGATGGGCCATGCTTCTTATCGTATGACTGCGCTTGGCAAATCCCTCGGAATTCGACAGAAGGTCTTCGCCTGCGATGCTTTCCAGTGGCAATTTTGGATGTCAAATTTCCTGAAACCTGAAATGATTCTTCAACCTCGATTTTCCTTCAAGAAACATTTCCAACATTTTACTCAAAAAGTATCAGATTGCATCGAAGCTGTCGATTGGCCTTATGACATAACGGAACTCCCAATTATGCTTGTCAATCAAAAGCCTAACCTGGTATTCCTGGATATGGCTCAAACAGACGAGGAAATAGAATCGGTTTGGCAACTGATTCTGCCCAACCTGATCCCAAACGAGACAATAATTCTCTTCAATGGATTGTCGCACAAGTCCTTACCATTCTTCACTCGACATGCTGATGTTCTCGTTGGAATCGCCAAGCCCCATACAATTGCCAAAGCTTTCCGATTCATTTCCAAACCGAAAATATCGAATTTAAATGAACAGGAGACGGGGGTCACCATAGACGAAGTATGTATGACCCCAATTGGGATCACCAACTTCCCCAAGTATGATGTGACCATCTGCATCTGCTCCTACAAACGAACTCATCACTTGTCAAAGATCATAAAGTCCCTTTGGGAAGGTCAAGATTTCGGTGGAAGTTTCCAAATTATCGTTTGGAACAATAATGAAGGCCGAACTGGAATTGTACATCAAATCTGCAAAGATTATGTCCAAAAGTCAAACTCCATAAAATCGTTAGAACTGATCAATTCAACCCAGAATTATTTCTGTTCCGTCCGGTTTGCAATGCCTGCTTTGATGAAGAGTGACTGCCTCCTCATTTGTGACGATGACGTCATCCCAGGGTCAAACTTTGTGACCTTTTTCACCTCAGCTCATTCCAAGAATCCCAACGACGTTTTGTGTGTCAGAGGTGACGTGTTCCTTCCTTATGAACTGAAGGTTCAGGACCCTTCAAGTCTTTGGCTGGATTACGAATCGCTTCGGTTTAAGGATGACGATGCCCCCGAACAATTAATACACTTTGTTCATGCCGACGTTTGCCTAATTCCCAAAGCTGCTCTAAGGGAAATCGCTTCGGTGGAAATGCCGGACCCTACCTTCAATTTGGTTGACGATTATTGGATGAGTTTCGTTTTGAACCACCAATTCGGTAGAAAATTACGGAAGATTTCTGTCGCCGGATTGGCTGAAAATCCGATAAATCGGACCGAAGATTCGGATCAAGTTGGGCTGGCTTTGCATACAAGACCGGAAGTTCAGGATGCAAGGATACGGCTCTATATACATCACATGGTTCAAGGGTGGCCTTCCTTCCAGTGTGATTCGGAAGAAGACTAGCAATCAATTAATGATTCGGAGATGGAACAATTACTAAAGTGATCATTGAAAAATTAATTTTCTCGAAGCTTTTTTCTAGTATTTTAAAGCAATTAATTATTATTATTTTTTCCATGATCGGTTATTTTCGTCTTGATGAAAGCATTTTCTACAAGAAACAAGTTGGTAGGCCATAGTTTTGTGGATATTTACTTAATTTTGCAAAAATTACAGACCTGAACTTTGAACTTGTTATACCAGTTTAATTTAATAAATAATTTCTTAACAACTAATCAAGACGAACGAAACTGGCACTACTTGTCGATGCTATGTATGATATAATTAGTATTTTTTAAATGAATTACGGAACTCTTGTGCATTGAAATATATTATCCTGCAACAGATAAAAGTAAAACCACGGATGTGTAGAATAGCTATATATACATGCAGTAGTTTTTATTCGGATCAGAAGTTGTAGAAGAATAAGTTTTCGCGGATAAGATGACTGGAGTGAAGGGAATGCTTTTTGCAAAGTCAATTAGATTAAAACAAGAAAATAGTACAACTGTGTTTAAGATTTTTTTTCTCAAAATAGACATTTTTGGAGAAAGAGCTCATATTGAACTGCGTAAGCTAGAACTGGATACATCGTCATGATAACTGCCATTGACCCTGTTGTTGGCCTTGTTGCTTGACCTTGCCCTTAACCAAACCCTTTCTCTAGCCCTTGACCTTGTGTTTGTCCGGGTTCTTATCCTAGCATTTATCCTTGCTCTTGTCCTTGCGCTTGACACCGTCTAATTCAAATTTAATGATTACCAACATGCTCATGGTAGTGCAACTCGTGATAGTGATATTACTAATGCCGCTCTCTTGGGGGACAGGATTTTTCCCGGGTTTGCAGATTCTCCCTTTAACTAACATTGGAAGCGGGAAAAAAAATCAAAAAAGTCCTGTCCCTTAAGAGTGACATTTGTAATATTGTAATAATGGTAAAAATATACTCCCGGGTATCCATTCTGCTTTGGTGCTGCATCCCGGAACATGTCATTCGCATTAAGCACATTCACCACATCGTTCTTCAAAGGTTTCATATCATCATTGTTTCCTTCTTTCGAATCAATCAGGTTCCCCGGTCCAACTGAAAGCAAAAGTTCCAAAACCCAAATTTTAGTGTCATGGTTCCTTTGTCCCGGATTGTCCCACAAGAGTAGTTAGGATTTCTGTTAATAACTTTTGCCCTGGGTCGGGTGTCAGTTTGAACTTAGCAATTACTGTAAGCTGTTCTATAATTTACCCCATACTAGCCTGTACTTGTTTCATAACATTTCTATTATTTTTAAGGTTGGATTTGAATGGGCATTTTGTAGATTTTCGTTTCTACATTTTGAATGGTTTCTAAATTTCAAGTTGACAAGGTTTTGCTCACCTGAATTTGCTGATGAGATGCTGATGGAGTAGAATATCAGAAAAAATTGGATGAGAGCGAATACCCTGACGAGGAGTAGCGCTCCCATTTTACTTGGGTTTTAGAACGCTGTATAATTGTTGGTTCCAACTTTGTTTATCCAAAGCCTGATTCTGTCTAGGGGTCTAATATTGATCCGATTCAGTTTTTATATGAAATTAATGGAATCTTTTCCAAAGAATCCAATAAATTTAACTCATTTCAAATGCAAATACTTAACCGATGAGCCTCGTTCCAAAAAAAAAAACAATTGACTAACAATATTTTGGATGGATCAGATATATTTAACTTTTTGGCCCGATCAAGGGCTAATGGGATCATGTTGTCCGTATGTCTGTCTCTGACACGATCGGGCAAAAATGTCTGGACCGATTGATTTGAAATTTAATACACTTGCATATTTTGTAAATCCGATTGCTAAGTTCGAAGTTGGGACAAATCGGTCTATCGGTTGATAGTTGACACCCGTGGGGGTCATCCAAAGGTGTGTTACCATCAATTGAATAGGTTTTGATGCATTCAAATTTATGATACCCTGACTCGGGCTACTGAATCTTATACTTACAACGCACTAGCTTTTTAAGAAATAACAAATTTTATGAGGTCGATCCTCGTTTCAAATGTTTCTTCTCTATTGTTTTGTTCTTATGACAGACAGGTAATGCTTGTAAGTTTGTCACGTCCAAAAATATGGAATCATTTTTCGCGTTTATATGTATTATTGGTGTATAGTTGGAAGTCGTGTGCTGGTGGTGGCCTAAAACTGTCGAACTGAAAGAATGTGCAATTGTAGTCCAAAACACGTGTTTATTGTAATTCGTCTGTTTATTAGCCCGATTTGATCTTCACAAATTGGGAACCCTACTTATTACCTGGAAGTTGATTGTTGCTTCCACATTGAGGCATACTCTCCATTAACCGTCAATAGCCCCAAATGCCTGTGAAATGTTAAATAATTTAAACACGTTTAGCTTCTCAATAGGACTTAAGAGTAGTATTGTGTCCGTTATTTGGTTGTGGCATAAAACATCCTCCTCTCTATACAGATCATATAAAGCGTTGTTTCCATAAATTGGTAAAGAAACGTACGAAAGCCCACCTCTAAATACAAACCAATGCTTTAGTAGAGTTGTAAAACAAAGGGGCTATTATCATTGTCATGCTTTGCGATTATCATTACTGAAATCTACCAGTTTAGCGACTTTTAGTCCCTGGTTTGAGGGAATTTATCCCTCAACTAAATCAGAGGCTCAATAACTTCTAGAATCAATCACTTACGTCCCTCTCTCGCAAATCTTTCCGTCTTTGAGAACCAAAATCTCGTCGACATTCCGAAGAGTCTGGAGTCGATGAGTGACGATGAGACAAGTGCGAGTTCGACAGAGTTTGTCGAAAGACTGGAGGATCTCCTGTTCTGTATTCACATCGAGGGCCGAGGTGGCTTCGTCCAGGAGAATTATCCCCGGGTTCTTGAGAAACATCCGGGCAATTGCAATCCTCTGCTTTTCGCCACCGCTTAATTTCAGACCCCGTTCCCCTACCGTCGTTTCATAGCCTTGGGCTAAGCTTTGAATTTTGTCTTGGATTTGAGCGTACTCGGCCGACAAATGGATCTCGTATTCCGAAGCCTCCAGTTTTGCATATCTTAAGTTATTGCTGTATACAATTTAATTTTTTTTAAACTAATTCCTTTTTTCAATAAAAAATTTAAAAAAATTAAAAAATGCTCATTTAAATTACGCGATCGTGTCATGGAAGAGAATCGTGTCCTGTGGCACAACTCCCGTTGATTTCCGTAGAGAGTCCAGGGTGACATTTTTAATGTTTTGGCCGTCGATGAGGATCTCTCCCGAATCGACGTCATATAACCGGGTTAATAGTCGGATTATTGAGGATTTTCCGCTTCCGGAGGATCCAACCTTATAAATATAAATAGTTTAATTAACTCTTTAGTAGTGTATTTTTTTTTTTTTTTTTGCATAGCATGGTCGAAAATCAATTTTATTTAATTTCGTACTAAAGCAAATGTTTTCCGCGGTGGGATAATAAATGACACGTCCTTGAGAACCTCCTTCTCAGATCCGTACCAGAAGCTGACATTTCGGAACTCAATTTCTCCCTCAGACAAAAGCAAATCTTTGGCTGTTTTTGAAATTTCAATGTCTGGTTTCTCGTTCAAAATTTTCATCATACCTTCCATTGCCGTCAGGCTAATCCTCAGGTTCCTTTAAAGTTTAAAAAAGTACTGATAAATTAGTTGGAATAGATTTTTTATAAAAAATCTTGAAAATCACACTCGTAAATTCAATAATATTATTAGCTTGTCAGAGAGAGAGTAGCTATAAACATAACCCCCAGATTTTTAATATTTTTTTAATAGTTTTAATTTTCATGAGAATATTTGTATTACTATTTCCGTTTTATAGAAATTCTTACCTATAATTGCAGCCCAAATAGTTCAAAGGCAAGATAAGCTGCATCATGTAAGATGCGAAAAGCACATAGTCCCCTACGTTCAGCTCCCCATCGTCAACAATGGCTGAAATGATGACAAGGGATCCCAGACCCATGCCCACATTGACGACGATCAACTGGACCAACTGCAGTAAATTAATCGAACCCATTAGGGCAAAATGGTCCTTGTTGAACCGATCAATTGCCTTCGAGTACTTCCCGACTTCGTGCTCTTCATTTGCGTAGAATTTAACGGTCTCGAAGTTCAATAGAGATTCCATGGCCTGTTGCCTCTGGTCGTTGTCGGAGTTATTTAGGGATTTTTGGAACCGTGACCGCCACTCCACGATTTTAATTGTCGAGTAGAGATAGAGACCAACTTGGAGTAGGACGATTAGGCCAATAGTTGAATTAAATTTGGTAGAGAGGTAAATGACTGCGATTGAGACGTCCCCCAGAGTTGGAATTATGGAATAGAGGCTTGTCTCAATTAGCGACGTCACTCCCGAAGTCCCTCGTTCAAGGGCCCCGAGGATGTCCCCCGTCTTTTGCTGCAGTTGCCACCGGACACTTAATTTGTGAAGGTGTCGGAAGAAACGGACCTAAATTTAAGGGATTATTCCGATTTCAATTCAAATTAATGACTATAATAATGTGTCATTTTGAGTCTCCCTTGCGTTAATGTCATTTACTTCCCTTACATATGGAAGGGAACTTATTTCGATGGGGTTTTTATTCCGATGATTTTTTTTATTCCGGGGGGGGGGTTTATATTCATAGGTTTGTTTTCATAGACAGTAGTACACACCTGTATCTCTTTTCTTGAGTTCTGCTCCAGCTTAATCCAGATGAAGCTCTGAATGCAATTCAACAGACTAAGGGACCCGACGCCTTGCATGACCTTAAGGCCCAAGAAAATGAGGAACGTGTTAAAAAAGAACCCTGAATTGGTTGAAATGCGGGTATCCGATTCCATCGGGGTCAGTCGGGAATTGACCACATCAGCCAGACTGTCAACTAACGAGTCAGTAGGAATATATAACGGAGTTATTAATCGGCTTTTTTAAAATTGAATTTAGCCTCATATTTTAATTGAAACAGCCTTAATTGACATTGCTTGAAGTAAACGTTAACTTGAACTTTGTACACGTTAACGTCAAGTTGTAAACGTTATCTTCACTTTGTTAACTTTGTTAAATTAATTAATTAAAAAAGGGGCAGATTAAAAGTAATCCAATTAATGTGTTTTAATAGATTTATGTCTTGTCTTGTTAAACGAGATTATTGTCATTGTTAGATTTTGTAATTACCGAAAAAAGCCCCCGGGGGAATTATTGTATCATAAATGTTCATTTGTAACTCACCAATTTTCTTATTATAAATCGGCACAAACATGTTAACCAGACATCCAACGAAGACCCAGATTATGGACAAGGCAACCAGCCCTTGAAGGCATGGTCTATTAGATGGCCAAAATATCGGAAACAGAAACCGGACTACATTTCTTGTCGACGATGTCAAGGGCTCATCCGAAGGGGCAGCTTTCGGGCTTTTAATTCTCTTATTGCGATTAAAAACATTTAAGATCCTATTTCGAAAAGAAAAAATCAGAGATAGATTTAAAAGCGACATCGCTGACTTTAAAAATTTCGAGTTGAATTAGTTGCACGATTTATGGAAGAACCGGATCAAATGGAGTTTGAAATGTTAATTTTCAGGTGCAGAATTTTACATAAAAAATAACAGGTTTATTTACGTGTTATTCGTGGGTTCCAAAAAGTCTGTGTAATCTATTTTGAACGTCAGTTGCTAATGATCCGGAATCGCGTCACCATCAACATTCGTCGTTATTGATTAACGATTTAGAATTTAAATTAAACTGCTCTTTCGTGGTAAAATCAACAATGGGGATGAGCGTTAAAATTGACATTGTAAATATTATGGAGAAACGATTTATTAATAAATTTCTATAGAATGGCAATTGAAATGGAATGTTTTACATTTTTCGGTAATGGGATAATTGATAATTCCAATGAATTGTAAACAGGCAAAGTCAACACAAACTTGAGCGATCCATTTTCGTTGTACTTATAAATCATACATACATATAAAATTAATTAATTGCAAGTTAAGCTGTCAGAAGATCTCTTATCATATATTATGAGGATTATGAAAAATAGATAATATTGTTGTGGACTGACATCCGAATTATACGATGTTGTTCATGAACCGACAATTAAACTGTATGAATATGCCGTCAATGTATGATCCAATATAAACAGCCCGGAATAATGCCCCTGCCTCCCGAAATAACTCGTAGATAGTTATTAATATGCCGGAATTTTTACAAAAATTATTTATGTGTCATAAGTGTACTCTACTGTATCCCAAAATAAACGTACTTTTCATAAAAATAATAATTTTTAAATCGTGATTTTGAGGTATTTTCGGTGACTAAAAATCTAGTCATGATAACTTATTTATCGGCTATAGCGAATCCTGGATTACCGGAATGTTCTGAATTCAACGAATTGAAAGCTTGAGTTGAATAACGTTTTTTTAACTTCTTAAGTTAATGAATCATTAAAATTAAAAATGATTAAGACTTATATTGACATTATTATAAGACGATTATCCAGGATGACTACTCGAACTTGCATTTTTAAGTGATTATGACATAATAATATAGTTGGTGCTCTTAGAAAACCAAGTATCAGGAACCTACACGTTCTTTTGGGGTTAACCAAACTATTAGTCTCCTATTTTGCTAAAGTTAAATACATTATCCTTATTATGCTCTAAAAGCGGTCAGCGCTTTTTTTCGTGGTATTTGGATCTGGAGTTAATCCTATACATTTCTATTAGTTTAATTCTATTACATGACATTAAAGCCAAGTTAATGTCCCGAATTCATGGAATTGAAGATGAATGTTCGTGTGCTATTAATTATTGAAGATGAATGTTCATGTATATGTGTCATTGATTTCGAAGCAAATTGCCAACGACACTCCTCGACCTCGACAGCTCTATAAACAGCTTGGAATAATATCTGTTGTATATGTATACACAGTAATTTATTTTAAAGTAAAACGTATCCTGTTGTTATTTGTCTCTAATTGCTATAATCCTATTAAATATAGTGTCAATAGAATATAGGTTCCTTTCCTGATATTCCTGTTGAGGTTGACATTAATTTATTAATTTCAAAGCTATTTAAATGACGGTAGACGGAGGAGTTCCTTTTAGTCCGAGAAGTTTTTACTTGGATAAACTTGCCTTCACAAGACATCTTAATTTTTTTCCACACAAAATACACTTAATTACATTTAAAGTTCATTCCTACTGTTTGTGGTTTGTAAGTTCCTACGTTGTCTTGTGAGTACTTTAATAACAACATCGGCGTTCCATCGTCCTTGGTAAGTGTAGTATTTCAGCAAAGCTTTAAGGGCGGGGTACATGGAGCGTTGGGCAGAGGCCCATGTAATTTTAGATTGGGGTAAAAGTTAGCCCCTATCCAAGACAGGATACTATGGACACTATGGTACTATATGTTGGACAAGCAAGCGATTAAAACACTCATAAAATTAAAAAAAAAACAGAATAAACATTATTTTTACCCGGTAATTAATGTAAAGTTTTCAATGAAATGATACATGATCTCTCGGAGAAACTAAGTTCATAAATTGGTAATCATCAGCATCAACGTACATACGTAAATAAAAGCCCGTCGGAATAAATCTCCCGAAATGTCTTCCCAACAGCCTTGAAAAATAAATCTAGAAATCAATGCAATGTCCCTTACAGCATAACTATATGAGACGATAAAACAAAATAAACATATTTTTAAAAGTCGAGGTAATAAAGAAATGATCACAAGAACCGGTAATTAAAACTTAATAAGTTATCAACCCAAATAACTCCCCATTCAGCCATCCGCTTTTATTAAACTTCGTTACCATGAAATGTAGAAGTACATTTATAAACGCTGAGGTCTAAAACAATAACACCCCGGGGTTCTATTTGAGTACTTATGGACGTTGATTTTAATATTTTTATAAAATAACAATTTCTTTACGTAAAATGTTGAATTATATTCATAAAAATCTGATCTTATGCTTTTAACTATCATAATACTATATTAGACGTGATGTCAGTTTTAGAGCAGAAATTATCACATACAATTTTTATTTTCACCCAGATTGGCTCAAAATGCCTCGAATAGTCATCCTCTCCAACCCACGATCCGGTTCAACTTACCTCCGTGGCCTTCTGAACGCTCATCCCGACATTTACATCGACGAAGAGCTACTGAATGACGAAGTGGACATTGAAGGCGACCCTTTAGTCCATCTGGACAAAGTCCTATCCACATACTCGCAAACCACCGTCGGTTTCAAGGTATTTCCGGAGCAGATTTTTGAACGGGGTTTACGATTCGATCAATTAATCCGAGAAATCGGAGCAACCCAAATCATCGTTTTGTGGCGAGAAGGAATCTTGGAAACCCTAACTTCCAGAAGAATCGCCGACAAAACTGGAATCTGGTACAGTACAGATGCTCCGACTTCGGTCGAAAAAATTCACATCGCTCCTGAAGACTTGGAACAATATACGGAAACAACTGTAGGAGATTGGAACAAGATTGGAGACCAATGGCCAAAAGGAATTAAACCAATTTTTCTGAAATTCGAGTACCTGATTTCCGACCCGATGGTTCAAATCAGAGATGTCCTTTCGAAGCTGGGATTTCCTTCCGAAAAATTCGTGTGCTGTTCTCCGACTAAGCGACAGAATCCAACAAAACTGGCCGAGAAGGTCGTCAATTTCTCGGATCTTTGCGAAGACGCAGTGGAATCGAAACTGAATGTGAAGGAGGTTCTCGAGTCCAAAATACCAAGGCATGTTCAATTACCACCGGAAGTATCTCCATTCGCCCCAGACCGAGAACCCTGCATTCCCCCACAGGGTTGGCGATACCGGGTCGCTGAACCATTCATGACCTCAGGGGTCAAGCAAAACGTGTACGACGCTGTGGAATCCGGAAGCGTCTCTTCAGCCGGTTTCTGGCCTCGAATGATGTCATCGAAATTGAAGGAACTTTTTAGAGTACCGGTTGCCCAACCCTGTTCCAATGGATTCAGCGCTCTGATGTTGGCTATGCAGTCCGTCCATATTTCCAAGGGGGATGAGGTCATCATGCCGACTATGACGATGGTTGCTGTCCCAAATGCAGTGCATTTTCTTGGGGCTACTCCGGTATTTGCTGATTGCGTTGAAGGTAACTATAATCCTGGATGGGGGCAAATTGAGAAAATGTCTTCGGATAAGACGAAGGCAGTGATCGTGACCCACACTTACGGAGTCCCGACACCGGAAATGGACAAGATTGTCGAGGAATGTGCCAAACGAGGATGGTGGCTTATCGAAGACATCAGCGAATGTGCCGGGGTCAAGACGAGGTCAATCACTGGAGAAGAAAAGCTGTTGGGGACATTTGGACACTTTGCCATTGCGAGCTTGTATGTCAACAAAATGATCCATGCCGGCGATGGGGGTTTCGTCATTGCCAAGGACCCAAAGCTGGCCATGAGATTGTCCAGTCTTGGTAACCACGGTTTCACACCATACTATCACTTTGTACATTATGAACCGTCCCTCAATGCCAAAATCAATGGACTGGGTGCAGCGATGGCTTGTGGCTGTATCGACGAGATTGACTTCATAATGGACCATCGGGCTCAAGTCTCTCGAATGTATCGACAGGCTCTGGAGAAGTTGCCGATTAAACTGATGCCTCCTTGTGGAGAATTGGACACTCCTTGGGTATTTGGTCTCGAATGTGAGTCCAAGAGTCAGAGGACCGAATTAAGGGCATTTTTGGCGAAACGTCGAATCGAAACCCGGGATTACTTCTTCTCCTTACATTTGCAACCAGCCTATTGGGTCAAAAGCGATGGTCAATGTCAACAGCGGCTCCCGATTTCAGAGAAGTTGGGTTCAACCGGTTTCTATCTACCAACTCACAGTAACCTCAAAGAATCCGACCTTGAATATATAACTTCCTGTATTCGACAGTTCTTCCAATCACAGGACCAGGACAGTGAGGTCATTTCATTAAATCCGCCAGTTGCTAACCAAAGCATAGCAGTCCAAGTCAAACCCGGATCGTTTCAACTTGAAGTCCGAAAATTTAACGAATCGGGCAGCCTCAATCAAGTAGAATTTCGAGGTCATGCATATATTGAAGCTGTAAGAATCGGTTTAGAAGCCGAGGCCCTTATCATTGAAGAACGATGGGATAAGAAGGTCTTGCTAATTGATAAAATCAATAAATGCCTCGAGTCCGCCAAGGGCTTAAGAATGCATGCTGCAATGACAACATTTTTCGAACCATATTTGAATTATTTCGAATCCCAACTAACCTTCGAGCAACCTCCAGCCCAGCCTTGGCTTGGAGTGGACTTGAACGCTGAAGTTTACGCTGGATCTCAGGAAATTCCGACAACAACAGAGAGCGAAACGCTGCAACTGCTTCTTTGGTTTGTTAAAGAGACCAGGTCAGAGGTCATCTGGGAAATCGGCTGTTGGATGGGCCATGCTTCTTATCGTATGGCTTCACTTGGCAAATCCCTCGGAATTCGACAGAAGGTCTTCGCCTGTGACGCTTTCCGGTGGCAATTTTGGATGTCGAAATTCCTAAAACCTGAAATGATTCCTCGACCTCGATTTTCCTTCAAGAAACATTTCCAACATTTTACTCGAAAAGTATCGGATTGCATCGAAGTCGTCGATTGGCCTTATGACTTGACTGAACTCCCAATTTTACTTGTCAATCAAAAGCCTAACCTGGTATTCCTGGATATGACCCAAGAAGACGAGGAAATTGAATCGATTTGGCAAATGATCCTGCCCAACCTGATCCCAAACAAGACCATCATTGTCTTCAATGGATTGTCGCACAAATCCATACCATTCTTCACTCGTCACGCGGATGTCCTCGTTGGAATTGCCAAGCCAAATACAATTGCTAAAGCTTTCAGATTCATTTCCAAACCGACAATTTTGAATTTAAACGGACAGGAGACGGGGGTGCCCATAGACGAAGTATGTATGACCCCAAGTGGGATCACCAACTTCCCCAAGTATGACGTGACCATCTGCATCTGCTCCTACAAACGAACTCATCACTTGTCAAAGATCATAAAGTCCCTTTGGGAAGGTCAGGATTTTGGAGGAAGTTTCCAAATTATCGTTTGGAACAATAATGAAGGCCGAAGTGGAATTGTCCACCAAATCTGCAAAGATTATGTCCAAAAGTCCAACTCCATAAAATCGTTAGAACTGATCAATTCAACCCAGAATTATTTCTGTTCCGTCCGATTCGCAATGCCTGCTTTGATGAAGAGTGACTGCCTCCTCATTTGTGACGATGACGTCATCCCAGGGTCAAACTTTGTGACCTTTTTCAGCTCAGCTCATTCCAAGAATCCGAACGACGTTTTGTGTGTCAGAGGTCACGTGTTCCTCCCTCATGAACTGAAGGTTCAGGACCCTTCAAGTCTTTGGGTGGATTACGAATCGCTTCGGTTTAAGGATGACGATGCCCCGGAGCAATTAATACACTTTGTTCATGCCGACGCTTGCCTAATTCCAAAAGCTGCTCTAAATGAAATTGCTTCGGTGGAAATGCCGGACCCTACCTTCAATTTGGTTGACGATTATTGGATGAGTTTCATTTTGAACCACCGATTCGGTAGAAAATTACGGAAGATTTCTGTCGCCGGATTGGCTGAGAATCCGATAAATCGGACCGAAGATTCGAATCAAGTTGGGCTGGATTTGCATACAAGACCGGAAGTTCAGGATGCAAGGATACGGCTCTATATTTATCACATGATTCAAGGGTGGCCTTCCTTCCAGTGTGATTCGGAAGAAGACCAGCAATCAATTAATGATTCGGAGATGGAACAATTACTAAAGTGAACATTGAAAAATTAATTTTCTCGAAGCTTTTTTCTAGTATTTTAAAGCAATTAATTATTATTATTTTTTCCATGATCGGTTATTTTCGTCTTGCTGAAAGCTTTTTCTACAAGGAACAAGTTGGTAGGCATTTTGTGGATATTTACTTAATTTTGCAAAAAAATTACAGACAGACCTGAACTTTGAACTTGTTATGCCAGTTTAATTTAATTAACAATTTCTAATAAATTTAATAAATAATATAGTAGTTTTTATTCGGATCAGAAGTTGTAGAAAAATAAGTTTTCGCGGATAAGATGACTGGAGTGAAGGGAATGCGTAAATTTGCAAAGTCAATTAGATTAAAACAAGGAAATAGTACTACTGTGTGTTTTCAGTATTTAGTATACCACAACTAAAATGACATATATTCGGGTCAATTTTTTCAATCCGGACATATTATACACCATTTTATCGCAAATTTTGCGTAGAATCCGAATCTGCAATAAAAACTAATTAATCATCGAGACGTTTTTGAGATAAACCTCGAAAACCGGGTAAAAATCGAATTTTTTCGGGTTTTTCTAATTTTTCGGTGCTTTAAGATTCTAGATGTAGAAAACAAGATACAAAATGTTATTTACGCCTTCATTACGAGTTTAAATCACTAACCAGATTTTCATTTCTCCGAAGCGTTGGTGAGATATGTGCCAAATACTAACCCAAAAACCGGTTAAAAATCAGTTTTGTACGAGTTTTCCTAATTTTAACGTATTTTACGTTGATTTTTTACATTCGATTGTTTCAATTTTCTTAATTATAGGCCCGTATACTGGGCAGTATAGCATTGAACGCCCCACTTTTCTGCCCCCGGCAGGGGCCCCGCCGGCAGGCGCCAAAATGTCAAAAAAAGCAGTTGATTCAGGTTAGGAAGATAGGGTTATGGTAGGGTTCCGAGCTATGCGAGGTAGATCGAGCTATGCGAGGTAGACAGGAGTAGGATACCGAGCTATGCGAGGTAGCTAGGGGTAGGATACCGAGCTATGCGAGGTAGATAGGGGTAGGATACCGAGCTATCCGAGGTAGATAGGGTTAGGATACCGAGCTATGCGAGGTAGGTAGGGGTAGGTAGAGGTAGAATACCGAGCTATGCGAGGTATGTAGGGGTAGGCAGAGGTAGAATACCGGGCTATGCGGGGTATGTAGGGATAGGTAGAGGTAGAATACCGAGCTATGCGAGGTATGTAGGGATAGGTGGAGGTAGGATAGCGAGCTATGCGAGGTAGGCAGGGGTAGGTAGAGGTAGAATACCGAGCTATGCGAGGTATGTAGGGGTAGGTAGAGGTAGAATACCGAGCTATGCGAGGTATGTAGGGGTAGATACCTGAACTAATACACCAGATTGTATCGTTGCTGGGCCTCCAGCAAAACTAAATAGCCCCTGCCCAACGTTCTGTGGCCTCCCCACCAGTCTTGTTTTATCATAAATCGCATTGGTGATTTGACAACTTAAATCTTTTAAAAAGTTTAACCCAGAGATTTTTCAAGTCTAAAATTCGTTAGTACGGTTGTAACGGAGCAATTTTTTTTGGACTGTACTTTGGTGTATTTACACTTGCCTGTCAAGAGTGCTGTCAGCTTATCCAAGTTCTAAGGGTCCAGCTTTGAAGTCTTGTTGAACTCACCAACAAAGGAAAAAGTGTACCTGAGCCCTGTGCCATAAGGGTACGACACCCAAGGGCTCCTTTTCCGGTAACGTAGAGTTCCAGTTTCCGTTAGAAAGCGATCCTATTTTTTATATTTGTTTTACAACCCAACAGGATTGAAAACAGGTTATGACCACCCCCGACGACCCTGGAGGGGGTACTCTCACAAGTGTTGACCTGGATGACGATTTGGACAGAACAGTGAATCAGTCGCAGCTTTCTGTTCCTAATCCGCGCCGAAATAGCGCCTCACCTTCTAGGACTCAGACCAAGATAAGGTCCATACAGTGGATCCTGAACAATTTGGAGGTAAAGGTTGGGTCAACTTTGCCTAGGTCGGAAATCACTGTCCGATATGCCGATTTTATGCGTGAGAAGGAGGACGTCGCAGTTTCTACTTCCACATTTGGGAAGTACCTGAAAGAGGCCTTCCCCAACGTCCAACTGGACCAGGGGGGTAGAACCGGAAGTAAGGGGGTTTCACTCCGGACTTACTCCAACCTTGGATGGGTCGGCCAACAACCCCAAAATAATAGGGTCGATTTGGGAACAAAGCTGGCAACCCTTAAGGGCACAATCCCTACCCTCCGTCAGTGCCCGCGAGGGGCTCGTCTTCAGGTCGACTTACAGTGACCCTAGAGAAGGTCACAACCCTTAATGACGAGGAGTCCTGGGGCAATTTATTCCTATTTCCATATGCGACCCTTCAAGTGCCCCAAGTTGCTGATGAGGTAACTAACCTAACAAAATGGGTTAAAGGTAACACGGCCAAATGGGCCCTTGACCCAAACAGTGCACTTCCACAGCCACGCCCAACCCGCCCCACCCTCAACAAAAAAGTTGACCCCCAACAACAAGTCGCCAAAAAGGTGGAGGCAAAGCTCTCAGACGGCGATGTGAGGGGAGCAATCCGACTTTTATTGTCGGATGACACCATAGCCCCCAATAACGAAGACACCCTTAAGGCCCTTCAAAAAAAGCACCCCCGGCACCCTGAACCCACAAACTACCCTGATGATCCAGTGGCTGAAGTCCTTGTTCCAGTTTCAGACGAGGAAATGTCCAGGGCCGTAGCAACTTTTCCTAATGGCTCCGCGGGAGGACTTGACAGTCTCCGCCCCCAAATACTTAAGGATCTCTTATCGATTAGATCGGGTGACACGAGCGAAAAGCTATCGAAAGTTATCACACTTTTTATGAATTTGGTACTAAAAGGTGAAGTTAACCCATATTTTCGTCATATTTTTTTCGGTGCCGCCCTTGCCCTGAAAAAGAAGACCGGGGGAATCCGCCCCGTAGCTGTCGGGAACACCTGGAGGAGGCTCGCAGCAAAAATTCTTGTTCGGAGAATAACCCCAATTTTGGTTGATAAGTTCGCCCCCCACCAACTAGGAGTCGGAATCAGGGGCGGCGCTGAGGCGGGCGCCCACACCGCCAGATTATATTTTAAAGCAACCCATTCTACACCAAAAGCTTTCGTTAAAATTGATGCGAAAAACGCTTTTAACGAGTTTCGGAGGGACGTGATGTTTTCAGCTGTCGGGTTGACTGTCCCTTCCGCCTACCCCTTTATAAAGTCCTGTTATTGGGAGCCCTCAACTCTATTTTATGGAACCACACCTATTCCCTCTCTCTCAGGGGTACACCAGGGGGACCCCTTAGGCCCCGCCCTCTTCGCCCTGGTTGTCCAGCCTCTTGTGGAGTCCCTTAAGGCCGAGCTGAATTTATGGTACCTTGACGACGGTACCATCTCTGATAGTCCAGAAAAATCCCTTAAAGCCCTTAAATCAATTATTTCGAAGGGACAAGAAATTGGACTGACCCTTAACCCTTCTAAATGCGAATTAGCCATTTTCGGCGCGGATGACGCCGGCCGCCGCAGTATTCAAAAACAATTTTCAGATGTAGTACCGGGTATCCAAATCATCACCCCGGAGTCGGCTAAGCTTCTCGGTAGCCCCCTCACTGATGCGGCGATGGAGAAAGTTTTAGCCGAAAAAACCGCCAATCTCAAAATATTTTCGGCAAGACTCGCTACGCTGACTGCCCATTCTGCCCTGTTTCTTCTAAGGACGTCAATCGCTACGCCGCGCCTCATTTACTTCCTTCGATGTGCCCCGTCTTACAAAAAGAGAGGTCTTCTTGCGGACTATGATGCAGTTCTGAAACGCGCGGTAGAGGACGCTCTCAACTGTCATCTAACTCCTGAGGCGTGGTTACAATCGTCATTACCGGTCAAGTTGGGAGGCCTTGGGATCCGGCATGCTGTGGAAACGGCGCTTCCGTGTTTTATCGCGTCGTTCCACAGTGTGTCGCCCCTCGTCGCCCAACTCGCGCCGCCAGAAATTTTTGCCGCCGATGTTTCTCTTGCGGAGGCGGTGGACAGCTGGAGTACCCAGACTTTATGTGACCTCCCTGACCCCACCGAAAGGGGTATTCAAAAATGTTGGGAGGGACCTCTCGTTAAGCAAACGGTGGAATCTTTGCTTTTAGCCGCTGGAAGCCAGGAGGACAAAGCACGGTTGCTAGCAATCGCCAAACCGCACGTCGGCGATTGGCTTAATGCTCTTCCCCCTCCCCAGCTTGGGACACACCTCCCCAATGAATCTTTCAGGATTGCCTGCGCCCTCCGACTAGGGGCAGACATCTGTGAACCCCATAAGTGCCCATGTGGGGCACTCGTTACTTCAAGGGGCTATCATGGCCTATCCTGCAAGAAAATCGCAGGCCGTTGGTCCCGTCACGAAGGGGCCAATGATGTAATCGCACGGGCTCTCCGTTCGGCTGAGGTTCCGTGTATTCGTGAGCCGGCCGGTTGTTCGAGGTCGGATGGAAAAAGGACCGACGGCCAGACCCTCATCCCATGGGCAAGAGGAAAGTTCCTTGTCTGGGATTTCACTTGCGTCGATACGTTTGCCCCCTCCTACGTTGCCCAATCCGCCGTACGCTCCGGGTCCGCTGCCGAGTCAGCCGAAGAAAAGAAGAGGAGTAAGTACGACTTTCTCCTCGACAGATTCATTTTTGTACCCGTAGCATTAGAGACAACAGGGATTTGGGGAAAGGAAGGACTCCGTCTGATTTCCTCGATAGGTCAGAGGATATCCGAGGTGACCGGCGAACTTTGGCCATCCTCTTTTTTACTTCAGCGTATTGCGATCGCTGTTCAAAGGGGCAATGTCGCCTCCATTTTAGGTACTCTTCCAGCTGGTAAGGAGCTGGAAGAGATTTTTCTACTATAATTTATTTGTGATTTGTGATTTTCTTTTGTGCCAAATGGATTGATATTGGTCATATTGTGATTGTGTTTTTTTTGTGATTTCAAGTGATATTAGTTTTAGTTTGTTCTGCGGTATTCTTAGGGAACATTCATGTGAGACGGCCAAAGGTCAGTTTTTTTTCGATTATATAATGTAATGCAATATGCAATAGCAAATATCAAATTTTTATATAAGCTCTGCGATATAATTCTTTACTCGTTGAATAAAAGATTAAGATATAAAATGATAAAAAACTTAAATCTGAAAATGATTAGTAATAAAATTATACTATTTTTAGTCGATAAATAAACTATTGATCCTACATAAAGTAAACTAAGTGTGGTAAGAGTACGTGGTTTTGTGGGGCCAATAACATATAGCGACCCATTACTAAACAATGTTCACAATCATAATAATTCGATAAACAAATCCATCAATTTAATATTAAACATGGAAATACGTAGCAGTTCTTAACTTTTCTTAATGGCGGAGCATGTTTATTTTTAACATTTAAACTGGTGATCACTGCGGCAGTAACTGAAACGTTTAAGACGACAGTCCCTGCGATCAACCCAATAGGGCCAAGAATAGCTAATCCACCCGTTGCCCCAATCGACTGAAAGAGCTCAAACATAGAGCCAGCCGCAACATTCCCAATTGTCGCTTGCGCCCCCGCTGCAATTGACCCAGCGACAATTCCAGTCGCGGAGAATCCCGCGGCGCCCAGGGCCGCTGTCCCTGGGCTAATCTCATTATCGATGGTGAAACTGGATTTTTCGAAAGATATGCGAGTTTAGAAACTTCAAGATTTTCTTATTTTCACTAATAAAAAAAATATGGGAATACAGTTTTTGTACTTACGGTTCGTTGCGATCTCAATCTCAATTTCACAATCTCTTAATTGTCATTGCCTATAACAAATATTCACATCTCAATCCTATAAACATGTTACCCATATTAGTCCTATAAAATTAAGATGGTTTCCACAAATCTTGTCTGTTGAAATAAAAAGTGATTGTGTTTTCAGTTCCTAATATAACTAAAATGTGGTTATATGAAGGGCGCAGTAATGTAAAACTATAATTAAAAATTTAATGTCATATAAGTGACATGTTCTACAATTGGCTTAGTTAATAGATCAATTGTCAATTTATTAAAAAACAGGTTGAATTATTTTTTCCTTAACTTACAATTTTGATTCTTATGACGAATAAGAAGATAATGTAACTTAAACTTAGCACCGCATTTACAGATATGAGTCTCATTAGCATGAAGTTTGAAGTTTCTTATGACGTGATAGACTTGAGGCATGTATGTACTCCACACCTGAAATGAAATATTACATTACAAGATACTTGAATTTAATTGAGATAAATTGGAATGAGTTAGCATAAACTTTAAGACTCACCACAAACTGAGCAAGGATGTACTTTTTGTATCTCAGTCCTTGACTCCTTAATACTTGACCTTTCTTCAGTTTGGCTGCTAACGGTTTCAATGACCTCATCATTTACCTTTGACCCACTGGTCCCTGGCCCTGTACCCTGACTCGTTTCACTTAGATCTGAGGCCCCTCTAATCCGTTTCTTCTTATGAGTATACTCCTGGTCCTTATTGTCGCTATCATGTTTATATTGTTTGTTCTTTTCCATCATTTCCTTATAAGCTGTAATTTCCTTTTGTAGAATTGAATTTTCGACCTCTAACTCCAAGTTCCTTTCCTTAGTTTTCTGAAGTTCGGTAATCAATTCACTTATATCCTCATCAATCCCATCTGTTTGTGTTGTATTTTCAATCTGAATTGGAGTCATAAATAATTGTTTCCGCTTTAGTTTCTTTTCCTTTTTCCGATATTTTTTTTCTTTATTCTTTGCTTTCTTGGATTTTTTGTCCTTGAATTGCGAATTATGTTCCGGTCCCTTCATCATCATCATATTACTAGTCCCCCCCGCCTGATCCTGACTATCAATGTTCCCAAGTTGTTCCTTCTCTATCCAATCATTGAACAGCTCATTTGCACGAATCATCTTATTTGTTATATTGGATCCAAATGTTTGTTGATATTCCTGGTACCATTGTTGATATGGATTTGGACTGAATTCATCACAAGCCGAATTTTGATATGCGATAGAATTGATTATTTGTATCATATCATCCTCATCCTGTGTCTTAGCCATGTCGTCCCATAGCCTAAATAAACTATCCTTTAAATCTATAATAACAATGATTTTGTTTTGATGATATAAAAATGATAAACATAGTAATTATTCATGAAATGTTTTGTTTATGTTTCTAAATACCCATTAGTCGCTTATTATCCATAACGAGGCTCCATCCATCCGAAACCGATGCCCCACTATCATACACTCTCCGTTTATTTTCATCTATTAACATATGATATGAGTCCGTAGCTGCATTAAACTAAAAAATATCAGAATAAATAGAGGAATTACATTCATACAAATAATAAGAGCAAGTAAAAGTAAATATAGCCAAAATATTTTTCAACAAACATCTTTCCACATGCATACATATCTATTAAGGGGTTAAAGGCCTTAATGGTTTTAATCTGTCCATCCGTCCTTCCATCCTTATGTTCTAGTGTTAGAAAGGTTAAAATATGTAAAAAAAATTGAAACGCTTGAACTCATAAGTCAAACGAATATTCATAATTCAAACCTTATTACATCTAATTAAGACATTACATTGTTTACATACTTTTATAATGGTTCATTGTATCTAATTTCATTCCTTAATCAATAAATAAAATATATTTTATTTATGAAAATTAGGAAAAACTTACGGCCTCGTTTTCATTGACTTTGGTTTCGCCAGAATGAAGGCGTAGTACTAATTTAAAATAGGCTGCCTTTACTTGTGCCCGGGTAGCAGTGGATGGTATCCCAAGAGTTTCATACGGGTCAGGAAACATTTTGAAAGTGAGGTTCGGATTTCAACGGCTACTCTGTCTCCGACCAGAGATAAAGATGAACTGCATAGGAATAAATAGAAGCTGGTTCGATTGGAACTGATTATAGATAAGAATGGAATTTGGTCTATACATTGAATTTCATAAGGATTAAAAGTGAATAGAGAGAACTATGGATATAATTATGAAATTGGAAAGGAATTTTATACTGATATTAATTTTACATACCTTTAACCACATAGATTTAGCCTCATTCAGATTTGATTTTCCTTTGGACACAGGAACAACAGATGACATTGGAGACAGAGCTTCAGTTGGGCTAAGCTACAGTAAGATAAAAAATTAGTAAAGTGTTTACTAGTGTTATATTAGGTTAGGTTTTTGAACTAGTAAGATAAACTTATGTTTATGAACAGGTACAAATTGGAAACTGTGAATTGAAATTAAGATAAGGACATTGATTTAAATAATTCCAAAATTAAAATTTGATATTATAGTTGACATGAAATGATTTAAATTTAAAGTTGTTATTAAACATAAAATTCCAAAGCATATATAATGAAACTAGAAAGTTTAGAAATGTAAGTTGAATTATTACAACTAGATTAGATAATGTTAGGTTCAAGTTAGGTTAGGTTAGGTTAGGTTAAAATTAATTTAATAGGGATTAAGTGTTCAGGATTCGGAACGACCTTCTACGTCGCCGGTTGCTTATGTAATGACATATAATACTACAAAACAAACAGGGCGGCAACAGATTTTCATAAACAAAGACAAACATGATGCCAAGCAGGTTGACTGTAAAATAACAAGTCAGGTCTTGAATATGACTGGATACACGCTACAAAAATGACCTTTGACCTATAATAACAGCACATAGTAATCTTGTGCTTTAGTCTTGTGCTTGTGCACATAGTAATTGCTTTTGGGGCAATGCTATCAGCAAATCCAGTAAACCTCATTTTAGCGGCTGGTGGTGGTCTATGGAGTAGGGTGGTTATAATGTTATAATATAGATCCTAAAATTGAGTCTTGTTTTTTTTCAAAATCGACATTTTTAGAGAAAGAGCTCATATTGAACTGCGTAAGCTAGAACTCGATACATCGTCATGATAACTGCCATTGACCCTGTTGTTTGACCTTGCCCTTAACCAAACCCTTTCTCTGGCCCTTGACCTTGTGTTTGTCCGGGTTCTTATCCTAACATTTATCCTTGCTCTTGTCCTTACGCTTGACACCGTCTAATTCAAATTTAATGATTACCAACATGCTCATGTTCGTGCAACTCGTGATAGTGATATTACTAATGCCGCTCTCTTGGGGGACAGGATTTTTCCCGGGTTTGCAGATTCTCCCTTTAACTAACATTGGAAGCGGGAAAAAAATCAAAAAAGTCCTGTCCCTTAAGAGTGACATTGGTAATATTGTAATAATGGTAAAAATATACTCCCGGGTATCCATTCTGCTTTGGTGCTGCATCCCGGAACATGTCATTCGCATTAAGCACATTCACCACATCGTTCTTCAAAGGTTTCATATCATCATTGTATCCTTCTTTCGAATCAATCAGGTTCCCCGGTCCAACTGAAAGCAAAAGTTTCAAAACCCAAATTTTTGTGTCATGGTTCCTTTGTCCCGGAGTGTCCCACAAGAGTAGTTAGGATTTCTGTTAATAACTTTTGCCCTGGGTCGGGTGTCAGTTTGAACTTAGCAATTACTGTAAGCTGTTCTATAATTTACCCCATACTTGCCTGTAGTTGTTTCATAAGATTTCTATTATTTTTAAGGTTGGATTTGAATGGGTATTTTGTAGATTTTCGTTTCTACATTTTGAATGGTTTCTTCTCAAGTTGACAAGGTTTTGCTCACCTGAATTTGCTGATGAAATGCTGATGGAGTAGAATATCAGAAAAAATTGGATGAGAGCGAATACCCTGACGAGGAGTAGCGCTCCCATTTTACTTGGGTTTTAGAACGCTGTATAATTGTTGGTTCCAACTTTGTTTATCCAAAGCCTGATTCTGTCTAGGGGTCTAATATTGATCCGATTCAGTTTTTATATGAAATTAATGGAATCTTTTCCAAAGAATCCAATAAATTTAACTCATTTCAAATGCAAATACTTAACCGATGAGCCTCGTTCCAAAAAAAACAATTGACTAACCAATATTTTTGATGGATCAGATATATTTAACTTTTTGGCCCGATCAAGAGCTAATGGGATCATGTTGTCCGTATGTCTGTCTCTGACACGATCGGGCAAAAATGTCTGGACCGATTGATTTGAAATTTAATACACTTGCATATTTTGTAAATCCGATTGCTAAGTTCGAAGTTGGGACAAATCGGTCTATCGGTTGATAGTTGACACCCGTGGGGGTCATCCAAAGGTGTGTTACCATCAATTGAATAGGTTTTGATGCATTCAAATTTATGATACCCTGACTCGGGCTACTGAATCTTATACTTACAACGCACTAGCTTTTTAAGAAATAACAAATTTTATGAGGTCGATCCTCGTTTCAAATGTTTCTTCTCTATTGTTTTGTTCTTATGACAGACAGGTAATGCTTGTAAGTTTGTCACGTCCAAAAATATGGAATCATTTTTCGCGTTTATATGTATTATTGGTGTATAGTTGGAAGTCGTGTGCTGGTGGTGGCCTAAAACTGTCGAACTGAAAGAATGTGCAATTGTAGTCCAAAACACGTGTTTATTGTAATTCGTCTGTTTATTAGCCCGATTTGATCTTCACAAATTGGGAACCCTACTTATTACCTGGAAGTTGATTGTTGCTTCCACATTGAGGCATACTCTCCATTAACCGTCAATAGCCCCAAATGCCTGTGAAATGTTAAATAATTTAAACACGTTTAGCTTCTCAATAGGACTTAAGAGTAGTATTGTGTCCGTTATTTGGTTGTGGCATAAAACATCCTCCTCTCTATACAGATCATATAAAGCGTTGTTTCCATAAATTGGTAAAGAAACGTACGAAAGCCCACCTCTAAATACAAACCAATGCTTTAGTAGAGTTGTAAAACAAAGGGGCTATTATCATTGTCATGCTTTGCGATTATCATTACTGAAATCTACCAGTTTAGCGACTTTTAGTCCCTGGTTTGAGGGAATTTATCCCTCAACTAAATCAGAGGCTCAATAACTTCTAGAATCAATCACTTACGTCCCTCTCTCGCAAATCTTTCCGTCTTTGAGAACCAAAATCTCGTCGACATTCTGGAGAGTCTGGAGTCGATGAGTGACGATGAGACAAGTGCGAGTTCGACAGAGTTTATCGAAAGACTGGAGGATCTCCTGTTCTGTATTCACATCGAGGGCCGAGGTGGCTTCGTCCAGGAGAATTATCCCCGGGTTTTTGAGAAACATCCGGGCGATTGCAATCCTCTGCTTTTCGCCTCCGCTTAATTTCAGACCTCGTTCCCCTACCGTCGTTTCATACCCTTGGGCTAAGCTTTGAATTTTGTCTTGGATTTGAGCGTACTCGGCCGACAAATGGATCTCGTATTCCGAAGCGTCCAGTTTTGCATATCTTAAGTTATTGCTGTATACAATTTAATTTTTTTAAACTAATTCCTTTTTTCAATAAAAAATTGAAAAAATTAAAAAATGCTCATTTAAATTACGCGATCGTGTCATGGAAGAGAATTGTGTCCTGCGGCACAACTCCAGTCGATTTCCGTAAAGAGTCCAGGGTGACATTTTTAATGTTTTGGCCGTCGATGAGGATCTCTCCTAAATCGACGTCATATAACCGCGTTAATAGGCGGATTATTGAGGATTTTCCGCTTCCGGAGGATCCAACCTTGTATATATTAATAGTTTCATTCACCCTTTAGTGCATTGGATTTTTTTTGCATAGCATGGTCGAAAATCAATTTTATTTAATTTCGTACTAAAGCAAATGTTTTCCGCGGTGGGATAATAAATGACACGTCCTTGAGAACCTCCTTCTCAGATCCGTACGAGAAGCTGACATTTCGAAACTCAATTTGACCCTCAGACAAAAGCAAATCCTTGGCTGTTTTCGAAATGTGTATGTCTGGTTTCTCGTTCAATATTTTCATCATACCCTCCATTGCCGTCAGGCTTATCCTCAGGTTCCTTTAAAAAGTACTGATAAATTAGTTGGAATAGATTTAAAAAAAAAATCTTGAAAATCACACTCGTTAATTCAATAATATTATTAGCTTAATTGCAGAGAGAGAGAAAGAGTAGCTATAAACATAACCCCCAGATTTTTAATATTTTTTTAATAGTTTTAATTTTCATGAGAATATTTTTATTACTATTTCCGTTTTATAGAAATTCTTACCTATAATTGCAGCCCAAGTAGTTCAAAGGCAAGATAAGCTGCATCATATAAGAGGCAAAGAGGACATAGTCCCCTACGTTCAGCTCCCCATCGTCAACAATGGCTGAAATGATGACAAGGGATCCCAGACCCATGCCCACATTGACGACGATCAACTGGACCAACTGCAGTAAATTAATCGAACCCATTAGGGCAAAATGGTCCTTGTTGAACCGATCAATTGCCTTCGAGTACTTCCCGACTTCGTGCTCTTCATTTGCGTAGAATTTAACGGTCTCGAAGTTCAATAGAGATTCCATGGCCTGTTGCCTCTGGTCGTTGTCGGAGTTATTTAGGGATTTTTGGAACCGTGACCGCCACTCCACGATTTTAATTGTCGAGTAGAGATAGAGACCAACTTGGAGTAGGACGATTAGGCCAATAGTTGAATTAAATTTGGTAGAGAGGTAAATGACTGCGATTGAGACGTCCCCCAGAGTTGGGATTATGGAATAGAGGCTTGTCTCAATTAGCGACGTCACTCCCGAAGTCCCTCGTTCAAGGGCCCCGAGGATGTCCCCCGTCTTTTGCTGCAGTTGCCACCGGACACTTAATTTGTGAAGGTGTCGGAAGAAACGGACCTAAATTTAAGGGATTATTCCGATTTCAATTCAAATTAATAACTGTAATGAGGTGTCATTTTGAGTCTCCCTTGCGTTAATGTCATTTACTTCCCTTACATATGGAAGGGAACTTATTTCGATGGGGTTTTTATTCCGATGATTTTTTTTTATTCCGGGGGGGGGGGGTTATATTCATAGGTTTTCATAAACAATAGTACACACCTGTATCTCTTTTCTTGAGTTCTGCTCCAGCTTAATCCAGATGAAGCTCTGAATGCAATTCAACAGACTAAGGGACCCGACGCCTTGCATGACCTTAAGGCCCAAGAAAATGAGGAACGTGTTATAAGAGAATCCTGAATTACGGGCATCCGAATCCATCGGGGTCAGTCGGGAATTGACCACATCAGCCAGACTGTCAACTAACGAGTCAGTAGGAATATATAACGGAGTTATTTTTCTTTTTGTATCTATCAGATAAATTGATAAGGTATAAAATTAATCGGCCTCTTTTTTAATTGAATTTAGCCTCATATTTTAATTGAAACAGCCTTAATTGACATGGCCTGAAGTAAACGTTAACTTGAACTTTGTACACGTTAACGTCAAGTTGTAAACGTTAACTTCACTATAGATTTATGTCTTGTCTTGTTAAACGAGATTATTGTCATTGTTACGTTTTGTAATTACCGAAAAAAGCCCCCGGGGGAATTATTGGATCATAAATGTTCATTGTGACTCACCAATTTTCTTATTATAAATCGGCACAGACATGTTAACCAGACATCCGACGAAGACCCAGATTATGGACAAGACAACCTGCCCTTGAAGGCATGGACTCTTAGATGGCCAAAATATCGGAAACAGAAACCGGACTACATTTCTTATCGACGATGTCAATGGCTCATCCGAAGGAGCAGCTTTCGGGCTTTTAATTGTCTTATTGCGATTAAAAACATTTAAGATCCTATTTCGAAAAGAAAAAATCAGAGATAGATTTAAAAGGGACATCGCTGACTTTAAAAATTTCGAGTTGAATTAGTTGCACGATTTATGAAGGAACATCATCAAATGGAGTTTGAAATGTTAATTTTCAGGTGCAGAATTGTACATAAAAAATGACAGGTTTATTTACGTGTTATTCGTGGGTTCCAAAAAGTCTGTAATCTATTTTGAACGTCAGTTGCTAATGATCCGGAATCGCGTCACCATCAACATTCGTCGTTATTGATTAACGATTTAGAATTTAAATTAAACTGCTCTTTCGTGGTAAAATCAACAATGGGGATGAGCTTTAAAATTGACATGTAAATATTGTAAATATTATGGAGAATCGATTTATTATTAAATTTCTATAGAATAGCAATTGGCAATTGGAATGGAATATTTTACATTTTTCGGTAATGGGATAAATGATAATTCCAATGAATTGTAAACAGGCAGAGTCAACACAAGCTTTGGCGATCCATTTTTGTTGTACTTGTAAATCCTATGTACAATTAACTAATTGCAAGTTAAGCTGTCAGAAGATCTCTTATCATATATTATTATGAGGATTATGAAAAATAGATAATATTGTTGTGGACTGACATCCGAATTATACGATGTTGTTCATGAACCGACAATTAAACTGTATGAATATGCCGTCAATGTATAATCCAATATAAACCGCCCGGAATAATGCCCCCTGCCTCCCGAAATAACTCGTAGATAGTTATTAATATGCCGGAATTTTTACAAAAATTATTTATGTCATAATTGTACTGCATTACAAAATTTAAAAAAAATTTCAAATCCTGATTTTGAGGTATTTTCGGTGACTAAAAATCTAGTCATGATAACTTATTTATCGGCTATAGCGAATCCTGGATTACCGGAATGTTCTGAATTCAACGAATTGAAAGCTTGAGGTGAATAACGTTTTTTTTACTTCTTAATTTAATGAATCATTAAAATTAAAAATGATTAAGACTTATATTGACATTATTATAAGACGATTATCCACGATGGCTACTTGAACTTGCATTTTTAAGTGATTATGACATAATAATATAGTTGGTGCTCTTAGAAAACCAAGTATCAGGAACCTACACGTTCTTTTGGGGTTAACCAAACTATTAGTCTCCTATTTTGCTAAAGTTAAATACATTATCCTTATTATGCTCTAAAAGCGGTCAGCGCTTTTTTTCGTGGTATTTGGATCTGGAGTTAATCCTATACATTTCTATTAGTTTAATTCTATTACATGACATTAAAGCCAAGTTAATGTCCCAAATTCATGGAATTGAAGATGAATGTTCGTGTGCTATTAATTATTGAAGATGAATGTTCATGTATGTGTCATTGATTTCGAAGCAAATTGCCAACGACACTCCTCGACCTCGACAGCTCTATAAACAGCTTGGAATAATATCTGTTGTATATGTATACAGTAGTTTTTTTTAAAGTAAAACGTATCCTGTTGTTATTTGTCTCTAATTTCCTATTAAATATAGTGTCAATAGAATATAGGTTCCTTTCCTGATATTCCTGTTGACAGTAATTTATTAATTTCAAAGCTATTTAAATGACGGTAGACGGAGGAGTTCCTTTTAGTCCGAGAAGTTTTTACTTGGATAAACTTGCCTTCACAAGACATCTTTATTTTTTTCACACAAAATACACTTAATTACATTTAAAGTTCATTCCTACTGTTTGTGGTTTGTGAGTTCCTACGTTGTGAGTACTTTAATAACAACATCGGCGTTCCATCGTCCTTGGTAAGTGTAGTATTTCAGCAAAGCTTTAAGGGCGGGGTACATGGAGAGTTGGGCAGAGGCCCATGTAAATTTAGATTGAAATGATACATGATCTCTCGGAGAAACTAAATTCATAAATTGGTAATCATCAGCATCAACGTAAATACGTAAATAAAAGCCCGTCGGAATAAATCTCCTGAAATGCCTTCCCTACAGCCTTGTAAAATAAATCTAAATCAATGCAATGTCCCTTACACCATAACTATATGAGACGATAAAACAAAATAATAAAGTCGAGGTTGTAAAGAAATAATCAATCACAAGAACCGGTAATTAAAACTAAATAAGTATCCAACCCAAATAACTCCCCATTCACCCATTCGCTTTTACTAAACTTCGTTGCCATGAAATGTAGAAGTACATTTATAAACGCTGAGGTCTAAAACAATAACACCCCGGGGTTCTATTTGAGTACTTATGGATGTTGATTTTAACATCTTTATAAAATAACGATTTCTTTACGTAAAATGTTGAAATATTTTCATAAAGATCTGATCTTATGTTTTTAACTATCATAATATCTTAGAAGTGATGCCAGTTTTAGAACAGAAATCATCACATACAATTTTTATTTTCACTCAGATTGGCTCAAAATGCCTCGAATAGTCATCCTCTCCAACCCACGATCCGGTTCAACTTATCTCCGTGGCCTTCTGAACTCCCATCCCGACATTTACATCGACGAAGAGCTACTGAATGACGAAGTGGACATTGAAGGCGACCCTTTGGTCCATCTGGACAAAGTCCTATCCACTTACTCACAAACCACCGTCGGTTTCAAGGTATTTCCGGAGCAGATTTTTGAACGGGGTTTACGATTCGATCAATTAATCCGAGAAATCGGAGCAACCCAAATCATCGTTTTGTGGCGAGAAGGAATCTTGGAAACCCTAACTTCCAGAAGAATCGCCGACAAAACTGGAATCTGGTACAGTACAGATGCTCCGACTTCGGTCGAAAAAATTCACATCGCTCCTGAAGACTTGGAAAAATATACAGAAACAACTGTAGGAGATTGGAACAAGATTGGAGACCAATGGCCCAAAGGAATTAAACCAATTTTTCTGAAATTCGAGTACCTGATTTCCGACCCGATGGTTCAAATCAGAGATGTCCTATCAAAATTGGGATGTCCTTCCGAAAAAATTGCCTGCAATTCTCCGTCAAAGCGACAGAATCCAGCAAAACTGGCCGAGAAGGTCGTCAATTTTGCGGATCTTGGCGAAGACGCAGTGGAATCGAAGCTGAATGTGAAGGAGGTTCTCGAGTCCAAAATACCAAGACATGTTCAATTACCACCGGAAGTGTCTCCTTTCGCCCCTGACCGAGAACCCTGCATTCCCCCACAGGGTTGGCGATACCGGGTCGCTGAACCCTTTATGCCCTCAGGGGTCAAGCAAAACGTGTACGACGCTGTGGAGTCCGGAAGCGTCTCTTCTGCCGGTTTCTGGCCCCGAATGATGTCATCGAAATTGAAGGAACTTTTTAGAGTACCGGTTGCCCAACCCTGTTCCAATGGATTTAGCGCTCTGATGTTGGCTATGCAGTCCGTCCATATTTCAAAGGGGGATGAGGTCATCATGCCGACTATGACGATGGTTGCTGTCCCAAATGCAGTGCATTTTCTTGGGGCAACTCCGGTATTTGTTGATTGCGTTGAAGGTAACTATAATCCTGGATGGGGGCAAATTGAGAAAATGTCGTCGGATAAGACGAAGGCAGTGATCGTGACCCATACTTACGGAGTCCCTACACCGGAAATGGACAAGATTGTCGAGGAATGTGCCAAACGAGGATGGTGGCTTATCGAAGACATCAGCGAATGTGTCGGGGTCAAGACGAGGTCAATCACTGGAGACGATAAACTGTTGGGGACATTTGGACACTTTGCCATTGCAAGTTTGTATGTCAACAAAATGATCCATGCTGGCGATGGGGGTTTCGTCATTGCCAAGGACCCAAAGCTGGCCATGAGATTGTCCAGTCTCGTTAACCACGGCTTCACACCATACTATCACTTTGTACATTATGAACCGTCCCTCAATGCCAAAATCAATGGACTGGGTGCAGCGATTGCTTGTGGCTGTATCGACGAGATTGACTTCATAATGGACCATCGGGCTCAAGTCTCTCGAATGTATCGACGAGCTCTGGAGAAGTTGCCGATTAAACTGATGCCGGTTTGTGGAGAATTGGACACTCCTTGGGTATTTGGTCTCGAATGTGAGTCCAAAGCGCAAAGGACCGAACTCCGGGCATTTTTGGCGGAACGTCGAATCGAAACCCGGGATTACTTCTTCTCCTTGCATTTGCAACCAGCCTATTGGGTCAACAGCGATGGTCAATGTCAACAGCGGCTCCCGATTTCAGAGAAGTTGGGTTCAACCGGTTTCTATCTACCTACTCACAGTAACCTCAATGGCTCCGACGTTGAATATATAACTTCCTGTATTCGGCAGTTCTTCCAACCACAGAACGGTGAGGTGATTTTATTAAACCCACCAGTGGCAAACCCAAATCTAGCAGTTCAAGTCACACCCGGATCGTTCAAGCTTGAAGTCCGTAAATTCAACGAATCTGGCAGCCTCAATCAAGTAGAGTTTCGAGGTCATGCATATATTGAAGCAGTAAGAATCGGGTTGGAAGCGGATGCCTTGATCATTGAAGAACGATGGGACAACAAGGTCTTGCTAATTCACAAAATCAATAAATGCCTCGAGTCCGCGAAGGGCTTAAGAATGCATTCTGAAATGACAAAGTTTTTCCAACCATATTTGAATTACTTCGAATCTCAAGTTCTATTCGAGCAACCTACAGTCAAAACTTGGCTCGGGGTGGACTTGAACGCTGAAGTTTACATTGGAGCTCAGGAAATTCCCACAACAACAGACAGCGAAACCCTGCAACTGCTTCTTTGGCTTGTCGAAGAGACGAGGTCAGAGGTGATCTGGGAAATCGGCTGTTGGATGGGCCATGCTTCTTATCGAATGGCTTCGCTTGGCAAATCCCTCGGAATTCGACAGAAGGTCTTCGCCTGCGACGCTTTCCGGTGGCAAGATTGGATGTCAAATTTCCTAAAACCCGAAATGATTCTTCAGCCTCGACAATCTTTTAAGAAACATTTCCAGCATTTTACCCAAAAGGTGTCAGATTCCATCGAAGCTGTCGATTGGCATTATGACTTGGCTGAACTCCCAATTGTACTTGTCAATCAAAAGCCCAACCTCGTATTTCTAGATATGACCCAAGAAGACGAGGAAATTGAATCGATTTGGCAACTGATCCTGCCCAACCTGATCCCAAACGAGACGATCATTCTCTTCAATGGATTGTCGCACAAATCCATACCATTCTTCACTAGGCACGCGGATGTCCTCGTTGGAATTGCCAAGCCAAATACAATTGCCAAAGCTTTCAGATTTATTTCGAAACCACCAGTTGAAAATGTCAAAAATATCGAGGATGAATCCTCTATTGCTAGGCTTCCGAAGAAATTGAATTTCCAAAGTGACCCCGGATGGACACATCATCACAAAAACTTGTTCTGTTCCTCTGTCGCCCTTCTAAGAGATCAATTCCACCACGACAACTCCCCAATCATGTTCTTCCCCGCAGTAGAAGAAAAAATCTGTGACGAACCGGACCTATTTCTGTCAAATCCGTGGGTCGGAATAGCTCATTCCGTCGCGGAATACCCGGATCTATTCTACACCCCCGATTTAAAACGACTCTGCTCCCCGAAATACCGAAAAATCATGAATAACTGCAGAGGACTGTTCACACTTACTGAATTCCAGGCCGAATTTCTCAAGTCCAACCTGCCCCAAGATCTGCACAAGTTCCCAATTCAACCCCTCAAATACCCTTTAGAAAACTCTCCAAGTGGATTCCAAAACTCCAACGTTCCTGAAATCTGGAAATCAGGAGGAAAGGTCGACCTCGTTTTTATCGGAAGTTTCGCTCGAGATTTCCAGCTGTTTTTTGACACCAAAGTCCCTTCAAATATGAGGAAGGTTCTGGTAGCTTCGGATGAAATTAGTCATAATGCGGCCAAAAACGCCCCTCCGGATGTGACGGTTTTGGGGCGACTTAGCGGAGAAGAGTACGAAGTCCTCCTGAGTAACTCGATTGTCTTCCTATCTCTGAAATACGACGGGGCATCCAATACGATCATCCTTGAATGCATAGCTCGGAATGTCCCGATCTTGTCACCAAGACTTAGTTCCTGCACGGAATATCTTGGGTCAGACTACCCCCTTTTGTTTGACCCCTACGACCCAAAGTCGGATGGCCTCGACGACCTTCTGACCCTGAAGAACATTGAAAGCGCCATTTTCTATCTTAAAACGAAGGAAAAATCTCCTTTCAGCGTTGAAACTTTTGTCAGTAATTTTGAAAAGGGTGCAGTTTTAGGTTCAGTAGCCCCCATGTCAGTTAACAGCAATAACCTACTGACCCCAAGTGGGATCACCAACTTTCCCAAGTATGATGTGACCATCTGCATCTGCTCCTACAAACGAACTCACCACTTGTCAAAGATCATAAAGTCCCTTTGGGAAGGTCAGGATTTTGGAGGAAGTTTCCAAATTATCGTTTGGAACAATAATGAAGGCCGAACAGGAATTGTCCACCAAATCTGCAAAGATTATGTCCAAAAGTCCAATTCCATAAAATCGTTAGAACTGATCAATTCAACCCAGAATTATTTCTGTTCCGTCCGATTCGCAATGCCTGCTTTGATGAAGAGTGACTGCCTCCTCATTTGTGACGATGACGTCATCCCAGGGTCAAACTTTGTGACCTTTTTCACCTCAGCTCATTCCAAGAATCCGAACGACGTTTTGTGTGTCAGAGGTCACGTGTTCCTCCCTCATGAACTGAAGGTTCAGGACCCTTCAAGTCTTTGGGTCGACTACGAGTCACTTCGGTTTAAGGATGACGATGCCCCGGAACAATTAATACACTTTGTTCATGCCGACGCTTGCCTAATTCCCAAAGCTGCTCTAAGAGAAATCGCTTCGGTGGAAATGCCGGACCAGACCTTCGATTTGGTCGACGATTATTGGATGAGCTTCATTTTGAACCACCGATTCGGGAGAAAATTACGGAAGATTTCTGTTGCTGGATTGGCAGAAAATCCGATAAATCGGACCGACGATTCAAATTCAGTTGGACTGGCTTTACATACAAGACCGGAAGTTCATGATGCAAGGATACGCCTCTACACCCATCACATGCTCCAAGGTTGGCCAGAATGGCCTACCACTCATTCAACCGGCATTACTGTCACCGATTTGGCTTTAAAAACAACAAAATCGGAATTTTGGGATCATCCCGAATTGGGCTATAACATATTTAGTAAAATCAGCGAATCGGACCTAAAGGATTTGTGTAGAATTGGAACAAAGTCCGTGAGGATAGGAGCAGTAGGAATCGGAGAACAGACGGATTATGACCTCTGTGGATTTTTAACTGACCCTGAGGGCCAATTGACTCAATTGTCCGAAACGGTTGATTTGTTGAGAGATGCTGGAATCAGTGTCATTTTGACTCTCGAGAGACGCCTTGTCAATCCCGACGTTTGGAAACTAATCGCGTCGAAATTCGCAACTTATCCGAATGTCGTGGGGTATGATCTTATCAATGAACCATTTACCGAAGGGGAAATTAATCTTCATTGGACGGAATTTGAGGGAAATAGTGACTCGGAAGGTAAAAATTGTACCAATTATTTCATCTCAATCTACCAAAACCCTATCACTCGTTCCGTTAATTTAATTAGACAAATTCGATCCCAGAGGCTTCAATTTTTGCATGTGAACCGCTCTTAATTAATGTTTTTTTTTTCGGAGTACGGGTAGTATAGTATAGATTGTTTTACCTCTGAAGATATAGTAATTCTTCATTGGTTTTTGGGAAAATCCTGAAAAATTGTAATCTAAAATTAATATCGAATCTGTTTTTATTCACATGCAAAGTAGCAAACCCTTAAAATCAATAACACTTTTGAACACCTTTAATTCCAGGTTTATCCATCCTGAAGAATACTTACACGGAGCTTATCAAATGCATACGGGAAGTAGATCAAGTCACCCCGATAATAATCGAATCTTCATATTGGGGACGGATCTACTCCTTGACCAAATTACCGATTTCCGAGCTCAAAGACATCGATTCTAACTTAATTGTCTCGTTCCACTTCTACGAGCCGATGTTGCTAACCCGACGACAAAGGAATCGTGGTCGGTTTTGCTTCCCAGGACCCGTCTCGACCTTCGATAATCTCACCTCACCCTCGCAACAAATTACTTGGACACAAGATCTTATCCTTAAACGGTTTCAAGAGGCCAAGTCCTGGTCCGATTCCAATGGAGTGAGGTGTTTCCTGGGGGAATTCGGGATAAGCCGGGACATCAGCGGGGCTGGGGCTTATCTGAAGGCGGTTATCGAGGCCTGTCAACAAGTCCGGATGTCGGGCTACATTTTTAGCTTCCGGGATGGAAATTGGGAAGCGATGGACTATGAATTGGGAACCGACCTGTTCAATCAAAATGTTCCTGGAAATTGGGAAGGGAATGGTTTAATGGATGTTATTATAGAAGGATTTGGAACCTTTAACCGGATCGCTTAAAATAATTTTTTCCAATAGTTACAGATAACCAGACTATAGTATATTTTCTGCAAATATTATACTTTAAGCTTATGCTTTCAATTTAAAAATCGATTGGACCTGACGAATAATTTATTCGAAGAACGTCTTGGAAATAAATAATAAATAATAGAGACCGCAAAATTCTGTAACCCTATCTTTCAGGTTACTTCGAGCAAAATTAATTAACGAGCTTTTGACTCTGATCAGAGTCACAGGTTGCACTTCTTTAGTTTGCCAAATTCTTTACAATTATTGACGTAATAGAATTTAACCGTTGACGCAGCAGGAGCTTTTAGGGTCTAAAACGGTATCCCACTACCACCAACAACTCGATTCTGTTTTTCTCTAGACTTCTGACTGAAATAGAAAAGAAAATTTCCCTAGAATAAAGAAGATCGAGAAAGTGAAAGTATGTTTAAAAGTTAAACAAGTCCACTATTCAATAGGGCATTGCATTGAATCTTCTAAATAAAACGTTGTAAACGTTAACGACAGCTCGCACAATTCCTAAAGATTGTCGTTCAATATTACTTATTGTGTTGCTCGATTGTATAAAATCAAAATATCATAATTTACGTTCACCTAGACGACCTATATTTAAATGTATCGTATCGGTATATACACCAATACGATTTCCTCGAAAACCATTTTCATGTTTCACATTTCATATCAAACCTCAAAATGTCTTAAAATTGTTTTAAATTTAGAAAAGGGTCATCCAGGTCATATATATAGATTTGGTATATAAACCAATACGAATTCCTTGAAAACCATTTTCATGTTTCACAATTCATATCAAACCTCAAAATGTTTTAAAATTGTTTTAAATTTAGAAAAGAGGCATCCAGGTCATATATATAGATTTGGTATATAAACCAATACGAATTCCTCGAAAACCATTTTCGTGTTTCGCAATTCATATCAAACCTCAAAAGTCTGCTCCCATCTGCTTCTGGCACTTTGCAATTTGTCTTGATTTACATTGACAAAAAGGCCGGACGGACAGACGGACGGACGGACGGACGGACGGACAGACGAACTGGTTGACATCATTAGCTCTAAACCCTATTTTCAATAGGCGAGCTAATAAACACATCAGAATGTGTATCCGTCAGAATATGTAAACACAATCTAATCTCGTTCATTATTAGAATTTTTTAACTTTCAATCTGACACTCAAACGGAGGTTACATAAAAACACAGAAGTTACAAGAATAATCAAAATTATTCAAAGTAAAATTACACCGAATTAAGT
Source organism: Desoria tigrina (assembly GCA_906901685.1). Taxonomy (NCBI): domain Eukaryota; kingdom Metazoa; phylum Arthropoda; class Collembola; order Entomobryomorpha; family Isotomidae; genus Desoria; species Desoria tigrina. The sequence continues at coordinate 6,158,200 of CAJQTU010000008.1, read as the reverse complement.
TACATATATTCATTAATTCATTATCCATTTTCATGAATAGATCCTGTAAAATACATTCTTGAATAGGCAGGGTTGTTAGCTTCAAGAAAAATGTAATTTGGATTGAAATGGAGTTAGAATTTATGAGAATACAGCCATTCATGTAATCCATGTTACATCTGTAAGGAAATCAAAATTTTGCAGCAGGATTTCCAAACTCGAACCAGGTTGTTTATGTTGTATGATTAACACTGCTATCTGCAATTAAAACGAGTGTTGGTTTATATAAATCTTTTTAATTGCAAAATTAAACTAACGCAGAATCAGCCTGAGATCATTTAAAATCAAATGCTGGGAAAAACTCAACGGATTCTTCGACTAAGCTAGTCATTGCGATTAAGCACTTTACGGGTTCTTCGAATAACCATGATACCCAACCAACGCCAAACCTAAGAGTTTACTATATCAATCCATGTTCTATCACCTAGATTTTCCAAGCCACTACTTCAAATGAAATTGCTAATGATCAATACATTTTCAAAACAGCAATAAAAATAAAACAATTTAAGCATTTTAGTTTTTGGTAAACCAAATTCGGAGTCAATTTACCTAAAAATTATGAATATAGAAAACTAGACATTAATAATCCTTAAAATTAAATGAAATCATTTTAGAAACTACTACCAACCAACTACAGCCAGAGAACGAATTCAACTTGAAAGTTTTGACTTTGAAAATAGGATTTTTGACTCAATAAAAAATCCCAGAACTTAAAAAAACAGATCCCAAAAGTGCAATCTCACGAATTAAACAGTTTCATTTTTTCCTACAACTTAAACGGATTTCGACTATTTGGTGATAGGGAGGATTCAGTAACATTCTCTTCTAAGGATTCCTATACATTCATCAAAGTTAAAATAGACAAATATATAATGAGTAAAAGCATGACAAAGTCACGATCCTGTTTTGTGTTAGTAACAGGATGTATCGTATATGTAAATTCGTAACAAAATGCATACGGAGATTTTTAATAGACTGTATTTAAAGACATTTAGATTTTAAGCTTGAAAAGTTCCAAAAGCAGCTATCTCATCTCTCAATAGGGTGCAATCACCTTTTCCAAAAGAATGGCCCGTTTTATAAACATTTCAGCCGTTTTTTCCTCAAAGACACAAATTACATTGTCCTTTAGTTACGATACTCAATGTTAGGAATGAATGTGAATTTAATTTTTTAATCCCACAGTACCGTTCCAACCAAATACATAATGAAAGCCTGTGATTTTCACAAAAACGCTCGATAATCAATCAAATTCTATCGAATAAAATAAAATTAAATAGACTAAAAATGAATAACCTTCCTATCGTAATTTGAGTAAGTAAGTGATTACCAGCAGGGATGGGAAAATATGCCCTTAAAATAATGAAATTACGATCAAATGCATGTAGACGTACGAAATATTCAACCAAAATATATTAAGAAATACACCCTTGCAAACGCACATCAAGAAAGGGTGAAACAACACGAAACAAGACTTCAAATACCATTTAAAGTCGTTGTACGACACATGGGACTCATTTTATGCAAGAATCTCGCATTTCCCCAACCATAGAGTACAATCATATTAGTATTGTAAAACAGTATGACCTTTGACCGTTAACCCTTTGACCTTTGACCTACACGGCCCTCAAACTAACTCGACCTCCGCTGGAAGGTCGTAAATAGATTCCCGAAAAAAAATTCAAAATTTTCAACCGTTCGAAAGCTAGAGTGCGAACGGACGGACAGACGGACAGAAGAGTGAACCAATTAAAAAGTTTCAAACCCTTTAATAAGTCAATTAAACTTATCTAAACTAAAACTTATACCGAACTGCTCTAAAATAACAACAAAATCAACGCACAATGGTTCGCTGTTAATTAAATTATTGATTTTATTTCACGAAATCAAGTGATTTAAAGCCCTTCAATTCCCCGTAAATGAATCCAAGTAAATTGCAGAAGCATCAATGATCCTCTAATGTTTTTGTTACAAAAAATAAGAAAGAGAGACATTGGCTTTGGATTTATAAAAGACTTTCCCTTTCCACTTGAACTCCCCGTATAAAAGTAAAGGGATAAAAGGAACCAACTTTCTTTAAGAGACGGACGACGACACGAAACACATCTCCGTAACTTTCGCAATGTCGACGAGATTTCGACAAAGTGCCGAAAACAATTAAAACACCGAAATATGATACGAACTCGTCGAAATAACAGTTACTCCCCCTGAGGAACGACTATAATAGTTACTTACATATAAACAGCACAGAATTTAAGTTCTTGTTTATAAAAATAGTATCAAGTTTAACGTTAAAAACGCTATCAAGTTTTAAAAATGGTTTTAAGAAGTGCATCCTCCTATGCGTTAATAATCTCATTAATAATTGCCATAAAATGTGAACCACCACCACCGGAAGAAGTAGGCCCAACTGGAATGGAATATATGGAGCCTATGCACGCGCAGATTAGTCAATCGGATAAGTATGACGGTGGGGGTGGTCATGGTCATGGGGGTCCCGAAAATGAGAACCAGATTTACGACAATGGTCCTCCAAGTCGTAAGTGGACCGCTTTGTTTTACAATTTTTTATGGGATATATTGTATCTAGAAGTTGGGATTTAAATCACTGTACTTTTTAGATGGTCAGTACGATCATAATTCCGATAGTTATGGACACCAACAAAACATACATTACGAACACAAGGGAGAAAAACACACGCACACGGATAAAAAAGCTTCGACACAACATCGAGGTCACAAGGGCTATGGTCAGTACGGTGAGGGTATTTTAGGTAGGTTTCCTGTCTTTTATGGCCGTTGGGGTTCAAATGAAGTGGCATTTATGGCAATAAGGTGGCATTAATGGCAACAATGACAATGGTGTGCTGCCTAGTTATACTGATCTTAAATGCAATTTAAATGAAAAACTGTTCTCTAGTATTGCATGAGAATTAACAGACAATTTTAGAAAATAAATCCATAAGAACACCATGCTTCACCTGAAAATCCAGACTTAATGCCACTTCCTTGCCTCACTTAAATATAGATCATGTCAAACATAAAACACATTCCCACAATCACATACAACATCTGAAATACATTTAAATTTAACAGGCTGCTGTGGCTCAGGGCCAAACACACACGCAAACAGTAAACCCTCTTCCGATTCCGACGACGATAAAGGAGCTTATGGTTGGTTCCTCAAACTAAATCCAAATATTATTAACTTGAGCCGAAATTCTTTCCATTTCTGAAACAGTTGACTACACAGGATATGACGGGTCAGATGACTACGGTCAAGGTCAAGGTCACGATGGACCCGGAGGAGGTCACGGGATAAGGTATGTGAAGACCCAGAAATACGGAGATGGTAAAGGGGGGAAACACACGAGCTACGAGAGCACGGCTTATCACACCAAAGGCTACGAGTCCCACGGCGCCGAAGAGTACAAGAAGGGGGACAAGGGTCACAAGAAATATGACGGAGGTCACGGGGGCAAGGGCAAAGGTCACCATGCTCCGCCCAGCTATGGCGGACATTACGGAGGAGAAGGCGGCGGCGGTGGGAGTCATTATCAGAAACCGGAAGTTGCTCATGGTCACGGGGGCGGTGGGGGTCACGACGAAGGTCACGGAGGCGGGGCTCATGGCCCGAAACCGGAAATAGCTCACGGGGATTATCACGGTGGAGGTGGGCATAAGCGAATCCTGCATAGGAACTCGTACCCTTACGGGAGATATCGACGAGGTAGACCATATAAGCCTTTCAGAGCCACAAATCAACCAGAACGGGGATAATTATTAACTTGGATTGGATCGGGGATAATTATTTTATTTGCTCATTAATTTATATAAATATTGTAAACAAAGGAATGATTTTCTTGCGAATTCGACTAATTCCATTAATGCGTATAAAATGGCAACGTAATTTCTAAAACAAAAGAAAGTTAAGACTAATCTAATCTGGGTCTAATTTAAAATTTAACGCTATTTGAAGGAATCGAGATAACCGAAACTAACTGAAAAGCTTATGTGAATCTAACCTCATTTTTTCAACCTATTTAGCACTGATATACAGTAAGAGTTGTCTAATTTTCATACAAAATGCTCATCAGGTGGTGGATATGGATGGGGAGGTTCTTCAGGAGGTTACGGAGGGTCAGGGGGCAAAGGGTCCCATGGTGGAAAGGGTAATTACTAATAATTACTAATTATAACAGTACAAAAATAACAATTTTTACTTTTTAGTATACTGATGATATATTTCAGTTGTTAAACTTTGTAAGATTTGCAATATCCAATCAATATAATTATCCCATTTTCACAGGTGGGTATGGAGGCGTTGGGGCGGGTGGAGGATGGGGTGGTCAGGGTAGTCCGGGTAGTTCCGGAAGTCAAGTCCTCGTTCTTGGAGGTGACGATGGAAAAGGCGGTGGGGGCGGGGACGGTGGGAGTTACGGGATTATGGGCGGAATGATGACCTACTTCCGGGAAATGCGAGGAAAGTTTAAGAAGGCAATGAAAGGGGGTGGGGATGACGGGGACGATGTCATTGTCGTCAACACTGCTCATAGTTCTGGAAGTAGTGGTGGTCATGGCGGTGGAGGTCACGGCGGTGGAGGTCACGGGGGTGGGGGTCATGGAGGGGGAGGTCACGGGGGCGGTGGCCATGGAGGAGGTCACGGGGGCGGAGGTCATGGGGGTGGATGGGGTAAGCGGCGCAATTAGCCATCCATCCTTTAAATGATGCTTACGGTCAAATTTCATCCCCTTGGGGAGTTTTTATTTTTTCTCATAATTCCGCATCTTTGGGAATATATCGGTCGAAATAACAACAATAATGATTATATTTAATTTAATTAAAAATTTTAATGAATGAAAAGGTTGGGGTGGAGGGGGTGGAGGTCATGGAGGAGGCGGTGGTCAAACAATCATCATTACTGAACCTGGAAAAGGTAAAGTTTTCGGACTTAACTGCCCTCATCGTTTAAAATCTCTTGTTCCCCTAAAATGATAAATTGCTAATTGAATGACCAATAGGAAAAGGAAAAGGAGAGTCGGATATCATAGTTGTCGGCAACGGAGGTCATGGAGGGGGCGGCCATGGTGGCGGTTGGGGTAAGTTGGGCAATATAATGCCTTTTGAAATTCAAAATATGACCTCCTTGAAATTTTCAAATTTCACGCACTTTGACCTGTGACCAGTATTTCAATTGATAAAACACTTTAATTCAGGTGGTGGGGGCTCAGGAGGGGGCAACACAATCATAATCACCCAGCCCAAGAAGGGCAAAGGTAAGGGAGACAGTGACGTGATCGTTCTTCAAACGGGAGGTGGCGGTCACGGGGGCGGATGGGGAGGTGGAGGAGGCGGTGGGGGTGGTTCAACAATCATCTCCGACGACGGGGACGGGGGTAAGGGCGGAGGTGGGGGTGCGACCGTGATTTCCGGCGGTAATGGGGGCGGTTCAGGGGGCGGAGGGTGGGGCAGTGAGGGTAGCAGTAATGGAGGGGCTCAAATATACTACTCCGGGGGCGGTGGGGGTGACAAGAAAGGGAATAAGAAGGGCGGAGGGGGTGGGGGAGATGATGGGGTGATTGTCATCAACTCGGGTCACGGCGGGGGCGGTGGGGGTTATGGTAGTTACAGGACGCTAGACACCAAAGGGGCACCCGTCATACTCACAACAACTCTGAGACCCGCCATTCACGTTGTCAAAACCCAGAAATGGGCTCAGAATTACGGGGAGAAGCCGAAAGTGCAAATTATCAGAAGTAGCAGTAGTAATAGTAATGATAGTGACACGGGTCTCTTTGAAATCGTCAAAGAGACGATGAAGAATTTAGGATAGGAATAGGAGTATCTATTTAGTAATTGTTGTTGTTTTTAATGTTACTTTTTTAATAAGCCTGAATTATATTATTTGTTTACTTTTGTTCAAGTTTTATGAAATAATAAATACTTACTTTTATACAACAAAACTGACTCCACTTTAATTTCTTTAGTAATTACTTTCATAATTAGAAAATACATGACGTTTCGACATTGTTAAAATTTAAATTCTAGATTCTTAATGGTTTAGATTCGATCAGGAATATTTATTCATGAACTGAGCATGAAATTCCTTAAGACCTATTAGCAATTCTTGGAGCTTTTCCATACTCGACGGGATCGTGATTCTGAAGAAAGAAGCATCAAATTTTTTACATATTTTATAAGAGAAATTAATTAATTTTTTATAAAAAAAAGCCCAGAAACCTTAAATAAGTTTGCTTTCCATGTAATCCAAACGCCGAACCCACTGCGACAGAAATTCCAGTCATTTCCAGAAGTTCTAGTCCATAAAACTCATCCGGTTTTTGGCTACTCAATTCTGCGGCTTGGATTGCTTTTAATGGCAGGCTTATCTAGGGATTGACATGCATTTCATTGATTAAAACGAAATATCAAATAAATACGTCTAGTTACTTCGGTAATTTATTAAAAAGAATTTTTTGGATATTTATTTAAACATTACCTTAGGAAATGCGACAACGCCACCGTAAATTCTAGAGCAGTTAACTCCTTTCAATTTATTCAATTCCTCGGCTAATTTTTCTGAAACCTCTTCGAAATTTTTAAGAATTGAATTCTTCTCTTGTTGGAATAACCTGAAGGAAGGTTCGCCGTCTTTGGGAGGGGCAACGAGGCAGTCAAGTGCTATCTGAAGTTTTACAGTCAATTTTAATATTTAGAACCGGTACATGCCCTACTACCGTAAATCATGATATAGAGCCCCCATAATGGGGTTTATTTTTTTAAACCATACAAGCAAGGTTTATATATTATATTAGGTTTTGTAATTAAAATTTTAAAAAATCTTTTTAAAGATATGATAAAATTTAATTTAATTAAATAAATGAATAATGATATAAATTCCAATTAAATCGTCTTTTGTTCTGACCTGCCCAATCAGGTTTGTACACTCTAATGAAACTAACTGAAAAAGAACGGCTTTCAACTTGGGGTCCGAGTTTATGAATTCGAAATATCCTCCTCGAAGTCCACTCTCACTTATGTAACCTGGTTTAATTAAATTAATTAGAATAGGTTTGATTTAAGTTCATATTAGAAAATGGCGCAAATTAGCTTCAAATTCAAATTGAAATTACCTTTGGAAACGGAGTTGAAGGATACCAACTCCATGGATTTATACGGCTCCCCCATTTCCGTTACGACCTTCTTGAAAGATACGAACTTAACATCCGTTCCGTAAACATTGTCTTGGAAAACCTATTGTTCATATTTACGAGGCTTTTAATTTGAAAATCCCATAATTAATCATTTTTAATAAAATTCAGAAATTTTACATAATTTAATACTAACAGCCGACGAACCTCATCAGCAAGGATAACCAAGTTTTTGGAGTATGCAAATCGAACGACAGACTCCATTGTTTTACGACTCAATACTTTGCCTGGAATTTAACATGCCATAATTGTGACACCAATTTAATGTTTTGTCAAATTCAAATAAATACACGAGGAGATGCGAAATACCCGAAGGGTTCCCTGGATTAATTATCAAAATCGCTTTTGGAATGCAGTTGCATTTATAGAAGCCTTCTGCATAGGCTCTTTCAAGCTCCGATACTTCCAATTCCCAGTCATTTTCTTCGTTCAGAAAGTAGTTAATCTGTTCATAAAATTATTTAACGTACTAACACATTTTATGTTAATCTTTACAGAAATAGTTATGATTGGTATAATTTCAAACCGGTTTAATTCCATCCTTTGTCATGACAGAGGGGTACAAGGGGTACAAGGGAATGGGAACCATCAGACCCGGCGGTTCGTCATTGCATTCGGTTTTAAACAGTTTCATAATTGTCTTTGAATTAAAAACAAAAAAATTATTATCGAGTGTAGTAATTCATGAAGCGTTCTGTAAACGAGAAGCCGCTGGTGGAAAAAAAAATCTTCCGGGTAACCTGAAAGAATTTCCAATCCGAAAAAACCGATTTTATAACTATAAAATCAGTTTATTACTATAAATACTAGTATTTACTCCAAAAAATAGAAAAATTAGATAGTTTCGGAGCAAAAACGGAAAATTGAATTAAGAATGCCCCAATTTTTCTGATCTCCCAATTTCCCAACAAAATCCACCAGCGTCTGAAGCTAAGGAACCTAATAAGATTAACCAACCAGGAATCCCCCTGTCACACCGTCCGTTAAGAAAACGTCGTCCAAATTGGTTGGAACACCCCCATCCCTTTGGGACATGTATTCAGTCACGTGTTGTCGAATTATATCAAGCCCTATGGGACTCCCATAACTTCCTGTAACATTTCAATAAGATTTTTACTAATTTTTTGTGAAAATATTAGCTCATTCAATTTTTACAACTGCTCATTTTGATCATAGAAATGGATATTTTGATCCAAATAAGTCCCTCTTTTTAGAGGATTTAGAAGAACTACTTCTGGAGGGATTTATTTCGATAAATACGGTATTGAACTGCATGTCTCAAATTGTACTTACTACATACCAATAGTTCCGGAGTCGCAGTCTTGAAGTATCCGTTTGGCTTTGGTAACCGCGTCTATTGGGAATGCATCGGGTAGATTGATTAGCTCAGGGTAAGTAACAATGGCCAGAACCTTTGGATTTTAACAGCACAATTAAGATAATTTGTCCGATTATCGATGCCTAATTTAAATCGTTCTTTCAAAATGGATTCACCGAAATAAAGCCTCAACTCAAGAGCTTAGAAGTCTAAATAACTCTGCCGATTTAAAACAAGTCCCCGAAATAGATGCCCACCCCGAAATACATTTTTATTCGTTCAGAGAGTTTGAAAAAATACATAAATTTCCATTGTTTTTCCAACATTTTATATGCTTTTTCCGGATAATTTAATTGTGTTCATGAAATAGCCTTACTTGTCTCAAGAACGTTATTGGCTTTTGCCCAGTGGCCTGTGAATCGGCTAGATTGACCCTTGTCAGCTTTTTAAATGGCTTAATCACTCCCTACAAGAAAACCATTGATTCCACAGCAATTAGTTTATGATTAATGATACTCATAATTATCATTAATCTGATACTTAAAATATTTTGCTTGTCCTTTACATTTTGAAGTTCTTTTTCAATTTCCTGAGCACGGAAGTGAATTGGACCCCGAAGGGAAAAATCCAGATTTTGATAATTTTTCAAAATCGATTCGAATTTTAAAATTTTTGAACCACTTATTTTGATCTCCCTTTCATTGAGCTTTGAGGACTTGTGAAAGCGGAGTGTATCACTTGATTTATGCCCAAAATCAGTGTTCCTGTTCAATAAAAATAGAATTAGGATAGTAAATAAAAATACCAGATTTGTTTTGTTAAACATGATTTTAAATGTCAACATCACGACTCTGCTCCAAAATTGAATGAATGAACGAGTCAGAGTATTAATTGTCCGGCGAAGAGACAGTCTAGGTGGACACATACGGTTGAGTCCGGCATCATATCCATATCGTTGCAAAAATTCTATTTTGCAAATATTTAAGCTATGCAATTTTGTATTCTCTTGCAACAGTCTGTTTGTTATTTAGATTATTTACTGCAATTCTAGTCAAATGATGTGCTGAGTGTTATCTCTAGTTAGCGTTCAAAGTCTGAAGTATGTCTGATTTTTGGGTATCATACAATAACCTCTTTCTAATGCATATTTTGTTCGATTCGATTGTGTGCTTTTAATTTAAAATTTTAACTAAGGTTTTCTAATTTTGTCATGTCTTTCCAAGCTCCAGTTAACGAAGGAAAGCCAAACTTCCAGATATTCATGTCATAAGGTTGAGAGTAACTTGGTGCAGTTGGCTAGTAGTTAGAAAATCAAGTCATACTCTGATTTATCCAATCGTGAATTTGACTCTTTAAGAATGGGAATACAACATAAGTAATTGATAGTATATTATGCGAAACTGTGACGAAAATAGTATGCATTTTAAAAACGTTGCCCAGTCATCAAGCATATTTCTTCATAAACTGTACATGGAATTCCTTAAGTCCTTCCAGGAACCTTTGAAGTTTTTTCATACTTGACGGGATCGTAATCCTAAAAATCAAATTCAAGTTCCTAAGTAAAATCAGGAACTGATTAAAAAAAATTAATAAATTCTAAACCTTAAATAAGTTTGATTATTTCCATTTAATCCAAAAGCCGATCCCACCGCCACACTTATCCCCGTCATTTCCAACAGTTCCAGACCGTAAAACTGATCCAACTTTCGTCCATTCAATTCCGCAGCTTGTCTCGCCTTTATTGGTAAAGTTATCTAAAGGCAGAGAAAAAATATTTTTCTAATTAATTTCTAAATTAATTTAAACCAAATTAATATAAATATCAATATTTTAAATTCATATACAAAACTAGATGTTATATTGAGAGACCTTTGGGAAAGCGACAATACCACCATCAATTCCAGAGCAATGAAAGCCCTCGAGTTCATTGAGTCCTTGCACCAGTTTTTTCGAAACTTCTCTCATATTTCCGAGATTTGACATTTTCTCATTCTGAAATTGCTGGAACGAGGGGTCACCTTCTGTAGGAGGGGCCACGAGGCAGTCGACTGCTACCTGAATTTTCGAATCGAGATTTTTAATGTCGAAAAAGTTGTAGAAAAAAACTCAAACGGCCATTTCCGACAGCCTATTTTACGCTTTTTCAGAAATTTTAAGAGCTGGCTATATATTTTTAATTACAGACAATGTTTCAATCCATACGAATTTGGCCAGCCAATTTGTACGTTTTTAAAAAGAAAATTAAGAGAGAGACCTGTCCAATAAGGTTGGGACATTGCAATACTGAAGCTAATTGGAAAAGCAGGCCTTTCAACTTCGGGTCCGGATTTATGAACTCGAAATATCCTCCTCGAAGTCCACTCTCACTTATGTAACCTGGTTTAATTATATTAATTAAATTAGGTTTGGTTTAAGTTTTCGGATAAAACTCGACATTTAGATTCAAATTTGACTTACCCTTGGAAACGGAGTTGAAGGATACCAACTCCATGGATTTATACGGCTCTCCCATTTCCGTTACGACCTTCTTGAAAGATACGAACTTGACATCCTTCCCATAGGCACTCTCTTGAAAGATCTAGAATAAGGTTAAGTGATTAATGATATTCTTAATTACTTAATCACAATTAAAAATACAAATAGATAGTACAGAAGCTTTGGAAGTTAATTCTTTTCTCGAACACATTCATGATTTAATGTATTTCGGATATTTACAATTACAGCCCACGAATATAATTAATTTCGGATTAAAATGTCACACCTCATCAGCCAGGAGAACCAAGTTCTTGGAGTATGCAAATCGAAGGACGGACTCCATCGTTTTACGACTAAATACTTTGCCTGAAATTGTAGAACCTAACATTATTAAAACATTAAAGTTCTAGCTAATATTGTATGAATTTATATTTAGACCGAATTTAATACGTTAAATACCCGAAGGGTTCCCAGGATTAATGATCAAAATCGCTTTCGGAATGCAGTCGCATTCGCAAAGGCCTTCTGCATAGGCCCTTTCAAGCTCCGATACTTCCAATTCCCAGTCATTTTCTCCGTTCAAAAAATAGTTAATCTGCTCATTAAAATGATTTAATTAATTACACATATTGGAAACCTTATTAACTAATAAGTCCCGGGGGGGGGGGGGTATTTCAGTAAGTACAGACTTAAGGCTTAATTTTAGATAAATTCCTCACCGGTTTTATTCCATCTTTAGTCATGATGGAGGAGTACAAAGGATACAAAGGAATGGGAACCATCACACCAGGATGTCCTTTGTTGCATTCCGTTTTAAACAGTTTCATGATTGTCTTTGAATTAAAAATATTATAATTATTTTGATATTTTCAAAATTTAATCCAAATAAACTCGTAAAACCAATTAGTTTATTGACTACACCGACTTAATTTCCCTTTGAATCATTGGATTGAACTATTGACTCACAAGAACTCCACCGGTGACCCCATCGGTTAAAAAAATGTCGTCCAGGTTAGATGTAATGTTCCCGTCCCGTCGGGAAATGAATTCGGCCACGTGCCTCCTGATTATATTTAGCCCTTTAGGACTACTATAACTTCCTGAAAAATCAGCGATTTTTATTTCAAGAAAACGATAACTTAATTGGAATTAAAAATACAAGAAGCCTAGGACTGTAACCTATTCAGGGGATAGAAGGTGGGGAGTAATTTCGGGGAGGGGATTATTTACTTGTTTCGGTATGTTAAAAATAGGTAACTACCTACAGTTCCTGAATCACATTCCCCTAGAATCTGTTGGGCTTTGGTTACCGCATCTGCTGGCATTAGATTCGGCACTTGAATTAAGTCAGGGTATGTCACAAGGGCCAAAACCTAATAAGACACAACATGATATAAAAAAAATAATTCACACCCCTTTCGGGGAGAGTTATTTTTGGGGGGGGGGGGGCAAACTATTCCAGTAAGTCTCAGTTAGACTTACTTGTCTCAAAAATGTAATTGGCTTTTGTCCAGTAGCTTGCGCATCCGCTATATGGTTCCTAATTATGCTTTTAAAGGGCTTAATTGAACCCTGGAATTAATTTAAAGTACTTTGGTAAAAAAAATTTTAAATATAGAATTTTTAAGAACACAAATCGTTTCAATTCAATTTTGTGAAGGATATCTTTACGTTTCGGAGCTCTTGTGTAATGTCCTCTGCCCGGAAGTAAATAGGACCTCGCAGTGAATAATCAACGTCTTGATAATTCTTTAAAACGGACTCGTATTTGATGATTTTGGAACCGTTTATGACCTCTACTTTATCGAGTGTAGTAACTGAGAAATCACTAGAACAAATTGTTTCAGTTTGTTGTGGTAGCCCAGAAACCTGGTTTCTGCTAAATGTAATCATTAATATGATCGTATATAAATAAACAGTTACAGGATTCGAAAAGCAAAACATGATGCCAAACAAACGTCGAAATCGGGACTTTGTCGCAAATAAAAATATTTAGTTAACGCTACAGGGCTTGATGTGTAACGGGGAGTTAATTGTTGTCATATTTAAAAAGCAAAGTGATTTATTGAATTCGTTGACCTTACAATTCGACTTACAATAGTTACAATTTACAATACTAATGAGGATAATAAATACTATTTTTACGGAGACAATATTTTACAATTACAAGCTAGTTGTTGGCCATAAAGAATGTGTTGCAAATTCCAGAGCTTAGGAAGCCAAGACTTAATTGTTTAAAAACCTTAACCCTGAAAGATGTTTACTTCAATAATACAAAAATACTTAAATCTTTAAATAATTGGTTTTAACTGTTGACTGTTTAGATGTATATTAAAAAGCTTCCCAATCACATTTCCTCCTCAGGCATAATATTTCTTCATAAAATGCATATGGAATTTTTTAAGTCCTTCTAACAACCCTTGGAGTTTTTCCATGTTTGACGGGATTGTAATTCTGAAAACAAATATACATAAGTTACGATGTAAATAAAACAAACTAAACTGATTTAAAAGCTCTATTAAATTGTAAACCTTAAATAAGTTTGATTATTTCCATTTAATCCAAAAGCCGATCCCACTGCAACACTAATCCCCGTCATTTCCAACAGTTCCAGACCGTAAAACTCGTCCAACTTACGTCCATTCAATTCGGCAGCTTGTCTCGCCTTTATTGGTAGACTTATCTAATGGCAGAGGAAAGATATTTTTCAAAACATTAGTTAATCGATATAAATTAATCGATAATTTTTAATTATTTACAAAAAAGATCCTATATATTCAGAAACCTTTGGGAATGCGACAATACCACCGTCAATTCCAGAGCAATGAAAGCCCTCGAGTTCATTGAGTCCTTGCACCAGTTTTTTTGAAACTTCTCTCAGATTTCCGAGATTTGACAGTTTCTCATGCTGGAACTTCTGGAAGGAGGGGTCGCCTTCTGTGGGAGGGGCCACAAGGCAGTCAAGTGCTACCTGAATTTTCAAATCTAGATTTTTAATGTCGAAAAAGTTGTCGAAAAAAACTCAAACGGCCATGTCCGACAGCCTATTTTACGCTTTTTCAGAAATTTTAAGAGCTGGCTATATATTTTTAATCACAGACATGTTTCAATCAATACGAACTTGGCCAGCCAATTTGTACGTTTTTAAAAAGAAAATTAAGAGAGACCTGTCCAATAAGGTTGGGACATTGCAATACTGAAGCCAACTGGAAAAGCAGGCCTTTCAACTTGGGGTCTGGATTTATGAACTCGAAATATCCTCCTCGAAGTCCACTCTCACTTATGTAACCTGGTTTAATTAAATTAATTAGAATAGGTTTGATTTACGTTCACTAGGAAAAGGCACAAATTAGCTTTAAATTGAAATTACCTTTGGAAACGGAGTTGAAGGATACCAACTCCATGGATTTATACGGCTCTCCCATTTCCGTTACGACCCTCTTAAAGGATATAAACTCTACATCCGTTCCGTATACATTGTCTTGAAAGATCTAGTAAAATCCATTGAAATATAAGTAGAAAAACGAATATAAGGGTCCAGTAGGGTACTTCATCAAAAAAGTTACGTCGACATAAATTTCATCGACAAAAATCACATCGACCAGGGTTTTGAGGGCACTTTGTCGACAGGGTTTAATACATCGACGAAGGGCAAAGCATCGACAGGCGTTTTTTGTCGACGTAATTTATGTCGATGGATCCGCCGTAACCCCGAATATAAACCCCTAAAATTCAAGTCCTAATATGGGGACGCAGAGGCTAACCAATATTTTTTTTAATTCAGACCTCATCAGCAAGGATAACCAAGTTCTTGGAGTATGCGAATCGAACGACAGACTCCATTGTTTTACGACTCAATACTTTGCCTGAAATTGTGGCATATAATATTTTTAAAGCATGCATCAAGCCAATTTGTATTTAGGCCGAATTAATACGTGAAATACCCGAGGGGTTCCCAGGATTAATGATCAAAATCGCTCTCGGAATGCAGTTGCAGTTGCAAAGACCTTCTGCAAAGGCCCTATCAAGCTCCGATGTTTCCAATTCCCAGTCATTTTCTCCGTTTAGAGAATAGTTAATCTGTTAATTAAATTGGTTAACTCGTTTAATGTTTTTTAACCATATAAATAAGATACTGGTGGGACTTATTTCAGTAAATAAAGGTTTATTAATTCAAGCGTTAATTCCTTACCGGTCTAATTCCGTCTTTAGTCATCAAGGAGAAGTATAAGGGATACAAAGGAATGGGAACCATCAGACCGGGGTGCCCTTCATTGCACTCCGTTTTAAACAGTTTCATAATTGTCTTTAAATTCAAAATATTACAATTAAAATTATTTTTTTTTTATGATTTTTCAAAATCTGTTCATCATATTGTGTCAAGGAACTTGCAAGCTTGTTTTAAATGCATTTAATTATTGGCACTCGACTTGATTTGATTTGGCAATTTTGATTCATAACATATAACAGGTTGCACCTCCAAATTTTAAAGTACATTTACCACATTCTGATTTAAAATTAAAATAGAACCAACACAAATACAATGGGACTGAACTATTAGCTTACAGTTAGTCCGCCGGTGACCCCATCCGTTAAAAAAATGTCGTCCTGGTTTGATGATATGTTCCCGTCCCGTCGGGAAATGAATTCGGTCACGTGCTTCCGGATTATGTTTAGCCCTTTTGGACCACTATAACTCCCTGAAAAATCAGCGATTTTTATTTACACTAAATCGTCGATTCAGTTTAATGTACTGTTAGTACTGAACTTTGTTCCCAGTACGAGTTACTGCTTCAAATACAAACATCTATGAAAATAATGATATGGACAGGGAAAAATCACGGATAGAGACTTATTCTTAGGGGTGGGGACTTATTTAATCGTTGTGATGTTAAAAATAAGTAGGCAATTACCAACAGTTCCCGATTCACATTCCTCTAGTATCTGTTTGGCTTTGGATACCGCATCTGCTGGAAACAGGTCTGGTACTCTAATTAAGTCAGGATAGGTCACAAGGGCCAAAACCTAATAAAACACCAGAGAACAATGAGAAATAATATTATTTATAATATTTATTTTTATTTCGAGGGGGCAACTATTCCGGTAACTCAAACAGTCGTACTTGTCTCAGAAAAGTAATTGGCTTTTGCCCAGTGGCTTGAGAATCCGCGATGTTGGCCATCGTTATTTTTTTAAATGGCTTAATCGAACCCTGAAATGAATTTAAAACATTTTATTCGCTTAAGATTTAAAAATAGCTTTAATTCTGTCCCTGAAATCTGAATTAAAATGATGATTTGGCTATTTTTACGTTTTGAAGCTCTTTTTTAATAGAATCAGTCCGGAAGTAAATGGAACCTCGTAACGAAAAATCCATTGATTGGTAGTTCTTTAAAACCAACTCAAATTTTATGATTTTTGAACCGTTTAGGACCTCATATTTATTGAGTGTACTAATTGAAGAATTATTGGAACAAAGTGTCTCAATAGGTTGTGGTAACCCAAAAACTAGGTTTCTGTTAAAACTAATAACTACTATGATCGTGTATACAAAGACCAGATTCCAAACGGTAAACATGATGTCAAACTATGATCAAAATCGGGTCTTTATTCAGTAGAAGAATTTTTTAGAACGTATTTAGTTATGTTCAATGAAATGAATTATGGTAATTGGTACTAGTGCCATGTTAACTATAGCTCTCAAGTCATTAATTATTAGAAAGCCTATATTTGTTCAATTCGATTAGCCCTACAATGATATTTACAATGCTATATAAAAAATGCACTACAATGAAACAAAACAATCCTATATTTATTCTAATACTATTTCTTACAATTAGAAGCCGATATTTTAAATATTCAACTTAAGTGACAAGGATTAAAAGTTATTAACGTCCACATACAGTACTATATGGTAATTCCGACTGCTTTTAAATAATTTGTGGTAATAAACTACCATGATACACATGCGATTGAAGTCAGTTGACGATCATATCATTGGTCAGTTCTTCCAGTCAATTACTGGACATATAAATGGGACCACATTAATTTCGTGACAATGTTGGCGAGAATTTGGAACGGAGTCATAAATGAATGCAGTTTTAATTCACACACGCGGCATAGTAAAATAAGTCTAGAATCTAATTTTTAAAACCTTCATATTATCGAAATTTAAGTACTTTGCAGGTCACCTCCTAAGGAAATTTCTTGACAACTGGCAATGCTTTTTCAAATGGTGTACATGAAGCACCGATCATTACGTGTGTTCAAGGGTTATAATTATAAGGTTGCTCAGATTTACTCTTCATCTTGTGGTAGTTTTTTATTAGCCCATAAATGAGACCTTCTAGGAGCCTTCAGAAGTATAAAAGAATCATACTGCATTTGTAAACTTTAATTAAATTTTTTTCAGACCCATTAGCAGGACAATTAGAATCTGAATAAAGTTAAAAAATGTTTTGAAGCTAGTTAATAAATTAATGGCTTTATGAATATATTTTCGGTTCCATAGTTCGGTGCTTGTTTTGTACCGCAGATCATCCAAATTGCTTCATACTTTCACAAAGCCGTGGAAAATGACTGCTACCAAAGAGTCAGTGACAATTGACAATGAAATCGACAATGTTTATTTATGTCACTACTCATTTAAAATTCGTTCGAATTTTCGTGTTTTTCACTTTTTATTAGTATTTTCCTTTGTAATTCGTTGTTTTTATGCAATGACGAAATGTGCAATTCATTTTCATAATGGGCCTGAAATCCAAGAAAAAAAATATCCATTAACAATGAACTCAATAGGCGAATTTTATACCTAGAAATGTTGAAATTGTCATAAAATGAATGATGCGGATGTCAATACAGAAAACCGCAAAAATACTAACGCGCAATGGTCTGGAATTTCTAATTTATTGCCGTCTGCACTCAATTAGTTTTCGCTATTAAAGTAATAATGGATTTATTAAACCATATTCACGTGTTTCGGTTTTGCAAACTTTAAAACTGTATCCGATACACTTAGATGGGACTGTAATTGTACTTTTGAATGTACCTGTACAAGTCTAGAAAACACCAGTAAATCTAATTTAATAGTATTTACTAAAATAAATTGAATAAGTCGATAATACCAATAAATTCTAATTCGACGAATTAAAAATATGCTTAAATACCAAAATATTGACCTTGTTGGTAATGCACTTTATTTGCACAGTATCCGTTGGCGGATTTTCAGAATCCTGGACATGGATGTATAAAAAGGCAAAAATGCATGGGTTTCGATCAGTTACATCGATTTAGCCGTTCTTTCGACGAGTTTGAAATTTTTTCGAAATCATCATGAAAGCTGTCTACATTTTCCTATCTTTTGTTGCCTTTTGTGCTCCTTTGACCAGTAAGTTTCATACATTTCGTATTCACTATTCACCTCGTGGATTTTCATATTTGCAACCACTATGAGTTAAGGCCCTAGGGGAGTTCTATTTTGCAATCGAATTTACTTATTCAAGGGAAGTATTTAAAAATGACTTAAAATAACGGCGAACTAATTCTGGCAGTTCATAGTTGACCGCCATGTAAGAACAAATTTGGAACGTTAGTCAGTTATTCTGATACCGATATCGCCGCCTAACGTTCTTTGCGATGTAGAAATTACTGAACACAGAAAATCATAAAAATTGCCGTAACGTATTCTGACCCGATTTTCAATTGCGAATTTCGAACTCACGGCTGAAATTCCCGAAATAAAAAATTAACCTCAAATTTTAAACCGCGTAGACGGAGTGCAGATAACGGTGGACACAAGTAAGGCCCCGCAACTCCAAGCCTTCGGTCAAAAAGTGAAGGCAACGTTAGAAGATCAGTACCCCAAGGTCGTCCAGACCCTCAACTCCCCCAATTTCCGACCCATCCAAAAGTTTAGGATTTTCTTCGACCCCAACTACGACGGAGTTGCAGAAGCGGGTGGGGACTTAATTCGAGGTTCTGTCCAATACTACAGTAATCATCAGGATGACCTCGGGTCAATGGTCCATGAGATGGCTCACTTGATCCAGGCTTACCAGAAGTGTGACGGGTGGATCACCGAGGGGATTGCCGATTGGGTCAGGTACGGTTTAAATCAGCTTTTAATTTCTTGCTTTATTAGACCGATTTTAAGGCTAGTTTTTTTAATATTCTGTACTTAACTACAATTACCATTAGCTCCAAACTTTTTCTTAGAAATTTACATATTATTAGCTGCAATTTAACAGAAATCGTAATATCATTGACTTTTCAGGTACTACAAATACGAGCCCAACCGACAACCAGGAAAACCGGGACCAAATGATCAGTACCAAAGCGGATACGGAGTTGCTGCCTACTTCCTCAATTACATTAGCAATCAGTACGGAGAGCCTTACTTCATCTATTATCTGAATAAGGACTGTCGGGAAGGGACTTACGACGTTAGCATTTTCAAGAGGCTCACGGGCCGAACTCCCGATGAACATTGGCAGGAAATGATGGACTCGAAATGAAATAAAATTACATCTCTACGATTACGAATTGAAAAGCTTAAAATTTAAAATGAGAATTTAAAACATGAAATCCGTAGGTCTGTGATTGAAGCTACTAATTATTGTTTTAATTGATTTTTGTTGGAAATAAAAACTCGTTCTTGTTTGCAAATATAAAGTTGATAAGATAATTTTATTAACTTTTATGTTTGACTCTTGGGCAAGGTTTTTTTTGTCCGCTTTTGATATAATTTTATCGATTTTGACTTGTTTTTATTGCTCAAGGGTAACATCCGGTCATCCGGTCATATCAAAGGTTAAAAGCAAGCTGCAAGCCCATTTTTCTTCGGTTCAAATGTAATTTAATGATTAAAATATCCGTAATGCGTCTCAACAGTTCATTAAATAAACTGGAAGGAGACAATAAGGGACTATTCAAAAATCGCCATTTAAAAAGTACACATGTACTGAAAATTGAAATACAAACCAAACCCCTCGAAAAAATCGCCCCCTTTACGTGGGGACTTGATAAATAAAAATAAACTATGACGGATTATATGGCTAATTTCAAAATTTAATTAGGACAGGACATATAAAGTTCCTATGTAAGATGGGACAGATTTAATGAACAGCCGTAAATTAACATTGAAGCTCATCTTACTATCCATTTAATTTATCATCTGTCATTAGTCCGTTGATGTATAACTGCAGGCTTTAACTTATACAACTATAATTAAAATTTATTTAAACCCATGGTCAAAGTCAACCCCCAAGCTCATAAATGTAATAGATAAGAAGATGTGATGTAAACAACATTATTTAATACTTATATATTGCTTATTGATATAGAATAATATAAGAAGAGGCAGTTATTATGAGTCATTGAGAGACCATTATGTTGCTATTAAGAATGACAGTTCACAAGACTTCTTCAGTTGAAATAAATCGTAACTAACAATTAGTCAGAATTAAAAGAAGTGCAGGAACGATTAGATTCAGCTTAAATTATGAAGAAACTAAGCATTAAATTCAGACTCTTTCTGTTCTTCGAGTATTTTTATTTGTATCTGGGGCTGAGGACAAACAATATCATTGTTGAGGCTTACAAACCAGTTGTTATCATTCATGGAATTTTCGATCACAAAACCAGCCTATTTCCACTCATGGATCGGATCGCCGAGGTTGTATTTTAAATGCAATTTCTTAATCATTTTTATAGTTTATAATTCTTAGGAATGGAAATAAATAGGATTCCTAACTTTTTTTGGATTTGCGAATAAATATCATACTGTTTAATCAGAAACATCGGGGGACGGATGTTACGATTGTGGATAAACTGCATCGGTGGAAGAGCATGGCCCCGATGTGGTACCAAGTCAAAGTGTTTCGACAAATTGTTCAACCCATCATGGACGAGAATCCTGGAGGGATTCATATCATTGGTATTGGTGATAAATTATAAACATAATTAATTATATCATGAGATGACAAAATAATGTACAAAATCAGCGGGGTCTATATTTATTGTAAGATGAAAGCAAACTAGCATTTTACGACGATGTTTTTGGCATAATCTGTGGTTAAAAGTTGAAACCGTCGTTTTAATACCGTAAACCTGAGGAGTTACGCTTTAAAATTCTCTGAATGGGGACTGGGGGGTAATATCGGGTGTGGATTTAATTAAATTTAATCATAAGATTTTTGAGATATATGAAACTGGAATGCTATCATCTACCATGTCTTGCTATGAAATCGCTATGAAATCTTTGTTTTTCATCCAAAAAAACTTGATATTCTTCGAGCAATTTTTAATACTAAAACATTTCAATTTCAATCAGGCTTTTCGCAAGGCGGATTAGTAGCTCGTGGACTAATCGAGTCAACGAATAAGCACAATGTCAAGAGTTTCATCTCCTTGAGCTCCCCGCAGGGTGGACAGTTTGGAGGTACACAGAATGAAAGTATAGCTTATCGGATTTATACAAAAATAAAATTCAGAAATTTAAATTTAAATAAAAAAATTAAAACTCAAACATTGTTTAAAAACGATTTTTCAGACAAGTTTCTCCGCCTTCTCTATCCGGATTACGTGAAAGAGACGGCTTGGAGACTATTTTACCGGAAGTCGGGTCAGTTTGTCTCGGTTGGTAATTACTGGAGAGATCCTCATCATCTGCAGGCATTTTACAATCATTCCGTCTTCCTTCCCCTTATCGATAACGAGGTTTTTAATCAGAAATCCAGCCAATTCAAGTTCAACTTTTTGAAGCTTCAGAAGCTGGTTTTAATCGGTGGACCCGATGATGGAATCATTTCCCCGTGGGAATCTAGGTAATTTTATTTCACAACAAACACGGCGAGTAAATATGATGATGATATTAATTACCTTTGATAATTGTTTTATAGTGGTTCGATTTTTTAGAATGAGTCAGGTTTGAAAAATATCATGACAGAATGTACATTTGGGAATGTTCCCTTATAAGCCTGTACAAAAAGAGCCTATCGATACAACCAATGCAGTTTTTGCAATTTACAAGTAGAATTTAAAAGATTTTCTGAGAAAATAATCCCCCCGAAATAACTCCCCATCTAACCTCTTATAGGTTAGGCTAATACCTATTGTAGGTATATATAACATATAAGGAAATCTAGTCCTCTCCTAAGACACACGCTTCTCCAGGAGTTTAACACGATAGGTATAGGGAAATCCGTCCAGTGCACTCCTCTCTCAATCAGAGTTTAACACGGTAGGTATAGGGAATTCCGTCGACTCATCTCTCACACACGCATCTCCCGGAGTTTAACACGGTGCAGTATAGGGAATCCAGTCCTCTCCTATCTCACACACACAACACCCGGAGTTTAATATGGTGCAGTATAGGGAATCCCGTCCTCTCCTTTCTCACACACTCACGCCTGGAGTTTATTATGGTGCAGTATAGGGAATCCCATCGTCTCCTCTCTCACACACTCACGCCTGGAGTTTATTATGGTGCAGTATAGGGAATCCCATCGTTTCCTCTCTCACACACTCACGCCTGGAGTTTAATATGGTGCAGTATAGGGAATCCCATCCTCTCTTCTCTCACACACTCACGCCTGGAGTTTAATATGGGGCAGTATAGGGAATCCAGTCCTCTCCTCTCTCACACACTCACGCCTGGAGTTTAATATGGTGCAGTATAGGGAATCCCATCCTCTCCTCTCTCACACACTCACGCCTGGAGTTTAATATGGTGCAGTATAGGGAATCCCATCCTCTCCTCTCGCACACACACACACAGGGAGTTTAATATGGTGCAGTATAGGGAATCCCATCCTCTCTTCTCTCACACACTCACGCCTGGAGTTTAATATGGGGCAGTATAGGGAATCCAGTCCTCTCCTCTCGCACACACACACACAGGGAGTTTAATGTGGTGCAGTATACGGAATCCCATCCTCTCCTCTCTCACACACACTACACCCGGAATTTAATATGGTGCAGTATAGGAAATCCAGTCCTCTCTTCTCTCACACACGCATCTCCCTATTCACTATTATTGCATCTCCCGGAGTTTAAAACCGTATGTAACATATTAAGAAAGCCCAGGCACTCAGATCGGGTCCTATAAGACTCTTTGAGACTTGAAGACCCGGAGACCTGGAAATATGTTAATTATAAATTTTTTAAAGTTATGAATTTGCATAAATTTCCTGGTTTCCAGTCAATTCGGCTGTTACAACGAATCGGAAGAAGTGATTGGGATGAAGGAGCGGGATATTTACGGGAAGGACCGGTTCGGACTTCGAAGTCTGGACAAGGAAGGAAAGCTGGAGCGGATTTCGGTACCGGGGGTGAAGCACTTGGAATGGCACAAGAATCTCACCGTTATCGATAACCACATCCTACCCTTTCTAGACTAACCATAACCATACAAATTCTCATAAGCTTGTAATATAATTGAGTTGAGTAACTAAAAATAAATGCAAATCATTTCGTTTTTAATGCAATTAGTTACTCGAAGATTGTACGGGATTTATTGATTGACAATTTCGGTCGGAACGACAAAAAAACGGTTGCAAAGATTTTTGGTTTTTGGGGAGAAGTGAGAGGTTGTGAGACATGGAGAGAAGTCCGAGAATGGAATGCGCTCATTTGCGTTATTCCTCCGCTCCTATTTAACTTCGCTCCGAAGCAGGCACACAGCACAGAGAGAGAACAAAACACAAAAGGAGGCAAGATGCTGCTGGAATTGCTGGAGGAAATCGAAATTTATTTTTGTTGTTTCTTAATTTCTCTTTTTCTGTCCACTTTCGGTTATTTGATCTTCTTGGTTCTTGCAGGTCCGAGGCACAGGTAATTAAATTACGGTTCGGTTTAGGTAGAAGCTTCCCTTTTTTATTTTCTAGCAACGCTACGCTCAACGCTACACGTGCAGACGTGCTACGACTGTTACACGCTTCAATTAATTCTGGTAATTCATTTAATTAATTACTCATTTCATTTTGCATATTTATTTAGCATTTCACAGTACACAGTACAATGTATATAGTACAAAGTAATTCATAATATATTCAATTCAATATTCGTAATAATCAAATAATTGTCATTCTCAAATTTGGTTATGTGAATTGTGAATTGGGACTTATGCAAATTGCAAATTCAAAATTCAAAATCTCCAATTCTTAATTCACAATGCAATTCAATTGTTCTGTCTGTCTGGTCTGTGCACTGCACACTGCACTGACTGTGCCATTCTGCCAGTCTGCCTGTCACTTCACACTTACTTGTCTGTCTGCAGTCAGCAGTCAAGTCTGCACCCAACATCAAACATCAACATCTATGCATATATATTCCATCAAATCCAAAATCACAATCAATGAATGAATTTTGAATACTACAACACTGGCAGCTTGGTCGCATAACTTGTGACCGTCCCGTCAGTCGTAATTATTCAACCAAGTAAATCAAGGTTTTGAAGAGCTTTGGGAATCTGTCTGGTTTCGGGTTTTAATCTCTTGGAATTGTGATCAGGATTGGGTTCGTGAGCGCGGTGTCGGTCAGTCCACGGAATGGAAACGGAAACTGACATAAGAGACCGGGATATTTTCGGTCGGCGCATACTAAAAAACATGCAAAGTAATGAACAGTCAGGCATTAGTCAAGGGGCAAATGCGACAGCAGAAGACGAAGATGACGGCTGGGGATCGATGATAAGAACGGCAAGTACTCCCGGTGAGGCGCGTCTAAATAATCCCGATTGCGCAACATTTCCTGCTTCCAGATTAGGAAGTGGTGGTGGCGATCAAAGCCAGAGATGGGGAAGAGATAGGTCAAAACGTGGAGACGGCTCTAAAGGTGGAAGGGGTGGACGTCGGCGAGGTGGACGATTTGGAAATTCAAACAGAGAAAGAAATGACGGGTACGAGTTTTAATATTGTAGATCTCCTCTGTGTTAATTAAATGATCCAATTCTAATATTTCTAATTGCTACAGGCTGTCTAATAGCTGTTTCTTTTAATAATGAGACATTTTTTTATATTTTTAAGCAACTCCAACAAGCCGCAGCCGTTGAATTTCTCCCGTTTATGCGACCATCTCAGTCTAACGCCGGACGGAACAATCATGGCCCTGGGAAAGGAATTGGAAGTGTGGGAAAAGTTCGTAAATTCTGAAGAGGTCAAGATTAATAAGAATTCCCTTATGGTTGCCATTCAAATTCTGGCAAATAAAGTTTGCTGCGAGTCGGTTATGACCAGTCAGCAATTGGCCATTTTAGCTGCTACGAATTCGGAAAATTTTATTACTGCGATAAAAGAGAAATGTGAATGGACGCGAGAAAATATTGAGGCAAATTTGCCTGATGACTCTAAACAATTATGCATTTTTAGGTAAGCCATTATTAGCTATGTTATTAAATTAATTCTAAATTCCTCGTGACATTTTATTTTATTGATCATTTCAGTCGCAGCGGCTTTGTTCAGCTAGATAGATCCGCGGAAACATTCTTTCGTAATGTCCTTGTGTACTGCGGATACATCGTCTCGCGATTGTCAGATAAAGTTACCATTGATTTTCTTCGTCCTGTAGTTGTTTCTTCTCTTGAAACTGTCACTCTAATGGAATCAAAGGACGATACAGACAGTGACCTTCGGAAGGATTTCAAGTTGTTATTGGAAAAACTTGACTCTGTGGTTTTGGAACAGAAAGCGAAACTCCAAGAAGTTATGGCGCCGGAAGATGAAGTACCTAATGATTATAGGGATATGCCAATTGTGCCCACAATAAAGGAGTTGCTGTCTGACGAAGAGGTGTTTCTTCGTCCCAACAAAACTAGTGGAGCATATAATGATTCACTTCATTATTTGGATGTTCAGTTCAGACTTTTGAGGCAAGATTTTGTTCAGCCACTGAAGTTAGGAATTCAGGACTTCTTAAAATACAGGTAAAACTCTATTTGCAGTTATCTAAATGGGACGATAATTTTGATTAAATGCGTATTAAATTAATTTAATAATTATTGGTGAATATTTTAGCGACGAGTACTTAAGTAACGCAAAACGGATGCCATTTGGGTCAATCCGGCTTTATTCCGGGGTCCTGCTAAAAAACATGGCTCTAGAGAGAGGTGTCCTAGTCCACAAGATACAGCTGAGGGAAGGGAGCTATGAACACATAAATTGGGCAACATCCAAGCGATTACTGACTGGGTGTCTCGTCGTGATCTCATCGGATTTATTTAGGACGGCCTATTTTGCGGTTGTGGCTGATCGTGAAGTTCCAGAAATGTCATCAGGAATTTTAAGTGTTGCTTGGGAAGGGGTACGTCCTCCAGAGCAACGCAAATGTGAATATCTCATGATCGAGTGCGAAGTTTATTTTGAAGCTTTTCGGTAAGGTTATTTGGATTAAAATGCTTAAAATACCAGACGATTGATTACAAACTTTTGTCTCATCTGGTTTTTATATTTAAGGCACACACTACAAATTTTGCAAGTATTGCAACTGGACAACTTCCCAATGTGTAAATTCATTGTGTCTGCTTCATCCGATGTCGATTCTCCCCGGTATTTGAAAGACGCAAAAGGAATAATGAAACTTCGATTGAAGAGTGATGGATATGTGACGATTAATGCGCTGGAGGGGTCATCCTGGCCGACAGAGGATGAATTGGGCCTCGACGATAACCAGTTCAAAGCGTTTCAAGCTGGCTTAACAAAGGAATTCGCTATCATTCAAGGGCCCCCGGGAACTGGAAAAACTTTTCTTGGTATTCACCTTACTCATTCGTTAAAGAAAAAGCTCGCGTTTGTTTTCAATTTCATCATTCGTTATATATTAATATTGATTAGGTATATATTTGTATGCTATTTTTCTGACATATAGGTTTACGAATTGCTGAAGCATTTCTAAACAATCTACCAAACCGAGGGATAAATACGATGGGCCCAATTCTTGTTGTGTGCTATACAAATCACGCACTAGATCAATTTTTGGAAGGTATTCTTAAAATGAATGGAAAGACGTCAGTAATCAGGGTCGGAGGACGATGCAAGTCTGAACTGCTCGAATATTTTACACTATCCCATCTTTTCCGAGTGAGTTCATCCGGTAAAATGTCAAGGGATTATTGGGCAGCACGGAAACTGATACAGTCGGGTATTGATGATCTACAAGAAGATTTTTCATACGTATTAGCTACTGTAAACGGTCTCACAAATCTTCAAGGTAAAGAGTTTAGAATTTTCATTCTAGTACAAAAATGAATGTAAGGCATTGTAAGGATAATAAATGTATTTATTTTTTAACCTCTGCAGGTGTGATTAATTTTCAAAGTCTCTGCATTTGGAATGTTTTGACGAAAGATTATCCCAAGGCCGTTTGGAAATGCCTTTCCAATAAGAACTGGTTCGGCCTACCAGACAAATTTTTTGAGTCTCAAGATTTTAATGAAGAACTTGATACAAAAATCAACGAATGGTTTGAAGTTTTACCATGCTTGAATAAAAGTGTAATTGTTCCTGATTCGCAAACAAGAAAGCGTAATGCTCAAAAAGAAGAACATGATATGGAGGACGACGATGTTAACAATTTATTAGAAAGCCGGATTACAGACGACATTATTCCAGGGTTTGATCGTTTATCGATTGCAAAAACTTTCCAGTTGGATTATATCGACAAGTTGTCTACTGACGATTGCGAGGAGTTTTTAAAATCATCTGATTCAATATTACGCGACATTAGGAGTAGAACGACTACACCAGAAATCAAACATCAACATCTCCTAGACATCCAAACGGAAATTCGAGTTGTAAAAAACAGGAGGAAGCTTCTAGAAAGAATATTTGATCTTCATGAGTCGAAGCGACTGGAACTTCCTCGAGTTCAGAAATTATTAGAAAAATGTGGATCCTTATCTGAAGATCTTGCAATTGAGGAACTTCATAGAATTTCAATCTCACAGCGATGGGCCTTGTATTTTAATGTTATTGAACGAGCTCTGACTGTCTGTTTGAATAAAGTTCCAGAACTTGAGGGTAAACTTATTCACGAACGGAAAAGGCTTCAAGAGTGTTATCATTATGCCAAAGGATTGTTACTTCAGAATGCCCAGGTTGTTGGAATGACGACTACCGGTGCTGCGAAGTATCGGGAATTGGTTAAGATGATGAAGTCGAAAATAGGTTGGTGGCTATAATTTATAATTTATTTCTCGAATTACATTCTGAAAAAATTTAAATTATTTGCAAATATTTGCAATTCCCCAACGTAACAAATTTTGTTGATGTTTATTTTTTGATCATTTTCGTTATATTGACTGAGTTAATAGTTAACAATAATTAACTCTTAGTTATTTAATTTCAGTGATTGTTGAAGAGGCTGCGGAAGTCCTGGAATCCCACATTGTAACTTGTGTAACGAGACACTGTGAGCATTTAATTTTAATCGGTAAGACGAACATTTTGTTTGGGCATGGCTTTACGAACCCGAACTTTTGACATAATTGACCTCTTCTGTTTAGGTGATCATCGACAACTGCGACCAAGCACGGTTGTATATGAATTGGCGAAAAAGTTCAACTTAGATGTTTCTCTTTTTGAAAGAATGATTAACAATAATTTGAATTGTTATCCTTTGAAGGTACTTGTAGCTTACGACTAAATTTAAAAAAAAATCATTGTAACATTCTAAACATTTGTTTATCTGGGTTTGCAGGTTCAGCATAGAATGCGTCCAGAAATTGCTAACCTGGTTCTTGATACGATCTATAAGGAACTAGAAAACCATCCCAGTGTGTCGGAGTACCCCCGTGTGCCTGGAGTGAACAAGAATTTATACTTCATTTCTCACAATAGATATGAGGATTCAGTAAGTTTGTTTCCACTATTGACAAGTCGCAAATTTTAGAAATGGTAAAATCTAGGTATTCGACTCAAATCGATTGAACATTATAGGAAATGGATTCAATGAGTAAATCAAATTACTTTGAAGCCAAGTTTCTTGCCGGACTCTGCCGATATTTAATCCACCAAGGATATGCTCCAGAACAGATAACCGTTTTGACAACTTACACTGGACAAATGTTTCTTTTGAAGAAAACGGTTCACTCATTTCTGGAGTGCGAAGACGTCAGAGTAACTTCCGTGGATAGTTTTCAAGGAGAAGAGAATGACATAATTTTGCTATCTCTAGTTCGAAGTAATCAAGACAACTCTATTGGGTTCATGAGCATTGACAATCGAATTTGCGTTTCCTTGTCCCGCGCAAGGTATCTTTAGATATGGACATACAATAATATAATATGATAGTCTCATTGTGGTAATTGACCCGGGTGGAATGATATTGAATTGAGTTTGTTTTGTTTTTCAGACACGGGCTATTTATCATTGGAAACATGGCAGTACTTGCCTCGAAAAGTCAAACCTGGTACAAGATTCAAGAAAAATTGAAGGCCCGGAAAGAAATTGGCCCATCGTTGACCTTACAATGTCAAACTCACGGCACTGAAAGTATAATAAGCAGCGAAGAAGATTTTCTTCAGCAGGTTCCGAGTGGAGGATGCCGACTTCGATGTAATACTGTGCTAGACTGTGGTCACAAATGTGAAGAATTCTGCCATGTTACAGATCAAGACCACTTTTATTTATTTAAATGCCGAATGCCCTGTGAAAAACGTTGTGCACATGATCATCGATGTAGTGGGCTTTGTTCCGACATTCCCTGTCCACCTTGCAAGGGCTTTATTAAGAAAACGCTTCCATGCTACCACGAGAAGCTAATGAGCTGTCATCAGGATATAGAATTGGTTGATTGTACAACAGAGGTTAAGAAGGAACTCCCTTGTGGCCATTTGGATACTGTCTCTTGCCACTTGGACGCGAGACAAGTTCGATGTCGACTCGTTGTGGAAAAGGAACTTCTTTGTGGCCACCGGGCGAATCTCCAATGCTGTGAAGATCCCGTCCTAGCTGCTTGCAAAGAATTTGTTGTGAAGAAACTGAGCCCTTGTGGACATGAGCAGAAAGTAGGATGCCAGTTCGGTCCATGTGAGGCAAAATGTATGACGATAGTCAAAATCCTGGATAAATCTGGACAAAGTGTAAGAATCTCTAATGTTGATTAAAAAGCTGGTTGTATTTTATAATTAATTATTCGTTTCATGCTTTTGCAGATCAATATGCCGTGCTATGAGGACACCAAAATGTAGTCAACGGTACGGACAAATTTCAAAAATAAAGAATGTGGTCTATACATGCGTTTGCCACGTCACTCAGATATTAAAACAAGATAACAAAAGTTTCATTCAGCTATCTTAAATCGATGGAAGTAAATAATCCGAGTTCATCTACCTCACCATTGCCACGAAGCCGGTGATAATCAAATACCTACATAATTTCTATAAAATTAACTATGTAAGTCTATTATTTTTACTGACAATTCATTCAAGTAGTTATCTAGAGCTATCGTTTCCCAATCCCTGTAGAATAAATTAATTTATTAGAATCAGTTTGAAGTTTAAGCCAAGTTTGGAACTATTTATTTGTAGTTTTCAATAAACTGTTAAAATTAATTTCAATTGTTTTCCCCGGCAGTTAGTCTATCCCATATATCGCCCCTTCTTAGTACCAAAAATATTCCTGAGTATTTTGTAATTCTGCCTCTGCAAACAGCTCATAAATATACAGTATGTTCACCACGATATTAAAATCGGCTGATAGTGATTTTGGGACCATTCCCTGAAATGTCATCGTCTCGTTGGCATTTGGTATAACTGCCTCTCGCAATCCCGTCATCATCAATATCATCATCGTACGAACTTTTTGCAACTCCTGTTTCAAATGCTCGATTGAAATTCCCATAATGTTTTAGCTGACTTCTTTCTGAGGAGTCAAGCGAAGATCTCGCATTCCGTTTGATCCATTTCTTTCGGCGCTGACGACACCAAACACGCATTGTGAAGAAGTAGATGAATTCTATTAAGCTCAAGCCACTGAACCCCATACAAAGACCCATCAGACCTCCAAAATTTGCTGTTGAAAGACAAAATAAGTGTGTCGATTATCAATCACTAATTTCGTAGAGAATGGATTTTTAGAAAAATTTTGAACATTTAAATATTTTTGGTACCGATTAAATCGGTAATCCCATAAAGTTGAGTTCGCACTCTGGCGTAGGTTGATTCCTGTCCAAAATATACGTGGATTATCGAAATGTTACTTCTTGCCCTGAAAGAAGTGTAAAATTTAAGTTCAAGAAACTTGTATTTTTGCAAAAATGTTATGTTGTATTCAACGAGACCGATTATGTATATACCATGATGTAGACACGTTGAATTCGTCTACCCAGAGATCAACCCTCCTTCGAAATGGAGTTGATGAAGAACCAGCGGAGTACTTGATTTCCGTACAAGTTGGTAAACAGGATTGGCAAATACTCGAAACCGAATTTAGACTGGATTTGAACGAAGTTTCTAAACATTTAAAACATTTTATGTGATCATATAATTATAAAATTTTGGAACTGAATTCCCCTCAATCATTTATAGACTCCTTGGTTTTCGAAACCCAGATTATAACATATAGTAAATGGGAAATTCAGTCGACTTTACGTACTTCTAACATCCTCGGCACATGTGAAATTAGCCGGACCACAAAGCTCTCGCTTGTCATCCCCTATAAAATGTTTTTTTTTTAAATTAAATTATGGCAAATTTAAAATATATAGTCAACAAATTGTAAAACTTTTCATCGAAAAGGATAGTAGGGAAAAATCTTACGTGGCATATAGTATCTGACACAGTTACACTTCTCATACGTTAAATTGGCAATGCATTCATCGAAGCAGTTCCAGGATGTGTAGTAATTATAGTATTTTAATGCGTGCTCTCCATCCACGTAGCAGTTTCGTTTCGCCTTAATGACACGAAAAGTTTTGTTGACAAATATTTTAGGCATACGATTTTAATAGTTAATTTTAAATACCGTTGGGTATGCTTGAATGATATCATCCGCCAAAGTAATTTCCGGCTTGACACTAATAAAGTGCTCATAATTTGGCCGTATGGCAAGGCCAAAATCCGTAACATGAGGAACGTCGGTGGATAAGTGGGTGGCTAGCTATAGATAGCAAGAAATTCATCGATTATCGAATCGATCAGTTGTCGAAATTTCAAAGGAATATATTTATCTATACCCGGAAACCCGTCGAATCAGAGGAAGTACAAAAATACTCGTTGATGGCTGGATCGGCCAGAAAAGCCAAACCGGATGATTTACCAGCTCGGTTTTGGCGTCTCGTGTATTTGGTCGTACTCTCTGATGGCAAGATGAATCCATCTTTGTCCAAGTCCCAATTGTTCCAATCTCCGATGTCTTCCGCACTGTCTCTTGTGTCATTCCTTGAGTTTACGAAATGATTTAATGATTCGAGAAACCTTATTAACATTTTTGAAATGAAATAAATTACTTGTATCGATGTAGCAGCGTTTGAGGGACCATGTTGAAGGTACAGCATTTACCAAAATTTGTCTCGATCGGTCGAAAAAGTTCACTGAAGGTCAAAACATATATGAGTTTGTTAAAAAATACGATGAGTCTGGAGTAAAACCTTGAGGGTTTGAAACATTTTCGAGATAAGCAAATAACTAGGTAAAAATAGGATATTTTCGGGTTTTTTTTATTTGACTACTAATTGTAAGTATGATTATTATTACGATTATGTGACCAATTACTCACCTGCAATTGTACACCTCTCCTTGCCATAAGCAGAGTTTCAGCATGTCCGAGCAGGGCTGAGATGCCTTATTTTGACAATACACAATAAAATTACATCTTCTATTATCAACAATTAAAGCTGTAACTTTTAGCAAGAATTAATACCTTTTTCAAAAATTCAGCCACATCTTCGACATCGTCATGAATGGGTTTCGTGGAACTGGTCACCAGCTTCAGTATTTCCGGATCAACTGTTCCCTGTGTCGATGAGAAGTTGAAGGTCTTGCTAAACGGTTTATTCGACGTAGAACAGACATGGTCTAAATAGTAAACGTTCCTTTTGGCTTCGTCCGTTCTTGGGTCGTTTGCTGGACCTTCTGTTGCAATTCTGTCGGGAGTTTAGAAATAATTAGTGAAAACAAAATTATTGTAATTTCTGTAACCTTTTAAAGATCGAATTTAATATCTGAAGAATGATATCGACCAGAACCTTGGGAAAATCATGAAACGCTCAGTTTCCTCTTGGATAAACTGGGTAATAATAAGTCTATATTTTGTTTTATGAATTCTAACTCGGCCTGGTTTAACATTGAAAGAGTATTTGAGTGGTGGGGACCTATTCCAGGGTTCATGGGTTACAATGTATTTAATTATCTAAAAGGCATCCCTAAATTCGAATTTTTTTCTGATCAGTTTAAGTTAGAGGACATCGACTTCTAGGAAGCATATCAAATTTGACTAAATTAGATCCACAGGGAACTGACGAAAATGTGATCAAAATTGTACCAAAATAAATCCCCATGCTTTAATTATTAAAATGATTGATTTGTACTGTGTCACACCTCATGTACTCGTCAGCCTTGCTTTTCAAAACCTTATTCATGTTGCAAATAGTAACGGCAGGGAACGGGATTTGCTCAATGAAAGTTTCCTTACTTTCGAAGGTGACGATGACGGGGCTCTCGGTGTACTTGACCCACACGGAGTTGATCAAGTAAACGGCTGCTGCTACGTTCAGCCCGAACGCAACTACCCAAAATAATCTGCAAACACAAAAGTAATACCCGCAATAGTTAATGGATGTTTTCCAATTTACCTAATTAATTCCCCATGTATCCATTGAATCCGAAATAACTAACTAACGGTCATTCCCTAAATTATTCCCCATGTTTATATTGGAAACCCCAAATTAATGAATGGAAATTCCTTAAATCACCCCCCCC
Organism: Desoria tigrina; assembly: GCA_906901685.1. Classification (NCBI taxonomy): domain Eukaryota; kingdom Metazoa; phylum Arthropoda; class Collembola; order Entomobryomorpha; family Isotomidae; genus Desoria; species Desoria tigrina. Next base: position 6,124,244 of record CAJQTU010000008.1, on the reverse strand, counting down.
CCCTAAGTAAATATTAAGTGTGTACAGGGTGTCCGGCTTAAAAGTTCCCCATTTTGATTAATCATACGTCTCGAAAACGACTGAACCGAATTTATTTATTTCTGAAAACGGGTCGACAATTGACATCGATACAAGGTGGAACCTTATAACGCTTGGGGTCCTAAAAGATTTCGATTTCTTTTTTGATTTTTCACCGCACAATTTTCGTTTAATTCTTATATAAAAGACAGACACTAAATTTGTCCTTCAACTAAATCACAAACTCTATACGATATTTTCAAACCTTTCAAAAAGATGCCTTCGAGGTTCTCCCAAGTATTTGAGCCCATGAATTGAAGTCTGGAGGCAGTACTGGGCCAAGTTCCGTTCCCCATCTGGTTCCCACCAACCACACCCCCTCGCCCCAGCTTCAACTTCCGGTTCCGGCTCTTCGAAATCGTAGACTGACAACCGCCTCCGTTTATTGTTACTAATTCGTTGTACATTTTTAAAACCGTCCGACCTACCGAATTCATGAGATCCTTTGGAATTCGAATCGTCTGTAACTCTGTATTTGTTAGTACTTTCCATTGCAAGTACCGCAAACCTTCTAAAAACTCCTTCAATCATCAACTACCATAATTTATGAAAATATGCAAATGAGAAGTTAAAGTTTCCATTGCATTTTTTCATCCGGCATGGAATAAACATGATAGCCTTAAACGGAATGAAATTCCTCGGAAAAGATTTCATTGTTCGTTCTGAATTACAATTCTGTAGGAAGCATGCACATTAATCTATATTAAAAGCAGGTTAATCCGTGATGCAAACCTTGTCGTTCATATCATTTATATAAACAAATCTTAAAACTCTCTCATGGAAAGCAATTAAAATTCTAACGCAGAATTTGCATAAAACATTGGATTCTATTCTTTTGTTTATGGTACTGTACAGACACCGAGGTAATATCCATGAGAAAGTTTAAAGATCAAGGAATCAGATCAGATCTGCAGGCCATCGTGTCATGTTTCTATTATTAACCATGTTTACGCTTTTAATTAATTAATTAAAATTGGGCTGTTGGGATTTATGGATAATCATACTGGATGCCTTGCTACATATTAAAAAGCTATACAATTAAGCATAAGGCTTTCTTACATCATGGAACTAAAGTAAAAACCGAAATAAATCCCTGGGGGGAGTAAGTTATTTAGGGATGGCTGAATTTCTTTCGGCATTTACTTAACATGGTGAATAAATATTCCAACTAATGCTTGAAGACAATTTATAAAATTCACGGCAAAGATTTTAATGTCCTTTAAATTCAAAGGGCTTTTAGTTCTCTGAGAAAACTTGTGTTGCGGATTCCCATGACTTGATTGTTAACTTCTGATGAAAATATTCGATATAAAGTCAGAATGAGTGACACCTAATGAAAAATAAAATATGTAAGGTTTAAAGGTGAAAATTAATTAATCGTTAGTTGAATAACTTTGGTTAATGGATTATCTGGCGATGACGTAATAACAATATATAGTCTGCATTGTTCGTATTCGTATAGTAATAACTTTTCACGGCACTTATTGTCAGAAGATTAAACAACGCTTTTATGAAATCCATTTACGGTAATCAGTAATCATGATGAAATTTTATATAAAAAATCGTATATATATAAACCATCACGTTTTGAAGTTACGGATTTGGTGAACACGTTCTGAACAGGTTGTTAATTATCCTCTGTTTCCATTTCCTCCAAGACCCCCGGTTGTTTTAGCGACTGTTGCAACTACCGTCGGTACCGGCCCATTCACTGCGCCCCCCACCGCTGAAAGTTGAACACTCCTCCCTGATTGTTTTGTAGTCCTAGAAAGTTAATAATAGATTATAATAATAAACCGTTGCAAACGCACGACAAACTGTCAAAACCGCACTTGCGCCATATTGCGCGGTCACACCCCCAGATGCTAATGGGTGTAAACGGGAGCGATTGCCGTATCCGAACAATGTCTTTGTTGTTGGATACGGATAGGAGTCAATTTATTGGAAATTTTACATTTTGCGGGGTCAGGGGTGTAACCAAAGTTTTACAAATATATTCCACTTATGCCCAAGCAAATGCTGGTTTTATATCTGAAAACCGTTTTTTAAAACTGCAACCGTTCAATAGTTAGAGCGCAAACGGACAGACAGGCAGACAGACAGACAGACAATAGGTCTTCCCATTAAGGGGTTTCACCCCTTAATAATGTATTTATTATACTCATGGATTAACCCTTTGGAGTGGAACGGGAAGAGTAAAAACAAATTATGAATGTTAACATGATTAATGTGGATCTGAAGAATTGCCTACATTATCCTAGGCGTCTCTTCAACTGCACCCCCACCGATCAAAGATAAGACAATCCCGATAACCCCCATGATAAGAGCAACAAATCTCATGATCTACTATAGATTATGGAACTACAAGACGATCCAGTCACTTTCAATACGTTTCAAGTTGACAAACTTTACAATATAAAGCTCAAAAAGAGAGGCACAATAAATTCCAACGATTTCAGTCCTCAATATCCTTGAGTTATTATTTTCAACTTTTTAAATTATTCAAGGAAATACGTTTATTATGGTTTTATGAAATGGGCTATTGTCACTTCTTTTCCCAATTGTTCGCAATTATTGAACGATCAATTTGATAATTGGTTTAATCGTCATTTGTCCGATGTAAAATAGTTGAGATTTTAAATCGTCAATGTTGTCGATATGTTTGAAATCAGCCTAGCACATTTAGTTGTAAAATTAATTAAGACAATAGAGACGAACTTATAAAGTAAGCTTTCTTACATGGAATTAAAGTAAAACCCGAAATAAATCCCTGGGGGGAGTAAGTTATTTAGGGATGGCTGAATTTCTTTCAACATTTACTTAACGTGGGTGAATAAATATTCCAACGAATACTTGAAGACAATATATAAAATACATGACCAAGATTTTAATGTCCTTTAAATTCAAATGGCTTCAAGTTCTCTGAGAAAACTTGTGTTGCGGATCCCATGATTTGATTGTTAGCTTCTGGACTTTTGCTATGAAAATATTTGATATGAAGTCAGAATGGGTGACACATGATGAAAAATAAAATATGTAAGGTTTAAACTTTAAAGGTTAATGGATTATCTGGCGATAACGTAATAACAATACATTATTAGTAGGTGTTCGTAGTAATAACTTTTCATGGCATTACGTGTGAGAACATTTATTTATTTCCGAGTCGTCTCGTCAAATATCCTGATGTTTCCAGTGTTGACTTAATTTTAGCATGATGACAAAATGTCTGAAATCTTTAGCTTGTACTTCTCTCCTTCTCTACGGTCTATACAAATGTTTATTATTTTGGTAAATTTGGGATAAGTACTCGTTGTCTTTCCAATTTCCACGGATTCAATAAAGTCAGAGGTCGAGGTCATCATCTGTTGAAATCAATCAATGAGTTACTGGACTATTTAGCAATTAATATTCTTGTAATTAGGCATAAACATAATCTTATATGGAACTGCAATAGAACGATTTTTGCCCTTCAAAAATCCCTTATCAACTTAAAGTCCCTCAAGTTTCAATTAAAATCAAGCCAATGAATTAAAAACCCAATTAAAAATCTCCAAATCTCAAACCCACCAATGAAAATTATCCTCACTGATTTGGATAAATTCACATAGGACACTGACACCGGACACCCATCTAAATTCCAAATAAACCAATACTATTGTAAAAAGGGTGCGCCTAATTAATAACGAGCGCCTTGTTTTCTGTATCGACGAGCCTGGAAATATGCCCTTTGCTTCAAATAACGCTCTTATGACATGCATTTACGGTAATGAGTAATCAATGAAGTTTTATATAAAAAAAAAGCATATTTAAACCATCACGTTTTAAAGTTTGAAGTTACTGATTTGGTGAACAGGTTGTTGTTAATTATCGTCTCTTTCCTCCAAGTCCCCCGGCTGCTTTAGTTAATGTTGAGACTATCTTCTCCACCGGCCCACCCCCTCCGCCCCCTGCCTTTCCTGCACCTCCTGCCAGGCCTGTTACAGCATCTAGTGGTCCGTCAGCTCCTCCCCCACCGGTCAAAGATAAGATAACCCCGATAACCCCCATGATAAGAGCAACAAATCTCATGATCTACTATAGATTATGGAACTACAAGACGATCCAGCCACTTTCAATACGTTTCAAGCTGACAAACTTTAAAATATAAACTCCAAAAGAGAGGCACAATAAATTCCAACGATTCCAATCCTCAATATCCTTGAGCTATGATTATTTTCAACTTTTTAAATTATTCAAGGAACTAACAAGGGAACATTCCCAACTGTACAACCCCGATATTTTTCAAACTAGTCTCATTCGAAAGAGAAACAAAAATAATGAAACTTTAACATTGGAACTATCGGTGACTAAAATCGTTTTAACCTAGTAAAGTCGGTGGGAAGATCAAGCAGCTTGCGGTATTTCAGGGATTCCTATGGTAAATCTACATTTGAATTTTGCGGAAAGTCTAATACCCGTGCAATGTTAATTTCAGGGGTCCTCTAATGTTAACTCCCTATCTCCATCGCGACTTTTTGGAAAAAAGTGGTGAAAAGGGGAAAACTCGACTTTCTCTTCTTTCTCCCCTTCTCTACGCTGCTCATTTTTAACGTCAAAAGCGCGGTTCTTGACCTTCCCATCGACTTTACAAGGTCAAAACGATTTTAGTCACCGATAGTTCCAATGTTAAAGTTTCATTATTTTTGTTCCTCTTTCGAATGAGACTAGTTTGAAAAATATCGGGGTTGTACAGTTGGGAATGTTCCCTTGTAAGTTTATTATGGTGTAATGAAATGGGCCATTGTCACTTCTTTTCCCAATTGTTAGCAATTATTGAACGATCAATTTGATAATTGGTTTAATCGTCATTTGTCCGATGTAAAATAGTTGAGATTTTAAATCCTCAATGTTGTCGATATGATTGAAATCAGCCCAGCAAATAGAGTTGTAAAACTAAGACAATAAAAACGAACTTGGTCATAAAGTAAGTTATTGTTCTCGACGGTTGCCGTTAACCTCGTCAAAAGGCTCGCATTAATTGTCATACATTTATTACCCTACATTAAGAATTGAAAATATTTAAAACTATACAAAGGTTTCGCGAACTTTCCAACGAGTTTTTGATGTTTTTGATATATCTAATCTGGATAACGATAAGGCAACAATGTAATAGACACCTGATGACCTGATATATGAAACAACACAAACTCCCAAACAATTCATGCGTTACAAATCGATGATTGTTTTAAAGGTTCTTATCTTGGATGCATATAAACATACATATAATATGAAATAAGATAACAATGTATTTGATGAAGCGTTCTTGCTTTTTTATAATTTAGAATTTTATTAGTTATTAAATTCGTTCTAAATCAATCAATGTATTCAAACCATTATGCATTACTACTATTAAGTAACTGTATAATAAATCGATTATTGCTGTACGTAGATAGTAAAAAATCATGAATTTATACGAATAATTTTGAGCTAAATCCGACGTTCTTCAGTTTTTTTCAATTTCGACACGGTTCTTGCTTAATTTGGCTTCGCCTTGAGTCATTACTGCTTCTTGCTTTTGCTTAGCTTCTACCTTTCTGCGGTAAATAAGTAGAAAAATGGCATTTTTTTTAATTCCCCGTTGTTCATTTCCATGTAATGTAAAATTGATTAAATCACGATATATGTGTCTTTTCCAAGTGTATACAACTCCAATGACTGATAAATTGAAGTTGCATACACTCATCGTGTCCGGCGAACTCAACACGGTCGAACTCAACACAGCCGAACTCAACACGGCCGAACTCAACACGGGGAGAACTCAACACGGGAGAACTCAACACGGGGAGAACTCAACACGGTTGCGACCACACCCACTGCGTACAGAAACGAACTCAACACACGACGAACTCAACACACGACGAACTCAACACGCAATTTCTAATGCTAAGACCGTTTTGCAATGCTAAGACCAATGCTAAGACCGTTTTGCAATGCTAAGACCGTTTTCTAATGCTAAGACCAATGCTAAGACCGTTTTCCAATGCTAAGACCAATGCTAAGACCGTTTTGCAATGCTAAGACCGTTTTCTAATGCTAAGACCGTTTTGCAATGCTAAGACCGTTTTCTAATGCTAAGACCGTTTTGCAATGCTAAGACCAATGCTAAGACCGTTTTGCAATGCTAAGACCGTTTTCTAATGCTAAGACCAATGCTAAGACCGTTTTCCAATGCTAAGACCAATGCTAAGACCGTTTTCTAATGCTAAGACGGTTTTGCAATGCTAAGACCAATGCTAAGACCGTTTTCTAATGCTAAGACAGTTTTCCAATGTTAAGACTAATGCTAAGACCGTTTTCTAATGCTAAGACCAATGCTAAGACCGTTTTCTAATGCTAAGACCAATGCTAAGACCGTTTTCCAATGCTAAGACCGTTTCCTAATGCTAAGACCGTTTTGCAATGCTGAGACTAATGAAAACGGTCTTAGCAGTGGTCTTGGCATTAGAAAACGGTCTTAGCATTGGAAAACGGTCTTAGCATTAGAAAACGGTCTTAGCATTAGGAAACGGTCTTAGCATTGGTCTTAGCATTAGGAAACTGTCTTAACATTGGTCTTAGCATTAGAAAACGGTCTTAGCATTGGTCTTAGCATTGGAAAACGGTCTTAGCATTGGTCTTAGCATTAGGAAACGGTCTTAGCATTGGTCTTAGCATTGGAAAACGGTCTTAGCATTAGAAAACGGTCTTAGCATTGGAAAACGGTCTTAGCATTAGGAAACGGTCTTAGCATTGGTCTTAGCATTAGAAAACAGTCTTAGCATTAGAAAACGGTCTTAGCATTGGAAAACGGTCTTAGCATTGGTCTTAGCATTAGGAAACGGTCTTAGCATTGGTCTTAGCATTAGGAAGCGGTCTTAGCATTGGTCTTAGCATTAGAAAACGGTCTTAGCATTGGTCTTAGCATTGGAAAACGGTCTTAGCATTGGTCTTAGCATTGGAAAACGGTCTTAGCATTAGAAAACGGTCTTAGCATTGGAAAACGGTCTTAGCATTAGGAAACGGTCTTAGCATTGGTCTTAGCATTAGAAAACTGTCTTAGCATTAGAAAACGGTCTTAGCCATAGATGTATATAAAAGTAGTAGATGTCAATCGTTGCATACTGCTCGGTTATTTTACCCGCACGGATATGTAGCTTAAAAGTGGCCTGAGCCAGGCCACCTCCAGCCCTCAAGAGAACCAAAAAGCTGCCCTTAGCTAAAAATTAAACCAGGAGATACGAAATCTTCATCAGGCAATCAGGCTCAAACCTCAAATGCATTGTAATGGACAGATGGCGCAGCAAAAAATTAATCCGGACGTTGCTTGGCCCTGCACGCACTTCTACTCTTCTATATACTTCTATGGTCTTAGCATTGGAAAACGGTCTTAGCATTGGTCTTAGCATTAGGAAACGGTCTTAGCATTGGTCTTAGCATTAGGAAACGGTCTTAGCATTGGTCTTAGCATTAGAAAACGGTCTTAGCATTGGTCTTAGCATTGGAAAACGGTCTTAGCATTGGTCTTAGCATTAGGAAACGGTCTTAGCATTGGTCTTAGCATTGGAAAACGGTCTTAGCATTGGTCTTAGCATTGCAAAACGGTCTTAGCATTGGAAAACGGTCTTAGCATTGGTCTTAGCATTAGAAAACGGTCTTAGCATTAGTCTTAACATTGGAAAACGGTCTTAGCATTGGTCTTAGCATTAGAAAACGGTCTTAGCATTAGTCTTAACATTGGAAAACGGTCTTAGCATTGGTCTTAGCATTGGTCTTAGCATTAGGAAACGGTCTTAGCATTGGTCTTAACATTGGAAAACTGTCTTAGCATTAGAAAACGGTCTTAGCATTGGTCTTAGCATTAGAAAACAGTCTTAGCATTAGAAAACGGTCTTAGCATTGGAAAACGGTCTTAGCATTGGTCTTAGCATTAGGAAACGGTCTTAGCATTGGTCTTAGCATTGGTCTTAGCATTGGAAAACGGTCTTAGCATTAGGAAACGGTCTTAGCATTGATCTTAGCATTAGGAAACAGTCTTAGCATTAGAAAACGGTCTTAGCATTGGAAAACGGTCTTAGCATTGGTCTTAGCATTAGGAAACGGTCTTAGCATTGGTCTTAGCATTAGAAAACGGTCTTAGCATTGGTCTTAGCATTGGAAAACGGTCTTAGCATTGGTCTTAGCATTAGGAAACGGTCTTAGCATTGGTCTTAGCATTGGTCTTAGCATTGCAAAACGGTCTTAGCATTAGAAAACGGTCTTAGCATTGGAAAACGGTCTTAGCATTGGTCTTAGCATTAGAAAACGGTCTTAGCATTAGTCTTAACATTGGAAAACGGTCTTAGCATTGGTCTTAGCATTAGAAAACGGTCTTAGCATTGCAAAACGGTCTTAGCATTGGTCTTAGCATTGCAAAACGGTCTTAGCATTGGTCTTAGCATTGGTCTTAGCATTAGGAAACGGTCTTAGCATTAGGAAACGGTCTTAGCATTGGTCTTAGCATTGGAAAACGGTCTTAGCATTGCTATTAACACGGATAAATATTTTATTTTAATAGAATAGTCTTAGCATTATGAAATGGTCTTAGCATTAGAAATTGTGCGTGTTGAGTTCGTCTTGTGTTGAGTTTTCCCGTGTTGAGTTCGTCGTTTGTGAGCTGCATTAAAAAGTGGGTGTGCCGTGATGAGTTCTCCCCGTGTTGAGTTCTCCCGTGTTGAGTTCGTCGTTTGTGAGCTGCATTAAAAAGTGGGTGTGCCGTGATGAGTTCTCCCCGTGTTGAGTTCTCCCGTGTTGAGTTCTCTCCGTGTTGAGTTCGGCCGTGTTGAGTTCGGCTGTGTTGAGTTCGACCGTGTTGAGTTCGCCGTGAACCACACTAATACACCTGGAAAAGACACCCTGTATATATATTAATTCTCTTTGAATCAAGTCACTTAAACATCTACAAGGCTCAGAAACATGCTTATTAACTGCAATTTTTTACATCGAAAAACACTTGAATATTTTAAAATCAAAGTTCCATGAAAAACACTCAATAACCCAAACGTTCCAGAAGATATGACGATAACGCATAAGAGCAATGAAAATATGATTACGGATTTGAACTCCCAGTCCAATTTGGAGAAACAATTTGCAATTTTACAGACCCCAGCGCATAAAGTACCTCAATTTGAGAAGAACCGAAAAAACCCCCATTTTTACCGGATTTTCTGGTTTTATCTCAAAGTTTAACCGCTCCGAGAACGGACGGCTTTTTATTGCAGATTTGGAATCTACGCACAATTTACGACATATAAAAAAATTGCCTTGAACTATTAACATTATTGTTTTAGCGTATTCTAAAGAGATATGCAAACCGTCATGTTTTAAAGTTGGGAGTTACGGATTTGCTGGAGTGGTTGTGTTGAGATTATCGTCTCCCTCCAAGTGCGCCGGGTAGTTTAGCGATATCGGTTAACTGACCCACCACGCTCGTGACCTGTTGGAGAGGGTCTCCTGTCCCGGTCCCGTTTGACCCCTCTTTATTACCAGTACCAGGCACCACCGACCCACCGATCAGAGATAACAGGGCCAAGATAACCCCCATGATAAGAGCGACAAATCTCATGATCTACTAGATTATCAAGGATACCGAAACTATTCTAATGATGAATTAGAATTCCAAGAGGATCTAGCTAAACTTTCAATACAATACGTTTCGAGCTGACAAAAATTCAACCATCAATACCCTTGAGATATGATTATTTTGAACCTTTTAAATTATATTCAAGGGAATAAGTAAGTCTATTATGTTGACAAGAATAGTATATTGTCACTTCGTTTTCCAATTGTTCCAAATTAATGAAGGATCAATTGATAATTGGTTTTCGTCAGTTGGCCGATTTTAAATCTTCACTGTCATCGATGTTTGAAATAAGCTGCTTGTCATTAACCTCGTGGAGAGGCTGGTAGGGATTAATTGTCATAATGTAACTCCATTAACAATTGAAAGTAAAAACATGTCATTTATTTATGTAAAATTTTGACGATTGAATTGTATGTAAAATCATAATAACGCAAAACGCAACTATACGTTATCAAAATCAACACCAGATCTATGAAATCCTCTTCAACTACTCCTTTTAATAAATGCTTGTTTTAAAGGTCCTAGTTTAGAGGTTTTAAAGGTCAAAACCCAACAGACCCAGAAAAATGCTTATTTCTTACACTAAAATTTGTTATGGGAAATCATGTTGTCGAAGATGAGATGTAAATGTGCGGAATACCCGGGTGTCAATAAACTCCCGGGTTTCAGATCTTCTGGAAGTTCCGGAAAGTCTCCTGGAAATTCTACATTATTTATAGCACGGAAACTCCGGTCCGATTCGGTATCTCGATATGTTTTATAGTATTACAGCTATTAGGTAGCTACACATGTATCATATAGAAATATACATCTGCAGATCAAAAAGATCTCAATTATTTGGTTCAATCCATAGAACTAAATAAGGGTTCAATCTGAAGAAAAAAACTGGTGCTAACTAAATAAGTGCTAAACCATATCCGGGTACAATAAATTATGGAGACACATTACAAAGGTGAGAACCTTGTCTTACTGACCTTATCGGTATGCAGTATAACTGTAATTAGCATGTCTCTGCCACTTTTGTTCTTGCTGATTAACTAAATAGGAAATTAAGCAAGATAAACTGTCGTTAAAATATTACTCGACTAACTTGACTCTACGAAAATCAAGTCGGGCCTTATATACTAATATACTTTTAATTAAAATTATTTAAATCGTATAAAATACGTATGATGGAGATGATATATATAATATATTGAACATCAACAAAACAAACGAGTAATTTGGTATAACAATATCTATAGGGCTGGATGACATGGGGGATGAGCAGGGTACAAGGCGGAGGGCCAAACCCGAGGTGGATCATTCCGACGAGGGGTATTTTACAATAATTAATTAAATTATTTATTTTAATTGTCTGAAAACTGTAATCCCAGAATAACCTTAACTGTTCTTCGCTTGGTCATAGTATATAGTATAGAACATAAAAAACGTAGAGTTATTTTTACTAAAAACTATTGTTTAAATGTTAGCCTTTAATCTCTTAATCCCTTAATCCCCTCTAGTCCTCCTAAAACCACTTTCCACAAAAAATATGACATCAAACGTTGTTATAATGTCATAAAAGCTTATATTTCAAAAACTCCAAGATGGTAAAAGAAACACCATTAATACACTGAAATTCTGGGGAACCCGGATTTTAGCAACAAATAAAAAACTGATAAATTCAGGGCATACAAACAGAAAATTTTCATAAAACGGGTCCAATTTTTCTGATTTTCCGATTCCCTGAAAAATGTCAATGACTAATAAATATACCTACATTTTGACAAACGATTTTAATTGCAGGATATACAATGAACTGCAGCGTCTTCGAAATCTCGTCGACGAGATTGAGGGGGACAAGCGTGCTAACGGGGGCTCGTGTCTCAAACTTGGACTCGACAACTCCATGATGTCAACTATTTTCGGACTCATTTTCATCACCATTTGCACCGTCACCATCTACGCGTTTTGCAACATTTATCGAGCTATTGCCAAACGATTTTTTACCCCCGAAGTAGTTGAATAGCAAGAAGTTCGGAACATCGTCATATAAATTAATGTCGGTCATCAAAAGTGTTACATCTTATTCAACAATGTTAAAATTCCACTCAAACATTCCTATCCTATTCGAGTATTTCGAATTATTACACATATTTTGTATGTACTGTTTTTAAATAAACTCTCCAAGCTTGTTTACCGTAAGTAATTTTATAACTTGGTTATGGAAGAAAAATGCCAAAACATTAATTTAAATTCTTAAAATATAATCCTCAGTCACTCCACATGAAATATACAGAGTTTTAAATACCCGTATTCTATAAGAATATCGGTCATAAAAATATTAATTGTAATTAATTATTAACTAAAATCAATCCATGCATTAGGAACTCGTTCGTACTTTGAGATTTAATTTCGTATTTACTTTGTAATTGTATTTTAGGAGTTTAGGAGCTTATAAACTTCCACCTTTACAGTTCAGACGGAACCTATCCGTTATGCGTTATGAAAGAATAAACCGATGTAACGGGTGTAACCAAGTGTTGAAAACATCACGATAAACAAACTCAATCTCAATGTCCCAAAAAGCCCGGGTTTTGCACTGTGGTGTCAGTGGGAGTGGTCCCAGATACGTCAAAGATGTTCTATTACTCATGGGAATCGTTTAAACCCCATGTCTCAATTTCCCCAAAAAGCCCGGGTTTCGCACCCTGGTGTCAGTGGGAGTGGTCCCGTATACGTCAAAGATGTTCTATTACTCATGGGAATCGTGTAAACCTCATATCTCAATTTCCCCAAAAAGCCTGGGTTTGGCACTCTGAAATGTTGCTTCAGAGTATTATCATGTATAGATGATAGACATAGAGTATAATGTAAACTACGTAAGCGGCAGTTTTAAAATGAGTAAGAGCTTTGAACCGATTTAATGTTTTTTCTTGGGGGGTTTAATTTATGGGGGACAGGGGGTGTGACCGATTTGACCCAAGTTCGAACTTAGCCTCACTCTTGACCCAAGGAACAAGTGTACAAAATTTGGTGACCGTAGGTCAAGCCGTTCGCCAGTTATCGCACCGACAGACAGACAGACAGACAGACAGACAGACAGACAGACAGACAGACAGACAGACAGACAGACAGACAGACGGATTGGTCATTCGCATAAAGTGTTTTCAACACTTAATAATCATATGAAAATAAATAAAAATCATATTTATATGCATAAGGCTTGAAAGACCTACTTGTGGATTAAAATACCCGTTTTTAAGTACGGCAATTTTTGAAAAGTCCAACTATTTTGCATAATTAGTTGTAAAAAATGAAACTATACGGTATGTTCATAAATTTCCATAAAATCAAAACTAGGGTTTTTTGATGAGACGCTTCTCGTAATTTTGAAAAATACGTTTTATGAAAGAGTACATAGAGTTGGGTTTTGGAATGGGGCAAATGTGGTGGGGAACAGCCCGCTAAGTTTGGCAAAAGTTATTCTTTCACTCCACACCAACACCACACGCAACTCTCGTCTCGAAATAATGGATGTGAAGTTAGCATTATAGCAGTACGAAGTTAGCATTATAGCATTATATGCGTGAACCTGGCATTATAGCATTATAGCATTATATGCGTGAACCTGGCATTATAGCATTATAGCATTATATGCGTGACCCTGGCATTATAGCATTATAACAAGTTTCTTAGCATTAAATCGTACCATTATGTACTAAAATAATTTCTTATGACTTCAAATCGTAGCATTATGAACTAAAATCAATCCTCATAACTCTTATCGTAGCATTATGAACTAAAGTCGATCCCTATAACCCTTATACCGTAGCATTATGAACTAAAATCAATTTCTAATGGCTTTAAATAGTAGCATTATGAACTAAAATCAAACCTTATTGCCCTTATATCGTAGCATCATGTACTAAAATCAATCCTTATCACCCTTATACAGTAGCATTATGAACTAAAATCGATCCCTATAACCCTTATACCGTAGCATTATGAACTAAAATCAATTTCTAATGGCTTTAAATAGTAGCATTATGAAATTACAACATTTGAATTGATATATTTATTGTTAACAGGATCATTGAATATTAATAAGCCAGACAGAATTTATAAAGCGATCTTTCGTGTATGGCGTGTACGGTAATAGTCTGTCGGGAGATAACCCGTTGTAAATGAATTTGGTTTTGTTGACAACAAACACGGTTGTAAAATGTCCGGCGCAATATACAGGAGTAAGCAAACACTCGGAATCTTTCATTACACAGCGTAACGATTGTGGGGAAAAGCGAGTCTGAGTTATTGTTTCTAGGAAACGACAACACAACGAAGGGTGGAGCTCCAACCGCAGGCCACGAATACCATCGACTTGGGTTTGGTGCTGAACAGGATTCACATTTTCTCATTACAACTCTGTCGTTATATAATCGAACATATTGCTCAATTGAAGTACCGTCGAATCCAGAAATTGGATTTATTAGAGTTTCAAGTGGTAACAGGCATTTTGCATTTGGACAACGGGTATTGTGGCTGACTGCCGACTCTAACCTTCGATAGCTGAGAGCCTTTGTTGTCCTTGAATTCCCTACCTGACTGGTAAGACCTAAGATGACGATACTACCGAACTACTCGGACTTGAGTGCTGACAATAGCTTATAAATAAGGGACGTGACGGTCTGACTTATCTAGCTTTATTAATCAGTTGCAAAACGTAGGGAAATACAGGAAAAATAGGAGCGGTTCACGTCCGTTCTCCTCCAAATCTAAAGAATCACTCAAGAGAAAACTAACTTTCTCCTCGCTCCGAAAGTTATACATAAATATATTTGTAACTATAGTAATCCATATTGTGGCTTCCTATGACTCGATTACATACTCCCCCCAGATGGGGATCCGTTGGGGTCCGCATCTCTTTTGTATACATCGAGTCGACAGAGTTCTGAGACCGGCCCTCTCATCATACCGCCCCGCGTCCCGACAGCAACACCTTGAACCTTTCCATCATGTCCAGGATGGGTCTCGACCACTCCCCCCAAAATCCAAGCACCTCTCGAAGCACAGTCTGCGATGATCACGACGTCCCCAATTGCCACAGGTGCAACCGCGTCATGCCATCCGCTACTCCCGGCCAGGGCTGATAGGCACTCCCTTGTCCAGCGGGTCCAGTATTGTTCCGTGAGTATCTGACACATTCTCAACAGCTTCCTACCGAAGAGATCCGATTCCTTCTCTGGTGACGGTATGCTTCCAGACGATCCGATCAAGAAGTGATTTGGCGTTAGACATTCGGGATCATCTGGGTCGACGGAGACATGTGTTAGAGGGCGGCTATTCACGATGAAGCTCGCTTCTCGAAGCAGTGTTTCCAAAACTTTCTCTCTTGGTGCTTTCTCCCATTTGGCTCCGTGTATCCTTTCCCAGCTGCCTCCAAAGGGTGGTAAGGATGGAGGAATGAATTTCCATTTAATCCCTCTCTCAGCCATCTTTCCTTTAATTTGATCATAATACAGGTCCTTTATCACTCTCTTCAGTTCTGTACCACCTCCCTTAAAGTTTGTTCCAGGTCCACAAAGGTCTTGTAACATGCAATTTTCAAGTTTAAAGCCTCCTCTCCAATGAACTTCAATGACTTCCTTCAGTAATTGTGCAGCTTCCTCCTCGGTCCTTTTGGTATCAAGATAATCGTCAACATGGTGTCTCTCAACAATGGCTTTGGCTGCTTCAGGGAACTCCAGTTGAAACTCCCTGGCGCTTTTATTCTTGAAAAATTGAGCTGAGCATGGAGATGACGTCGCTCCAAAGGTCATAACACGCATTTCGAAAACCTTGGGTAGATGTTTCCTATCCATTTCTCTCCACAAGAATCGCTGTGCCGGTGGATCGTCAGAGCGAATCTTCACTTGATGGAACATCTCCTTCAGATCTCCCACAAAGGCGACTGCATTGTGTCTGAATTTCAATTGGACTCCAACTAGTGAGTTAAGAAGATCTGGCCCCACGTATTCCGATATTTTCGTACAATACTCATTCGCATAATTCTCGTCCCGGTCCATTTTCCTCTCCATAGACTTCAGGCCAGTCTCGGTCGTAGATCCACTGGATTGGATATCGTCGTTTATCCACAATAGTCCCGTTTCCCATCTCTCGCCAACTCGTTTGGTCGTCTGTTCCAGCATTTGTTCCGCTTTCTCTTCTGGTACGACATTTCGATCCTTTATTTCCATTCCCAATCCATCAATTTTGAACGTCTCCTTCATCCTCGGATTCAGTTCCTCATCTCGATCATCATTCGTGATTGCATAACATTGAACTCGATTTTCATTTGAATTTCTTCTCTCTCCACCGTGTATAAACTGTCCCAACAGACATCGTGAGAGCGAGGGTGAATCCACAGGTCCATCAGTGGTCTCTCTGATTTTGATCAGGTGATGATGATCCTCTCCAATCAAGATCGTAGGCTTAGCATCTTTAAATCCACAATATTCAGGGGTATTTTTCAAATGACTCCAAGTATTGACAAGTTCCTTAAGATCCACAGACTGACTCGGTAAGTTCAGCCTCTTCAGGGTTTTCGCGTTTTGAATTCTAAATGAATCATTTCCACCGATCAATTTGACTCCCAGATTCACGGTCCTGGATTGGTAATCCACATGCCTTGAAGCGTCAGCGAAGCCCATATCAATGATACTTTTCGGTCCTTTTAATCCCAATTGATTGGCCATTGTTGACTGGATAAGTGTACAGGTCGACCCCGGGTCTAGAAACGCGAAGGTCGATACATCCCCTAGAGGTCCACTGAGGATCACTGGAACGATTCGGAGGAAGGTTCGGCCAACACATTTCTTTACTGTCACATTTCCGTGAAATTCCATCTGGGCTGGAGTTCGGGAAGTCGGATGTAGTAAATGGTGATGGGGTTTCTGACATCCCTCTTGTCCACACGGCGTCGTCTTGTGACATCCTTGGATTCGGTGACCTGACTTTAGGCAGGAAAAGCAAAGTTTCAAGTCTGAAACACATTTCCACATCCCTTGGCTTGTGAGATTTAGGAATCCTCCACAGTTTTCGATTGCATGTCCAATTCTATCGCAAAAGTAGTAATGTGGTTCTGATTTTGATCCGGTCCTAGAGTCGCTCACGTTCATGACAGCGTATCTATCCCCCCATCGTCCATGTCTTGGTTCATTATGGTTAGCTTTCCTTTCCGTTGTTTCCACTTTCAGTTGACTTACATAGCTGGCATTCAAGGCTAACTCTTTGATGAAGTCAGCAAAGTCCTTGAGAGTTACGTGTCCTTTCCTTGATCTCTTTACGGCACCCCATTGAGTCTTGATGCTTCCTGGTAACTTGCCCTCCAACTCTTGCAGGAGCTGAGAATTATAAAGGTGCCCAATACTATTTAGAGCCATAATATTAGCTACCAAACCTCGGATGACATTTCCAAACTCGACAATTGATTCTGGCTTCTCTTCTCGAACTGCCGGACATCTCTTCGCTTTTTCGATCAGGTTCCCGATTATCAGGTCCGCTCTCCCGAAATTCATCTCCAAAATCTCTAATATTTCTTCAATGTCGTCTGACAGGGCCAATACTGACTGCACCGCTTCCTTTGCATTTCCTCTCAGACATTTTTCCAGGCGGACAACATTCTCGGTGGCGGTGAATCCACAGGATCGCGTTGATTCATGAAATCTTTTGATGAAACGAGGCCATTCTTCCGGATTTCCGGAGAAGTATGGAAGGTCCTTTTCACATGACTGGCGGGCTACGAATTTCTCCATGTGGGTCAAGCTGGACACATTTGCTGTTGGAAGGTCTGAGAATAGAGACTTGGGCAGCTCTATCTTCTTGACAGGACGGTCTGGTTCCCACTCACGACTTCTCCGATCACCATACTGAATCTGTTCCTCAAAATAATCTTTTTCCATATTTTTAAGATTATTTGTAATACTTTTACAAGGTTTGGAAGTTCTCCTTTCCGGAACCAATTTCTGGACATCTCTCGTCCATTCAGAAGTCCTCCGTTGCTTGTCAGTCTCGGAAATAATGTCTTCGTTGTCTTCATCATCTTCCTCTGATTCGTCATCCAGAATCCTCTGTTCCTCCATCTGTAAGGTTAGTAGTTCCTTTTGAGTCCTCTGTTCCTCCAGCTGTAGGGTTAGTAGTTCCTTTTGAGTCCTCTGTTCCTCCAACTGAAAGGCTATTAGTTCCTTTTGAATCCTTATCCTTTCTAGTTGCGATGCCTTTCTTGTCGAATTCCCCTTGGACTTCTGACTTCCGGATTTAAGGCTTACGGCTGGGACGGACTGTCTGTCCATTTCCGTGACGGGAACTTGTCCACCACCTTCTTCCTTATCCTCGGCTTCTGCTCCAGTTTGGAACCGTTTTGGCTTCATTCCTTTGTTGATTCTCGCACTACATCTGACGTTTGCCTCTGCACTGTGCTCGCTCATCTTGGACTGGAATTCTCGGACTTCTCTGGATCTATCCGGTTCGAAGGACCATTAATGTGGCTGACTGCCGACTCTAACCTTCGATAGCTGAGAGCCTTTGTTGTCCTTGAATTCCCTACCTGACTGGTAAGACCTAAGATGACGATACTACCGAACTACTCGGACTTGAGTGCTGACAATAGCTTATAAATAAGGGACGTGACGGTCTGACTTATCTAGCTTTATTAATCAGTTGCAAAACGTAGGGAAATACAGGAAAAATAGGAGCGGTTCACGTCCGTTCTCCTCCAAATCTAAAGAATCACTCAAGAGAAAACTAACTTTCTCCTCGCTCCGAAAGTTATACATAAATATATTTGTAACTATAGTAATCCATATTGTGGCTTCCTATGACTCGATTACAGGTATGTTGTGTCAAAACAAAAACGTGATTCTGTACCAAGTATGTTCCCAGTTTGTAAAACTATGGGAGAGAGATTCAAAATATCACAACATACAATTTGCTTAGCCTCGTTGAATTTGAATTCGTCTATCTTTCGGAAACTGCGAATGAACTGAGCAACGGTCACATCTCCAATTCCCTGATGTAAATCCAAGTAATCCTTTGCCCTGTTATCCGTTTTGTACAAGCTGCAGAGGCATTGTAATCCGCAATCAATGTTGCAGGTATTGAATAGGGTGATTTTTTCCCCATCGAAATCAATGAGTCCCCCGTATGGAATTAGGTTCAACTGTAGAACTGACATTCCACCATGACCTAATGACGATGGCATGCTATTTTTACTGTCACGCCAAGCCTCTACATGGTCTTCGGGTTGTTTTTGAAAATCGTTTATAGTTTTTTTGGTAAACAATTTTCGAATTCCACTTGTAGATTTCCTGGCAGTTGGTTTAAAGTCAGCTTCCAGTCTCCTATCAGGTTTTTTTGAGTATTGATCCACAGTCGATGCATTGAACGAGTGATCTTGTTTGGCTTTCATCTGCTGCCGATCTTGAGCCGCCAACTTGAATCCTTTTTTGACTCGTTGGAGGTTATTGAGTTCGGTTTGAAAGTCTATAAGCCTTCCTAAAAAGAGTCAATATTGAATTTGCACAACTTCTAGTCTCAGTTGCTAAATTTTATTGATTTTATTATTGTATTAATAGTATTTACCACGTATTATCTGTTCCTGAATGGCCACAAATCGTCCAACTTTTATAGGAGTTCTGCATTTTAATTCATACTCTTTTAATATTGAGTTCCAAGACTCGCCTGTTACATAAAAACGTCAAAAAATTTATTTTATGTGTTTTAACTGTAAATAGTGAAAGGATGGCATAGTTAGTTGGACTAGATTACTTTGGTTTTAACATTATCGCTTAATTTTTCTGTCATTGATGTCAATTACATTTTTTTTCAATATTGTTTATGAACAGCCAACTTGTGGTTTAACTTACTTGCTGCATTGGTGTCTGGATATATAGACTGTTCGGAGTTCAACATTAATGCGTGTGTCAGTAAAGGCCCAAGAGGAAATATTGTAATCAGCAAATACTTTAAAAATCCAGCATTAAAGTGCGGATTTTTGGGGAAAATAGAAAATAGTTAAGAGATCGTCTTCGTCTTCTTCTTGACTGCTGTCAGATTCAATGTCAGACTTGATTTTAGTTCATAATGCTACTATTTAAAGCCATTAGAAATTGATTTTAGTTTATAATGCTACGGTATAAGGGTTATAGGGATCGATTTTAGTTCATAATGCTACTGTATAAGGGTTATAGGGATTGATTTTAGTTCATAATGCTACGATATAAGGGCAATAAGGTTTGATTTTAGTTCATAATGCTACTATTTAAAGCCATTAGAAATTGATTTTAGTTCATAATGCTACGGTATAAGGGTTATAGGGATCGATTTTAGTTCATAATGCTACTGTATAAGGGTGATAAGGATTGATTTTAGTACATGATGCTACGATATAAGGGCAATAAGGTTTGATTTTAGTTCATAATGCTACTATTTAAAGCCATTAGAAATTGATTTTAGTTCATAATGCTACGGTATAAGGGTTATAGGGATCGACTTTAGTTCATAATGCTACGATAAGAGTTATGAGGATTGATTTTAGTTCATAATGCTACGATTTGAAGTCATTAGAAATTATTTTAGTACATAATGGTACGATTTAATGCTAAGAAACTTGTTATAATGCTATAATGCCAGGGTCACGCATATAATGCTATAATGCTATAATGCCAGGGTCACGCATATAATGCTATAATGCTATAATGCCAGGGTCACGCATATAATGTTATAATGCTATAATGCCAGGGTCACGCATATAATGTTATAATGCTATAATGCCAGGTTCACGCATATAATGCTATAATGCTATAATGCCAGGGTCACGCATATAATGCTATAATGCTATAATGCCAGGGTCACGCATATAATGTTATAATGCTATAATGCCAGGTTCACGCATATAATGCTATAATGCTATAATGCCAGGTTCACGCATATAATGCTATAATGCTAACTTCGTACTGCTATAATGCTAACTTCACATCCATCTCGAAATATTGTGGTCACCGCACCGTGGTCAACTGCTGGTCAGTGCTGTGCACCGTGGTCACAAAGAAATAACACATTTTGTTTGTGGTCACAAGGTTGAAGAGCAATCTCTGAGCTGCTGGGTACTACGACACTCTGACCTTGGCTGCAGACTAGACAAGACGGTACTATTCACTATTCGCTAAATTTGAAATTCAAAATTATTGAGTCGGTCGGATTTATTATTTATTTTATGATGTTAGCGATAATAGTACATAGCAATTCTTTGTTCTTTATGAATTACAAATTATTAATTGCATATTGTATTATTGATTATTATTACATATCAATCACTTTATCACATATATTCAATTCAATTCAACATTTTACGAAATACGAACGTTTTTGGTTTTGTCCATCGTTTCATCTTTCTTTATTAATCTTTATCATCATCATCATTTGTCATTTTGCATCATTTTGAATGAATTTCAGGTGTCCTCTTGATACGGGCCACACGGGCGGGCACATATGGCACATATGGCACATACATGCATGGTTTTTTGTTTTAAATTATGAAACTAACTACAAACTCTGTGCTCTGAAGACTCTGAACTCTGAACTCAAAACTACACGCTTGTATTTTTCAAAATGTGAAATTGAAATGTCAAACCCAAGATTGCTTGATTGCTTGACTTTCATTTTCATTTGAACTCAACTCTAAATAAAACTCTGCTCGTTTTATTTCATATTTTGTGTTTCAGATATTCAGGACACAGGATCCATAAATCAAAAAAGGTTGAAGGCTTGAAGGTGTTCAATTCAAACGCATTGCGAATCGTCAATTGTATAACGATTAACGAATGTAAGAAAAATGAAGGTGAAATGACATAACACATAAGGAAAGAGCGACAGAAGGAGGGCATTCTACTGCGTCTACCTACTAGAAGTACAAAGTAACTAAGACCTTTAATAATTAATAATTAATAAATTAATCTACAATAACAACAACCAAGGTGCAATTTACTGTTTTATCCTTATGCTTAAAAATAATTACTTTATTTCATTATTTCAGTCTCTGAGGTCTGAGAATATGTTAGCTCAATAAGTCAAGGCCTTGGAATGGTCTAATGGTCAGATCTATCTGCAATCTGAAAATAATTTGGTATTCGAATCTGAACAAAACTTTCACAACACACAATGACAACAATAACAATTCCATCGTCTTCTCAACCATCCCAACCCAAAGGATTTTCATCGAAGTCGACAGTAATCCGCCTACAAGAAGAACTACGGTCGTCTAAGCAGGAACTTAGCAAAGTTTTGGTCGAAATTAAGCAGCTACACTCCCGAAGAAATGATCTCGAGAAAAAAGTAACGGATTTAAAATCAGAGCTGGACCTCTTGAACGAATCCGAATCTTCAATTTCCCAATTTGACCGGGATGACTTTCCTTGGTCTTCAGAAATGACAAAGAACCTCAAAACAGTGTTCCAAATATCTAATTTTCGTTCCCATCAGAAGGCTGCTCTCAACGCCACGATGACTGGAATCGACCTCCTCTTAGTAATGCCCACCGGTGGGGGCAAATCCCTTTGTTTCCAATTGCCAGCCGTTCTGAGTCCTGGAGTGACCCTCGTGGTTTCTCCGTTGATTTCTTTGATGGAAGACCAACTTCAAGGTCTCCAGGCTTTGAACATTTCTACAGCAATTTTCAACTCACAGACGGATAAGGAAGAAACCAAGAAGATCTTTGAGGCTATGCTTGACCCTAAATCCAACATGAAGTTGCTGTATGTGACACCGGAAAAATTGGCAAAAAGCAAGAGGCTGATGTCTCAGTTAGAAAAGATGTATAGGGCTCGTCGATTCGCTCGGTTAGTAATTGATGAAGTTCATTGTTGCTCACAATGGGGCCATGATTTCAGGTAAAATATATAGAATGAGAACTACAATCTAAAATACGGAATCGTTAATTATCTATCTACCTATTCAATATTTTAAAATGGATTTCATGATTTTGATGATCTTTATGAATTTGGAAACTTCAGGCCTGACTTCAAGTTCCTGGGAATCATGAAAACTCAATATCCGCTAACGCCAATCATTGGACTCACTGCCACAGCTACTGCAAATGTAATAGTCGACATTCAAAAAATCTTAAACATCGAAGGATGTCTTGTCCTTCGGGACTCGTTCTACCGACACAACTTAAAGTACATCGTAATCGATTCTCCAACAAAGGATAAAGTAAATGAAATTGCAGACCTTATAAAATCTCGATTTCCCAACGAATCTGGAATTATTTACTGTCTAACAATCAAAGACTGTGAAGACATGTCCGTAAAGCTACGCTCACTAGGAATCCGATGTGACCGCTACCATGCTCAACTGGAACCTGCTGAAAGAACGGAAATTCAGCACAAGTGGCGCCGAAACAGTCTCCAAATAATAGTCGCAACCGTAGCGTTCGGGATGGGGATAAATAAATTAGATGTCCGGTTCGTAATCCATCATTCCATGTCGAAGTCCGTTGAGAACTATTATCAAGAAACGGGACGGGCAGGGAGGGATGGTCTTCCTGCGGAGTGCATACTCTTCTATAGCTTTCAAGACGCTTTCCGAGCCTCGACTTTAATGTTTACAGAGAGGAACGGAATTAGAAATGTTTATAACATGCTAAGATATGCACTGGATCAAGTCGGTTGTCGAAAGCAGTTCATCGCCCAGCATTTCGGAGATTCCTGTGACATCGTCAAGGATGGATGCAGCATGTGTGATAACTGCGACATCAAAAGCGATGCAAACAATTCTAGGAAAGCAACGAAGGTGAATGCAGCAGATTTGCTTATGGACGTCTTAAAGATCCTAGACCACGCTTCAAGGCTGGACGAGCGAATGACAGCCCTGAAACTGATGGATGCACTTTATTCAAAAGGGAAACTGAATCTGCGGGTGGATGACGTCCCTGTGCCAAAACTTCAACGGGAAATCTGCGAGAAAGTTCTAGGCCTCTTGCTTATCGACGGATATCTCGTTGAAGACTTCCACTTCACACCGTATTCAACAATTAGCTACATAGTACCTGGGGGCAATAAAGTTAGCATTCTAGGCCAGCAAGGAGATTTATTTTATACGTTTTATCCTAAAACTGCCTATATCAATAATAATTCCAAAAAGAAGGTAAATTCTAATAGAATCACGAAACGCAAGGCTGCGGAACCTGTAGTACCTTCGTCGAAAAATCAACCATCTTCCTCATCGTCAGCAAGGAAAAATAAAGGACAGATGAAAGACTTCGACGAAGCTACTACAACTAGTACAAAAGGAAGAAAGAGGAAGCGGAACAATATCGATGATACTGATGATCTTTCAAATCCAAATTCCAATAGAGGTGAAGTCGATAAAAATAAGAATGCCGTCGTCGCTGTGGAAGATTCGGAGTCAACTGGAAGCGACTGTATTCAGCTTGATTAAGTTAGATACCCAGGCACCTGTACTTTAACTGAGGATTTGGACGAGGTACTGTGTCAAATAATTTATGATTTTAGAATAATTAATTCAATCGTGCAATGTTAAAATCTTTGTTCATAATCCTATATATTTAGAGTTAGATTATGAATTACATATAACGGAACGGATACATGCACTTTGTCTTCAATTGAATTGAACTCGGTATTTCTTCAATATGAGGAATAATGCAAGTAAAATACATGAGAATTTAAACAGTCAACTACTCAAACATTTTGGCATCGCATTTACCAAGAAGAAGCGGTAATCTATATCCTTTGTCTTATCATGATATCATGAATGACGCATTTTGTTGATTTGGTCTAGTTTAGCTTCGCAACTTGACACGTGCATAGTATCATAAAAATAAATGCAGTGCATTAATTTGTAAATATATCGTATTTCTCTAAATAGGACAAAAAAGTCTAATTTGGGTTTGTAGTTTTAAGCCACAGAAATGTGGGAATGGGACTTGATGTATTTCGATTTCGGGGTGGGGGTGGGGTTCTTTGACGGACCGAATATACTTTCTAAAACCATCAAATCAGAAGAGCAGTAATAATAGCCTGTAATAATTTCTAAACGAGCATTAGCATTAGCATTTTTTCTTATTTGTTTTTAATGCATCTCTTATTTCATTGGAACAAGGGGGTTTTTTCTAGGGGAGGCGAAAAAATAACCATAGCAACCATATGGTTATCGCCAAGGCTAGATATGCATTCACCCCTACCCTCCAGATTTTACAAACGACCTACAGCAAAAATCATTTGACCTAGACTATCGCGGTTTTTTTCATCGATCGATAAATTCAAGGTAGTAGGGCCGGTCGCATGTCAAAATCGAAAAATTAAGTTTCCTTCATGCTTAAAACTCGATTTAAAATTTTAAAATCGCTCGTTACCCTACTTAAATTAAATATAAGTCTTCCTCATATTGAAATTATTGAATGAAATTTAACTAGCTTTTTTATGGCGCAAAGGTTATTAAATTTGAGGCAAAGCCCTTTGAGATATGATTTTTAGAAAAAAAGTAGTTTTTAGGTAATTTTTCGATTGAATGTATCGTTGCTACGGTACTACACAACTATACTCACACTATACTTCACATGTATATGAGATTAAGACACTGACATTATTAAACATAATTTAATTAGCAAAATCATACAAACAGATTTCAAAAATTTAAAAAATTACTTTTAGAGAGTTTTTAAACGAATCTAACTGTAATTTGTTTTGTTTATATACGTTTTTATCTTTTAATGCGTAATACATTGGATTTGATGCACCGTTGCAAGATTAAAATTCGATTCAATTTATTCCAATTCACATTAAAGTAATGTTATATTTTTGTGTCAAGATAAGTAGGGATGTAACAGCTAAGCCTATTGACGTAAAATTTGTTAGTCTTATCATGCTTCAAATGCAAATATTATATTCGAAGATGAAACAGATTTAAATCAATTTAGAATGCAAACTAAACATTCCAGTTCACCAAGCACACATGCACAAGGTGTTTCCATTCGTTGTTAAGGTCTTCAAAATCAAACACCTCAAAAAGTGCTGAAGTGATTTTAATTTGGTGTGGTTTTACTGATAGCTGGAAGTCTGGAAGAATGAATGAAAAAGAGAGTATTGATTTGCCTGTGCCTAGAATCAGGATATTGAAACGTTTCATACGCTTTCTATCATATAAATCTCGATTTTGTATGTAAAATCTTACTTTTTGAGCTTTTAGCTTTAAAAACCTGGACAATCAAAAGAAACACATTCTGAATAACGCTGTAAATGGCCGTATAATATACAAATATTTCGAAAACAAATCACTTAAAAGAATAAAATAAAAAACCCCCCAAGGGGGAAAAGTAATTCTAGGGGAGGGTGCACCAAAAAGAATAAAACAAGATTGTCGTAACTTTGTAGTGACGATATAAATATTAGTTTTTAATGTTGATTAATCCGTCCATTCCAAAATATCGTAATATCGTCTACCCGGCCGGCAGGGGCAACTTTAATGACAATGAATTTATAATTAAAAGTGGCTTAAAAGTAAAATGTTTACACGATATGTGTAATGGTCTTCAAGAAATTAAACGAGAATTAAAAAATTTTAAAAACGTACATTCAGCCCGATAAGAGCTGCATCGTAAAATCATAATTTAAAATTTAAGTTAGTCTGTAATAACCTGTCTTATTTGTCGATGTTAACTCTTTAAATTCAAGACTTACAAATCATAGTTATGGTTTGAATCTTCGAAGGTGTTCCAAAATAAGCCGTCAAACGAACGTACTTAAATATCGTAGACGTGTGGAGTTTACAAAGTTCTATTCATATACAAATATCCGGTTTTTGAACATGTTCAACTCTAAAACTGCGTTTTGAAATGTCCAAAAATATAAAGTATCAAAAATCTCAAATTTCTCCAATCATCGAGCAAAATTAGTCATTGAATCATTAGCTATATATACCTTTAACTCTTTGACCTTTTCCCAGAGATCTGGCAGTGATACTGCCCTAAGTATAAATTCAAATAAGCCTTCACACTACTTTTCCATTGGTTTATCACACATAGGGTATTAATATTTGACACAATGTTGACCTGTGATTATGAAGGGCCCCCAAACGTACCTGACCTGTGTTTGGATGTCCTAAATAGATAACAGAAAGAAATATTTTGCAAAGTTGAGCCGTCATTAGTTATGGACTTATAGACACACTTTATCATCCGCATTATGAATCTACGCTACATTATAAACCGTAAAACAAATGTACTTAAATATCGTTGATGTGACGATTTTATAATTTTTTATACAAATCGAAACTGTTATTGAACATCTTCACAGTGAAATTCCTGTTATGAAATGTTAAAAATACATGAAATATCGAAAATCTCAATTTGTCCTAACCACAGAGAAAAATTACGTACGTCATGATCAAGTCCTTTCGAATGAAATATCACTTGGCTGTTTTGTTGGGTTAGTATGACCTGTCTTGAACAGCATTAGCAGGCGTGACACCCATCTTCCTTCATCAAGGTTGGGTTAGTTGGTTTAGATATGTGTTTGTAATTTGACCTCTTTGACCCATTTTTACTCGTCAGGGAGTTCCGCGCCCCCAAATAGTAATCATTAATCCTTGACAATAGGTTTCTATTCATGTATCACATATAGATAGTACTATTTGGAAAAATGTTGACCTTTGACCATTGAACTACAGGGCCCCCAAAAGAACCTGACCTCCATTCGAATGTCTATATAGATAACTAAATGGAAATTTAAAAAAAGGTCAACGGAGACACCGAACCAAGTCGAAGATATTAAATAGCGGTATGGCTTAGGAGTTAGGATTTTATGCAATTTAGTATAATGTTGAAAACGTAAAGCGTTAAATATTTCAAAATCAGAACGTTCGATGAAAGTGGCGCTGCCTCGCTCCATTTCCACTGCCGGCCGGGTCGACGATATTACGATATTTTGGAATGGACGGATTAATCAACATTAAAAACTAATATTTATATCGTCACTACAAAGTTACGACAATCTTGTTTTATTCTTTTTGGTGCACCCTCCCCTAGAATTACTTTTCCCCCTTGGGGGGTTTTTTATAATGTTTGAATGAAGGTTGTATTGTATTTCGGGGGAATTTATTTCAAAGGATGGGGATCTATTTAGGGAAATAGAACATAAGTTAGCCTATTACTTTTTGTACGGATGGAAATGGAAGGCTATGGAATTTAGTAGAACTAAATAGAAGGCTAGACGACTAAATAAGACGACTGATTCCTTCTATCGACCCTGTCTCAGTCTATCTCTATACTCCTTGATGAATGTAAATGGATTAGCTTTTAGCTTGCATGTGCAGATTGGCGAGAATGGACGGACTGTTTTGGATTTTTTGCTATATAGTCAATCAAAGGAAATAATATATGAAAGAGGCATTCACTCTTCCGAATAGAACGAGATACGCAATATGTGGCAAATGTTTTGGTACATGGCAAAAAATGAAAATCATCATCATCTCTATCAGAATGAGCCATATAGTTTTGTTGGCTGTCTACCTACAATTTAGTTTTAGTACCATGCATACAGCATACTACGTTATTCGTTAGTGTAAATTGTAAGTTATAGAAACGTTGTTCTGCTGCTCCTGCCTCATTCATCTGTCGCTAAAAAAGGTCACATCCTATTCTGGCTCCGGAGAGGTTTGGTTGGTTTGTCTTTTGATCTCTTCAGTCCTCTCAACCTCATCCTTATAGCATATAGTGGCTGATCCATCATCATTCAATTCATTCAGATTTGTAAAGGTGGGTGAACCTTCTAAATTATTATCAATAACATTCAGGAAAGGAATACGTAAAAAAAAAAATTGCCACTTCACAGTTCACACTTCATATCGTTCAGTGTCAGTTCGGTAGATTTATTATCTGTTCATGAATGCAGAATGATGTTAAATACGAGAGTGGGTTAACGGGAGTAACGGGAAACGAGACTACATTTTCCACATTTTAAACTAAATTGTAGTTAGGATGTTATTATGTTTCAGTGTGGAGAACTGTGATTGTGCATTGTGATACTGTGGAGGGTTGATTTTCAGCTGAAAGAAAATGTACGGATTATATTGTATTTGAAATGAAATCAATAATTGACAAGTGCTTGAAAAAAGACGAAAGACGATTTGATAAAGTTGTTTTGATTGAATTGAAGTATATTGACTATTGAATATTATTGAATGTTTTATTTTGTTTATACTTACTTTTAGATTTAGGATAAGGTCCAGTTCAGGTTGTCCGACCCCAGAGCCCAATTATCGTCAATTATCATTAATATAATCACATCTGAGCAATTCCAAACTCGTGGAGGACGTAGTTGCTGGAGTGGAGTTTTTGGCCTTTTGAAATTCGACCTGTTTGTTCCAAAAAGGTACGGAACTTCATTGTTTTGGTAAAGGGGATATTAATTTACTTACCTCTAACGGATGTGGGATGTATTTAATTTAATGTTTTAATTACTTTTGTAGACAAATTGGATCATACAATTAAAATCTTCTAATCATTGAATATTGGAAATAAAGCAAATGCAACAATGGAAGAGTTGCCGGACTCCCTTATTCTGCAAATTTTAAACTATTTAAATCACGTGGACGTTTGCAGCGTAGCACAAGTATCTTGGAAACTCCATCGTGTGTCTGTAGACGATATTTTATGGAGGAATCTGTTCCATCGTCATTTTCGTGTTGACCCTGGGGTTAATATTGAACCACTTAGTAAGTTTGAAATTGTTTTGTAATGTAAAATAACTTACAAAACTGACGAGAGCTAATCTATTCTGAATTTTTCTCCGTGCAATAGTAACACGTAATTCATTTACTGGGTTACACATTTGTGATTTGGCACGCGTGAGCTTTTGGTCTTTGGCATGGACGTTATCAGTAGTTATCGTTTGATCATGTTAACAAAGTGTCTAATTTGAATACTTTTCATTTGAAGTTGCTGAAACATGGAGAGGAGAGTTCGTGAGACTTATCGACGAAACTCCAATGATGGAGGTGGAGGTCTTAACAGAACATTCGGATCAGGTCCTTCACGTTTCCTTTTCACATGATGGCCAGCGTTTCGCTACCACAGCAAAGGATGGGTTTATATCGGTAAGAAGATTTGTAAAAGTATTTTACAGATTGCAATCTTGTATGCTTTACTCAGTGCTCGTTTTTACAACCTAGGTGTGGAAAAGCGGACACCCTGTGGAATTGGAGCATTCTGAAAATATGAAAAAGTTTAGCTGGAAATATACTCAATATTCTCAGTTTAACGAGTCAGATACGCTGTTGCTGGTTTCAGGGGTTCTGTTCGGACTTCATAGTACTTCTGGTGAAATTGCAATTTTCAGCCTTAAAGGTGAAAAATATAAATTAACAAAAAAGTTCTTGAAGATTGTTTAATGAAACATACCTAATCCATTATATCCTATGGTAGACGGGTTCCAGCTTCAATGTAGAACAATGAGCAAACCTTACGATATTTTTGGGACTTGGTATTCGGACATGTTTTTTTTCTCTGGGAATCTCCACTGGTTGGGGAATATGGTTAGCAAATCTGTGATTTGGATCAACAAGGCTTCACAGGTATGAGATTATCTGATCTTCAGATTAAACAATTTCTTTTTGAGTGCATGTGTAAAAAATATAACGAAACGACAGTCGTACTAATAATTATCACATATCAATAGGAATCGCAATCAGAACATGCCGCCGTACTAAACGAACTGTATCAATTCTACAATCCCAAAGCCTCTTCCGTTCGATCATTAATGATAGCAAACTGTGTCGATCAAGACGATGAAGATACTCCAGAACGTAGTTCAGATCAAACGTCTAGTCAGCCAACCGTCGGGTGCTCAAAATCAAGAGATACTCATACTGGAAATCCACTCTCAAATCTACCATTAGAACAAGATCTAATCAGAATAAACTCACGCGGACATCGGGGGACCCTACAAGGGGCATTTCAGAATTGGAGACCTTTGGATAATATTGCAGATATTAACTACTCGGAAGCGTTTAGGTGCAGCAGAGGCCGTTCTACGGGGACTGCTAAGCCCGAGTCGGATTCTACCTCTACCCTTAATAATCAACGTGCCGGTGATTTGAATTTAGTTGATGATGAAAGTAGTAATTCGTCTGCCGAAGATATGGATGAAAGTCCTTCTAGTCCTGAGGATGAGAGAGAAAGGGGAAAGAAAGAAGGTTAGATAAGAGGGGCTTATAATTTTATTCTTTTGTCAACGTTATTTATCTTCATTTTTTTTAATTCATGTTGTAAAGAAACATTGTTACTAATTTGAATTATTTTGTAGCATCGGTTGAAGAAGATTACATTCTTGACACAAGAGAGAAATGGTTAATATTTACATGTGGATCTGAAACCTATACACCTCATCGAATCGGCTTTAAACGTATTAAGCCAATGAGTTTCAATGGCAGAATAGATCCAGGTCCAAGCTTAAGAGACAGAATAAAAGAATACAAGAGAAGAAAACAACTTCAGCTAGACGGAGAGGAAGATCCAGAGGTTGATTATTCAGACTTTTCAAAAGTTTGTGATAAATTCGACAAGGTAAATTCAAAGTCATTATTATTATATTGTTTAAATTTGAGAGTACTTGAGATACTATATGTATTTACTGCTATTGGGCATTGGGATAAACACTAATCTTGGTGAAATGAAATGACATTAGTGACAACTGCTTCCTCAAATCCTTAACATACATGGTCAGATTAAGTGTTATGCCATTGACCTTTGACACTAAATTGTTTTCTTTTATAGATTGATCATATTGTGGACCTTCATGGACATATAATTGGCATGACATTGTCCCCCGATCACCGCTATCTTTATGTTAATAGCCGTCCATGGCCAGAAGGATATAAGATTTCGGATCCATTAGATCCACCTCCTATTGCAAGCGAGATTGACATTCATGTCATTGATCTCAAGACCATAACGTAGGTTTAATAACTTAATTAGTCTGTGTCAACATTGTTAACGAAACTTGGCTAATAATAAGTACAAATTTGAATTTGTATTTATTTTTAATTCCAGGCAAGTTGGTATGATGAGGAGAGCACACCGTGCGTATACTCCAAATGAAGAATGCTTCTTTATATTTTTGGATGCCTGTGAGGAATACGTGGCGAGTGGAGCGGAGGACAAACATGGTTATCTGTGGGACAGACATTATGGGATCTCATTAATCAAGCTACCACATACTGATGTAGTCAACTCTGTTGCGTTTAATCCCAAGGACTCACAGATGTTGGTTACTGTGTCTGATGATTATAGTATTAAGGTGAGTCAAATTGAAAAAAAAACTGAGCAATCGATTGCACTCTGATTGATCTTGACTTGATTTTTTATTTTGTTTTAGGTATGGAGGTCCAGAGGTCAATGCAGAAATTTCGGCCTGGATGTTAGTTCTTTGAAACAGGGAACAAAACTCTACACAAGACGGAAGTCGGGGAACTCTGGGCCGTGCTCTGCAACTTCAGCAACTCCATCACAAATAGTCGGGCGTCTTCAATTAGAACTATAAAGTCTTGGCATCCAGCACAAGTGTTAACTACTGTCCCTATTTATGTTTTCGCAGCCGGTTCATTGTATCCATCGAATTACGGATTTGGTGCTTTTATCATTTTTAATTTAACTTATTTGCTGTAAAGTGTAACGTTGAAGGTGAAGGTAGGATGAACTAACATCACTTATACAATCAAAGGAAAGTTGAGTAATAATACCTATATAAATATACCAATATATATTCGCATCCAACGTTTGACTTTTTTGTTTTCGTATCTCAATCAAATGTAATGGCTTGCTACATTACAACTGTAATCGTATTAACCTGACAAACGTGTCTTCTGCGGCAATCGAATCTCTGTGGGCTAAGTTTTGAAGAAATTGTAGGTATAGGTAACCGAACTCGTCGAATAATAAAACTTAAAAAATCTACTGGTTTACCGAAATAAACAATTTTTGGCAGAATTTAAATCCCTAGTATAAAATGTGTTATTATTGGCTGCAAATTTTATAGGTTTTGGCATGTGTCGTCTTGTAGAGACAAAAGAGTACAGCAACGACAAGTAAGCGTTAGCGAAACCTTTATTAAGGCATAATGATCATATACAGTTACGAAGCTTTGGATACATAATATTTTGATTGTGAAGTGACCAAGTCACAGGCAGAGACCTTGTCATTGTCATTATAAAGATATTAAGGTATTTTAATCAGTTTACCGATATTACATCGGAAATGTAGCGGAAAGCAGCATTTTACTTAGTGTTCTGGTCTGGTGTTCTCTAACATCAAATGTGCTTTACAAGGGCAATATAATTTAATTAGAATAGTTATATGTAGAATTGCAGCAAACTAGTACACAAACAAACTAGGCAAGTTATCTCTAGCTGTATGAAGTTTAGGCTTCTAGCATAAAGAAAGCGGAAGTCTTAAATGCTCTAGACATGTGATGACCGTTAAGTGGTAAAATTCCTCGTCCTATTGAATTGAGAATCACGCCACAGGAGGAACGGATGGTGGCGGAGGAGGAGGAGATGGATTATTATTGTTTTGTATAGGTTTCCGGAGTTCACAGTGACCGTAGCAATTGTCACATTCGTCTTCCGATTCGGATGAGGATTCTCCAAATACGTGAGGCTTTCTATATATACAGCAACCTAATAAAAAAGATTTAAAAATATGTATGTGTCTTAGTGTCTTTAATCAATCTCAATATAACGGTATTATTGAGTAGTATGATTTGTGATTAGTATGGCTTACATTTCGACTTGCGTTTATTCATATGTTCATTATCAACAGTGTCATTGGTCCAGTTGACTTTTTTGTGATTCTTGGGTTTTCTGAGAAGAAGTCGTAATGTTGGAGGTCCTGCGGCAGTTTCCTTAAAACAACAACAAACAATATTATACTGTTATGTTTATGTACAATGTATGATATATTGATATATATATAAATAAGAAATATATTATGATCTGATAAAAATCATCCAATCACAAATACCTCAGATTCTTCTGAAATGACGGTTGTACTGACTTCTGACTGAGATTCAGATGGCCGTGCTTCGACCATCTGGTCGGCCATTTTAACGTAGCGTCGCCGTTACAGCTTCGAATGTCAAATATGTGCAATGATCAGAGCAGCGTCAGCCTCATGCTAATTTCACTCTGTTGACTGTTGGTTTTTCTGGTAGGCTTGCAACCTGAAATTGAATATATTGCATATTGTGTATTGTTTTGTATTGTCGGAATTTCAATTTTACGGGAGTCAAGAAGGCGGAAGTGCGGAAGGGACGACAGACGAGCAACTGGGAGTCACGACTGACAGGCAGGACAGATTGACATTGACGAGCAAATACAAAATACAGATACGGAATATGGAATACCTTGAATTTCAAATTTTGTTTGCAAATAAATTGCAATCACAATATCTCACTCAAATCACGAATAAATTTAAAATTATTAGAAATTCTGAATTCTGTCTTTGTTCTTCATTCTTCTCGATTTTACAAAGAACACTAAAGATGCTGACAAAACCTGACAACCGGCTAAAAGCTCAGGTGACCAAACTTTGGTCAGGTTTTTTAATTTAAAAATACAAAATAATTCGGAAGAAAGATGTACAACAATTTTTAATTTCTATCAAAATAAATATTTATAGGTTATTTCAAAATTTCCCACCTCAACTGGACAGAATTTTGGAACTCAATAAATCTCCGACTAGGAGCTTTTAGCTCCTCATGTATGCAATAATCCTTTGACCTTCTTTTGATAATAAACGCAATCTCTACAAAATTGTCCAAAAAATGTAGTACCACTTTATCCAGTTTAATTTTAACTAGAACTAGACGATTATTCATAATGTTAGCAAACTAATTTAACTAACGATTTTTAGAACTATTGATTATTCATAATACGATATACGATTATATCCAAAACTACTTTGCTTAGTACACGAAAATCTCGTACGTCAAGCACCGACAGAATGTCATAGTTCAAGCAGTTCACACTTCAAATGTAGGCTATGAGGAAATAGTAGGCGCATACCGATCTGTACTGAGGCGGGGGCCTGGTATAGTACGTTCCCAAATTTCAGATTAACAACTATGAACTATACGACTGAAATGTTACTTTCCGTCACCGGGGTCACCGTCACCGCCACTGGTTCAATTCTCTCAAACAAAATTATATGTTCGCAATGATGAGAATGTGGGAACAAGTCCACGGGAATAACCCTCTTCGGATAGAACGGATTTCCCTTGTAATGATTGGAAATTGGCCTGGCAAAGTCCACGAAATTTTTAGTCGCGGCTTTAGCATCACAAGCAACATATATGAGGGTTTTTATTTTCTCGCATCTTCTCAGCAAGTTGAGAACCCTTGGATGAAGGCCAGCCCTGGGTGGGTCAACGATTGCAACTATGTTGTCATACTTTGCTTGTAACAGAACGACATCGATAAGATCTTCCGCCTTTCCAGCAAAAAATTCACATTTATCCGATAAGCCATTCAACTCGGCGTTTTTGTTCGCATCTTGAACTGCGCTCGCAACCATCTCTATACCTAGAACTTGGCCGCACTTGTGCGCAACGCTTAAGCCAATTGTACCAGTGCCACAACAAACATCCAGTAGAGTTGTATGTGGATTTGACTCAATGAGAGATCCCACTGTCGAATACAGTACCTACACACATATTGTAATTGGTTAATTTAGCAAAACAAATGGATGCATATGTATCTGATGCCAAGGCAAGAGCCAAGACTAAGACTATATCAAATGAACTGTAGGCTGTAGAAAATCATACCTCTGTAGCTTTAATATTAATCTGGAAGAAGGCGTCAGGAGAAATCCTAAACTGAGTTCCCAAAAGGGTTTCTGTGATATACTCGTCGCCAAAAATTAAGTCGGGTTTATTTCTCTCCTTTTGACCATGACTTTCTTGCAGTTGTAAAAAAAATGAGTTCACTTTTGGCGATTCCAAGGCTGCAAATGTATTTTTGAAAGTCGTCTTCAAAGTTTCAATCTCTTCCTCTTTTAAATGCTGTTAAATCAAACCCAAGCAAAGAGGGTTACAAAAACCATTAACTACATCATCATCAGCATCTACAAATCCCAAATCTTTACATATTCCTCCTGGTCCTGTTCGATCCCATCCCATCTAAAATTAACTTTTATGGAATAGGAAGGGACCGCCGGGCGAATTCAACATTTACGCTGGAATAGGCCATGGGACGCTTATCGCTTACCTCTGAAATCTGAAGAAGTGAGACGGTTTGCATAAAGTATATAAGTTAAAAACATATTAAATTACTTTAGGATTGATAAGAACGATCAGCATTAGTTGTCCATCGCAAGTAGTCCGGACAGTAAGTTGCTTCCAGCAACCGAAATGAGTCTCTGGATCATGCGGATTTAAATCTGATGAACGAACGAATTCTTGGAACGCTAAAGCTCCTTCGATCATCCTCTTGGGAAGGTGGATTAAATGTTCGATTGGACCAACAGCTACTGAACCATTCCTATAGCTTGACATTCGGAAACCTACCGTTTTCTCATTTGTTTTGGGATTAAATCCTAAACGCATGTAGGAAGATTTGTAATAATTCAAATACTTGTTCTATAAACATCAGAACATCTTAAAGTTAATTAGGTTAATTACCGATTGTAAATTCGCATTTGTTTCTATATTCCTGAGTAACAGGCGAAGGTTTAATTTCTTCAATGGGGCAGATCAACTTTCCATCATATTCTGATTTAAGTTGTGGATTCACTTCTTTAATTTGTTGGCAAATTGCTTCCAAAATCGCTTTTGTGGCATCCGTTTTCCTATCGAGCTGAAAACATCGAATATTTAAAATGTATTGGCATTGGTGGGTAAGTAAAGAGGCAAACTAGTCTCAGAAGTCTCATTTCATAGATCTAAGAATTTAAAAAACTGTAGAAACAGAACATATTGCATACATACCTGTTCGCCATAAGGGATATTCCACCAAGGAATGGTAACTCGTTTCATGCCATCTTCGATAGTCTCGTTAGTCTCACGGAAACCAGTTGGTCCTTTATCGATTTCTCCGTGGGCCCTTTTACGAATCAAAGGGTCTTCTGCAGCTTTTGCTGGCTAAAAATAAATATCATTAGTCAAATCCAATCCCGAACGAAATTACTCATAATACTAGATCTATGTGTCTGGGGATACGGCTAACACAAAAATCCATAAAAGATAAGATATATGCAACTTTCTTGTCGATTTTAGATAGATTTAGAATTTAGATGTGGAGATAGTATACAGAAGAATAAAGTTGTGTAATGATAAGGAATGTCTCATATTCTTACAAAAGCAATCAAGACTTTATTCTTCCATTTATAACCATCCAAAACGTTGATGGCCTTCTGTCGATCTTCTTCCGTCTTGAAGTTGACAAACATGTAACCACTCCCTGGCTTTGGTGGTTTGATTTTATGAGCATTTAAGTTGAGTCTATTATTCAGCAACTTCTTTAATTCCTGAAAGATCAACAAGGTCATTGCATGGAGAAATCCTTTAAAATTTTATTGTAAATAACAATGTAGTAGTGTATTAAATCAATAAAAAGTTACCCCAAAACCATAAAACTTGGGAAGGCCTTTAACCTCGATTTTGAACCGTTCCGAGCTGAACTCGTCCCTTGCCAGGTAAGCACGCGAATTGGTTTCGTCAGTTCTTCCCGTCCACGTCGATCCATTTCCACCGACAGTAGAGTCCTTCACATCTGCTCCTTCGTCACATTCCATCTCGACAACGTCAGTTTGATCAATAGCAAGGGCGGAGTTGTGTCCTTTACAGTCCGGAGCTACGACTGTACTAGATAATGACAACAATGATCCCGCGACTTCTGCCTCCAGAGAAAGGGCCGCCGAATCTGAGGTTGAGGACGAAGGAACAAGAAAAGACATTTTAACAGAGTAATCATTTTGCACATATGTGCATTGTGCATTGGTTCAATTGGTTGCAAAATTGCAAATGTGAAATGATGCATGATGATTTGAAAATGTGAAACGAGTTCAGTCAGAATTAATGACTTTGTGACGTGTAATCATGTCACATGTCCCATGTGGTTTTGCATGGCACGTGCAACGTGTCTTGTCATATGTCATGTCACTTACTGACATTGTACATACGTTATACAACACATCAACACACAACCAACAACAAATGTGAAATGTGAAATGTATTGTAAAGTTCAAAACCCCCTTCACCTTTAGCCCTGTCCTTGTCAACAACATAATCGGCCGTCGATTCGGGCATCGTCTTTTCGGGAATGTCAGTCATCCTTCCTGGATAATGAATTTGGAATTCTGACTTCGGTTTCGGACTTCGGTTGATATTTAATATTGAATATTCAATTTCAATATTATTCGAAGTTCATTTTGAAGTTTTCACGGTTGCACGCACACAAAAGGCCAGAGATCATAGATCACTTTTTATCGTCAACATTCCTAAAATTAAATGAAATGGTGACCCAAGTAAACAACAAACAAATTCATTAGCGAATACAAAATAGGAATGACAAATTAATGAAATGCTTGAATTTAATTTCAAATTTCATTCTAGTCGGGCTCCGTTACTAGAATTAGAACTGCCGACTGCCGATTACACAACTGCCGCCGACACGTTTGTTCGGTTCATAATAAAATGAACATGTGCCATCGCCATGTCCTATGTCTTGAGTTCTGATATGCATGATTTGACAATATGACTGAACAAATAAGAACTTGATGACCACGTTATAATTCACAGAAGAGGTATACCACCTCTTCTGTGCACAGAATAGTGAAGTTCCCCATGCCTACTATAACATTGATGGTATGGGTGAGTGTCGTGTGTGAGAGAGAAGCTGACGAGTTGCCGGGAATTCCCCATGCCTACTATAACATTGATGGTATGGGTGAGTGTGTGTGAGAGAGAAGCGGACGAGTGGCCGGGAATTCCCCATGCCTACTATAACATTGATGGTATGGGTGAGTGTCGTGTGTGAGAGAGAAGCTGACGAGTGGCCGGGAATTCCCCATGCCTACTATAACATTGATGGTATGGGTGAGTGTGTGTGAGAGAGAAGCGGACGAGTGGCCGGGAATTCCCCATGCCTACTATAACATTGATGGTATGGGTGAGTGTCGTGTGTGAGAGAGAAGCGGACGAGTGGCCGGGAATTCCCCATGCCTACTATAACATTGATGGTATGGGTGAGTGTGTGAGAGAGAAGCGGACGAGTGGCCGGGAATTCCCCATGCCTACTATAACATTGATGGTATGGGTGAGTGTCGTGTGTGAGAGGGAAGCGGACGAGTGACCGGGAATTCCCCATGCCTACTATAACATTGATATGGTATGGGTGAGTGTCGTGTGTGAGAGGGAAGCGGACGAGTGGCCGGGAATTCCCCATGCCTACTATAACATTGATGGTATGGGTGAGTGTCGTGTGTGAGAGAGAAGCGGACGAGTGGCCGGGAATTCCCCATGCCTACTATAACATTGATGGTATGGGTGAGTGTGTGAGAGAGAAGCGGACGAGTGGCCGGGAATTCCCCATGCCTACTATAACATTGATGGTATGGGTGAGTGTCGTGTGTGAGAGGGAAGCGGACGAGTGACCGGGAATTCCCCATGCCTACTATAACATTGATGGTATGGGTGAGTGTCGTGTGTGAGAGGGAAGCGGACGAGTGGCCGGGAATTCCCCATGCCTACTATAACATTGATGGTATGGGTGAGTGTGTGAGAGAGAAGCGGACGAGTAGCTTGATTGGTTTGAATATTAAAAAGATCATTTTTAACATGATATGCATATGCTTGATTTGATATGCATGCATGGTCATTTTGTGAACGAATTACCTCAGCCAACAGTCAGTCTCGCCTGTAGTCGGCAATTCTATAATCGGGAGTCGGTAGTTCTAACGGAGCCATTCTCATCGTGCAGTGCATGAGGAATTTTTTAAAGGTATATTTGGCGCTATCTATATATTTCTCATTTGGCCCCTCCTCATCCTATCGGCCACGTCCACTTCCAAAGTATCCAAAATTCCAAATCGTCGACACTTCGATAAGTTCCAGCGTCTACTGATGACTCAAGACTACGCTGCACATAGCAGCTATGCTATAATTATGATATACAATACAGGACAAGATCACTTCCTGAATTCCTCACTTTCCTGAGTAATCTTGTCGATGTCGAGTGGAGACGAGAGCCCTCATGCCTCATATATGTATGAGTGATGCTGGAGAGCCCTGTCCCGACCTCCCGACTCGAGGCCTGAGGAGCGAGGCCCATCATATCACGGGTTTCTCGCTCGACTACACAAGTCATTGCTATATTAAAACGTCCTGGAAGGAATTACATGAGATGAAGCATATTGACAAATTATGAAAAATTTTACAATGTATTCGAATAATGAATATGATAAACGATTAATTCCGATTCGATTTCGGTTCTTGTTCTTAACTATTTTTATGCAATTTTTATTTTAAAAAAATGCGACTAATCCATACAAGTGTGGATTTACAAATGTTGAAAAGGCAGTGAATATCCATCCGGAGCGGAATTCAGAGCAGGGGTTAAAAAGTTTAACCCTGTGTTGAGGCAAGGGTAAAAATCGGGTTACCCGACCCTCTGAATTCCGCTCCGAAGAACGAAGAACGGACGGTAAGTTTTGTCGGATTTGTCGCCATATTTTTAAGCTTTATTGCCCTCTTGTCTTCTGTGGGTTGATATTTACTTGATTGGTCTAAATATTTTTTATAATAAAATAATAATATTTGTTTGGCCCCAGCGCATTGACCTCATGAGTTGAGATTGTCTCATAGAAGATCAAAAGCCTTTATAATTTACTAGGCCACGGCCACCACAGGCCCGGACGGGCCTTAGCAAAACGTCGCCGATAAGCGATAGCAATATATAGCTATCTAGAACAAAAATTTCTCAGAGGTGACAGTGTGTGTGAGTCGAATCACTAACTATTCACCGGGCCATGCAGTGACCTTGTCCTTCCTTCCGAATGAATGTTCTCCCTCATACTATCAACTTAATTTGTAACTCAGTATTGACTGTGAAATTTCGTATTCTCAAAATAGCTGTTTAAAATGGACATTTTGGACAGATTTTAGATTTCAAAGTCAGGGTAAGTTTCGAAATTCCAACATAGCCAAAGGATTTCTCGACTTCTCGTATGAAGGCGTTCATACTGTACTGACATGTCACGGGATAATTTCAAAAAATTCACTTTATTTAAAATTGTTCTGGTCAGGGGTAAAAGTTTTGAAATAGGTCAAATCATCGTGTGAATTGTCACACGATGATTTGGAAAATTCGACCCTTTTGACCGTTATTGAGGTCAGGAACCAAAATTTTGAAATTCCAATGAAAATAGCCAAAGTATTTCTTGAAGAACAGCAGTGTCAATCGGTACATATCACACGTGACCGTGACCATTTACATACAATATTA
Source organism: Desoria tigrina (assembly GCA_906901685.1). Classification (NCBI taxonomy): domain Eukaryota; kingdom Metazoa; phylum Arthropoda; class Collembola; order Entomobryomorpha; family Isotomidae; genus Desoria; species Desoria tigrina. The sequence goes on along the minus strand of CAJQTU010000008.1, from coordinate 6,083,002 downwards.
GGATCGGTCTCGTTAGCCCAGGTCATAGGTCACGAAATTTCGAAACGACATATATATATAGCCATCCGCAACGCAAAGGACATCGCACACATTACATGGGAAAATGCTCGATGGTGGGATTTCTCTGAAAATCTGGAATCTGATAGGAAATTTGAAGCTGATCCTTGATTAAATTGACCTCAAAGCTCCAAATGACCTCCTTGACCTTGTTTTTGGGGGTTAAAGGCCAAAAACGTCAAATGAGTTTTTCATGAAAAATGACTGCAAAGTACATTGATGAAACGCTCTGTAAGCGTAAAAATAAGGAAAAAATGTATTTTGACCTGGTGACCTTTTCCCTTCCAAAAAAGGTCAATATGTGAAAATATTGATTTGGTTAGAAACGAATATTTAATACATTTTTGGAATGGTGGAGGTGCAAACAGGAGAAAATATTTATTCGGACATGATGACCTTCCCTTACCATGCAAAAGTTCAAAATGTAAAAAATATTTAAAACATTTTTGTAGATTTTAGAGGTGCAAACATGGAAAAAAAATCATTTGGAACCGATGAACTTTTGCTCGCATAAAACGTGAAAATGCAAAAATCTTGTTTTGGTCAAAAATCATATTGTAAACATTTTTGAAATAGTATGTTAAGAATTTTTAGCCATCTCAGCTTTCGATAGTCAATCCATTAAGAAACCTATAGATGAAACATCAGTTACTGACATTCAGACATCATTGCTTTTTTATTATTATTAAAGATAAATATTGTTCAAAGTGCAAAGACCATTGACCATTTATTCATTCAGTTCATTTCATTCCTTCCATTCATGGAATTTATGAGTCTTGAATTTGAAAATTTTTTAGAAACTTTTTTGTTTTGAAGATCCCACTTCCGTTACAAAATACCGTTCATTGAAGAGAAGATCAACGAAAGATATTCCTCTTTAAATAAGCAAATATGTCGTCCCCGTCCGTGGATGTCGTAGCGAAAACCTGGAATTTTTTTGCCGAGATTGGAGAAAAATTTCGAACTTTGAAGTTACGACAAGCGCAACCCAGTGTTACCAACATCTTTGAACAATTCCCAATTCACGTAAGACGTCTTACCAAATTTAATAATATACGTTACAACGTTACATAATTACGTCTACGTGTAGTGTAAATGTAACATAACCAGTTCAGACTTATTCTGGCATTGCATAAATTTTCATACGTTTTCGTAATTTGGAATAGAGAAAAATACAGCGATTTGAGATTTTGATCAATTGAATTTGGTCCCTCCCTAGCAGTTATCATTTCAACACTCAAGCATTTTGGAGTTGGACTTGGGTGTGTCACAGAATTATGTGCCCACTATTTTTTTTGGTTTGCTAGTAGGCACATAATTATGGGGCGCCGGGCACCCTGTATATATGGACTTGTATATATTTAATTTTCGTCACTTTTAAACTTTAAAAATTTCCCTCGTGGGACTTTGATTACTTTGATACCTTCCTTTGATAGATTTATATTAAATGTTCTGAAATAAAAGGCAATCTTTCTTCAAAATGTTGATTACAAATTACAATCAATGTTCTAATATCTAATGTGCAACGTTTCTAAAACCATTTCTATCGGACACACATATAGATTCGAGAGTCAATCTACAATTTCCTAGCCCCAGCGGACATCTTGACCCTCCGAAAAGTCGACAGATGGTTCAAAGATGAAGTGGATTCCGTCCGAGGAGTTTTCGGGGAATGGAAAGCCTGTGACCCCAAAAACCAACGAAAAAGGATCCAGAAGATCGGAATCAGATCCTTAAGCGTCCAAGTCGAAACCAAAATTTTCGATATTATACACCCTTCCGAATCCATAAATTTGAAGTTTCCAATTCTTCTCCATTCCTTGAAAATACTGGAAAGGATCCCTCGTGCCAATTTCCAGTATTTCATGAAAAACTGCCACCAACTCAAACGTCTGGAACTGAACCTTTTAAAAGACGACCCAGCATTCCTAGCCAAATCAAAGTTCCGGTGCAACTTTCCAAAAACTCTGCAAGAATTCACCCTCATAATGCCGTTCAAGGATGCACGGGTCAAGACGGCCAAATCAGACCGGTCCTTGAAACGGTTCATAAATCAACTCAACCTCATCTTGACGCAATGCAGTTCTCAGCAATGTCCCAGCATTAAGACATTTTGCCTTGAAATCAAAGAAATACTCCCTTCTCACAATCACAAGGAAGCCGTGGAGTTTCATAAAGCAGCACTCTCCTTCATCAAGGACCATCGAAGGACTTTGAAAGCGATTGACCTCAAATTGTGGTCACCTCACCCCAAGAAAGTGGACGATGATTTCATGGACTTTGGCTTCGGTTCTCCACTGACGGAGGACTGGCTGCAGGAGTTGGACCTAAAGGAATTCAAGTACCGTTCCCACTGCATTCTCGATCATTGGAGTTCTGTGATTTTGGCGTCAAAAAGGTTGGAAATTGTCGACATCAGCGTCAAGTACTGGTCGATTACTGAAGCGAGAACGCTAGAAACCCGATTCAACAGTCTTACGTTAGGAGATGAGATTTCGAGAAGATGTATGGGGACGCTGAGGCAAATCAGCGTCAAGCATATTTGCTTGAAGGATAGGGGACTGACGCGTAAGTTTCCCGAGGACTTTAAATGGACCGAGATCTATCCTCGTCGTACGAGGGTCTCATTTCAGACTGAAGTATGAACATTATGAACAAAGAAAGTTTTGTCCACAAACTGTCACCATTCCCATGCGACACAATATGAATCTGGAAAACTTGTCAATCAAACTATCAATTCAACTTAATAGTGAAAAAGCTGGTAATACTCATACTCGGCTACATTTATATTCGTTCATTTTCAGAAATTTAATTACAATAAGCAAATTATAATATTCAGATTTCCAGTGTTGTATTTCGCATGTTTCAAACATAGATTACAACTAAACTAAATTAATTTTCTCTCCAATAAAGCTCATTACCTAATTTATATTCACAGTGTATTAATATTATGCCTTATGCCATATGCCATTAATCCATCATTATAATTATAAGTAAAGAAGTCAGATACTAAAAGTTCATTTATAGATGGAACTTTTCAAATTCAATGGTAATCTAAAATAGGCATATCAGGTCAATTTTACTGCAACGTTCATCAAGTACTTTTAGCAAGGCACCCATTTAAATTAAAAAGTGTATCTGCCTCAAATGAGAACTTATTTCGGTATTTAATTTAATTTCAAATTTAATTCGTTGCATCGTTACAAACATAAACCCAACCGGGTCCGCATGTAATTCTTGACTGTAAATATATCGCTGCTGTGGCTGACTGCCGACTCTAACCTTCGATAGCTAAGAGCCTTGGTTGTCCGCGAATTCCCTACCTGACTGGTGACCTAAGATGACGATACTACCGAACTACTCGGACTTGAGTGTTGACAATAGCTTAGAAATAAGGGACGTGACGGTCTCATTAATCTAGCTTTATTTATCAGTAACAAAACGTAGGGAAATACAGGAAAAATAGGAGCGGTCTACGTCCGTTCTCCTCCAAATCTAAAGAATCACTAAAGAGAAAGCGAACTTTCTCCTCGCTCCATAAGTTATACATCAATATATTTGTTACTATAGTAATCCATATTGTGGCTTCCAATGACTCGATTACAGCTGCTTTGCTTATGGTTGTACAATTCATTACCTTATATGGACAGGAAACAAACCCGAACCGCCGAACCTTCATAAAAGCTATCCTGACTATTCTAATATCGAATGCAGTTTAATATTATAAGAAAAACAGTAGTAAAATGGTCAGAGTTAGTAGAGGTGGCAGGTGGGTAATGGAAAAGCTATGAAAAAATCATACAAACTCACCAATACTATTATTTACCATCGCACCACTTTCACGTAATAAGACGAGGTATATCTGAGTTTTTTTAGGATGACTCACCTGGATTTTGACGTACCTGTTCCCATACGAATTAATTCCTAGAACAACCTGCCCTCAGCATTACATTTTACATACACCATGACTTGTTATTGTATAGACCCCTTTTACAGGTTGGCTTTGGCTATTTCATTCCCTATTTCTACACTAGAAATTAGAGACTAAGGATATTTATTTAGACTCGTTCGTGTCCTGTAAAATAAATTCAGCTAAATTAACGGCTTTAGTTCTTGTAGCAAAAATAAAAGAGTTTTTGATTCAAAACATGAACCTTGCCAATTAATCCATCCTCGATTAAGTATTAAAGCATCACCTGTCAGTGTCAGGCCAGATTGGCAGGAGTTTAATTACTTATTTGTTTAGAATGGCAACAGGTTCAACTTGTAAATATTTTAGTAGTAGTAATAATAGTAACAATAGTAGAGGATCATGTTACTCGACAAATACATTAAAATATCACCCGAGATTCTTGTTTTTATTTGCCGTGCTGATAAGCTGGATTTCCCTTGGCTTTGGGCCAGGAGGTGTTGAAGGGAAGCTGACAATCACGAAGGAATGTGAGGATCTAATTTGCAAGGCTCATCAGTACTGTTCCGGAGTGGACCACTCCTGCCGACCCTGTCAAGAGGCCTGTGACCCGGCCCTGGGGAACTATGATAAGGCACTGTGTGAAAAAGACTGTCAAGGTATGGTCTGAGTTTTTATTTTTATTTGTGATTGGGGTCAAAATTATAGGGTTTTGAGCAATTAGCAAAAAATAGGGATTTCTACGCTTTCTTTAAAAAGTTAAAAAAAACAGAGAAAATGCTTGTGTTTGAAACTATCGGAGCTTGAAATTTTATAAAAATTTAAACAGAAAAGGTAAAATCATGCATCTATTTTTTTGTCATTTAAGTTCCATATAAACTGTAGTTAAAAAATAAGCTACGAATACATTGGGTTCCCCTAAGCAAAGCAAAGATCGGAAACGATTTTATCATTGATTTCTCTGATCTTCTCCTGAAACGCTTAAACCCGGTCCTATGGGTCCTTAAGGCTCTCCTTGTCTAATTAACTGATGATTTTATTTAATTACCAGACTACCTCCATGACCTGTGGTACATGCGGAAGTCGGATAATGAGACTGGTCCAAGTTTCAAGGAGGAAGTGTTCCTGGCCTTGTACTACAAAATGGAAGAGGACCTACGGCTTCTCAAGATCCTCGTCGGAGTTGTCATCATCCTGTCCACTTGTGTCATGCTAGCCCTATTCGCCGTCATGATCTACTTCAAAAGAATTAAGAATCAGTTAGGGTGCTATCATACTGACGGTTCTGATCCATGTGAGAATAATTACAACAACAAGAAGCAAAAAATCATGGACCTCCCTGTCATTTACAGCAATAACAAGGTAAATTATTAGAAGTTGTATGAGTAGTTAAGTCGTATCGTAACGTCGAAAAATGTCGAAACGAAAATTCGACCATTTTGACGTTGCCGAAACGCTGAAGCGTTGTATTGGGGTTTGGGGTTCGATTTATGGCATTCTATGGGCGTTTTACTGTTAAAGGAGTTGTTTCTTATACTAAATTTTTTTCTTTCAAAATTGTGCTTTTTCGCATTTTTGAGATTCTATGAAGAACCAAATGAATTGTAATTTTTTAAATTGAACAGGCCCTAACTCTTCCACATTTCCAAAACGAAGAGGAACATAATAACAAGGATGGTCGTCGGAGCGTGAGTAGTATGAATAACATGAATAAAAGCCGAGGGGGAGGGGGCTCAACCCCGGATTTGGTATCGAGGTCCAGGACGAGTCTCAACTCATCGACATCACTTCCTCGACAAAATTCCAAGAAAAATTCGTCGACGTCAGCGGAGATGTCGCAGTCGGAACGGCAGCAAAGGTTCCAGAGGGAACCTTCCGAGTCCACTCTGCCAGAGTATCATGCTTACGAAAATCCGGGTCTTATTCCCTCTCCAACTCATATGTAACTTCAAATTAGCGATTAGGTTTAACCTTAGAGTTTATAATAAATTATATACTCTAAGGGTTTAACTGAGAAATCAAAAAAATCTAAGTAGAAACGCTCGAAATCATAAATTATGTTCCAGAGGGGATCTTCTGTTTAATGATATATAGTGCCTACCGTTTAGTTGAGGAACTTTTTCTCTCCCGTTCTAGAATGACGTTACTGTAATATATTTATAGTCTTTTGATGCCATCATTTTTATAAAGGCTATACCATAGATGACTATACTATACAGATCCAATTACAATAGACCTTTCGAATAGTTCTCTTTGAATACTCAAAGCCTTTTAGTTTCTAGTCTAGTTAGTTTGACCTTATTTTTAGGAACTTTATTTTATTTCCGTTTTTGCATATATATATTTAAACAGCTTATCAGTTTGTGAGCTTAATTTGTAATTTATTTTTGTTGATTTTAAAAGTCCTGACTTTGAAGCCCTGACTGCCGGAGATCGTAGCATAATACAGAATAATCAATAGAACGTAGGGATCGACTAAATATCTATAATAGATAGACATAGATGTCAAAGCGGAATGATAAATCTCATGAACATAATATGATTGCCTTTTTAAGCACAATCAAGAATCTGTATGGCATGTCCATCAGAATTCCAACACAAACGTACAACTAGAATTAGCGTCGCAATTTTATCTAGAGGACTGTAAATGGTGAATTGTGTTTTATATGGAAAATGTAATTATTTTGAAATAAAAAGCAGAAAGCAGACAGTGTTTGCAAAATCAGAATGCATTTTCGAAATGGGAAATGCCAACTTTATCTGTTTTAGCAAGAATCATCATAATTATCATAAATCATATAAACAACCTACATCAATAATACTTTACGTTCGTTTTAAAAACGCTTCGAAATATAAGTTTACCTCTGTTGGAGGGTTTTAAAATCCAAACCCGTGCAATTGCTATCGAAGATACAATTTATCTAAAATCAGCTTGTTAGTTAATTGCATTTAAAAAACATATTGTCTTTGATTATTCTACTTAGCATCATGCATGAATAAACATTGAGTTTAAAGCGGGAGAGCCCTGTCTTCAATTTTTACGTTGCGTTATTCTCCCGAGAAATAAAATAAAGTTTGTTTAATTTTTGATTCTGCCGACAAAAACCCGGATAACAACTTCAGAAAACCGATAAATAACCTGGAACCCTGAAACATAAGAAATCCTAAACGCTAAAAGATGGCTCGAAATTCGGAGAAGGCTATGTAAAACACACTTTGCACTTCTAATTTTGAGTTTTGAATTTAAATTTCAGTCTAGTAGTTTCCAAATTTACCATCCTACAGAGTGGTATGACTTTACCTTTCTACAGAATGGTATTTCGTATTTACCTTTCTACAGAATGGTAAAACGGCTCATTTACCTTTGAGCAGGAGGGTAAATGTGTTTTTTTGTAGTTTTTGGCTGCCTCGGACTACAGTTTTGGTCGTCGGATAAAACAAATGGTTCCATTGGAAAGAGCGTAAAATTTTAAATAAAACCAGATCGCGGTGAAAAAAACCAGATCGCGACACGTCTGCTAGAGCCGGCTAAAGACAGTAAGTTTTTTTGGCCGAGGAATACTGAGTTCAAGAGCCGTCCGTAAGCTAACAAGCTAAGATGCGACTTAAATTGGAATCTTATTATTTCTAAATTATCAGTATAAAAAATTAATTAACAACGGTAGCATTCAGTTTCATCAAAAAAGGGCGAAAAATTAAAAACCCAAATCTTATTTTAAATTTATAGCGATTCAGTATTTGTCACATTTTCTCTATTTCTGACATTTACTCACCGTTCTAAATGACCCAAAATGTCAGAAAAAAATTTATGCTTTAAAATGCTTGATTATTTAGGGGTAAAACGCCTAATGTAAAGAACTTGTTGTTGTTTGTCTGTGTGTCTGTCCGTTTGCGCTGTAACTATTATACGGTTAACAGTCTTTAAAAATGGTTTTCGGATATCAGACCAGCATTTGTTGGGCATAAGTGGGCATAAGTAGAATATATTTTAAAAATTTGGTCACACCCCCTGACCCTGACCCCCTAAAATGGAAAATTTCCAAGAAGTTGACTTAATACATATTCAACAACGAAGAGTTTGCGCGGTTGCGGGAATCACTCCGGTTCGCACCCACTAGCACCAGGTGTGGCCGCGCAATATGGCGCAAGTGCGGTTATTACAGTTTGTCGTGCGGTTTCACCCCTTCTTTATGTGCGTTTGCAACGGTTTATTTATGATATATCGATTAAGAAAAAAATGAAATAATATCAAATTATTAAACCGCTTCAAAAAATAAATTTTGATGTTTAAATTCTTTAAAAAAATGAAACTGATTAAAACAAATTTTTAACTGATTAAAAAAATCATGTTTCAAAATACATTCTAAATTCATCAAAAATAAATTTAATGCTTCAAAATATTTTTTAAGATGTATCCAACGCATTCCCAAATCCTTTAGAATGCGGTTTAAAATGTTTCAAAAAATACATTTAGACAGAAATGTAATTTAAGCATTTCTGAATGTATGTAGAATATTTCCAAATGTATCTTAACTATTTTGAAATGACTCATAAACATTTGCAAATGTATTTAGAATATTTTTAAATGTATGTTAAATATTTTGAAATGTATCACTAACATTTTCAAATGTATTTTAAATATAGTTTTGAGATTTTGCATTCAAATTAAATTTACTGTAAATGTTTTCAAATATATTATAAGAAATTTAAATAGTTTCAATCAATGTGTTGTAAATATTCTTGAATATATTTTGAATACATTTTAAACACATTAAATATTTTTAACGCATTAAAAATATTTTGAGTATTTTTAAATGTATTGAAAATGTACTTATTATAAATTTATTTTTAAGATTATCTATGAAGTTATTTTTAATACTTTTAATAAATAATTTTAAATATATTTTTAATATAGCCAGTACTTTCTTAGCGTAATCTCCCTTTTATCAATTTCAGCCAGTAAAATATATGTAAAATCCATGCATCAGAAGGGAAATGTGTCTAATGTAAAACGTTTTCACGTTAAGTTTTCCCTAATACAGTCATCTTGCACAATGCAATGCTGGATAGGAGTGTGGCACCCCGACAACATTCCCTTGTATGGCTGGTTGAAAATTTTCTAGGAGAGGATCCTTCATAACAAAACTGCTTATACTTTCAATAAATGATTTGAAATATATGTTTAATAAATTCAATAAATAATTTGAAAAGTATTTTTAATATGTTTAATAAACATTTTCATTTTAAAATAAATTTTAAGCAAATTGGATATAGTTTAGACTTATTTTTTAATGTATTTAAAATGTTTTCAAATGTGTTTTAAATGCATCGACATTTTTGTTAAATGTTAACCTGTATTTAAAATATTTTTTAATATATTGTTTTTTTAAATGTACCTTACGTGTATTTAAAATATTTTTAAATGTATTGAACATTTTTCTAAATGTACCTTACGTATATTAAAAATATTTTTAAATGTACTTTACGCGTATTTAAAGTATTTTATTTGCACTTGAAATTTGAAATGCATTTGAAATGTTCTTAAAATGCTTTTAATAATGTAAAATTTACTTTGTTAATTCATTATTGCTTATTAGTGGATAGAATAATTATAATTAAAATGAGACTCAAATTTTTGATGCATTAAGTACACGAATCAATAAGGATTTTAAAAAATATCTGAATAATATTACATTGAATTAATAATTTTTTCTTTAAATCGACTGAATCTAATTTTTGAAATTAATATCTTGCATTTATAGTTTTAGTTCCAAGTAGTTTTAGTTTAAAAATAAATTTTAATTTTCGAAGGAATTTTACGAAACAAATTTTTCGAACTGAAAATTTAATTATTAAGGGGTGAAACCCCTTAATGTGATCACCTTGTCTGTCTGTCCGTCCGTCCGTTTACGTTGTAACTTTCGAACGGTTGAAGTTTTTTGAAAACGGTTTTCGGATTTGAAATCTACTTTTACTTGGCTTTAAGCCAAATAGAAATTCGAAATCGGTCACACCCCCTAACCCCAATAAATTTAAACGCAAAAATGCCTATACCAAATGACTCCTACGTGTCAGCAAGGATAGTTATTCGTGTAAATATTTAAAAGTGTAACGTTTTGGTTTCACCCCTTTTTCACGTGTCGTTTGTAATGATTTATTAAAAGGTTAAACCCTTTAATGTTTTTACTCAATCCGTCCGTCCGTCCGTCTGTGTGTTTGCGTTCTAACTTTCAAACGGTTGAATATTTTTGGCTTTTGTTTTCGGGAAATCATTTATGACTATCGAACGGAGACCAAATTTGACTTTGGGTCGTGTAGGTCAAAGGTCACCGGTGTACGTTCAAAGGTAAAGGTCGTAATTTTTTCGAATATCGACTTTATATGTGATATACGTCATTAGGAAGGTATCGTCAAGCGCTATTCAACGACGTATACAATTTTACTCTATGGTTGGAGAAATGTGAGATAATTATATAAAATCTTCCTAGGTGTTGGACCGGACGTGAATTGTTATTCGGCGTCTTGTTTCGTGTGGTTTCACCCTTTTGTGATGTGCGTTTGCAACGGTTTGTTATGTATCGTAGATACATAATGCGAATGGCTCGTCCGTCTGTCTGTCCGGCCGTAAACACGATAACTCTAGAACGGCTTAACATTTTAATTTTTTTCTTTCAGTTATCTATTTAGGACAACCAAACTGAGGTCAAGTTCGTTTGGGGGCCTTGTAGGTCAGAGGTCAAGGGGGGAAGGTCAACATTTTTTTAAAATAGTAACACCCCGTGTCTGATGCATTGAAAAAAAGCTATTGTCAAGGGCTATTCAATGATGCATTGCATTTGAGGGTGGGGCCACCCGCACCCCCTGATCAGTGGGGAGGGGCCAAAGATGTCAAATTACGAACTTATATGTGTGATACGTCATACGTCATTCAAAAGGATCAAGTGCTTTGGAATGACATATTTTGCTCAATGGTCGGGGCAACTTGATTTTTTCAAGATTTATGTGTTTTGAACAGTTTTCACGTTGAACATGTTCAAAAACAGTTTAGATGTGTACAAAACGTTATAAAAATGTCACATCTACGATACATCAGTACAACGTTGGACGGTTTATTATGTATGGTAGCAAAACTATATGTTAATTCCTCGTTGTCAGTCTGTCTGTCCGGCTGTCTGTAAATGCGATAACAGTAACAATCAACAATGATTTCAAATGTTCAATTTTTCGAATTTTTTTTTTCGCGAAATCACTAAGGACCTTGCTCTGAGGCGGAGGTCAAGTTTGTTCGGCGTCATGTAGGTCAACGGTTCCTGTCCTGTGCCTTGTATCCAACATTCATTTGCGAGAATGGAAATTGACTTAGCCTTAAATTGAAGATGTTGGCAATGTTGGCATTTCACAAGACAAGAATATCTTGGAATAATAATTATATTATGTGAGATGATATGGTAGTAGTTTGGTACTGTGTTTATGAGCAGCCCCAAAAGTTTTACCTTTCTGTCCGATGGTAATGTTTTACCTGTCTGTAGAAGGTTAAAATTGAAATAACGTTCTGTAGAGTGGTAAATAAGAAATACCATTCTGTAGAGAGTTAAAGTAATGCCATTCTGTAGGATGGTAAATTTGGAAACTACTAGACTGAATTTTCTTTGTTTTTTTGGTTTTTTACTCTCGTCGTGGGAAATGTTATTTAATTGTGAATTGATGAATATGTAAATTACAGGACCACATTGGCCCGATGGCATGCAATGAAACTGGAGGAAGAACGAGGGCCCAAAAACGAGCGAAGGCCTTATTTATCCACCCTCTGCGAAAGTCTCCCCGAAGCTGAGAAATGGAGGATGCAAATCATCCGAGAAATTGCAAAGAAAGTCAGTCAGATTCAAAATGCAGGGCTTGGGGAGTTCAAGCTCCGAGACCTTAATGACGAAATCAATAAAGCCTTGCGCGAAAAGGTGAGTTCAGTATCAACATGACGTAAAATATGATTACATCATCTGAAATTCTTTACGAGAAATCTAATTTAATTTAATTTTTTGTAACTGTAGTATCATTGGGAAAGAAGGATCCGTCAGCTCGGAGGGCCAGACTATGCCCGATTTGGCCCTAGAATGATGGACAACGAGGGACGGGAAGTCCCTGGAACACGGGGATACAAGTACTTCGGTGCAGCGAAGGACCTTCCGGGAGTTCGAGAGCTTTTCGAACCGGATGTCAGCCAAATGCCTAAGAAAACTCGAGGTGAACTGATGCGGGATGTGGATGCCGATTATTACGGTTACAGGGACGACGACGATGGGCTCCTCGAACCCTTGGAGAAGGAGGCTGAAATCAAAGGAATTGCCAAATTGGAGGCAGAGTGGGTCGAAAAAAGGAAGATTAAAGGGAAGTCAGTTCCCGACTTTCCTGTCCTCGCCGAAATTGAAAAGGCCAAGGAGGAAGACGTCAAGAACTACTTCATTGAAGTTCCAAGTCAGAAAGAAATCGAGCAGAGGATTATCGACTTGAAGAAGAAGATGCTGTTCCAACAGTATGTCTCTCCTGAGATCAGCACGAAGGAGGCGGAGGCGAAGCAGTTGCTTGGGATATCTTAGAGGACAGTTCGGATTGTGATAAAATCAATTACTTTTGTTACTTTCCAATATTGTTATGTGTTAGAGGATATTTATAAGATTTTTTAAACCGATTTTTCAAATCCTTAAAATATGGGATAATACACTTACTCGCTGATGCACTACTATAAAGTTTACTCAAGTAGAGTTAAAAGTTGGACTAATTAAGTTCCAAGCTATTTATATATTAAATTCGTATTCGACGATGCTAGAATTTAAAAGAATCTAAATATTACTGTACCATCATCGTTATCATTAACATATTAAGAGCGCATAGTTTATTCTTTACAAATATAGTATTTACATTTATACAACCCCTATATATCGATATTTGCCTTAGGATATTGATTAAGGTCCAGAATCTAGATGCATTAAATCTAAATAGTATGACAAAGGGACTTTAATTAACATATATTTCATTGTTCAAAATGATGAATTATAGACAGTTAAACTACAATTGCACTAATCTTAATCTTAAGACAGAAAGAAACGGAAGACGAATCCTTAAAAAAAATAAAATTCAGATAGATATTAGGGAAGAATAGTAGAAGTAAATGCAATTTTTTTGTTCATATCCTCGATCCTCCAAACTGTAAACAATTAATTCAGAAAAGGCAGGCATATGCAGTTTCAATAATAGGAAATATATCTGTGCTCCGTATTTGGTATTATTTTATCGTTTTTCATAATGAAAGACTCGGTCCTTATTATGATCTTCAAGTAGTGGCTCAGTCTCATACATGTTAATCATCCCGTCGGCTTCTCCAAGCTCCATTTGCCACCGACCATGATCATCCATGATCTTGAAGGCTAGTTCTGCGTCTGGTAGCTTCTCATGGATTCTTTGAATGCAGTCGTCGGAGAACTAATTCAGGTACAAGCCATACAAACTTAGCAAAAAAGTTTATTAAATATTGTGTCATTTTAAATTGCTTTGAAACTGAATACTCACATCAAATTTTTCAGGAACCCCGATTTCCGTGAACTTAAAGGACTTCAGTTGTGGCATGTTGCAAAATGCAAAATATGCAGATACATCCGTAATAAGGTTACATGGAATCCACAGAGATCGACATTCAATTTCTAGCTCCCGGAGATCTGAAAATCCAGACATTTGATATTGAAATAATGTCAACAAATGAATGTAAAATGCTTTCCTTACGGTTCTTGTCGAATATTATACCTAAGTAAAATAATAGTTCGACTAAAAATCTGTATTTTGTATTCATACTTTTAAGGTCAGAAATGGAAGGTCCCTCCTGCAACTCTTCCAACTCCACGCTTTGAAACTGCTCATAGTCCAACTGAGCAATCCTTACACATTCCTCTTCTTCAATTCCAGTGATTCCAGAATCCAGGTTCCCATCATGAATGGAAACGACCATCTTAAACTTCTCCAGTCGGGGCCAGGACTCCCAAACGCTCCTTAGGAACATAGACGACGCTCCCCGCACCTCCAGTTCCGTAACGTTTGGAAACATCTCCGCCAAAAACCGTGGGAAAGACTCATTCCGAATGCCGGAAGGTAAGGACAGCTTCCGTAACTTCTTTCCAGCAGGAAATCGGTTATGATTCTCTGAAAAATAATGCGGAATCGAAAAAACGCCGAAACCTCTCAAAGACAATGTCTCCAGGTTGGGAAACTGCTCAAAGTAATTCAGATATCCACAAGTGAGGTCTTGGTCACTGGACAAGGTCAATGTCTTCATGGCCGGCATGGGTGGAAAATGGAGGGCTTGAATCCGATTCGAACTTTGACTTATCTTGAGCGTGTGCAGAGATGTTGACTGAGATTGGAAAAAGTGGAAGATGGTATTTTTTGAAATCCTCTCCTCAACCGACAAAGTTTGAAGACAGAGGTCCTGAAATCTAAACGTCCGGAGCCGAAGTCCCTTCTCCGCCAACTGTATCAAGGTCAGGAGATGCTGTTGTGTCAGAGATGAGATCATTATCGACTTGATCTTCTCCAACTTCCCGACCTTCAACAAGGCGTTTAGAACTCCTTGAATGAAGCCGTGACCATTTTCCTTGAAATTGACTTGCAGAATGAGTTTCTCGAGATTCGGTGTCATGATGAGGAACTCCTCGATCCAGTTAGGATTCAGTTCGATCCCGTCCCGAATGTTTCCTATGTAGAGGGTCTTGAGGCTCTGTAGCTTTGAAGATCCTGCTTCCAGTTCAACGAATTCCCAGAAATGTTCAACTTCCAGCATTTTGCAGCATTCGATTCGGAGGCTTTCGATGAAGGGTGCGTATTCGAAGAGGATTCTCCGGAAACCTGAGTTATCGTCAAAGTCTTGGGTGAAAGTGAGATCTAGGTATTTAACGGTGGGGCCGAGTTTCCGGAAGAATTTGTCCAGTTCGACTAGATTGCGGAAAGAGCGGAGGACATATTTACTAACTGGACAACCTTCGATACCGTTTTTCATGAGCTCTAGAAAAGTTGAGAGTTTATTTCCTCTTGAGGGTATCCAAGGCTGGTAGACTTCCAGGATGACTGGGTCCGATTTCGAGACTACGTATTTCTGAGCGAATCTGTACCATTTCCTACAAACTGTTCGGCTGGTTAAGAGGGATTTTAATGGGAGGAATTTCATTATGCTTTCCAGGATCTGAAAATCAAGTTACATGTTTAATTTGTTCAAAGCTTGGGTTGGATTTTAAACGAGTTTAACTTGATATCTCGAGAGAAGGAAAAGCTTACCGGATCGATAAGTAAAGGATGGCTTGGTTCGACCATAGACGTGTTTGGCCCAGTCTCAATCCCTTCGTCTTCAAAGTCACTCTAATTAAAAATAAATACCACGATCATTAATTTTCTTGTCTAGATTTCCCATATAACTCTCTTCATCCATGCAAATGTATTCAACTTAAATAAATCATCCATACATATATACATTATATAGTTGAAGTCTCTAAATAAGTCCCCAAGTTCATAAATTAATTTCCAACCCCTTTAGAAGAAAAATAAAATCCTGTTGGGGACTTATTTAGGTATTTACGTGAATACGATACCTCACTCTCCCCTTCATCTTCCGAAGAGGTTAAGGAAGCTGCGGATGAAGTCTCTTCATATTTGGCCTTCTTTTGAAACTCCTGAGACTTGAGTTCCTTCACCGTCTTTCGAAGGCCTTCCAGTTCCGCCTGTTTTTCTAGCAAAAGGGACTCCAGTCGTGTTACCTGCAATTTTAATTATTTTAAATTCATTAGCCTCACTCAAGTAATGTTCCAGTGTCCATAAATACTAAATAAATTCTTTGATCGGATGGAAACACAGTAATGTACAAGTTTCCAAAATTTCCGAAATCATTTCATATTAGATGGAGCTTCAGAAATTCTAAAATGTACGGTTTTTTTTTAACCCCAACCAACCACGATTAGTATTTAAAAGTCAACATTTTTCTTTTAAAAAAATCATGGAAAATCCAAACCTTTTCTTCGGAATGTCTGATTTCCTTGGTTCGGGAATTCCTCAGTTTCTTAATCAACTTATTAAAGCTCTCATCCTCGCTCTCACTGTCACCGGACGAGGAGCCCCTCTCTGCCGAACTCTCCATAGTTAATTTCTAGTTTTTACTAATTAACTAAGCAATGCAATTTATTAAACCTGGACCGGTATGGTCACCAACCACTACCACACCATCAAATCAACATGCCCACACACTATAGCCCCGAAAAACCGAGTTGACGAGCCGGGTTTCGGAGTAAGACTGCAATGATAATGTTTTTGTTCTGTTCCAGTTCTCTATAGATTCCCCATCTTCTCAAGAGACTAATTGGACTAGATTTACACTTTCTGACGCTTTTTTCTAAGGATTGAGGATTATCAAACCCGGTCTGAAGCAAGTTCTACTCTGACTCAAACTCATTTCAGAACTGCAGTTTTTGTCATCATGAATCCTATCGCCTTAAACTTCTAAAGTAAATAAATCGGTGGGGGCAATAAAAACCCGAATCCGGAACAGTGAATAGGCGTGTTGGGTTGATGATAGTTTATTAAGAGTAAGAGTGTTAGATTTATTTAGGGGGGTTCCTTCCGAGTTGCAATCTTGTCTGTAATCTTTTGATGGCATAAAGACGTCTTTAGATATGAACAGAACAGGCTTCTCCAACCGTTTTTTACGAGACTTTAGGAGTTTAGTTAGGAGATTCGTAATATGAAGAGGAAGAGTTGAAATGTTGTAATGTAAATAGAACAACACGGCAGTTAACATAAATCATTCCTCTACTTGACTTCTATATCTCGCTTTGACAGCAACCAAGATGAAGACTCACGTTTTCAAGGCAAAAAAGTCGGGTCCGAATCCACCGAAATGTCTGCAATTTTAGTTCAGTATTTAAGGAGTTTAAGGGGAACGTTCATGTTTTATGTGGAAATAATGGGTGTTTTCGGTCATTAAATGAGGGGATGATTAGAACAAGATTTATGTTTTTTGTCCAACAAACAAGGGAAATGTTTCTGCGTGAATTCTCAGGAATGCTATTTTTAATATGGGTTTTAATACAAGCTAGTATTTATACATGCAATGATCATGAACTTCTATTAATCAGTTAAAAAAGACACTCAAAAGGTTAATGGTAGATGGGTCAAATCGGGGCATCGGGTGATCCGAGGGGGCCGGACTATCTGAATGTTTCATTGATATCAATAATTTGGAAAAATTCTGAAAATCAGTCCTAAACTTGCTGTTTCAGGGTCTATTTGAAAATGGAGATTTTTCTGATTTTCAACTCATATTTTGAAATATTGCTCATTATAATATGGTTAGATAGTCCATAAAAATGAAGCGTTTCCTAAAGCTCTTTTAGAACTCTACAGGTACATCCCCAATCCCCAAGCAAAGAATATCTGGACGGTCCCCAGTTTTTTATGCAAACGCACAAGTATGGAATAAGATACATTGGGATATTTTTAGACCCGAAATCTGCATGATTTAATCTCAGTTTCACACGTCACTGGATTTTACCTCTTCACATCCGGATTTGATTACGGAACATTAAGGGCCTTTGCCGGATGGGAGTATGGTACAAGTTCTTAGAATATAAATTCGTACAATTAGCGTTATGGTGGGCCTGGTGGATATGATTTGCCTAGCCGTTTTAAGAACCTCCAACGAGGGTATTACAGATTATGTTAAGTGGAGATCATAAATTTTACATTTTACTGGGTTAAGGTTTTATTAATTTAAGGGGATTCATAAAAATAGCTTTTCATGCTTCCAGCATACGTTTCAGTATCCCACGACTCTCAAGTGCGTTCGATTATATTTGACCCGGAAAGCGTCAAGTATCTAGACTCAGTTATAATGTACTAGATCAAGGTTTAATTAATTCGGGTTAGAACTAGAAGGGGTCTGGAGATTTATTAAGTGTAACTCAGGGTATCACTAATTTTAGTAACTGTCATATTTTGGAACCACACCGATCCCCCTCAAACAAATGATCTTCGAATTTAGGATAAAAATAAAACAAGACGATATCTGAAATCTGACACTAAATAAAGTCAGTAATTGTAATTAAATATCTTATCTTAGGCATAAACGTTCATTTAGTTAGATTAATTGAATTAATATGAAACTAGTTTATGAACAGCCTAAGCAAAATTACAGCTCATCCGTTTCAAGTTTCGAAACCTTGCCAGAGGAAGTGTACTTCTTCCTCTTCCTGTACAACTGTACACCGATTTCGGTTTCCGAAACCATTTACAAAAGAGAGGACAGTAATTCTAAAATGATTTATACCCAGTACTTCTGACTTCGTCAGAGTACATTTAAAACCGTGAAGGTTCAAAGAGATTTTTCGCTATAAAAATTAAACTCTGTCGGATGGTATAGGGGATCTTTATTTTTATTAAGTCCACAGATTCCCTTTTTATTGACCTTCTGTTTATTTGCAAAATCATATTCCAAGAAGTATATATTTAAAATCAACTGAAACAGCCGTGAAACCTTCCTTTGGCTCAAACAGCCAAAACGGTTTACATCATTAACCTTTCCTGACTAAAACACTAAAAAAATCGGGAAGAAGCTTGCCAATTTATTTTTCAACCTGAGGGAATCTGAATTTGGCTAGTTCATAGTTAGGTTAATATCTACGGTTTTACACGTTTTTTACACAAATAAACTCTCTTTGTGTTTGTTGTAGTTAGAATCCAGAGGATTTTGATATTTGAGGTCACATTGGACAAGTTAATGCTCCTTAACAAATTGAAATCGCGGAATGGTTAAGAATGTCGACATTGAGGATATGTCCAATGTCGAATTGTCGTACTCTGTTTTTAGGGAAATGGTACAGATTCACTAGGAAGCGTACGCAATTTTGTTGGCATTTGGCAGTAACATTGTTTCACAACAAAAGGAATCTTTAACGACGCAGGGTGTACCTTACATGCGGATATAAAAACAATACAATGATGTTAATCTTGTTGTGCATCTAATTTTAAGTTCCAACTAGAATTTAGAGTTTGGAAATCGGGTACAAATGAGTTATCGAATTAAGTGACGTTTTTTGCCAAGGTTTTTTAAATCTTAAAAGTTATCAATGATTTAGATATACTACCGTAAATTATGTAATAAGATCCCCCTCCTTAAATGTTCGAATAATTTTAAGGCAACTACAACTTGCAGTGAAGTACATGTAAATGTATAATCTACGACAAGTACCTCCGGCATGCACAATCACATCGGTTTGAAAAGTCACATTTTCGTATGCCAATTCTGACCTACGATTCTCATTATGTTTGCCTCTGGTTACTTAGTCGATAAAAATAAAATGTAAATTTAATTGGGAATTGAGATTGTTATTCCCGTTGGATTTTAAACTGGTGGGGTCTAACATCCTTCACCATACACTGTACATCCTTATTTAAAACGATAACTTTAATCATAATCTTTTACAATGTTAATTTTGTTTAATCTAGGAGTGTACAAAGTTATAGCTTTTGATTTTGGACGACATGGTTCATATTTATTATGGACGGTCCCTATCACGGCACATGCAGATGTGACTAACTAAGCTAAGATATTTGAACCGTTTAATCACGTAGAAGGTGACAGGAAAATATCAACAATTTCCACGAGTTCCTATCTTCCCATGATCTAAAGGCAGATTCCATAGTCCATAATGGTTGTAACAAGGTCTAAACACGACATTAGGTTATAAAAAAAACACTGATAACTGATAACATGATAAGACCAATTCATGAGTTTTAAATCGCTACACATTTAAAAGAATCGCTACGATTAAATACAAAATATATTGCATACTTTTTTTGTAATTAACAATAATTATATTGTTCAAAAATTAAATTCTTAGTCGCCCAAAAAGTTGTTTAAAACTCAAAATTGAAATTCGGGTTTCATTAAATCTTTCAAAATTAATCAGCTTTTGCATAAATTTCCATTTTGTTGAACCGTCAACCGTTGATTCTTCTCAATTTAGGAGTTTTGAGAAACGGGAAGTTTATACCTATTTTAACATTTTCAGATTCTACAATTAAGCTGATTTACGTCAGGGAAATTCCCATCTGGAATTCGGAGAGTCGTGTCGTACGTAAGCCAATTAAGCAACGTGTTCCGATCCCATCTCCCGTTAACTTAACCGAGACCACAGGTCTTAAGAAAACAAATATTATCAACTCGAAACCTGGAATTCGAATTCATCTCATGTTCCAATCCAACCTAAAATATTTTTGGAGACTTTACAAACCACAAACTTTGGATGAACCGAGCCATAACAAATTGCCACATGGCTTTTCGAACTTGTACATTTTTTGGGGGTTCGTGAGGCTACAAACGCTAAAACTAATAAAATACACAAGACAAGTCATTAGATCCGAAGCTTATTTTTACACCTTAGTTTTTATAATCGCTGTATCTATATATTGTAGCCTGTAGCCTTGTCGAGAGAAATGCATGTATTGTGTCTTATATTTAGTCGAGGGACTTATCATTCCCCAAAGCTATATATAGGTTGTTGTACACACTTTCCTGGCCGTACTACTACTATGTGAAATATGACATTGGCCACCAAGGACTACAAGGACAATGACTTTCCGGACCTCCTTGATCCCTAATAGATATTCTCTCTTGATGATCTGCTAATAATTAGGAAAACCCACATTAGATACTAGTTTAACACTTTAATTAGCCATTATCATCGACACGGCTCAAAAACCGGGCTAATTAGCGTGAAATCATAAAAAACTACCGACTACGAATTCCATACATGACAGATCCGTAAAAATAACCAATTGAATGTTAACCCAAATGTGATAGAGATTTTTTTTTGTTCTTACTATTTTTTACGTCAGTAAGTAATGTCAGTCGTCGTGAGGGCTTGTTTTTTTCGTTTTTTTAGTGACGACTGAGCCCGGGCATAGTATCAAAAACATTTGTAACTACTAGTGTTTTGCCATTGTTCTCCGTGTCGGCAAATCTATTCTTTGGGTGATTATCCCGAAGTCTTTGGTGAAGGTTGAAGATGACAAATGATAAGAACAAATTGCGGCGGATTCCGACCTTAATCTTTCACCCATGGAATCTTCAGATATTCCGTTAAAATGTACGATTGAGAAGCAGTTGCAAGGATTATTTTAAAGTACCCAACGAATTGAACTCATAACCAGACTCGATTTTTAACCAATGATTAAGGATTTTTTTAACATCTTCTTGTTTAGTTCAGCAGCATAAAAATGTCGCCTTTTTGGGGCATTAAAACTTTTGTGGCAAAAGTAGATGGACGACCCACAATTTGCATGTTCCGAAACAAAGAATAGAGATGTTAGGGACAGTAGTAAACTGCATCTGTACTTTGTTCCTCTTTAATCTTCGTTCTTCCTCTTGTCAACAACGGTCTCATGAATCCGAACCGAATCTAAATCTTTTTTAAACTGACAGAGAGTAGAATTTACCCTAATACAACTGTTAAAACCAGACTGGATGACATTTCCTGTCTAACATAACATATTCTTGATTTACATGCATACCCTGACGGCTACGATAACTTATAATCGGGGAAAGTGGGTCAATGGGGCTACAGGGGATGTTGGGGGAATTAGTTTTGTGTAGATGTTTATGGGGCATTCGGACGTTGGGGCTGCAGGGAGTTGGGGCGTAATGGGGGTTCTGTTGTAGTGGAGATGCAAAATGCTGTGGGAAAATGGGGATATGTAAACAGTGTCGTAGAATAAACAATTCAAAAATGTCCGAACGACGAATATGCTCAGCATTGCTCACTACTAAAAAAAATAATATAATTCTAATGGGGATGAGTTAAGATTATTTCATTTTTGAAAATTTTACATAAGTTTTTCAGAGAGTGGACCTTTCTCCACTCTCCTGACTATATTGCGCTAGTACGGGGTGTCTCAAGTCACCCCTCCTTCATCTTCACGAGTGGCCCTCTCCACTCTCTCTCCCGTCTATATTGAGCTACGAGGAGTCTCAATTCTCTCAGTCTCATTGCACCCCTCCTCCACCTTTACTAGTATTACTAGTGACACTCTCCACTTTCCCGTCTCTATTCCGCTAGTACGTGTGGTCTCAAGTCACCCCTCCTTCACCGTCTATATTGAGCTAGTACGAGGAGATTTACTAGTTCCACTCTCCACTCTCCCGTCTCTACTGCGCTAGTACGGGGAGTCTCAAGACACCCCACCCTCACCTCCACGAGTGGCCCTCTCCACTCTCGCTCCCATCTATATCGCGCTAGTTCGGAGAGTCTCACTTCGCCCCTCCTCCACTCTCCCGTCTCTATTGGGCTAGTACGGAGAGTCTCAATTAACCCCTCCTTCAACTCCATTAGTGATAATTTCCCTTTATAAGTAAGACAGGAGTCGATTGATGTTCTTTTTGGATATAATTATTCTTATTCTTATGCGATTCTTTATGCAGAAAGGCTAAATCCGGGACTTTGATTAAAGGTGAAAGGAAGGGATGAGAAGTTTGTTGGTGCCGGGTAGTTTAAACACCAATCATTCCAACCCAAATGAGAATTTAATCAAAGCAAAAGTCCAATTTTTTAAAGGATTTTTTTGTTTTTCGTAGATATTTTATTCTGTAAAATATAATAGCGATTTTGTTTTTACATTTTAAAAAGAAAGATTGTAGAAAAAATTGCAAAGGAAGTAAGAAGTAACTGGATTTTGTGTTCCTGTCCTTCATCCTTCATTCTCAGCAAGAAGCGTACTTACTTAATATTTTTCTATTTTGTATTTCACATTTTTTGCATTAAAAAAACAAAAAAAAAAAATCTTGTGTCTTGGTTTGTAAGTTTGTAATGATGTTTTTGTTGAGGCTACCAACAAAAGGTAGGTTTGAGCTTTATCTAGTAGGTTGAGTTAGACTCAACATAGGTAAGGTTAACCAAATAAATGGGAGACATTCATTCAAAATTTGAAATTCAAAATTCAAAATTCAAACCGTTCAATATAGTGTTTAACGTTCACCGTCAGAGCACAGAGTCGCTGAAATTGAAATTGTGAACTGCAAATTGAAAAGACAAAAGATGAAAGAAGAGGCAAGACAAAGCCAAAGAGAGGGTTCTGAATTTGCGTTACAGTCTTCAGTGCAGTGCACAGTCAACAGTGCACGCACAGCGTTACAAAGTCTTTAATGTTCAAAATCAAAAACCAGATACCTATGTTGATGTTGAATTCCAAATTCTGATTTTTTTTTGTAGGTATTGACGATAGACTGCTCGGCCAAGCCCAAGAAAGACAACAATAAAAAAAAACTGAACTCGTTAGTTCAGTTGAGTTGAGGTGCACCAGTCAGATTTGTCAGATCCATCGGATCACTGCCAAAAAACTGCTTTTCCATTACCATTAAAATACAATGTACTTTTGAATTCCGGCATACTCTGTTGTGTGCAGTCAGTGTGTCCAGTCCAGGTTCAGACAGACTGCTGCACTTACTTGAATAGCCTATGCAAAACTGGAACTGAAGGACTTGCAGACTCGATAAGTCGTCAGTCCTCATCTTCTCCTGAATTATCCTGTAAAACGCATTCATTGTCAACACAACTTTTGTCCTTTATCTAAAGGACTTTTAGACTAGACCTAGATTGAAAGTAAAACGAATGCTCTAAGGAGATCAGAACCCAAGGATGTACAACCCAGATCGTGGTAATGCCAAAGCACTTGATAGCTTGAAAAGCTACATTCAATCGTAAACCCTGAATTAAATTGATCAGAATTTTTCCAGGGAGCTCAGACTTTTACAATAGAAATTCCAATCAACAGAGCTACTCTAGAGCCGACAGATCTAAGGATGAAGAGGGCAAGAATCGGGAACGCGATAGGCCGCTAAAAAGAAATCGATGGGATGCACCACCTGCAGCTTCCAACGGTGAAAGCCACAGTAGTAATGGTGGGAGTAGCCATAGAAGACAAAGAGACAGAAGTCGAAGCCCTATTCGAAACAACTCGGATAGTAAAAGTGTACAAAGGACGGGTCCACCGAGGAGTAATAATGCGTCAAGCAATTGGAGCGATTCATCCTCGGATGAAGAACAAAGGAGCTATCATCGTGGGAGTGGTAATGGTCACGGCCGAAGGGACGAGGATCGGTCGTCGTCGCATTCAAGGTGGGATACACGAGGTAATAGTGGAAGACAACCCGAAGAAAGTTCGTGTGGACAAGATGACAGAAGGGATCTCCCTACAGGACCCACCACCACCAGCAATTATAATTACCCTGTAGTCGGAAATATTATAGATCCTTTGGAGTTGGAGGTTGGAAAAGGTCTAAATAACAATCAAGGCCATGGAAAGGAATATGGCAATCCTGTGACACCTCAAAGTCCGATGATGGGAATCCGTCTAAAGAACCTGTCAGAGTTGCTAGAACCGGAGTCGCCGTCACCAGCTAAAAGTTCACTTGGAATTCAGATGAAGCTTCTGACACAATTGGTACGATGAACTGATGTATTATTATTCACATAATTGGTATATAACTAGGTAGTACTATTATAATTTTTTACTAATTTTACTTCACTCACGGAAATCATAATCATTGGATTTTCAAAAGCACGTTCTGAGGAAGGAAGGAAGAATAATAAAACAAACAATATTTCAGATTCTAATATTTATCTACAGTATATATATATACATATTTTTTAAGCGATCTAGTATCTCGAACAGGATTATTTTTATCATCATTATCAGGTGAATTAATCGGTATAAGATTTATTTTTAATTAATTTAGAAACCTGCGCTCGCTTCAAAACCAACAGTTGCAAAGCCAAAGGCCAACATCGCGTCCGTATTCAATGTAGACGATGACGATGAACCAGAGGAGATGCCACCTGAGTGCAAAATGCGAATGAAAAACGTTGGCAGGTCTGTAAAACCAACTCGCAAAACTATCTTATTTACAGTATCTTCTAAACTGACAAGGATTGTTGTATAAATGTGTTTACAAATAATAATAGGGAAACCCCAACATCTGCCGGGCCTAATTCGTTTGGGAAGACCAAAATAGGATTTTGCAACGTGATTCAAATCAAAGAGAGGAAAATCCAAGAACAGTTGCAGAAAAAATAATGAAGTCACTGATGTAATGTATTGCTGTCCAATTTGAAATTGTGTCCAACTGTACTGTGTAGTTGTTGTATTGTAAATGTAATCGTAACTTCGTAACGTAACTTTTTAACAGGTGGAATTGAGTTATATTTGTTGGTATTTAACGTAATGTAAACAGTAACGAGCTATCCGCCCTGATAATATTATGAGAGGCAATTTTTATGCATCATTGTTGTTGATTGTTAATCATTGTTACCGAAAAGTTGCTGGCCTAAGACTATTTGTTACTTCGCATGTATACATTACGCATAATATATACAAATCTGAGGTGTAATTTTGTTAACTCACGAGGAATTTAAAAAGAACTTCGTAACGATATCGTAATTTAAAAACAAAACCGAACCAAATAATATAATACATAAGTCACGTCATTATCAAGAAATGAAGCTTATAAAACAATTTTTCTTTTCTAAAACATTGAAATTAGAAAAGTATTAGTTTAAAAATGTTACAATGGGTAATACATGTCAATGCATGCGATTCTTGTTTATGTGTAGCAAAACAGCAAGCTGACAATATCGACAAAATATGACTTGACTTGCCGAAAATCGACATTGCTTAAACGTGGCGAAGTGGTAATCGTATAGATGTTATATATTTACTGTAAATCGATGTGTACATCAAACCAAAGGGACTAAATGTGTGCATTTCTTCTAAAAATAATTGATATTTATATACTTTACAAATCCATTGGATCAACTTCTCGAGAAACAAAAGTATAAGGGGAAAAATCTATTTATGTCAAAATCAAAATGTCATATCATGATAATTAATTAAATTTGATCTATAATATATATAATTCTTATTTTAAAAGGTATACTTTTAATGGAGGTATGAACTAAATTTATATATACATCCGTCTAAAAACATCACTTTCTGAACTTAAATTGTGCTTAAACTGTCTACGCTATAGTTTATAATACTAAACAGCTAACTGTGTACCTATATACTCTTTCGTGTGATTAAAATTGATGCTGTCAATCTGTATATTTTCCAGTCAAAACTTCGATTCATTTGTTAGGTTTAAGATTTAAAATTTGAATTGAATTTACTTGACAAATGTGCATATAGTTTAATAGTATTTAACAACAACGGAATTGATTCCAGCCAAGGGCACAGTTGCCTCGTGACGAAGCGACAGGAATATAAGGAAGTGGGCACTTCTGGCGACCTCCAAATGATCCACGAGGTTGACATCGGGACCAAAAGCATGACCGTTGGGGACGGTTATTGGTTTCTTGATGTCCTGAAATATTCAACAATTATAGAAGATTACTTGTGACTTCTTTACTCTGGCTTGGTATACAACACACTGTGTTGAGTATTTCTAAGGAAAATACATTTTATGATAGGACAGTTTGATCTGATAGTGAAATTAACGTTGAAATGATAGGAGAGGGGGGCTTTATTTAAATAATGACGGTACTACTAAATCAAAGCCAACTCCGATAGTGTTTCTTTGTTCCAAACCAGAAAAACACGCTAAATATTCAATATTTCTCGTGGACCGTTGTTTTATTACCTTCTGCTGGGGTCACAGAGAGACAAAAAAGCATCGCAATGAGAACTGCGGAGAGGATGAGAATAGACCATTTTTGGGATACCATTTTTTGGTTGTATGGTTTTGAATTGTTAATTGTGCCTTTCAAATTTAAATTAAGAGATTGTAATATGAAATTTTTAAGGATTGAAAAGTCAGTGATTTGCAGAGAAAGCTGAGTAAAGGCTAGAGTAGGAAGAATGTCATTGATGTTATCGTTTTTATAGTAATCTCCATTCTTAATCAAACAATAACTATGATTCTAAGTAATTTTACATAAATAATCTCCAGAACATACGCAAATGAATTATTAGGAAATCTTGATTTCATTTTCGATGAAGACCCGGCTTCTGATGACATTTTAGCACAGTCAACAGTTCTGGGGATCAATCGTAAATTTACATTGCTCAGCAAACAAAGTATTTGCATAACTTTTTGTCTAAGATCACTCAAGATACGTTATATTCTAATGTCACATGTAGAATACGTCCGTGAAACTCTGGAGATACGAGGAATGTACATAAATAATGCTTAGTTTAATCTAAATTCTAGCCTCATCTCGTTAACGATTTTTTCCACAGGACAAGCACACACTTAAAATAAGTCAATGCCTATGTAATCGTGTTTTTGAATATAATTTATGTCTAATTGTGTTTTGAACCACCCTCATTCTGAGAATAGTGATAGACTATTTCGTATTTCAGGTGATTACATTTATGTTTGGCAATTTACGTAAACATCGTTCAGAAAACGGACCCTTAAGTTGTGATGGACATTCCTCCATTTGGTCATAATTACTAGGTAATTAAATACCTAAGCTTTTAAGCAAATAATCAAATATTGACTGTTAAACTTAATTTTTAAATTAATTCTTTGGAACAATTATGCCGAAAATAGCTTATATTTTAGGCTGAAGTTCAAGGATTAAAATAAAGGAGAAAGCTTTATGGACCCCATTTAAATACATAAGTCAAGGGAACTACTGAAAAAAATCAAGCAGGTTTTATAGCCATAAGCATATTCTAAGGTACCACCTCCTCTGTATTTCTCGATTCCGTTTAATCGTGGAATTGGATTAGTAGAGTCGTCAGTCAAAATCAGTCAATTATAAAACTAAAACCAATCGGACATTTACTTATTAAATGCCCGATCACGTTTTTAGTTTTAAGACAGTTTGACAGATATGAATGTATTTTATGACGCAATCCAATCAAGCCTTCGTTCGCGTCATTATATCAAATATATATAAATCAACACGATCCAGACAAATTATGATGTTAATGTGAACCATAAATATCACGAACTTTTGTCGGTTGTCTACTACTTGCTAACTATCAATCAAATAAAACACTCATAAACCCATTTTTCTGAAAATAAACTGTTTTTAAGTCTACAATTCAATCAATTTACTATCTTTGTTCTTGAGTAAATAAATTCTTGTTCATGCCCTAAAATAAATAAACAAGATGCTGTAAAAATCGTGAAAAGACGCTCCCGAAGAAATTCTCTAAATAACTTCCTCGATTTCGGAAGACAATTTAAAAAAACGACTCAGAATTATATATATGTATAATATGAATATTTTCGATTTTTGTTTCGATCTTTTTTAGTTAAAAATATAAGCTCAATTCGATTTCAATTTACATGTCCCCGGATTCAGGCATAACACCCCTTCACAAGGGGTTTTAAATAATTCCCCAGGGGATTTAGTTCATATTTTACATTACAGATAATATTAAACCCGATAATAAATCAAGTTTCGACTATCCCCTTGTAACAGTGATACTTCGAATACATATACTGTACATGCTCCAATAAACATCATGATTATCATGCTTATTGTGAAGTTAAACGATGGATGAATTACTATTCAAACACATTCATCTTACGAACCACAACAAAGGGCTTTTATATTGGAGGATATATTTATAAATAAACCGATGCTGGCAGGAGGTCATTTAATATCGATTATAGAAATCATTTTAGGGTTCCATCAGCCAAGCTACACCATTTCAGACATAATGGAAACGTTAATGGGTTCAAAGTTAAATAAATAAATAATTGGATTCATCAGAAATGCTGAGGCTCTTATCATTTCCAATTGTAAACATTTCCATTTCTACGATTTGTAAAACCCATTTAAAAACCCAGTTTATTATAATAATTATAAATCTTTGAGAAGATTAGGATTTTTAATTTGTAAGTGTGTTTATAAGTGTTAATTGTTATGACAGTCTAGGATTGTAATTATTGTGAGCTGGAAAAGTAAATTAAATACATATTTCCCATTCATTCAATGAAGCTGTACTTTTTAGTGAGCCTACTTTGTATAATAAACTAATAAGAGTTTTAATAGAAACAAATATCAGGTTTAATTTATAACTAACTTCTTGAGTTGGTTCGTTAAATCGGTGTTTTAAGTTTTGAATCATACTTGGAATTGGAATAACTAAATTTATCGACTTGTATTAAAAAAAATCGACTCCAGTTTGTCAGTTTCCTCAGCAAACCGAGAAATGGATCTGAAGTGAGAGTTGCGGTGACTGACGCTAATAAGTGAATCTTATCGATACTGGATCAAATTAGGCGACAGTCATCAATCCGAGATGGATAATCCTGGATTCGACTTTAACTCAGGTAGGATGTAAAAGAGGTCCAAGGGAAGTTTTTCAGGTGTAATACCTAATACATAATAAGGGAACTGCTTGAGACGTTAATGGTTAAATCTACAAGTCTTTTTAGTACTTATAAGACATGGGGTTTTTGTCGTGAAGGTTTCAAGCAATTCCCTTATATCACCCTGAAAAAATTCCAAGTACGATTTTGACTTGGAAAGTTTTTCTCCACTATTGAAATAACTTATTGAGGGACTTATTTAGGGATGTGCGTTTTTTATGTTGTATGATGAAAGTAATGAATTGTGATGAGTATTGCCTATAGATGAAAAATAATTTAGTGTCTAGACCTCCACTCTTATCGCAATTTACGAGAATAAATAAAAATAGAACTGATTCTAAGGAATTTCTAGAATTCTCCGATGCGAGAAAAGTCAAGCAAGTTCAAGTTTGATCTAAATATAATTCCGTCGAACCTAAACACTAAATCCAAATTCCAAATATCGAGAATCGGGTTTGATGATGTCATGTTACGTTATGATTAGATCGACGGCTTGATCATTGATCTCATGCAATTTCCTCACATTTTTATATTCAATCAGACCAATTTTTCTTTAAACACGCAGAGGATGGGGGCCGTTCTAACAACTCGTCGATTCAGAAGCAAGTAGGAAGTGAAGGTGTGGATAGTAACCAGACTAGGACTAGTAGTATGGGTCAATCAAGGATGTCCAACGGAATCTTGTCGACAGATAAAAACTCATCGACAGACAAAATCATCGACATTACATCAGACGAGAAGGGGAATGAGACTTTGTGCTCGGAAAGTATACAAACGATCGGGTCCTGTACGACGACAGAAAGTGTAGATAATGTAAATCCGCCTCAACAAACTAGCGATGGAACGGTTCGGATGAAACGGCAAATTGGGCTTCTTGGAGGCGTCTCCCTTATCGTTGGGACCATGATCGGTATCATTGATATTTCATTTTTATTTAATTTCTCCTTACAAGGGAAGTAATTGAGAGACAACACCCGGATTGACTTTAGTGTTTTTGTGCTACAATTTTAGGCAATCCAGATGACAGAACTGAAGACATTTAGTGCCAAAATTGATGTATAACAGGTTAAAAAAACACGAAGAAAAAAAATTGTATTTAAAAATGCTCACTAAGGAAGAATTTTAATTTTTCTTTTTCGTAAATTCTTTAACAATGTCAAACATCAATTTGGGCATCAAATGTTTTTAATCTTGCTATCTGCATATGGTCTAAAACTGCAGTACAAAAAATTAAGTCAGTCAGGGTGTTGTCTCTGCATTACGTCTCTTGTTATCTCAATAAACTAAACAAGTCTCTAAATAGATCTCCCGAAATAAAGCCCCACTTTACCTTTCTCAAAATCTGAACCACTACAAGATTCCGATTCCAATGAAAAAAAATATGCTCCGGAATAGATCCCCCACCCTTAAATACATCCCCACACATTTGGGATGTCTAGTAGAGACTGCCAGTAAATGTTTTCTGAATCAAAATTCGTTACAAAAGGTTCGGGAATTTTTATAAGCCCTTCCGGGCTTCTGAAAAGGACGGGGTCGGTTGCAGTGAGTCTCATAGTTTGGCTTGGATGCGGATTATTAGCAACACTGTGTAAGCAATTGACTTATTTACTATATTGTTAAAAAATGCATAGTTCAAACGTTAACTAGCTTGTGATTGGTAATTATCTTGTAATTTAATTTTAAATAATAATTTACAATAGCTGCCCTCACTTACTGTGAATTGGGAACGGTCGTGCCTCGGAGTGGGGGTGAACATGCCTACTACATGGCGGCCTATACACCGCTTCATAAGTTCTTCGGAGAATTACCAGCATTTTTATTCTCTTGGGTAATTATCCTTGTTCTTAAATCTCGAATTATAATTAACGTTAATTATTAATTGGCTTAATCGTTCAATAGTTAACAGTGTTACTCTTAAAACCGTCCTCATTGTCCATTGCAAGCCTGGCGTTCGGCCAGTATGCAATTGCTCCCTTCTTGAATCACTTTGGATTCTGTGATAACTTCCGGGATACTCCAAATTACCACTACGGGAAGAAGCTATTAGCTGTTTCAATTGCTTGTAGGTATAATGTTTTGTACATCAAAAATCGGGTTTTAAAGCAGATTAAAAATCATAATAAAATCGCAGGTGTGATTGCGACAGTGAACATAATGAGCTCAAGAGTAGCAACAAAGGTCCAAATCGTCTTCACAGGGGCGAAGATCCTTACGATGCTAATCCTTATAGGAATAGGGGTTTACAATATGGCGAGGGGCGAGTTTGGGGCAATCAAGGGTGACTGGGACAAGAGCACTATGGACTATGGACAAATTGCTGTGGCCTTTTACAGTGGCTCTTGGTAAATAAAATACAATTATTCTTTTGTCCTAAATGTTCTCTCTAGTCAAAGATAGGATGTTCTTAAATGGGATAATTGTGACAATTTTAAGGGCTTACGACGGTTGGAACAACTTAAATTTTGTGACGGAAGAAATCCGTAATCCCGAGCGAAACTTGCCTCTGTCCATACTCATCGGAATCCCGATAACGATAGTTTTGTACCTTCTTGTCAATGTGGCCTACCTCACCGTTTTAGACGTCGACTCATTGATACATTCTGAAGCTGTTGCTGTTGTAAGAAGTTTTTTAATTCTTCAATTGTGTCGAAAATATGACCAAACTGATCGATTTTTATACAGTTTGCTAAAAAATGTCCGTTTCCTGAGTTTTCGAATAAGGTTTTTTGGGATATTTTACCACAATAATCCCAAAAATATCTTACATTCCGAAAACCGCATTCTAATGGGAAGAGAGACCAGAAAAATCCCTGCCCTAAATAACCAGCTCATTAAATAGCTTATCTAATCTTATTCAAATATAATTGTACAGGATGTTGGAAACTCCGTGCTTGGGGTTTTTAAATGGATTATTCCTCTCCTCGTTTGCTTATCCACGGTTGGGACATCAAATGGGTCCATGTTTACGGCTGGAAGGTAATTACCGAAATAAATCCTCTCCGGAATAAGCCTCCCCATCCTTTCATATTGTACCAACGTTAAGATATTAAACCCCCACTAATTCATTTCGAAATTGTACAATTCGACCGGAATTAGTTTAATTTTAGTATTTGCAATGAGCTCGAGATCATACCGATACCGATTTAAAACAGGAACACATAACTCGTTTACAGGATCTCATACGTTGCAGGAAGGGATGGACACATGATTGACTTACTGTCCTACTGCCATGAAAGCAGATTGACACCGTCCATAGCTATCATTTTAAATGTATGAACATAGTACAATTATTTTACATTTAAAAAATGCTTTAAATCCTAGCTTCTTAAATTAAGATATAGTGTTAATTCTCTTGAAGGTAATTTTGGCCCTACCGATGATCTTCAACAGTAGTATCAACAAGTTGATCGACTTATTTGGCTTTGCATCCTGGATAATTTATGGCTTGGCTCTGGTCTGTGTCCTCATTCTGAGGGTTACCCAACCGGATGCCAGACGTTCTTTTAGAGTAAATCGGACTATTTTTAAGATTTTTAATTTGACAATTAATTTATAATTCAGTGATTTGACGATAAATATTTAATTGGCTTTAGGTTCCATTGGTGATTCCAGTTTTAGCAATTCTAGTCTCAATCTTCCTCGTCATAGCCCCCCTAGTCAGTGATCCCAAACTGGAGTACCTCTACGTCCTTGGCTTTACTCTGTTGGGGACTATCGTCTACTACCCGTTCGTTTATAAGAAGTACCAGTTACCTTGCATGGGTGAGTTATTGAAGTAAAAACAATCCCTGAATAAATCCCCATCCACGATGCAATTTATTTGGAAAAATTTGGGATGAGTAATTGCAATTCACTATATACAGTACGACTGTAAGTATGAGTAATCATCCTCTCTACTGCATCGCATCGTTACTGGATATGGGGATTTATTTCTTTAATATACATTTTTTTGCATTATTAACTGATCCTGTGTTTTCAAATTCTAGAAAAATTCACAATTCTGATCCAGAGTTTAACTATGGTCGTTCCGTCACCGTATAAAGAGGACTGAATCTATCAGGAAACATTTTTCAGTCGAAACTTTATTACATCTTATATTTAAAATAATATATGCATATCGACAATAAATTAATATTTATTTCTGACTACTATAAAAAATATGACGCATAATGGCTTTGATACAGTGTCATGACGTAACTCTGACTAATAGTCATTTATGAGAGTCTTGTTGTGTTGGTTTATATAAAAAGATTGATAAGGTTCAGTTTTGTGAGATTTTCATTTAACGTATACATTAATACCAAAAACCGGAACTTCTTCAGTGCAGAACAGAATAAGTACCAAATAAATAAATTTTAACCTGGACTAAAACTATAAGTAAATAGGGGACCTTATAGTAGTGCTACCAAAATTTACAACTTTTTTAGCACCACATTTTTCTTCGTTTCAAGACGATTGGTATGGTATAGATTTCAATATTTTCAATACTCGTTATTGCTTAAAATGCTAAGAAAAATTCAGTCATCAATTCCACAATTTAAAATTTAAACAGTAATCGGCTATACCTTGCTAATGCCAATCGATGCATTTACATTCATTGCTTTTAAAAGACGGAAGGTTACATTCGAAATATCAGAACAAATCTACGAAAAAACGATTGATGAGAAAATTCAATTAAAAATGAGGCACTAAATCATGTAAACAAATTAAACAAACGCCTTGGATTTGGAATGCAACTGATTGGAATTATCAAATAATACACCGTAAATCCTTCATCGTTGGTTAATTGGCAGATTGACACGAAATTCTAGAATTTTCAGAGGTATTATGCAATAATTACTACAATTAGAACTGTTCCTATCACGGGTAGTATTAATTATAAATGGTTCAAAAAGTGTTCATTACACTTGATTACACTTGATTAAAATATAGCGTGCTCCCCGAAATAACTATCCCTCCCTACGATAAAGCTCTCCATGGATTTATTTATGGATATGACGTAGACTGTCAAGAATATAATTTACGCAAAGTAAGGAAGTTGACGTTGACGAAATATTTAGCACTCAAACTCAATGCATGTCGATTTCAGATCTGATTTAATCGTTCGGCGATAGGCACATTGTAAGATAAGAAATCCCATCATAAGGCCTATAATATGGTGTACTCTTTACCTTCATTGGCCTTAATAAATTTTGCTTTTGTGCAAATTTTAACCGAATGATCAAAGATTCAGAACGTGATAGCTGTGGTCGCAGAATTGTACTCTCTTAATCCCGACGATAGCGGATTGTACTTGTAATTGTGTAACAATGATTCCAATGAAGTACCTGGAATCCATATACATAATTCCGGCCATTTGTATGTATGTATGTATGTATGTATGTATGTAAGTGATGCGTCTATACGTTTTTGACTCGGTTGGTGTATCAAAAAACTGAAACGGCCAAAAATTCACAAAAAAATTAGGAGGGGGCCTGGCCATCTCGAAATTTTGAAAATCCGTGACCTGTGACCTGGGCTAACGTGACCTTTTGATTTTTATTTCTCAAAGCGGTAATGTGAGGCACCGATTTAAACCGTCGCCAAGCCAGAAATACTTTGGCTATGTTGGAATTACAAAATTTTGATCCTTTGACCTTGA
Organism: Desoria tigrina; assembly: GCA_906901685.1. NCBI lineage: Eukaryota > Metazoa > Arthropoda > Collembola > Entomobryomorpha > Isotomidae > Desoria > Desoria tigrina. The sequence continues at coordinate 6,047,983 of CAJQTU010000008.1, read as the reverse complement.
AACGGTCAAAGTAGTCAAAATTTTGAAATCATCGTGTGACATATCAATTTACATCTCCTTCCGCCGAGAAAGCCTTCGGTTGTGTTAAAATTTCAAAATTTTGACTCCTTGACCTTAAAAACTGACAAGAAGGTCAATTGTACTAGGCGTAAGCCCGGTAAAAAACCGGGATTCTAAGTGGTGGGCCAGAATTATGCCGTTAAAAATCCTTGAAACGTTATATTGAAGATGCAGGAATGAAGTACGGTTAACAATTTTGACCCAACACATAGAATCCCGGTTTTTACCGGGCTTACGCCTATCCATATACATAAAATTGGCCATTTGTTTGTTTGTTTGTAACTGATGTTCCAGCTATACGTTTTTAGTGAGTCAACCTATCGAAAAACTGAAATAGCAAAAAATTCTTTACAAAATTTTGAACTGGCGTAGGCTTAATGACGCTGCGAAATTAAATGACCTGTGACCTGGGCTAACCTGACCTAACCTAATATTGTACGTAAACGGTCGTGCGACATATCGATTTACACCGTTGTACTTTGAAAAATACTTTGGCTATCTTGGAATTTCGAAATTTTGGTTACTGACCTCAATAACGGTCAAAAAAGGTCGAATTTTCGAAACTATTGTGTGACATCGATTTGCAACTACTTCCGTAGAGAAATTCTGTGGTAATTTTAAAATTTATAAATTTTGGCCCCTGACCTTAATAACCGTCAATACGGTAGATTTTTTTTAAATGTCGTGTGACATATCAATTGAGAGGAGGAACGCCTCGAGAATATCTTTGGCTATGAATGTTAGAAATGTAATTTAAAAATAGCTGTTTTGGAATTGTCAAATATTGGCCTCCTGAATTATGGCCTTGAAAAGGTCAAATCTTCGACATTATGGTGTAATACTTACAACTTACGAGTGACATCGTGACAAACACCTCGATTTATTATTAGGTTCGGTCAAAGAGGATTGTTGGTTATTATTAGAAATGGATGGATAACCGTGATCACTCATAAATTTATGGGGTGATCAGAACACATTCAACATTCAATCATCAGTCAATACGTTTACAAATTCAGTCTACAGAAAAACAACGAGGTAGGTCTCTGGCTGGCTGATAGTGATTTGGTACACGCTTCTCAGAATTTTTAATTCAAGACAACTATTGCTATCGCTTATCGACGACGTTTTCTAAGGCCCGATCGGGCCTGTGGTGGCCTAGTTCCACATAAAAAAATCCGAGATAATGATGTTTTATTCATTCGCTTAATAATAGACAATAAATCCTGTAAAAGGACAGGAAACATCGTAAATAACATATCTTGCTAAAAAGGCAACAGATTGATTCATAATACAGGCTCAAAAACAAGTTTCAGTTGTGTCAATAAATGTGATATGCTATTAAAATACCACTAAATCGTAAGCTTAAAGATAATTGTCCAAAAACGGTTGATTCCGCAATAATATGTCAATTTAAAGCGATTAAAAGTCACAGTGCACCGTATGAATGGGAATGCCTTGTGTTTATCTGAAAATTCTCAATTGCATATTGTTTCAGTCATCAATGAACTGACCTGATAACATTTTTTACAGGACTTCGGTACTAACTTTACATATATGTATAGCCCAGACTTGATCACGTTGGCTGTTGCCAATTTTTTGGGTTTGGATCAACGATTCCGTCGGCATATATTTAATTAATGATAAGAGACTGGACTATTGAACGATTTCAACTGGCTTTTACCTGTCACCTATAAGTCCCAATCGGTCAGTGTACAAAATACAGGCGAGTCATTTCGATAGGAATCTCGGACTATTATAGAGTTTGTTTTTTGAGGTTCATTTCCTATGCAAATGAACAGGGATACAAGGAATGCCTAGTTTGCTGTATAGATAATTTGTTTTATTTTAATCTTGTAGAATTTTTTATAAAATTTGATAATTTTCAATAAATTACTTTATAATGGAAAACACTGGCTTTCAGCATGACCCAGGTAAGTCTAATAGTGTGTGTAAACAATGTCTATTAAAGCGTGTTTTTAAAACTGATTATATACATTTTTAACGTTTTAAAGATAGTTTGAGCTTGAAGTTTTATTAAATTAAACTTGTTTGTTTCACCAGCGTTAATGAATCTAAAAAAAATTGAACTTATAATCTATTCAGTAAATCCGAAAATATATTCTTTCGATTGAAATCTTATCAGATTATGGAAGTACTCAAATTACTCATTCACCCAAAGCAGAGGTGGAAATCAGTAAAAAATCAACAGAAGGCAATGGAAATTCTGAAAAACCGGAATCGACAGTTCGGATGAAAAGGCAAATTGGACTTTGGGGTGGTATATCCCTTATTGTAGGCACAATGATAGGTAGAATTATTTTAATCGTAAATGTAACTTTACAAGTTAACTAACTGTAATTACTTTAATTGGGTTATTCATTTGGTTTAGGTTCCGGTATTTTTATAACACCACAACGGCTTCTCGAGAAAACGGATTCCGTAGCCATGAGTTTGTCGGTTTGGGCAGCTTGTGGTGTCCTTGCTACATTTGGTAAATCACAGTTCGTTTACAAAATCTCAGCCATCGGTTATAGTTTAATTTTAATTATAATAAATTAATTTTGTTCAACAGCCGCATTGTCATACTGTGAACTCGGTACCGTAGTACCGCGTAGTGGGGGTGAACACGCTTACTACATGGCTACATTTTCTCCGCTTCACAAGTTCTTCGGACAGTTGCCGTCCTTCATGTTCTCTTGGGTTAGTGTTTTTAATTGAGTTTGCAATTATGCAGTTAAAATTGATTACGGTTAGCTTAAACAGGTTAACATTATCCAACGATAAATTACATATACTTTTTACTTAAATAAATTCCCGACTCCTATCCATTTAAAGGTCTAACCGTGCTGTTTAAACGTAAATATATAGCGATTTAGGGATTTTAAAGAAAATGTCCACGTGGGTGGGGACTTATTTCGGTTCTTGAGGCTCCGTATTCCTATACTAAATCATGCCTCTCTATTTTATCTTTAAATTCTTCAGTTTAATTCATGGTTCGCTTTTACCATCATTTACCCGTTCATTAATCCCTGATTTCTTAAAAAAATCTTCGACAGATGACGATTCTTCTCCTGAAACCCTCGTCACTTGCGATAGTTAGCCTCGCCTTTGGACAGTATGCACTCTACCCCTTGTTGTCAACCTCTAAATTTTGCTTGGAGTTCCAGGACACGGAGGACTTTATCAATGCCAAGAAATTATTAGCCGTTTTCATCGCTTGTGAGATTTGATTTTTATTGACTTTAAGGACCACAAAATTGTTTACATATTTACATTTTAAACCGATTCATTCCTTCGGTATTTTTAACAATTTTAAAATTTGAGTTTATTGATGTTTTTCTTCAAACTGTTAAAAAATGTCGGGAACCTATTCCGATGATAATGTGTTCATTTACTGGATTTTAAGGCGATAATTACGTCTTTTTTTAACTAATTAAGCCTGAATCTTAACTAATTAATAGTCCTAATCGGAGGGGTGAACATCGTAAGTGCTCAACTAGCCACTCGAGTAGCTATCGTCTTTGTGGGAGCCAAGTTAATTGGGATGGGGATAATGATCGGGATCGGGGTCTACAATATCGCGCAAGGGGACTGGGGCGCCCTGACCGGAGAATGGGACAACGGGAACGCATCCGTTGGGGACGTCGCCTCCTCCTTTTACAGTGGTCTATGGTAAATGACCAATTAACTAACTAATTAACCACCTTAACTAACAAAGTGGTTAATTAAGCCATTAAACGGGGTAGTAATTATGCCTGCAGTTATTAACGAACAATATTTCAATTCCAAAAAGGGCCTATGACGGTTGGAACAACTTGAACTTTGCGATGGAGGAATTAGTGGATCCTTATCGGAATTTACCGTTGGCTATTCTTATTGGAATTCCTTTGGTGACGGGACTCTACATTTTGATTAATCTCTCGTATCTGACGGCTTTAAGCAAAATTCAGATGATTGCATCCTCTGCTGTTGCGATTGTAATTAATTTAATTGTTCTTGGTAATGTTTATCATTTGGTTACACAGTGAGTTGAATTGGGATTTAGTTGAAAGATAACTCTAGGCCGACTAATGGTGTACCATATAGTTTGTGGAGATGAATGGCATATTTATACCGTTTTTTACTTAAATGAGTCCTCTGGAGTTTTTTTCGTATTTCTTAATGAGGAAGTTATTTCGGGGAGGGAATTATTCCGATTGCCTTTCTAGGGATTTTTTCTTGTAATTATGCATTGTTAAAACTGATTTTTGAAGTTCAAGTCTAAGAGAGTATGAATTCAAGGAATATTTGGGTGGATTACTGTATATAATTGTCCCTCAACTAAACAGGATGCTCTATAAGATCAATTTTTATTTTTAGGACGTGGGAGATAAATATCTCGGAGTGATGAACTGGCTAGTCCCGGTGATGGTTTGTTTGTCAGCCGCAGGGACTGGGAATGGATCTATGTTTTCGGCTGGAAGGTTAACCGATAACGATGACAATTATTATGGTTACAGTTAATTAAAAGTAAAACTCAATTGCGATTTAATTAACTTAGAATTTCATATGTATCGGGCCGGGAAGGGCACATGGTGGATGTGCTATCTTACGTCCATTCTACAAGACTCACCCCTATCGTTGCCATTATTCTAAATGTGAGTCCAGCTAGCTAATTATTATGTGCAGTTTAAAATTATTATCTTTTAAGGTTAATTAAAGTTAATTTGCATGGTAATTGTTATGTCGAAGATGACTTTAGCAATTCCGATGATATTTGCAAGTGAAATCAATAACCTAATTGATCTCTTTGGATTCGCATCCTGGTTTATATACGGATTGGCCATATCCTGTGTCATCATCTTGAGATTTACTCAGCCCGATATTAAGCGACCTTTTAGAGTAAGATTTTTTTTTAATTTAATAATTAAATTAAAAATATCAAAAGTGATTTTTAGACATTTATTTTAACTAATGAATGTTAAAACGCACTGGACCTAAAATGATCGAGAAGCAGTTGCAAGGACTACATTTTTCGGATGATTTACAAAAAGATTTCAAGCGTTATTCCTTAGAATTTAATACATTGATTTCCAAACAAGTCCATGAAAAAATTGGAAACTGATTTTAAATTATTAAATTCTAGGCAATCAACTATAATTAAATGATCATAATTAATTAAATTCCTAAAGGTTCCAATAATAATCCCAGTACTGGCTGTTCTCATGTCTGTATTTCTGGTCTGTGTTCCCATCGTCTATGACCCGAAGTGGGAGTATCTCGGAGTCCTCGGATTTTGCTTCCTGGGTCTTTTAGTCTATTACCCTTTCGTATACAAGAAGTACCGACTACCTTTCATGGGTAATTACCAAAACAATTATTAATTAAGCTACTGAATCCTATTTACATTTTCAGCAATTAATTTGTAACTCGTGTAATTAACTCATTCCTCTGATACTGTAGATGCCCTCACTAAATACATCCAGTTGATCACTTTGGCTGCTCCTTCTCCTTACAAAGAAGACTAAAAGTATTATTTAACTGTTAAAATAACTATACACTAATTAATAAATTAGGATTAGCTCTATTTTTAATAATCACTCTTCGTACGTTTTGTATCCTACCGGATTCCAAAAGTTTATGACTAATAAAAGAAGGATAATGAGCCTCTTACGCATTACGGAATGAATAAGAAACTCAGTAAACTTTAAAACATAGTATAATATAAATGGAGCTTCATATTCCAAGTTCCAAGTCTAAAAAATATAACCTTACTTAAATACAACCCCATCCCAAAATAAAAAGTCAGCTCCAAATTCTAATAAATCTAAAAAATATAGACCCTCCCCGAAATATAGCCCCAACCCTAAATGAAACTTTTTTTCGTAGGACTCGAAATATTAAAAAAATCTCAGGGGGGGCTTTAAATCGGGATTTACGGCATATATTGTACCCAGAGCTCAAAACTGGCTTAAAAAGCGGTACAAATACTACCCCGAAATAATTGCCCCATAGCAAATGGACTATTATAAGAAGGCCTATCCATATCAAATTGCCCATATCAAAATCCCAGTTTCCAGACGCTTGGATGAACAAAGGCTTTTAAAACAAATTTCCACCTGTCCAATTAACAATTTACTCCTCTTCTTACCTGTAGTCTATACAATACTACACTTTCCATATCCTCTGCATATAACCCCAAGTTAGGAACTTCACTTGACAAAACTATAGCTACAAAATAGCCCATACAAACACCTCTCTATTGTATAGGAGTTTATTACTATATTATATCCAGCAGGGTCTTTGGCCGAATTTTTTCCCGACAAGAATCGCCATCCACTCACACTTACTTTTTATCCTAAGACCTGTTGCATTTTTTAGTCATAGCCTACGTCAGCTGAGTATATAGAAATAAAGGGTTGGAACCCACTGCAGATCATAAGCTTACTAATGGGATTTAAATACCAGAGCAATTAAAAACCTTGGCCCTGCTATTAACTTAATTGTTAAAGTGTTTTAGAGCAGTTGCGGTAGAGTATTTAAGACAAATTCCGGTTTTAAACGCTTTGTTTTAACTTAAGACAGTTTAAATAAGAGGTAGTTGAGCCGTTCTAATTTGACATGTTAAAATGCATGAGCATAAGATCATGCAGTTGTAATAAAGCATGAAAACCGGTAAAGTTCCGTGATCTGCATTTAACAGTCTTGTTGAATACACGAGTACAAATTTGTCAGTCTTAAATAGAGGTTCAAGAAACTACATTACATATTACATCTCATGGATAGATCTCATTGAAGTTGTTGAAAAAGCGTCACAAAATATTGTAAGTATTTGTAAGTGTTTGCATTTTGGCTTGACAAATTGGACAGATTCCGAACCGATGAAAATGCTACCTGGAATTGGTGTCTTCGGGACAGACCCTGTCGTTAAAATCCTAGTCCCTTACCTACAGGCCAAGGGCTTTCGAGTTGAAGCCATTTGGAGCTTGACTTTACAAGGTAAAGTAATTGGTTGTGTATATATAATTAATTTTTATTCTGATAAAGATTATTTGTCCTGACGAGGTTTCAACCAGATATCTAAAGTGCAAATGCCTAAAAAAACAGAGCTAGTTTTAATTTCTGTCCTTTATTCGGAACACTATTTGAATTCGCTTTAACATTTATTGCCAAAGAGAACGACATAATTATTATTATGTGTTATTAAGACCATTTATACAGGGTGTCCGGCTTAAAGCGTTACCCTTTTCAATTTTAAAAAAGAACTAGACAAAAATTCTTAATTTAGAGTTCATTTCAAAGCTAAAATTTGACTAACAAACCAACGATTTTTTTGGAATTCATTTATTCGTATTTCTGCATGCAGGACTGTTTGAATCTTTGAATGATACTTGATAATTATATTGTCATACAGTACTTGTCATTTTGAGCCTTGGAATTTATGTTATTTTTGTGGTTTCAGATGCGGAATCGGCGTCGAAGGAACTGTCCATTCCCTTCCATACGAACAAGGTTGACGATGTCCTGCTTCGTAAGGACGTGGAACTGGTCCTTATACTATGTCCACCCAATCTCCATTCACAAATCGCAGTCAAGGCCTTAGGGATTGGGAAACATGTCCTTTGTGACAGGCCGTCGGGCTTATCTCAATGCGAGGCTCTTAAAATGGTCCTAGCGGCTCAGTACTATCCATCCCTCATAGGAATCCTAAACCATTCGCTGCGATTTCATCCGGGGTGCGTACAAATTTTAGAATTTTAGAGGTATAGTGGTCAGAGTTTAGTTTTGGGACCGGAATCGTGTATCACTCGGGTCACTCTAAATACGACGGTTCCTGAACCAATCTTATAAGGATCTAGAAAGAATAACAATCTATTAATGATCTAAATGAGCTGTTTTTACTTCGTAAATGACACATTGGAACATTTTTTAGTTGCATGTTTTTGCGTTTTCAAATATTTTTAGTTTTTAACCGTTTTTAATGCCGTCTCTCACACCTAATTATCATTGACGCGATTTGTTTCTTCAGTAAAGTCGACGACTACGTAATCCCTTGCTAGATGAAATATTTTTTTAAAGAAAAAGGGTATAGAATGCTAGTATTATTCCCAAATCCAACATTCTCTGATTTTAGCTGATTTTGACCCACACCGTCGGTGTTCCTGAACTAATCTGCAGCCACTGTCCCAAGAATGCATTAATTAAAACGAATTAAAAATCCATGTTCTGAACAGAAAGAATATTCAACATTTAATACCCCTTTCTAGGTTCATTCACATGAAGAAAAACGTAGAAAAATACTGCGGGCAGCCGAAACTCTGTCAATGCCGGGTGGAGATGGGACCGATTTTGGGACAAAGTTTTAACTGGCTTTGTGACGATATTATGGGTGAACTAAAACTACTGCTAAAATTCTTGCAAAAAACCCTTTGCTTGTTTTATTTACTGTTTTACACGTTTATAACAGGAGGAGGGAACGTAACGCTCTTCGGTTCACATTTAATAGACTTGGTTACGTATCTGACGGGTCAAAAAGCCATTCGGGTGCACGGGATCACCAAAACGCTAACTCAAAGTACGGCAACGATAAATGGGACTAGGCGGATCACTAGTCCTGACTTTGCTGTCGTTCAGATGGAGATGGATGGAGGTGGACCTTACTTTAATTTTAATTTACCGTCTGGGATTAGATATTTTCAAACTCCATGGGCTGAGGGGCTGTATTAATAAAAGTACGGTAGATTGTAGATTTTTTTTAACGTTTACTTATGTTTTTACAGGAATGCTGGTCTCAATGCATCTGACGAATCATTTACCCAAAGGTTACTTTTCTCAAGAAGTTCTCTTAATTGGATCAAAAGGTTACCTCAAGGCCGAAGAAGGGACAATCAAGGGCCTACTCTATAATTGTAATTCCACAAAGGAGACTTCAATCGAAAAAGAAGCCGTTTTGTACGAAGATTCACCTGACACTGATTTGCTACTTGTGGACAGGAATGCAAGAACTGCTGGGAGCAATTCCTCGCCCTTGCTACCACCGATTTATATGACCGGTATGGAACGGCCCAAACTTGTGCCATTTAATTATTGGTCAAAAAAATTAGAATTAAATTTATAATTAAAAATTAAATTTAGGTCTTCTTAAACTTCTCGGATCCCTTCGTGAGACATTTAACATACCAAATGGCAAGGAATGGAAGCGTGAAAGTACAGTAGGACTTCTGGGATCTGGATTTGAGGATGGGCTGTATATTCAAGCTGTTATTGAAGCCATTCGAAGATCCTCAAAGGACAGCCAGTGGACTAAAGTTAATATAATTACTGAAGAGCCAGATCCAAATCCAGTATTAACTGCTGCAGTTAGAACCTCAACGATTTCTATGTAACCTCTCAACAAAGTATTGGAACACAGTATCTCAATTACTAACTACTTAAACAAACTTACAAATAGTACTTAAAAGACACATTCATCGATTTTTGTTTAATATATCACAACTTGTCTGCGTTTTTAGCCGTTTTATTATAATGATTCGAAATAAAGCGATTGCTAATTCTGAAAATGAGCTTAAATCTTAATATTTAATTCGATGGATAAAAAAAATATATTCAGTCAAACAGAAGAAGAAAAACTAGGGAAGTCGTTGTATTGGCATATTTGAGGACAATTTATAACCATTTGTCTATAATGAATAGATGGATAGTTAATTAATCCGTCGTCTTCAAGCGTATTTCGAATCACAATACTCAAGGCAGGTCTTTCTAAGCGGTACTTTGCCTCTAGGCTTTTCCGGATTCGGAAACAGGTAGTTTTAGTAGTGGAATCAATAGTAGAGTAGAACATCATGAGGTTACGCGCTTTTTCAAATAAGCCTTCAACGGCTTCGGGCTCCAATGCTTGATCATTTGGAGACGACCAAATTAAGACCCTCCTTAGTTTCGGACACTTTTGAAGTGATTGTAATAAAAGAACGGACGAGCCTATATAATTCTGCTCTAACCTGTAAACAGGATAAAAAGCTCATAAGAATATTTCTAATTTATATCCACAAGTAAATTTCTGAGCATTTTTTATTTGTCGTACCGAAAATCTCTAAGGTGTTCACATCTAGTTAGAGCTTGGCACAAGTCTGAAATATAAGTACATCGTGCTGAAGACCCGAGATGGGAAAGTCGGATGCTTTCTAATTTACAAGAATTTGAAATCTGTAAGAACCGTTTGAGACATTAAATTTAAGACCTTGAATTGAAATGTTCACTTTTTATAAAAGTCGTCACCTTTATCAAGAACTGTCCATTGAATATAGGTAAACCGTTCAAAGATAGTTTACTAAGGTTCTTCCATCGAGAAATTGAAAACAATGAGTCCATGATGATTCTTCCTGCTTGACTTGACCGATCAAGGCTATAAACAAATTATTCCTATAGTACACACGTTTGGGAGAACCAATCCATTTTTTTTTTCAGTTGTAGTACATCACTAACCATTTCCCAAGACCGATTTCAAGTTCCGTAACTTTTGGACATCCTGCAGTTAAAACGTGTAATCCTGCCACTCTTGAAGTATCGGGGCTGTACGGTTGTTGCTTAGAAGGTGCACCCTTTCTTTGTTTTTTAAAAATTGATTTGGATTCGCTAATAGAATGTCGTCTGGTTTTCAAAGAGGTGGTGATTAAAACTTTTGATTCCTTTTGGTGAATTTGATGAAGTGCGTAATCGGAAAGAGCCTGAGGATCTTTGATTTCTAAATGCAGTTGTATTCAAGTGAAAATTAAATACGTTATACGAAATATATTATAGTAAATTTGACATTTGAAACGAACCAAGAAGACATTCTTTCGGTATAGATAATTTCCGTAGGTCCGGCAAAGTAGCTAATGCAACGCAATAATCTTCCAGCCCCTCACTTTCACTAATGTTGACTTCATTTAATTTCCTGTGATTTTGAACAAATCGTTTCCAGTCCTTTAAAAGTCAGACAAAATGAAAAATTATAGTCAACAGTGCTGTTTGTAATGGAATATTTTTCTCTATGATCCGATTTATATTCAAATACCAGTGTCTGACTGAAACTTACCACTCTTAGATTAAAAGTTGAACAGCAGAATGACTTAAGTTCACTAGAACTTTCGAAAACTCCGTTTAAACCTACTATAAATGACGCTCCATGTGTTACAAGAAGATGGGTAAGCTAAAACAAAATAAAATCGGAATTTAAAAAAACTTGAACAAGGAATTAATATAAAACTCAAAGGTAACCATAATTAGTAAAGTCAACCTTAGGAATGCTTGGTGCTTTCACAGTCGCATTGTGAAACATCATAGGATACGATATCTCCTCAGCATCACTAATAAAAACCTCATGATGCCAACTTTGAATCCCATGGACAGAATTTCTACTTCTACGAGCAAGACCTGAAATAGATTCAGTTATTATTTATCAAATATTATAACGAATTTAAATCTAGGTGTATTTTAACATTATCCTCCCAAAAAAGCACACCTGCAGCTGCTGGAGCTACGGGTCGTTGTACAAAAGCCAAAGAAGGATAGTCCAACCAAAGAACCTTCGTAGGATTTTTATTTCTCTTCAAACTCATTAGCAAATTGCTAATCAGCCTGGGACTATAAATCCTTGGCGGTTCCTTCACGCTTATCACAAGGGTGTGAAGTTTCGGCAAATCCACCTCATCCTCCTCTAAATCTTCCCTTCCTACGTCCGACGAACATTTCCTCTCTATCGTTGTCTTGGGCCAACCGAAAAGCCACAACTGCTCCAAGTTTTTGCACAAGGAGATGATAAAGGCCAAGGCTGAGAACGAATAGAAAAGGATATCCGTCGAGACTTTCGCAGCCATTGGAATGTGAACCATAAGGGACTTCAACTGCAGGAATTGGTCCTTCATTTCTATCAAGTCTCGATACTTCGTTGGGGAAATTGAGCTGAGTTTCCGAACAGATTCTTCAAGGTTGTTGTCCCAAGACCAGGAGAGTCTCTCAAGGGTTGGGGAACCTTTCAGGATTTGTTGGAGGTGTGTCCATGATAAGCGAGCACCGGCAGTGTGCAGTTCCTATTTTAACAGAAATAAAAAATAAATCGTCGGTATTTTGTATTTACAAGACTGGGCTGGGGAGTTATTTCGGGAGGATGCTTTACCTTAAGACTAGACATCGGCAGAACGAGGTCCCTGATGAGTCCTGAAGGGATCCAGTACAGGTCGGTCAGATTGAGGGAGGTGATTATAGATGACCTTTGACCTTCTTTAAGGAAGCGGGTGAAGGATGACCTGGTGACCCGGAGGTGCCATTCGAACCGGACTTTCTCGCAGAATGTCCTGTCCTGCAAAATCTGGTTCAATTTTCCGCACGTTTGTGATAAGTTGAGGAAGTCTTCGTGGGAATGGAGGAAGTTGAGGATGTGGAGGAGCGTCTCGTCGCTCAAGCGTTCCGTCAAATAGGCCCCACCATCTCCCTCCATCTCCTGCTTCTAAATTTACAGAACTGATTGAAGTTACGCTAATTTTGACAGACTTTTTCGAAACGTCAAAAACAGAAATATTGCAGAATTATATTTTAGAGATTCATTCCCGCGCTTTGAGTTCAAATTTTTGCTCGGTTCAATTTGCCCCTACTTTACTGCCGTTGGGTGGGGACTTATTTCGGTAAATAGTAAAGTTATTAAAATGAGGTAATATACCACTATGCACTAGGAATTAGTATATGCACTAGTTGAACATTGTATTAATTCCATGAAGTAGAGTTTTTTTAACCGAATATCAAGTATAGGGAATTCCGTCTGCTCCTCTCTCTCACACTCATCTCCCAGACTTTAACATTGCAAGTATAGGGAATCCCGCCTGCACCTCTCTCTCACACTCATCTCCCAGACTTTAACATTGCAAGTATAGGGAATCCCGTCTGCACCTCTCTCTCACACTCATCTCCCAGACTTTAACATTGCAAGTATAGGGAATCCCGTCTGCACCTCTCTCTCACACTCATCTCCCAGACTTTAACATTGCAAGTATAGGGAATCCCGTCTGCACCTCTCTCTCACACTCATCTCCCAGACTTTAACATTGCAAGTATAGGAAATCCCATCTGCACCTCTCTCTCACACTCATCTCCCAGACTTTAACATTGCAAGTATAGGGAACTCATTCTGCTCCTCTCTCTCACACTCATCTCCCAGACTTTAACATTGCAAGTATAGGGAATTCCGTCTGCACCTCTCTCTCACACTCATCTCCCAGACTTTAACGTTGCAAGTATAGGGCGTTTTTAATGCATTTTGAAATCTCCAGCCCCCAAATATTGAGGAGAAAACGGTAAAGGCAAGTGACCCAACCTCGTTAAGCATTTCGTCGATATAGATTTAGGGCCTTGGCTGTTTCTATGCATAAGAAGAATCATGATCTCATGAACCTTCGGATGGAAGCATAAACCAATAAAGTTTAAAAGTTCATGCTAAACCATCTCCAATCTCTAGATTTAAGACAAAATCATTAAACCATTCGTCTGGCACATTGACAACCCATTCTGCTTCTCAATTATCCGTATTTTGTATTTAGTTTACAGTTTAGAGATGCCTGAGAACCTATTTTTAGAAGCCACTGCTGCAACATAGAAGGTGTTTGTAGTTTTCTACTTACAACCGGAAATACAAATCCGTAACGTAACATACAATCCAAGCATATCTTTCACCAACTTACTTTGCTAGATGGAATTATGGAACCCTATAATTCGCCAACTCTTTCATAGTTTCAGTAAGATATGTTCAAGTGCCAGTTCCGAACCCCGATTAGAGAACCTTAATTTCTCGAGAATCGTTCATAAACGATGAATTTTCATACATTTTATTATTCACAATAAGAAGCGGTTCGGTTTTCAGGTCCAGACCCGCAGTAACTTGCTAAATTTCTCAATTATGCAGATAATTATCATTTGGACATTTAAATGAATAAATGACGTGATTATTATATGATGTGGACAAAATCCAAATTCAGGGGGCACCTTCATAATGGGTGTGGGCAGTTTCAAACAAGGTGTGGGCAGTTTCATAAATCTCCTGGGAGTTGCTTTTGTTTGTTGTGGGCAAATTCATATGGGCAATTTCCCATTTTGTGTGGGCACATTAATATACTAACGATATTATTTGGATTTTGGAGGATTAACGGCAATTCTCGTTATTATTGAATCATTACAGCACGAAACTTATGAACAAGCTCACTTATGTCTCTCTCTTTAATTTACAACTTATGTTGATGTTACAGAAATGTTGAAGCATATCTCGAACCCAGAGCTTTTAAGTTCAGAACCCCACAGGGGTTATCTTCTTCTATTTAAACTCGGAGAATTTGTATGCATTTTTAAGGATTCTTCGAGGAGGTGGCTAAGAATATCCCGTCTAAAATGTAAATTTTTACCCAACAAATCCATACTCTGTTCCAATAAAGCTTATTCTTCAGAACAGAATCAGCCTCTTCTTCGTGTAAATATTGTACAGTTCTAATTTTAAGTTTTAAATCTCATTCATTCTTACATCTCTATTCCTAATTTTATTGTAGAGTTAGCTATTCATTCAAAGAGTTTAATGATTTAAAGGACAATCAACCGACTATCTATAGTCCACAAAAGTGCCATTCAACTGCAACAAATACACCGAATTCCGAAATCGAGCATTTTTAAAGAAACAACCTTTGGCATCTTGCAGTCTGGTCCGGATGTAATTTATACATAGTGTGTCTTGAATTCACGAAATTGCTCAACAGATTTCGACGTTTGAAAACAGAGGATCGGTACGTCCTATATCGATAAGATTTCAATTTTAAGCAAGGCTTACATAAAATAAAACTACCGTGGTTCATTACAGTTCATGAGTTTCAGTGCGATTTTTCTCGGAATCTGTTGAAATTGTGGAGTTTTGAATGGGTGTAACTGAAAAGCAAAATAAAACTGAAATATAACGCACAACAAAGTAAAAAAAATAAAACGTTCTGTTTATAAATTTTTCTGTGTTCTCAAGTTGGTATCATATCGTTATTTTTTAACACTGAGACCATACATACGTTAAGTTAGGACACTAAATTTTCTGGGTTAAAAACCCGAAAAATGCTCGCGTTTAGCACAAAAATCGCTTACTGGTTTATTGGTATATGCATTTGAGTACAAACGATCTGTTATGAATTAAAAAAAAATCTGAAAATTATTCGACTAGGATTGACATTTTGACATTGCTTTGATTTTGCACGGAATCTGTCTCTACAGCTCCTAAAATACATTTATTTATAATAGAGTTTGAGTTTGAGACGGGATTCATATAATAATATGGGTTACCCAAATCCGAAGGTGACATAATAACTGATGGAAACGGAAGTGATAAAAATCTGTGCCGAGTCTCCGTATTTAAGAGAGTGATGTCATCTTCGAAAAACCCTGTCGTCATACGCAGTGCTCAGCCTTCTTCTATTTTCACATTATAAACAATATCCGAATTCGGTTTCTGTTCCCTAAACTCAACAGGCAGTTAAGAATAGAGATCGAGACAGAAATACTCTTACCTTGGCACCCGTAAAAGCAGTCTTGATTAGATAATCGGGTATGCAATCAGACTGTAATCCTCATATCGAAGTTTAATTCAATAAATCAAATTATTGTCATGTTATAATATCCATGCAAAGACATTCGGACATCGATTAAAATTAAAATTAAATCCAAACCCTTTAAACCTACTTAACTGTGCAGTAAGGAACCAGGTATACTTACAATACTATATGCTTTAAGTATTTTTGCCATTCAATCAATTGTTGTTTAATTCGTCCTGAAATCAAAATTAGATGCATAGGTGCAATCATCAATGCTCTCGGTTTAGTATGGAAAAAGCTCACAATCAGTTTTAATTATCCTTAATAAGATCGTGTCTGGAAACTGCACCCACGATCGAAATATGAATTTGGAATTACTGACAACTTATAGATGTGTCACCGATTGTCGAATACTGTTACTTCTTATTGGAACACCCTGTATATTAGTAATTTAATTTCGTGTTTAATTATTTGGGAAACTTTCAGAAATGATGAGACCGAACATAAACTACTACGCCCTCCTGGGCATCACCTCCACCGCAACCCCCGAGGAAATCACAAAAGCCTACCGGAAGAAGATCCTCCAAGTCCACCTCGACAAATTGACGGAAGGCGAAGACACGTCAATCTGCTACCAAACGATCGAAGCCCATCGCGTCCTCTCGGATCGAAACCTCCGCTCTAAATACGATATCCAGAGGTCATCGACAGACAAGGCCTCGGAAACCTTCACCCCCGCCGGTTACATCTGCTACGATGTCAAGAACCAAATGTCCAAGCGGGTCTTGGACAGTATCGCCAAATGGAAGCTGGAATTCGAAGAGGTCCAGTCCTCCTCCAACAAATTCAGTGACAATTACTTCCAATGCTTCTCCTCACTTATGGGCCAAGTCATGGACCCTTCAGAGGGTGAAAGTTGCCAGGAAACTTATTTTTTCTGCAAAGTTTGTGATAAGAAGTTCCTCTCAGAGAGCCTCCATTGGGAAGATGTAATTTACCCCTACTGCTCTCTATTTTCTTGTGATAGTCCCGGAATTGACAGCCTCGTCAGTTACTTCCGGTCCATTCTGGGACCAGCCTTCTTTAATTGGGAGCCCCGCTACTTGCCCACCTCCGTTTTGGGCATTTGGGGCTCGGAGGAATGGGCAAACCTGCCCAAGTGTGATTCTACGGTTGCCAACATTTTAGAACTAGTCCAGATTTGCCCCGATGATGATTTTTCATTTGTCAAGGAACAGGTTGACTTCATCCGAGAAACGTTCCTCAGTGATAGTGAAACGGATGGGGAACTTTATCCCGAAATTGCATGCCAGAGCATCATTTGGGTGCTGGAACACCAGGATGACCAGGACGATGTGGTCAATAGGGTTAATGATTTATTGAGTCGGGATGACCTCCAGGAACTCATGTTCCTTACCTCCGTGATGAAGAATCTTTTGGAATGCGGAAGTGAAGAATGGGAGGAGCTAGCGAAGGATGCACTACTAAATGACCAAACTGAACTCGCTATGTTTTGGACAAAAATAGGGATGGAATTCGATGAAGACGAGGATTATGAGTTAAAATGGTTCGAATTAGGCGTAAAAATCCACGACACTGATCCCGTCCTCGCCCATTTCTGCTTCCTCTTGGGGGACTACGAATCTGGAGAAGATTGGGAAATCCTGGCAGATCATTTTACGAAAAAGAAAAATCATTTCGCAGCTATGGAGTACCACTTGAATAAAGGGAATCTGAACATTCTCCTTGAGAAATCTCGAAAACTTTTAAGTTCGGATCCGGATGGAGCTCCGATTTACCGGAAAGTCTACTTTTCCATTAGAATTAAGACCCTGTTAGAAAAACTTAGGAATCGAGAAGGTTGGGAAATTAAAAGCTGTGACGAAGAGCTGGAGGAACTTATCGACATGGTCCAGGAATTGTCCCCAAATCCTCTCGAAGGGTTCCGGCTAATTGCAGGCACTTGGCCAGCGTGTTTCGAATCCCCGTCGGGTCATTCCATACACCGGGGCACGCTGAGATACCTCATGCAAAGTCGGATGAGTATCAAATCCTACAACCTCATCGTAGCACTTATGCATTTCCTACCCCCTGAAGAGGTAGATGAGGAGCTCCTAAGCTCGGAAGCTATTCAGTTGTCAATAAGACAGATCGGGAAGGGGGTTAAGGCCAGTGACTTTGAATCTTTGACAGAAATCCTGTTATTTTTGAATCGGAGATCTCTCCTAGGAGCCAAACACGTTTTGGACGAGATGGAGGAAGCCATACCCGATAAACCGGAACCGACAGAGCCAATAAGTCCCGAAAATCCACCACTAATTACTCTAAACAGCCATACAAAGTCCATGACGCTTCTAATCAGTGGAACGGTACACAAAATCGAGAAGGATTGGATGGGGGCAATCACAGACTATCAAAATGCCCTCCTCTGCAACCCGGAATGTATGCATCGGGTCCTTCCCTGCATTTCAAAACTCTCCCAAGATATCGAATTCCACGAAGCGGTCGTGGGGGAAGTGCAACTGGAAGTCAAGGAGCTGAAAGAACTGTTCGACTCCGAAGAATATCCGGAAGTCGATACCTACGGTGACAACAGGCAGTCCCTCGTCATAACCGACGTGGCCCCGAAAACCGATTTCGGGTACAAGAATTCCATCAACAAAATCCAGTCCGATCCGGATCAAATGGCCAATCAGCCCCCACCGCCGGAACCGACGGAAGCCCCTGTAGAAACGAATACGCCCCTCATAACCCTGGATAAGAATGAAGAGGCAATCGAGGCGGGTCAAGGGGGCCCCTTGGCGGAATTAAACGCTGCCTTATCCTACGTCGACCTCCTCAAGGCCCTCCCTCTACAATTCCAACCCGGTCCGATCGTCATGGCCGCTTCCCACTTCCTTAAGGCAATGGACGGGACCAAGGACCTGGGTTGCTTATTCGCATATCGAAACGCAATCAACCTCATGGCCGAGAACTTACTTCGAATCGATCGAAAAACGCAAGCTACGATTCAACACTGCCTGACGCACAAGCACATGCTGTCCCTCCTCCTCAGTTCCCACGAGAAGTTGTCCAAGGCCTTGGCAGAACTGGAGGATGAGGATGACGACGAGGATGACTCAACAAATAGTTCCGAACCCCAACCTCCAGTCGGGGTGGACCTTATTAAAAAATCCGATGCCAACCTGATCTCGAAATTCCTCAAGAATGTTGTCAACTTCCCAAAAATCGAACCGCTGGCAAATATCCCAACCCTCAACTGCTCCGACCTTGTCTACGTAGAAACGCTTGGGAATTCCTTCATGAGTCAGTTCTGTAGTGAGAAAGTACGGCAAAAGCACCAGTCGGTTAAACTGCCAAAAAGCCTGCATGCCTACACTCACTTCGTCGAAGTCTGGAAGGGCCGCAGTTTGCTCATGGACTTTAGCACCGCAAGGCTCAGGGCAATGGACGAACTACTGGCCCTGAGGGGGTGGACCCTTAAGGACGTCGAGGACTCGATGACCCCGAACTTCCTCTGCTTGACCGACGAGGGCTGGTCATCTGAATACATGAGTGACCTCTGGTTCCCAGACAGTTCCAAAGCGTTTAGGAGCATCCACGGATTCAAAATTGACTACGAAAGTGGAGAAGTGTCCTTGCTTTTATCCAGAGAGAGGAACCGATCCGGGAACTTCTTCGACACGAATGACATCCTGGAGATATTCTCAAGCGGTATCGAGAAAGCGACCCTGAGTCTCGATGCCCCAGACCTAGCCTTGCGATCTCATCCCTTCAAGCAAGCAAAGTTCGACAACAAAGAGCTGGAATCCAATGCCCCCAACTATGCACAATCCCTAACAAGAGTGGCCAATTTAATCTGTTTTCTAACAAGTGGACTAGAAGTCTGTGCGAAATCTCCGTTTTTCATGAGACCAACTGACGAAGGCCTACTTCACCGACTAGAAGAACATCTTCAGTACCTTCTACGACCCGTTAAGACCCGGAAGGAGGAGGACTCGGATGGAAACAAGTTCCTGAGCCCCGACCTCGAATTTTGCAACAAGTTTTGGCTTCAAATGACGGAGGTCTTTGAGGAAATTGAAGAAGAGGATTCCACGTTTATCTATAAGGTTGGGAGCGTTAGGCCCCAAGTGAAGATGAATACGTTTGTAATGACGCTCAATGGGGGAAAGGCTAGTTTGTCGCCCGAAGCCGAATTCGCGAGGGACTTTACAAAGCATTACGATGAGATTGGAAGTAGCTTTCCGGAATTACTAAGGTTAAAGGAGTTAGTTAAGATTTCCGTAATTTATTCTAAGTTAAAGGAGGTTCTAGAGGACAACCGATTAATTATAAAGCAGAATGGCAGAAGTAAGGATGAAATTAGGCAAATCGTAAGTGTCTGTGAGACACTTGAAGGGATCGGTATACAGGGGGTTAATCATGAGAGCGAAATAGGTAAGAGTAGATTAAGTACTCAAAATTCGACCTGTCCTTGGCTTCCAGCTACATTTTGCCATAACATGGACGCGGAAATCTACGAGGTCACTGCTGGGGTTAAAATGACCCCTGAAGTCACATACGGACCGGTTTCTACTCCGAGTGATTGTGCTTATATTTCTGTGGAGGAACTAATGGACATTTCTTGTGTCGTAAAATCCGGTAAATGTTAAATTGCCTAGGAATTAAGAGCAGTAAGGACTTTAATTAATTTAATTTGTATGTATAAATAGATTTTTTAATACATATAATAGCTTTGGGTTTGGGTTTCGAACGTACAATTATACAAAAACACACAATTACATGTAATTTCCAACTGGTCCTAATAAACAGTTGAGTTTATAACAAAAAATAGCTTCGGTTGTTTTAACGTTCTTATCATCTTATGATCTCCATGCATTGTTACAGCCTCCATCCGGATTTCATAAACAAAGCTGAATTGCTGAATATGAGCAGTTTATTTACTAAAACATAAGCTCACAATTTCTCAGTTTTAGAACATGTAACATCCGTTCCCATAAATCGACGTTTCCTTTGTTAGACCGTACAAGTACAATTCATTTTCATATAGTCCATGCAGCGCTTTAATAGCATGTCGATTCAGATCCAGTCATATAAACCGTGTATATGTAATTCAACGGTTCATAACATACTTTTACTGCTAGTTTAGTTATAGCGGAAGGCTATAGATTTTTAATTTCATATCCTATGCCTCGTCAAGTTTAGTATGCATAACACTATATTCGGAATTTTCAGACATTGTCAAACTATAAGGAATTAGGACTATAAATATTTTGTTATTATTATAGCCTGCCACGTCCCCAGCGTCCCATGTTATGTTATGTAGTCTAGTATATAGGACATCAATCAGAAGACGACCTTGGTTTTTCCATTAAATAAAATGCCTATGTGTACGAGTACTGAAATGCGATCCTTGACTGGAATAGAGAGTCTCCTATATAGAGACAAAGGCAAACATAAAATTTAATCTGGAAATTGCCTCGAGGAGCCCAGATACTTGCTTTTGCCATTTCCCATGACTCGAGACCAAGCAATATATTTATTAGATAAAACTAACCCTTTCTTCCTCAAGGAATCCGAGCAAATAATGTGATCTCTCAGTTATTTCTCATCTTCCATCCATGATACACCATAGCATCTACAGGCTATATAGAACCGTTAATTCGTAGCATAAATCGTATTTTTTAGATTTTTTTTTAAAAAATTGCATACACAAATCTTAGGATTCGGTTTCGGTATTAGATATGGCGGAGGTAGTAGAAGGAGACTGGAAGGACTTCCGCTTTAAGATGGCAGAGACAGGAGACCATTCCAAAATTCTGGACCATTTGACCAAGAACTTTTATAGGGACGAGCCCTTGTGCAAGCACATGGGATACGATGATCAAGTTGGAGAGGATTTTAACGCCTGTGTTATTGAAGCTTTGAAGGATAAATTGAGCTTCATTGCCGTTCATAAACCGACAAATAAGGTTGGGCTCATTTTCTGATATTTCTATTCTAGACACAAATTTATGTCAATTGGACCTTAGAGGTTAGAAGCTCGAGTTGAGTCGGCGGATCAAGAGATTCAGAAATCTTCCGCGGAATAAGACCCCAACCATGACAAATTTAACAATTATCCCCGGAATAAGTCCCCAACCCGAAAAATGCAATAATGATCCCCCGGAATAAGTCCCCAACCCGAAAAATGCAATAATGATCCCCCGGAATAAGTCCCCAACCCGAAAAATTCAATAATGATCCCCCGGAATAAGTCCCCAACCCGAAAAATTCAATAATGATCCCTCAAAATAAGTCCTCTACCCGAGAAATTCAATAATGATCCCCCGGAATAAGTCCTCAACCCGACAAATTCAACAATGATTCCATGGGCTAAATAAGTCCAGCTAATAGAATTATCTATTTTGCTAAATTACGAAATGAAATACAAATAGATTTACAAAAACATACACTAACGTTCCTAACAATGCAAAGTAGATAAAGTTGGAGGTTAGTTTAGCTTGTATCTTAATTTACTCAGATACCCCAAAATAATTCCGTAAATGACCCCAATATGCAATTGTCGAACATCCTCGGAATAATTCTTATGACTTTCACCTCATGTTTAAAAACCACCTTGAAATCTAAAATTCATTGAAAAAATTAAACTAACTTATATACTTATATTCGGTTGCAGATAGCAGCAGTAAGAATTACAACCCTAGTAAGAAGGAGCGATAAGGCCGAACAGATGGAATTCAACTCCCAAAAATGCGCAATTATAATTAATTTCCTGACAAAAGCCACAGTCCTCGCCGATGTGTTCAACAAGTACCCGGATGTCGAGGAGTTTGCGGATTTCTTTATGGCCTCCGTCGACGCTGAATTCCGTGGCCAAGGCCTCGCCACGGAAATGTACCAGAGAGCCATCAAGCTCTTTAAAGCGACGGGGATACGGCTATGCAAAAGCGTCCTCACAAGTCCATTCACACGGAAAGCGGGCACAAACCTGGGATTTACGGAACTGTCGAGGCTCTATCTCCGAGACTACAAAGATGACACTGGGAAACCCTTCTTTCCTAATGCAACTGACGATGAGGTTATCACTGCCGTGGCTTATCGAATTGAATAGATGATAGATATGCATGAAAGACAACAAAATAAAATATTATGAGGAACAGGGTTCGGTTTAGATTATATTTTGAGAATAAAGACGAAGGAGATCTTCAAAGCAATACTAAATTAAATTTTAAAATTCATTAGTAAATTGTAATACTTTGTCATTAAATTTATTTACTTTGTACCATATGCTTATAGTAGTCCTACAAATGTGTAAAATAAATCTAAGTAAGACAAGAAATACACAGCATTCATTAATTTCTAAGTATGCTTCATCTAAAATCTAAATGTTTCCGTCATTTAGTAGTCTGGGATAAACAAACGTTTGTAATTGGGACCCCTTCTCGATTTTGACTGCCTTTCATTAAATTCACAGAGCCAAAATCCGTGTCAATTGTGCCACAATTGTTTGCTTAGGTCGACCCATAGATCTATATCTATGGGTCGACCATCTAAAACCAGGCCTTGAAAAGATTACATTAAAATAATATGAGCCATATTATTTATAGGCATAATTTAATGTGCATAATAAATTTCCGAGAATGGCCAAACGCAACTCAACTCATGCATGAGACTGACTATAAACTATAACAATATTGGTATTATTATGATTATCGTCCAAAGTGCAAAGCTCAGCATCAAGACGACCTTGGTTATTCGATTAAATAAAATCTCAGTCCAGTAACCCTTTTCCCGAGGCATCTGGCAAGGGAGGTGTCACAGAGCCAAATCTCCGATTGATGTGATTTTTTTTTGTAAGGAATCTACAACTAATACAAACGTTAGTGACCAAAAAATTAGCGGCCCAACTATCCCAACCAGATATTTAGATTTTTATTTTTGTAATTTTTTTCTTGATTTTTAGTATATTTTATTTCTGATTTCCGTTCAATTTATTTGCGTGTCCATTGTTTCTCAACTTTTTAAGTAAACATATCAAACAGATTTGGGTTTGGGTCGCTTATTTTTTCGTCATTAACGTTTGCAGGAGTTGTAGATTCTTAAAAAAAATCAAGTCAATTGTAGCTTTGGCTCTGTGATACCTCCCTTGTGGGATCTGGGCAAACAGGATCTCCACTCAGATTTTTTCATGATCACCTCTTGTCTACGGCATGCGGCATGCAAAGAAGGTTCATCATCTGCTAACAATCTTTCCTAAAAATTCAAAGTGCAAAAGTATTTGCGATCTGTGATTTTTTTTTAATTCTTCAAGAAAATAAGTTACAATTTTGGATAAAAACTATGGCCGAAGTAGTGGAAGGTGACTGGAAGGACTTCCGTTTCAAAATGGCAGAGACAGAAGATTATCCAAAAATATTAGAGCATTTGAAAAACAATTTCTATCGAGACGAGCCCTTGTGCAAGCACTTGGGATTCGATAATCTACTTTCTGGGAAGAGTTCCTGTGTTGCCGACGCTTTGAATGACAAGATGAGTTTCATTGCTGTTCATAAACCCACTGATAAGGTTACCAGACTATTTTATGGCATTTTAATGCATGTACCAATACTACAAAAATATCAAACTGGTCTAAAATCTGTTTCACCGAAATAAGTCCCCAGTTCAACAAAGTACTTAAAAATGAGCCTGCGGAGTTAAATACCCTTTGCAGAAATCGAAATCAATTTACAAAATGATTTAACTCTTAATGCTCAATATTTCAGATAGCAGGGGTGAGGATTATAACGTTGATTAAAAGGGGTGATAAAGAAGAAGAAATGGAATTTAGTTCAAAGAAGTTTAAAATCATAATGAATTTCCTGACAAAAGCGTCAGTCCTCGCTGACATATTCAACAAGTACCCGGATGTTGACGAGATTGCGGATTTCATGATGACTTCCGTTGACGCTGAATTCCGCGGACAAGGCCTAGCCACGGAAATGTACAAGAGAGCCATCAAGCTGTTTAAAGCGAAGGGGATTCGGCTCTGCAAAAGCGTCTTGACAAGTCCATTCACCAGGAAAGCGGGCACAAACCTGGGATTTACGGAACTGTCGAGACTTTATCTCCGAGATTACAAGGATGACACTGGGAATCCGTTCTTTCCTAATGCAACTGAGGATGAAATGATAACTGCAGTGGCTTATCGAATTGAATAAAAAATACATGGATGGATAAAACACAAGATATTTAATATTTTATTAAATCGTAGTAGGTTTATATTAAATTACGTCAGATTGAAAATTACAAAAGACCAAGATCAGTCTATGGGAGTCAATAAATACCATCTTTAACAAAAAAACAAAGTACCATATCTAACAAACAACAAAATCGAATGTGACAACTGACAAAGACAAATGAAAATCAATCTAATACTCCTGTAAACTGCCATCCGTTGTCTGACAGAATGGAATTTAATCTTTTAATGATTAAAACTAAAAACTATTTACCACCCTAGCGGGGTCGTGTTGGCAAGTCGGCGCATTCTCCTAAAAATCAAAATACCATTTTAATGATTACCTATGTATTTGAAACCGAGTATTGATTAGGTATATCGGAATATGGAAAGCACAAACCTTGTATTTCGATCTTGGTCACGAATTTTCTTTTCCATCTCAGCATCGGACAAAGTTTCCAAAAAGGGAGCCCATGTGTCACAGTCCGTAGGGTGGCGATATGGAAGGTCAATAGTAGGCAAAGGCGTATCACTATATGCATACGTTTTCTGATACCAAGACATTTGTCCCCGGATGGAATATGCGATTGCTGTTACAAATTCGCCACCAAGTCCCAACTCCGAACAATATCGAACTGCAAATTTCTCTGGACTATTGTCCTTTTCACTCATGTCCCACTCTATCTGGTCCACTAAGGAAGTGTTTCCAACGTGAATGTTCAACTGCAAATATACGTAGTAATTTAATACCTGGAATTATTTTATTCTCGGGAACGCATTGAGGGGCTTTTATTACTCAATATTATTATTGAGAAAAAAGTAGCAAAAGATCCAACCAAAGTAAATGACCAACCTTGATAACTACCCGTTGATCAGTCTGTTCTGTCAAGAGGTTATCAGTGGGAAAGGCTTCAATTTGCTGCCTAATAGACTGTGCAATCGCAGGTATGAAGTGCACAGCATTCAGATCCAGATCGTAACACAGAATTTCTGCAAATTGCTCCGGTGTCACATGATTTTCTGCAAAAATAGAGGCATACAGGCATAGAAGTAAATTCTCATTCGTACTAAGTAGGTATATTGTTTAATATCCGTTCTACGTTCTACACCCTACCATTTTTATTCCATGTAAAGGTATCTCTCAATTTTTGTCCCTCAATTTCCATATCCAATCGTATAGGAACTAATATTTCCTGTTGCATTGCATTATCATACACAGCATTTGGATCGTTGTCATCCAAGCAGAAGGGCACAAACATCAATCGTCGGTGGGAGCTACGATGGACCGGAGTAGCCTGTGGTACGGCATCCAAATGAGAGCTTGTCGGTAAAGGTGGAACATATTGGATGGGTTTTTTGGTCTTATTATCTCTTAAATAGAACACAAGAAATAAAATCATCAGAGTCCATGGTTTGAGAAGTTTGAACCGAGTCGATAAACTTATATTAGATTTTAGATACCAATATTAAGAAATATCGTGTATCATATCTACCTCGGAGTTGCACCAGGGTCCATAGGAGTAACTGAAGATGAAGCAGCTTTATACTTCTCATCATTTCCCGCAATGATTTCTTCAACTTCAATACTTCGAAGAAGGGATATGTTTGATGTTTGAATATGTTGGCCTAGACCTAAACAATTAATTAAATTAATATATTTCTTTCAAGTAACAAACAACTTAATTATTTAACCGTAGTGTAATTTTATATTTAACGAAGTAATTTAACATAACATGCAAAAAAGTAGCATTAAACTCACCGACTGCTGCAAGTCTTTTTCGCTCTTCATTTAAGAGTATTCGGCGAGTCAAGCCGGGATATTTTTTATATAAGGATCCTCGGAAACATCGAAGATAATTACCAACCTAAGACATAACACACATACAACATGATTTAAAAAATTAAATTCAAGTTAAATCAAAGTTGAAGGCCAGAGCTAAAGTTAACTGTCAACGGTTAGCGATTAACATTTTTTATTGAAATATTGAAATTGAATATAATTGCTTCTGTATTTTTAAATTAATGTGAAAGAAGATGTAAACAATGTGTAAATCATATTATGTATTCGGGCCGCTTAATAAAACTATTGAACTTGAACCAGTCAACTATGTCCAATGTCAAATGTGTACAGACAGACTATGTGCTATGCGTATTGCATTTAGAGGTAAATGGCACAGCGCTGAGTGCAATATCAAATATTTATTCTGTGTTATGTATGTGTAATGTTCTTATGTTGTTATGTATCGTGTATATTTTGTTTATTTTTCATTTATTGATGAATTTGTACGTATTCCATTCATAATATCATGTTGACTTGAGTGTAATTAATACCTCGGATCCAATTGAATAAAATTCGCCACCATCTTCAAGTTGAAAACTGATCGGCCGGTCCCCATAAGTTCTCGAAACCATCGTCATTCACAAGCTATCATAAATTCATAAAACAATCAATACACAATAAACATATTTATTTTATATGTTATATAATTTTAAATTTGTAGTACCTAATTCATAATTAAAATTAATCAATGTGCAATGCATGTCAAATGTCAAATTTGAATTTCAAATTTGAATTAATTTCAATTTCAAATTTCAATTATTTGCAGATGAAATTCAAAATTCAATTCACAATTTACAGTTTGCAGTTACAAATCATCACAAATATGGATTACAAATTCAAAATTACAAATTGAAATGATGAATGACATTATGATGTACGTATTTACGTATGATACTACATACTATAATAAGACCTTGACCAAATTCAACCTTTGACCTTAGTCCTCAACGAATGGAACCTTACCCTTTTTTGTTGGAGATTGTGAATAAATATTGAATATTATTTGTTATTCGAAATTTAAAAAAACCGAATTTTTAATTTTTGTTTGTTGACAGTCGTAGAGAAGCTCTGTTCAAATCTCCCGCCCACACTTTCCGCGAATTTCATAAAAAATAAAAAAGCAACTCGAACCAAGCAAGCAAGACCCGATCTCATCCTTCGTCCTCTCCGTTAGAACTTCCGACTGCCGACAGGAAATTAATTGGCTTACCGTGTGATTATAATTATAATTAAAATTAAGAGGAATTTATAATTATAATTATGCGTATTTTAGACTAGAGATCCAAGAGGAGGACTGGGACTGGGGTGATCTGGGACTCCCTATCTACCGCAACCGCAGTGTAGGATGGAGTTATGCGTGCGTGCGGGAGGAGGACTGGGGCGGCCTGCGACTCCCTGTCTACCGCGGTGTAGGGCGGAGTTTTGTTTTGCGTGCGCGAGTGAGGAGGAATGGAGGACTGCACGACTGGGGCGACTTGCGACTCCGTATCTACCGCAATCCATTGCAAATTGCAATGTAGGCTCGAATTGTTAGTGCGGTAGGAGAACAAGGCGGCAGTCGGCTGTTCTAACGGAGCCGTCCGCC
Source organism: Desoria tigrina (assembly GCA_906901685.1). Taxonomy (NCBI): domain Eukaryota; kingdom Metazoa; phylum Arthropoda; class Collembola; order Entomobryomorpha; family Isotomidae; genus Desoria; species Desoria tigrina. The sequence continues at coordinate 6,019,718 of CAJQTU010000008.1, read as the reverse complement.
TCATGAGTTATTGTGAGACCACAAAAAAGTAAACAGAAGGTGAAGGAGAGACAGTGACGATGGTCAACAAGTCGTCGAGCATGTGGTCAATTGTGAATTTGTGATCAGCCAGCAGGCAAGTAGGTGCATTTTTTATCCCTGTTTTTATGTATGATATGATTTATGAACAAACACAAAACAATTCACAATTCACAATTGAAGCTCCACAACTCTGAACTCAAACAAAGCTTGTGCAGCCTTTTGCCTTTGGTAATTTTTGGTAGTTTGTAGTTCCAGTTTGTATTTATTGTTGATTGCATGTTGTGTATGTAAAATTGTTGTAATTTGTTCTTTTCTTCGAACCTTTGTAAAATGTGAAGCGTTGATGAATTATGTCATATGTAATGACTTACCTAGGCAGTTCAGCAGTTTGCAGTTCATTAATTTAATATTCAATATTGATTGGCAAAAATAATGAAATACAAAATACAAAATATCAACTTCTGCGTTCTGCTAATAAAAATTTAAAAAAATTATTTACAGATCACAATCCACAATCACAAGCCACAAGTACTAAACATATATTCAATATTGCACAGTCAACAGTATTCTGGCCTATCAGGTTTGACCGACCTGCTGAGAAGTGTGAGCTGATAATGAATGACAAATGAAGACTTGTATGGTGTATGGTAATGAACATTGAATGTTATTCTTTATAGTTTATTACTGCACTTAACATAAATTAACTACTTATTTATTTAGTTCTTCATTCTTACTTTTATGGTTGCAGGTTCAAGCCGATGAAACGGATCAATCACCATCCAAACTACCATATCAACCATAAAAATTATAAGACCATCATATTATATCTTAACATCATTAACTCCCACGACTGCAATACTTCAATTTAAATTTGTCACAATGTCCAATGAAAATGAGTCTGAATCAATGGTCAAACAGCAGCCAATAAACGAGCCTAGGCCTGATGAAGACGTTGTCGCAGAGGTCAGATTTGTTGTCGATGCACGGGACATCCAGAGGGGAACAATAGATGGTAATTCTGACAGTATGATAATGGAGCTACCTTCAAATCTGCCTAGGACATCACGAAACTGGAACCGGATTTTTAGTGACGGCCTGGCTTCCGGTCAAAGGTCAGATATAACCATTTACATGGGGACCGAACTGGAGCCTCTTCATGTTCACTCTCTTATCTTGACTCTTCGATGTCCAAAGTTTCAAAGGAGGTTCAAAAATCTTCCACTCCTGTCACATGCTGAACCAGGGTTAACTTTGCCCAATGTAAACCCGAAGGCTTTTAAGAATATGATTCATGTAAGTGCGTGCGGTTCATAGTTCACCTTCACAAGTCATGCAGATTATTGAAGGATTCTGAAAACACTATATATATGTTTAAATTGAAATATCTTTCCAATTAATGTAGTATATTTACACGGGAAATCTAAGGAATGATCTGATGACTGATTTTGATCTACTGGATCTCTGGTATTTGGCAGACGAATATGGGCTTCCATCCTTATCTGACACGACTGTTCGTATTTTGAGATATCAGTTCCAGTTGCATAATATTGCTAAAATTTATCATAAAGCTGTTCTTTGTGGTAATCGAAACATAGAACTACCGGCTTTTACTTACATGCTGAAGTAAGTTAGCGTTCGATTTGAGTGCACATTATATTCCTATTAACTCATTTCAATCAAAAACTCCGTTAGTGTGTTCAATCTTGTTTATTGTGGCATTTAAATCCAAACGCAATCTAATCATTCAAGTATAAATTTAAATTTCAGCAAAGCAGAAGTTTTTCTGCAAGACGACGGATTTCTGGACCTCCACGTCACGCACTTGGCCAAATTACTTGAAAATGATAAGCTAAAATGCAAAGAGCTAGAAATATTCCGTGCTGTAATCAGGTATGCATGCGTCGCTCTTAAATCGTTAATTTGTTTGAAAAGGTTAATGTTCACTGAAAAATATAATTGTGTTTAAGATGGGGCACCACTGAATATCTAAAAAGGAATAAAGATAACACCGAGCCCGTCCAACCAGAAGTACTTCGAGAAATTCTCATTCCCGTTCTACCATTAATCAGGTTCCCGATAATGACGACATTGGAAATTTCACTTGATGTTGCCCCCACCGAAATATTGACAGAGAACGAACTTCTAGAGATATACGTCTACATCTCTTCACCGGAGAATATGAAACCTCATTTAACGCATTTTAATCCGAATCCCAGGAGGCTTTCGTCCGATGTACATGTGCTGCAAGAACTCTCGCCCATTGACGAACGCACAGAATCGGCAACTAACGACGAGTCGCCCAGCGACGACGACGCCTCAACGTACTCAAATTCACTAATGGAAGATTTTTATGGAACCGACGACAACGACTCGATTTTTGTAGTAAATACGCCACCTCGGCCTATGTATGAAAATAAACGGCAAGGGTGGCTTCAAAGAGGTGCTAACAGCGAGCCTTTACCTTCTACTTCTAGAAATGCAGTTCGACCAAAAAAATTGAGATTTTCTGATGGTATGCATTTATATGTTTGCATTGTTGAGGAAGATTCTTTCATTTTGTTTGATTACTTGATTAGGCATGTATTTTTAGTGCCGGTGGTCTTAAAAAGTTTAGAATGTTTAGAAACCTGCTTGAGAACCCCTGATTTTTATTCGGTTTTTAGATTAAATCTTAAAGCCTCATTGTATATTACGATTATATTGCGATTTAAAAAAAAGTAACCTGAGATGTCTGAGAATTGGGATAAATATTCCATTTCTATCTCAAATTTCAAGATTTAAAAGGAATGTAATAATAAGTCCAATTAGTTGTCTATAATATGCTGATGCGTTCATTCTTTATTTTTTTGCAGATACCAACACCAGCTCTACTAAGTCAAAGAAGAAATCCAGGCGTAGACTGAAAAATTACAATGCAGAGGACAGCGATTCCGATTCTTCCGATGACGAAATGGCGATGAAGCGGGTTTCGGTTAGAAAGGATTGTGTTGAATCAAGTTGGAACGCTTACGTTAGTCGTTGGGAAAATACTCCAAAAGAGACCCGTGAGACAACAAACAGCATCATATTGGAAGGATTCGAGATTATAAATTTGTGCCCGATTGCTTACATGCCGGACCTTGAAGAAGTAGACTTGGACCTGGAAATCGGATTCGAAGAGGAAGATGAATTTTTAACATTCGTAAAATTGTTCGATATTAAAAGATTTATTATCTTCAACAAACAACATGGAAAGGAATGGAAACTGGACGAGCTATGGGATATGGGCATGTCAGTATCCTTGATAATCAACGGAGTTACCATGATGAATATGAACAGGGAAGAACAAGAACTCACGCTCAGTTTCCGCAACGATTCTGACGCAATTATGTCGGGACTGAATAAATCGGACCAAGTGACGAAATTGAATCTGGTCTACACCAACATTCCTACCTTTGATGGGTTCCCAACACGTTGTCTCGAGAAAGTCTTACTTTATTACATTTACAAGAGTTCGCCTGATGTGAAAGTCTCTGATTTCATTCGTAAATGTCCCAATCTAACGGAATTCTCATGTTGGACCGCTCTCGAGCAACGAGATCAGTATCCAATTGTTGATTTGACCAAAGACTTCATTTCTGAAGATAAACTAACCCACCTCGCCCTTTTTAAATTTGTTGTAACCTTCGTTCCAAAAACTGTGAAAGGTAATCTTACAGAGTTGTTCCTGGACTGCTGCGCTTGGTCATCAAATTTTGAAAATTACATACATACGATGTTTCCTATGCTCCGTAAGGTTGCGATCATATTTAGCACGTCTGATACAAGAGAGCGGTGGGAAAGGGAAACTCTGGTAGCCCCTGTCACTCCAGTTGTAACCGTTCGTCTTTTGGCCAACTTGCTTCGATTACATACGATTGAATGGATTCGAATTTGGGGATTGGACTGGACGGAGCGACACACGACTAACCCTTTCAGTCCAGTAAAGAAATTGAGGACTAGTGTAAGTCCTATTTCGGACGATGAGTTCGTTATAGTCAAGAGCTTATTGGTGAGTTGCGATTTGAGGGAAGATGCCTATAACTTCCTTCTAGAGAAAGATCCAGAAAGTGGAGAGTGGACGGGGGTCGAATTCAAATTAAATGAAGAAAAAAACTATGACCCCGGATATTGGGAATTAATGGAACGGATGGAGTTTGAACATTACAAGTTGGACAACGTCTACAGAAACTTCCAAGTATACAAAGAGAATTTCATTCCCATGAATGCCGAGGAAGTTATTGATATTGACCCCGACTCTGATTAGTCGGACCGGCCTTACCCGTCATGAATCCCACAAGTTGAAAAAGTGTACTTCCACTTACGTTATAGAGAGAATACAACACAAAATATATATATAAAATTATTTTTATGTAGATAGTCTTACTTTATCTTATTATCTTTAATTGTTAGATTATAATACGTCGCCTCGCTTCAACCGATACCGATATTTTTATTTACAATTTGATGCATTGCAGGCAGGTCCAAATAATACATACTTCCATGAAACGTACAAACGTGTTTGTAATTTTGTTTTAATGTTCGGTATCGGTATTTTCGGTATCGTATCGTGTAATTATATATAGTTTGATAGTCACACTCACAATGCCACAAAAAGAATGCAAAATGCAACTTCCTGTTTCATTAGCTATTGTAGATCAAAAGTAAGAATTGTAAGTAAGTAATAAGTACGGAGTAATTACAATTTATTTTTATATTTTTAAATATGCTACAAATATAGAAAAATGCAGCAAAGTTGTTTTAAAATATGAACTCGTTAATACTCATTTTACGTTATACATGAAGCATGCGAAGGTGATTAGTGATTACTTAGTTAATAATGCCAGTCTTCCAGTATGTTGTATGAGGAAGTTGAAATTCGAATGATTTGAAAGTGTGATAAAAATAATATATATTTTGTTATATTATAAATACACTTATAAATGAACTTTTATATTCATGAATATATTAGATACTATACTGTTGACTACTGTAATAGAGTTATAAGCAATAATATACATTTATCTTCTACGAAATATATTTAGTGATATACTTATAGAATGCCTTAATTTATAATTACGTAAATTATAAGCCAAAATGAGACAATAAATTCGCATTCAAGTTCAAGAGAAGTATGACGAGTATACAGCTTTTAGACAATTTAATTGTTGTTGTGATGATTTTAGATTTTTAAACGAAGTTGTTAACTGTCAACTGTCTTTCATCGTTCATATTTCATAGATCATTATTCATAGATTTATGTTGTTTAATTGAGCATTAAGGTAACTTACATCGCACTCCGGAAGTAAGGCAGATGTACGTCATGAATATGAATTGAATCTAACTAATTTTAGTTTAACTCCTCAAGACGAACCTCTCCAATTAAACTTTAATTGGAGAGGAGAAAAAAATTATTAATTATTTTTTACTCTATTAAGCTAAAGACGAGCCCAATGAGAATTTTGATCCTTGATCCTTTTTACCTCTTATGAATTGGTCCAAATACAAAGAAACTGCAATGCTCCTGTTCGATGGCTAATATTTACTTGTTAATTGACTATATAGTTAAGCAATAATCGTCCTGTTGATTTTATTCATCAGCCATTCAATTTAATAGGTTTCGAATAAGCTATTGGAAGACTGGGACCTCCGCTGGACAATAGACTTGTATTTTGGACATGGAGGAAGTGAAGCCATCCACAGAGAAGAGAAACACTTCAGTTTTTGAGAAATTAAAAAAAGATTAGCAAATAGATTACACGATTAAACAGAACTTTTAAAAATCCTGATTGGCTCACCTCACTTTACCATTAATCGATATCTCGAGAAGGTTTAATTACTGACTTCTAATATGGATTACAGTTAATTAAGTATTGAAAACAAAAGGTTTTTTTCTAGATTCGACAGATGATTTTTTTAATGGAAAGAGATTACGATGACGCATATTATAGTATGACGTCTTGAGGTGACAACAACAAAGATTTTCCTACGATGCCCCATTTACTCCTCTATCATTACCACGCCACGCCGAGGACACCGGTTTTTGTCAGCCATTACAAAAAACCACCACTACCACTCCATTTCATTTTGCTTGCAGGCCTCCACAGCATTGCATCCTATTTATTACAGGGCCTCAAAAACGTGAATTGGTTTTTTTTGTACCCTTCATTTCACATTTTGCATTTATCGTCGATCGTAGAGCCAGGACCTAAAAGGTCATCTTCATCGTCAAAATGCCAATATCAAAAAGAACAAGGTCTTCTAAGGCAGTTGTTCCAGATCCAGAAATTACCTTACCAGAACCACCGCGACCACCCACACTTTCAGGACCACCAACCTCGCCTGTGCCTAAACGGAAGACGCGGAGGAATGTCCTAGTGGTTAATCCTAATCGTGCAACGGTGATACCGGGTATTTCCATCAAAATTATCCGTTTTTCATTAATTATAAAAGGGTGAAGGGCGTGAAACTCTTTTTAACTTGTAATTAATGTATATTTACTGTCTGGTCCCATCCCATTGTTCCAGAAATCTCCTTACCAGCACCACCACTACAGACCTCGGATGTTGTACCTAAACGGAAGCTGCGGATAAGGTGTCCAGTTATAATTCCTGATTATGTTACTGTGATACCGGGTATTTTCCTTAAAATTATCAGTTTTTCATTGTTTTTCATTATCCAAGGGTGAAACTCTTTTAAAATGTTAATGTACTTTCTCTGTCCCATACTACTTATAGGTGCTCTATCAAAGCCAACCGAGTACCACTGCACCGTCTGCAGAAAAACATTCAAAACAAAGGCTCATATAAAATATCATGCATTTTGCCAAAATGGAACAAAACCCAAGCCCTTTCAGTGTAAACAATGCAAGCAAGAATTTGTTGCCAAGTCCCACTACGAGTACCACTTGAGAACTCACACTGGTATATTTAAATTTAAAAAATATTAAAATATATTTGGAATTAAATTTCAATCTCAAAGCTATTGACAATTTATCACGCTTGTTTATATACATCACAACAGGGGAGAGACCGTACGTTTGTGAAAGATGCGGAAAAGCATTCAACCAGAGGAGCAAATTAACCCGTCATACTAGAATCCATACAGGGGAGAAGCCCGTTATTTGTTCAGAATGTGGGCGTGGATTCTATAATAAACAGGCGCTGAGATCACATCACTTGATACATACTGGAGAGCGACCATTTGCTTGCAAACTTTGTCCGAAGCGCTTTACCGGAATGACAAATTTAAAGAAGCACATGATCATGCATACTGGTACAGTTGTTTAATTTCGGAAAATGATGTTGAATTCTGAACTAAATTCTACATCACGATAAATATTTGTAGGAGAGAGACCATTCATCTGCAAGCACTGTGGAAAAGGCTACGGGCTTAAATGGACGCTAGACATTCACTTACGGACTCATTCCAGTGAAAAACCGTATGTATGTAATGTGTGCTCGCGCGGGTTTACTAATAAAAAAGATCTCAGACGTCATGCTTCAGTTCATACAGGTAAAGCCAAAGCCATGTCAATTATTAAAGTTCTTTTGCCTCTATTATAGCTTTCATCTTCTGGATTTTGCTTTCTTTTTATGTTAAATTTAAACTGGGTATCACAATATTTTTTATTTTGGTTGTTCGTAGGCAAGCGTCCTCATAAATGTGTTTGCTGCCAATGGGCATTTGCCAGGAGAGATAATTTGATTCGACATTTAAAAGACATCCACGATGTCGACAAAAACCATGACATACTTGCATTCCAACTTAAGGATAAGGCTTCTACAGCTAAATGTCTTGCTTCAACTGAAAAAGCGCGGACTCCGGTTTCCAATCTCAAAGCAGCAGCAATGTAAGCTTAAAAACCTTATGTGTAGTATTTAATCTTACATCTTACTTCGCAGTTTATCATTTTATAGTAGATAATAATAATGTAATTTATTTATAGTCCTGTATGTAGTACCCTTCTCATTGGGACTGACCATTGTCCAAGGACTGCTAAGAATCATGAGGTTTCTACAGGCTCTGATACAGTTAAACTTCCAAGTTTCGACGAGACATTTAAAAACTATTCATTCCAAGCTATTTCAAATCTCGTCTTTCTTCCCGAGTTGTTTCGTTCAGTCAAAATTGGCATGGACTCCGTGGACATGGAATCGAATAGGGACGATACTGGCAGAAGTTAGCTATTTAAAAACATAAAATTAATTAATAAAAATACCTAAATTGAATTCCACAGCTTCTTCGCAACATTGTTAAATCAGGATTTCCGGGTTTCACGATGTAAAATCCATACAAACATTTTATATTACAGGTGACTGTAATGCAAGCATGCCATCTTTAAATGAGGAGTTTCAAAATGAATTAAATGAAATCAAGTCTAATGGAGAAGAGCCAGACGCAGACCCCGTTTCATGTCAAAAAGATTGTCTTTCGGCTTTTCCAGCTTTTGAGGATTCCAAACTTTTAGAAGCTGCGACAGTACATGAACAATTGAATGATACTCGGTACTTTCCTAGCGTCTCTCCTGTTTCGTCCACGGAAAACGATTACCAATACCCAACAGTTGTTGAGACTGAATGTCATCCTTACTGCTACTGTAAGGCGTGTTACACTGGCTTAAATGTTCTTTCCACAAATCCCAAGCCCAACGAATCGACTGCAACTTTAGAAACTATTGGAATGGTACTACAGTCTTTGTCACTGTTGTCACCTATTGAGGATTGGGAACTTGAAGGAGCTGCGACAGTACATGAACAATTGAATGATACTCGGTACTTTCCTAGCGTCTCTCCTGTTTCGTCCACGGAAAACGATTACCAATACCCAACAGTTGTTGAGACTGAATGTCATCCTAACTGCTACTGTAAGGCGTGTTACACTGGCTTAAATGTTCTTTCCACAAATCCCAAGCCCAACGAATCGAATGCAACTTTAGAAACTATTGGAATGGTACTACAGTCTTTGTCACTGTTGTCACCTATTGAGGATTGGGAACTTGAAGGAGCTGCGACAGTACATGAACAATTGAATGATACTCGGTACTTTCCTAGCGTCTCTCCTGTTTCGTCCACGGAAAACGATTACCAATACCCAACAGTTGTTGAGACTGAATGTCATCCTAACTGTTACTGTAAGGCGTGTTGTTACCCTCGCTTAAATATTCTTTCCACTACCACAAATGGAAATGAATTTAATACACCGTTTGTACGAATTCGTTAGGTTTATGTAGGAACCTTTTGTAACAAGTCTGTGTAATAATTACTGTTTGGTTTGGTAGCTATTTATTTAAAAATTGACAATTACTCCAATACAACGAAATATTACTTTATTTCCATATTTAATTTTTTATTAAGAATTTCAAAACCAAGTTCTTATAAATTAGCTTTTCCACTTAGTTTAGTTTACCACTATTTTTCTACTACCACTTTTCCTAGTTTATTGTCATTTGTCAACTACGCATGTATTTTACATTTAGTCGATGAAGACAGGCATTCAGGCATAAAATTCGAATAAAATAAAAAAGTATGATTGACTGATAGAATGTTTTAGCAGGTTTACTATTAATCTATCGAGTTAATTAATAATTAATCGTATATTGCTAGATTATCCCCATCCCCAGTCTGACTTTTCTCAACATCTCTGTCCTAATCGATCGGACAACTAATGGCGTTCACAGCATGGGCCTTTCGTATACGAATTACATGCTTACAAAAAAACAGTCCTAAAATATGTAGTTTTTGCAAAAATGTGTTAAACACATACATATTATAATATATAGTATACCTACCTACCTGTACATTTTAGACGGTTTCATTACATAACATACAGAGCTAACGTCTACAAAATTTTCTACTTACGAAACTTACGATTCTATGCAAATTATCCTAAACTATTCAATATTGTCAGAGCCGACGACCGTCAGTGCTTATCAATTGTAAAATACACTGACTAAACTACAATGTTACAATCTCAGTTTTGTCTAATAAAAATTCGAACCCTGGGATCCAGTCTTCCTACGCCTACTGTTGCTTTTGCTTTAAAGTATCGTCTGCATGGGATTCTCTCTGTCAAATGTAATGTACATATATCCATCTAACCGGATGACTTGATATTTGTAGTATGAGTAGTCTATTGATGGACAGCGTTAAAAAGAACATACATTGGGACTGAAAATAAACCTAAGAGTTGTTGACAGTATTTAAAAGTTTTAAAGATAGCAATTTTACAGCTTATAAATTTTCGGTGGTAATAACAGTCTGAGTTCCGTTCCCATTAGTACTATTCGAATGGATGACCATCTCCCCTCGCTTCAGGCTCCCATCAATATCAATTTGGGGGATGGATTTGACCTTGATGACCTCGTGGTCCATGGTCACAGTCCCAGTCCTCAGCTCTTCAATGTGCTCATACATGCTTGTCCCCAATTCGGCCTTATCCAACCCGATCCTCTCATCCTCTGGATCAGCTCGTAGATGAAGGCCCGGGATCTTGTCCAAAATGAAGAGGATAAGGGCCGTCATGACGAAGGCCCAAACGCAACCGGCCAGCGTGTCGATCCCTTGCCACACGATCTGCATCCAATTTCCGTCCAACCATCCACCTTTGATAACGGACCCATCCGTACCGGCCACTTCCTTCTGTGCAAAAACTGCCGTCAACATGTTCCCGATGATCCCACCGACACCGTGAACGCAGAAGACGTCGAAAGCATCGTCCGCCTTCAAATGTTCCTTGACACCCATGAGGAAGTTGCAGACGAAGGAGCCGACGAAACCGAACACGAGGCTGGAGCTGGGGCTAACGTAGCCGGAAGCGGGGGTTATTGCGACGAGACCGCAAATAGAGCCCGCACAGAACCCGAGGGGTGACCATTTCTTCCCTTTGTGTTTATAAAAGTAATGTAATTGTTAGATAGTTTAGTACACTCACAATCAGTTAGTTCCCAACATTTTACGATATATTTTCAATATTAATATTTGACCCCAAATATCTTTGACTTAAGACAACACTTAGGGAACATTCGCATTCCCAGCTGTACGTACGGCATAGATATTTTTCAAACCGAAAGAGATGCTAAAATAATTGTCTATATCATTTATTAAAATAACTTCATCTCGAAATTGTTGAGATAAACCCCGGATTCGAGATTTTTTGGGGGTTTAAACGTGAAATAGAAGGATGATGGATGGGATACCTTTGCGGAAGTAATCGATGGTTCCCCAAGTGATTCCACCCATGGCTGCCGACATGTTTGTAGTGATGAAGACGGTTACGGCGCGGAGGTTTGGGGAGAGGCCCGATCCCGCGTTCGCGACCAGCCAGCCCAACCAGATGAAGGAGGTTCCGAGGACGACGTGCGTCATGTTGTGCGGCGGCCGTTCCTCCCGATCCTGACGCTTCCCGACCATGTACGCAAACGCCAGCGCTGCTGCACCCGTTGACAGATGTACCGGCGTTCCTCCTCCGAAATCCAAGGCTGCATTTTTTTTTAATTACATATTTAGTCTTTAGTCTGAGGTTCAGTTTAGGGGTACTTAGAGCCTGTGACTTTAGTTCCGGATTAAAAGGACAGCAAAACTGGGAAAAATACCTAATTGGCCCAAAACTGCGTATCTTGTAAATTGTAAGGCCTCATTGTATTATTTGGGGACTTAATTGTTTGGGGGAGGCAATTCACAAAATCTGTCAAGTTGGATTAATTTTAAAATATATGAATACTAAAACTCGACCCTAAATTTTACTAATTGGCCTTAGTTTTAAAACAATTACTATACATTCATTATTTTATTCCTAAGAAAGCGATTTTGTATGAACTTATTTCGGTGGTGACTGATTTCGTGGAACCCTATTCCCTGGGGGGACTTATTCTGAAATATACGGTATTTTAATTCAAGTCTCAATATCTGGTTTGACTAATAATTCCGAGGGCTGGGCTACTCGACTCATGCTGAGATTTTTTCGAAAGTAAAATATAGTATTATATCCATAACACGACAATTTTTGCCTGAACTCAAATACATTTAGTGATCACTGATCAGACATTCATAAATTGTTACTCGACGGTCTCGTTAAACTTTGTTAGCCCTTTCGTACATCGTTTAATTTTGTTATTAATACAGCAAGCTAGAGCTTTTTTTCTAATTCGCTTAAAGTGTCAATTGTCAATCGTAGCCAAATCAACAATGTTAAATTCTTATATACTCTAGAAACCTGTTTCTTTTACGACCAAAAGCACTAATTCCCATTAAAGTTTGGAATCGAGAACCTCAATGACAGTTTTATGGCTGTGACGGAATTCCTATGGAATTTATTGGTCCTGTCCTGTTAGTTTCAAAGGTCGTCTTTATTTCTTGGAGTAGTAACGTAACAAAAACCTGGCCTGCCCCAAAGTCCTCAAGTCAGTAATTTTTAAGGCAAAACCGCAATATTAACCAGTTTTCCTATCCAGTTCCGTTTCCTATGACAGGACTATTCTTTTCTAAACTTTCGTCATTTCTCATAATGAGGAATTTTAAAAAAAAAATCCAAAAATATAGATTTTGTATTTTAAACTGAGACAAAATCTTTCTCGGTTGTCGATTATAGTCAGTACAGCTCAATAATGTCCCTTCGAGCAGTTTACCCCAAATCAAAGTCAGAGGCTCTATATTTCTACTTTAATTTTTCTCATAAATGACCTTACCTCCAAGAACATAAGTCCAGCCATTAGGGTTCCAAGTCCAGTAAGTGAGGAAGTCAAAAACGAGTGTTGTCCAGAAGAAGATGAAGATGATTGTCGGTAAGAACCTGGCCCTCTCGGCACAACCACCCAGGATAATTGTCGGAGTAATCGCCGCAAAGAGGCAGTACCAAATGCTCACAAGAAGTTGAGGAATTTTGGGGTTTGCGACGGAAGGCATTTCCGCGACTCCTCGCAGGAAAATGTGGTCAAAGTTCCCTATGAACGGCCCCGCCGTATTACTCAGGCACAAGGAGTAACCTACGATGTACCACTGCAAGTTTGATAATTTCAAATGAATTTAAAACTGTCATAACTAGACATTTACTCTACATCAATTTGAGTAGCTAATTTCTGTTTTTTATTGTCCAAAATTAGATTTCCAGATTTGACGATAAAAATCTCAAGCAATGCCCTTATGCCACACCTAAAAATTATTTTAAAAAATCATTCATTAATTTCATACCTGAATAGAGACAACGGCACAAGTCCAGAGGCACAACATGATCAATGAAAGCGAGCTTTTACTGCGGGCCATTCCATTATAGAAAAACCCGACTCCGGGGATCATGATCCACGTGATTGCTGTACAGGACAGGAGCCAGGTCATTTCCCCAGCGTCGTACTGAGGCTGTGGTGACCCCGACGGGGTCATCGTCGTCGAATTATTCGAAACTTCCGTGAACAAACTGTACCTTCCCGTCGAATCCATGTCGACTGAATTGATTGTCGTGGTTGTAATGAGGTCTTGGAGCACGGAAGACGAGTTTGACGACACTTTAAATGCAATCAAGTTTCAAATTAATTTAAGTATTAATTTAATGGGACTTGAAAAGATGAAAGGATAATTATATTCTAATTTTATTACAGTTAATTAATAATTAACGATTAATATTTCCTCATCGGAGGATGTAAGAAGTTCTTGTCACCTCCAGAGCTGAGTTAATACTGACTTTATTTTTTGTCGCGGTTGGTGTTTTTAATTGAAAAACGACCCATGTTATCTTCTCATTGTCCAAAACTGAGCCGAAATAAGGAACGTTAAAAAAATGAAAATAATAAGGAAGTCGGGTAGTGTATCCTGTTTAACACGTTGGGGTTATTATTTTAATGTTATTATAAGTTATAATGTGTTCACTGTCCAGAGATTTGCGGAGAGACATGCGATCGCAGACTATTATTTTCTGGACAATGTTTCCTTTCCCATTTTATGGAGTTTGGGAATTTGGTTAGGCTTTTAATTGTCTGTTTGTTACAACCAATTCTTTGGATGATTAGTTGAAAAATAGAATGAAAAGTTTCTTACAAGGGAATTGCTTTGACTGTAAATCATAGTTAACTTTAATTTTGATCATTTAAACCTTTCGATAAATAATCTTTGAAGTTATTGAGCTAATTCGTCTTACTGTACAGAATGGGATTAATTTTTTTTATAAAAATTTCTAAAAGTTTAACGGGATTTTAGTATCTATCATATAAATTAAGGATTGAGGGTAACGATTAAAATCAACAATTCAGAGCATTTGCATTTGCTTGGGAAAAAACTATCCTATAATCCGAAATAAACCCCCATCCATTTAGAGGCGTTGAAACAGACACCCAGGGATTCTATTGTAAATTATACGGTCATACAATCTATTTTAGACTTAGATTTTAGACAACAAACAACATCAAGAGTAAATAAAATTCCGACTGTTTCCGTGTCCTGAATTCATCTGCTGTCTGAAGTCTAGACCCGTTTAATTTCCGTCCTTCCAAAATAAATACAATTAATCTACAAATGTACATATTATTTATAGAAAAATTCTACTGAATTAACTCGGAAAAACGATTAGATTTATATAGTAGAAATTTATTCAAGTATTAATTTCAGTTGCGAGTGTGAAGCATAATTAGAGACTACACTTCCTCCAGGAAATGTAAATTGTAGGGTTCAACGTGTTGGGTTTTGTCCCGGCCGGTCAAACACATAATTATTTTAATTATATGAGTTTATAGTTGTAGATTTATTGTAGAGTACTAATTTAGCAACAGAAAAACAAAAATTATTGACATTGATGAGAAGATAAATTGGCCCGAATTGGCTTACCGACACTTCAAGGGTATTCATTAGTGTCAATTAGGTCTAATCACCCAGAGTTTAGGATAATTTGAGGCTAAATTTGGACTACCGGGTTTTACAATTGGATCTGTATTAAAGACGAGATTGGAAAATGGACAGAAATCAAAACTAGAATGAGTAAACTGGTACACAAAATACACGGAAATAGGTCATAAATAGAGTTCACTTATTTACTGAATTGATTCTGCAGGTGCCAGAGGTGCATATTCTGTTTTTCACTATTCGATTACATTTACAATCTTTCTTATTTTTAGCACTCTGTACTTAATTACACAAAAATCTTGTATTTTTGAGGTTCAAATACTTCAAAAAATGTCTTAAATCACATTTAAAAATACGTCATACCCAAAAATCCCAGTTGTCCTAGACTCCAAAAATATGAGTATCTGACGAAAAACTTGCGGTCAAAGATAGTCCATTACTAATCCCTACTAATCAGTCTTAAACTGTTGTCAGAAAAACCTCCAGTCCAACAAAAACTACCAAAATCAATAAGGACTTTTGGAAATTATGCAACGGAGACAAAAAATCCAGGATCTTCAAGGTTAATACTAAATAGGCAACTTTAGGTGGAATCAAAGACTCTCATTTATTCCATCTCAACTGTAACAAATTACAATTAGATACAATGACTCCTAAGAACTGCTAATTACTAATTACCATATTCCCGGAAATTAAAAGCAAAATGATGGGGATTTGAGTATTCGGGCAGTTGTAAATCGACTGGACATTGACGAAGATGGAAGGTTCGACAAATGTCACTGCCAAAGTGAGAGAAAGATATGATCCGACAGGGTCCATGTAGCCAATAATAGTCATTAATTCAAAAAATATACCATAATCAGGCACATGGTTAATGAATAATAAGTTATTTTAGTCTGGTGACCTAGGTCTCATTAGACATCATTGATTGTTTTAGGATTTAAGGAATTTATTCAATCAATCAATGGAAGGTCTGACGAAAGTTGTTTCAGACTTGACATGTTAAGAGAAGCTGGCACTGCCGTGAAGTTCTAGCACAGATCCAGCACAGATTATCTGTGCTAGAACTTCACGCGTGAAGTTCTAGCACACATTATAGATAACAATCTGTGCTAGAACTTCACGTGTGAAGTTCTAGCACAGATCCAGCACACATTAACTGTGCTAGAATTTCACGCGTGAAGTTCTAGCACAGTTTATAAAATTGTCTCATCTTGTCTTAAAATAAACCGATGTAACGGGTGTAACCAAGTGTTGAAAACATCACGATAAACAAACTAAATCTCAATTTCCCCAAAACGCCCGTGTTTTGCACCCTGGTGTCAGTGGGAGTGGACCCGTATACGTCAGTGATGTTCTTCTACATATATGAGAGATCAGGGTTTCGGTTTAATTTAAAACGGTTAAAGCGAGCTAGCAAGCTTACAAAATTAAATTCGCGAGCTTCGTCAGCAAGAATGAAACTATTTATTTAAAGCGATCTCACGCGCTTTATACTTATCTGATCGGGTTGCGATTTTGTTTTTCAAACTTTAAAAAGCCAAATCTAATATATAACGTCTTCAAAACCCGTTATTAAATTTTCAAATTATTGATTTGTAAAAAACGGCCGAGCAAATGGGGCACCAACAATAAGCGACCAGTACAAAAAACAACCCAACACTAAACTAGCCTCTCACGCTCTTAAAATGTTTTATTGTAAAAGTGTAATCGCGATGGTACTGGAATATTTTAATTTTAAGCTCACTTTCAATTTTTTTTTCATTTTATTAATAACAAAGTATTGATTTTAAAAATTAAATAAAAAATAATAAAGGCAACACTGTATAAAAACTAACAAGGGACGTAATGGAGAGATGACACTCCGATTGACTTGATTTTTTGTGACACAGCTTTGGACTATGTAGATGACGTAACTGAAAGAAATTAGTGCCCAAATTGATGTTTAGCGTGTTAAAAAAAATCACGAATTTGAAGAATCAACGAATTTTTTATTTTCAAACGCTCGTCAAACGACGAGTTTTGGACTGATTTTTAAAATCTTTGAAGTTTTTTCATGTTAAAGTCTTGTTCTTTGAGGAAATGCAAAAAAATTAATTTTAGAATTTTTTTTAAGAAAATCAAATTTTTCGGTTGTACCTAAAATTGTTAAAATTTTACAAAAATAATTTTTTTCCTGAAAAAATTAAATCTTTGTATTTCCTTAAAAATAAACTCTTTATGATTGTAAAACTTCAAAGATTTTCAAAATCCGTCCAAAACTCGTCGTTTGGTGAGCGTTTGAAAATGGCCGTTTTCTTTGATTTTTTAACCTTTTGAATTTTTTAACCTGTTAAACCTCAATTTGGGCACTGATTGTTTTGAGTTACGTCATCTATAGAGTCTTAAGCTGCGTTACAAAAAAATCAAGTCAATCGGAGTGTTATCTCTCCATTATGTCCCTTGTAAGTTTAAAATAAAAAGGTAACAATATTTTAAAATCGACTTTAGAGATCGGTTTTAGAGACATTTATTAAAGGGTGAAACAATTTAACGGTTTCACTCTGTCCGTCCGTTTGTCCTCTTACTCGGAAACGGTTGAAGTTTTCAAATTTTTTTTCGAATATGCAATTTAAGGGTCCCAATTCAGTTTGAAATTGGGTCATATCGGTCACACCCGCAGGGTTGCTCCAATTTACCACAATTTTAAAAACCACCACCACCTTAACCAGTAGTAGTGACAGAAATTTTAAACTTACATAAGTTATAGACATGTAACTATAACTCACATGTGTGATGTCGCTTTCATATTACTGCAAGGGCACGCGAACGGTCAGGTGCCATTAAACTGTGTGTATGACTTTACTCTAAGGTATGGGAAATGTGAAATTTTTTATAAAGCGTGTCAGACAACGATGTTAACCGTTTTTGTCGTCTTGCGTGTTGTTTCACCCTTTTTAGATGTGCGTTTGCAACGGTTTATTATGTATCGTAGATACATAATGCGAATGGCTCGGTGTCTGTCTGTCCGTCTGCCTGCCCGTCCGTCCGTCTGTAACCACGATAACTCGAGAACGCTTTAACTTTTTGAAATTTTTCTTTCGGTTATCTATATAAGACATTCAAACGGAGGTCAAGTTCGTTTGGGGCCCTGTAGGTTAAAGGTCAAGGGGTGAAAGGTCCATGGTCAACATTTTTTCAAATAGCAACCCCCCATGTGTGATACATCAATGGGAAGCTATCGTCAAGGGCTATTCGATGATGTATATATTTGGGGGTGGGGTCACCCCTGACTGGTGGGGAGGGGTCAAAGAGGTCAAATTACAAACATATATGTGTGATACGTCAATCGAAAGCTATGATCAAGTGCTTTCGAATAACGTATGTAATTTTGCTCTATGACTGGGGCAATTTGTGATTTTCGATATTATGTGGCATTTAATCGTTTGATACATCATTCGAAAGCTATGATCAAGTACTTTCAAACGACCTATTTTATTTTACTCTATGATTATGGCACATTGAGATTTTGGATATTTCGTGTATTTTAAACATTTTAAAACATTGTTTCCGCTGTGGAAATGTTTAAAAATAGTTTCGATGTGTATGAAACGTTATAAAACGTCACATCTATGATACATCAGTACATTTGTTGTACGGTTTATTAAGTGTTGAAAACACTTTATGCGAATGACCAGTCCGTCCGTCCATCCGTCTGTCTGTCCGTCTGTCCGAGTGATAACTGGAGAACGGCTTGACCTACGGTCACCAAATTTTGTACACTTGTTCCTTGGCTCAAGAGTGAGGCTAAGTTCGAACTTGGGTCAAATCGGTCACAACCCCTGTCCCCCATCAATTAAACCCCAAAAAACAACCATTAAATCAGTTCACAGCTCTTACTCATTTTAAACCTGCCACTTGGGTAGTTTACATTACATTCTATGCCTATCATCTATACATGATAATACCGTGAAACTACATTTCAGAGTGCGAAATCGGGGATATTTGGGGGAAATTAAGATATGGGGTTTAAACGATTCCCACCATGAGTAATATAACATCTTTGACGTATACGAGACCACTCCCACTGACATCAGGGTGCAGTACCCGGGCTTTTTGGGGGAAATTGAGATATAGTTTGTTTATCGTTATATTTTCAACACTTGGCTACACCCGTTACATCGGTTTATTTTAAGACAAGATGAGACAATTTTATAAACTGTGCTAGAACTTCACGCGTGAAATTCTAGCACAGTTAATGTGTGCTGGATCTGTGCTAGAACTTCACACGTGAAGTTCTAGCACAGATTGTTATCTATAATGTGTGCTAGAACTTCACGCGTGAAGTTCTAGCACAGATAATCTGTGCTGGATCTGTGCTAGAACTTCACGGCAGTGAAGCTGGCTTACTTCGGCGAGGTTGATTTGGGGATTTAATCTTTTAATCTCTTTAAAAATAAATACTAACCTACTTTCACGGCCATTAAACTGGCCAAAAATGGGATTTAAAATGTTTTATCGCAGTTTAAAAAAGGGCCGTTCGTACACAATATGCAGCATACACATAAACGGATCCGGTTCGTCTGGAACTTCAAACTTTAAAATAAGACCAATGATAAAGATTTGATGACATCAATTTGATGCTTGATAATTTGACGCATTTGTCATCAAAATTTCTGAATTTGGTTCCATGATTTGTGAACTAGTCCCTTTAAAGTAAAGACAACATTCATTGAACTCGGGAACGTAAATAGAACTTCAATAAATCATTTAGTGTCCTTGATTGATTCTGATTTATTAGTAGAGCTTCCTACGCTACGACATTCAATAAATACTGTATTAACTTCTTTTAACCAGACCAAGTTAATTGTAACTAAAATAAGTTAGAAAACAAACCCAATAAGACACTCCAGCAGATTTAAATGAATGCCAATTTAGTTATGCTTAGTACGTGCCTTAAAATTGACTTGAGGTTATCTGTTCGGAACTTTTTAACAATTAAATCTTGTTAAATACAAAATACTAATTTTTATTGTATGATGGTCAGCAGCGGTATTAAATTTTAATGAATTTCGGACAATTTGACACGGTCGTTAATAATTTAAGCAAGTAATTATTTCGGAAACATTACTTACTTTTACAAGTCCATTAATTCCCGTTTGTCCCACTCGCAAATACTTCTGTAATTAGATATTAAACACTTTCAAAATTTCAACAGATACTATAATTTCATGTCCTATAGCACAGGGAACAACAGGTGAACTTATTAACAATTGCTTTTGCGAATTGGCATTACAAGGAACTCAAAACTCAATCTGTGTTTAATTTAAATTTATCTTTAATCTCAGTTAATCCGTTCTCCGTCCGTAAAACTAACAAATAATATTTTAACTAGTAACTTAGTCCTTATTAAGGAAATAACTTTGCGAATATCCCAATAACAATATATTTAGTTCCAACCTCCAATCAATCAGTTCCTAATCAAAGACTCGATTGAATTGAACAATATTTTCTTATAACATTCTAACTGCAAGATAACTTTTTGCACAGGCGGCCGTTAAACCTCAAACTAATTATTTAAAACAGTTACACCTGACACATCAAATCCAGCCCGATCGCCAATATATATAAGACACAGTGCCGACAGGGCTGATTTTGTTATTGCATGAGTTAGAATAAAATCCACATAATTAAACATTTATGTTATATCCTACACAACTTCAGGTGCATACTTGGCCGGTATGCAGTTATATTCAGCTAAATATTTGCAAGACTTCCACTATTGACTATCTATGCAATTTATATTAAATCAAGCTGTATAAATTGAAT
The DNA here is from genome assembly GCA_906901685.1 of Desoria tigrina. Lineage (NCBI taxonomy): Eukaryota > Metazoa > Arthropoda > Collembola > Entomobryomorpha > Isotomidae > Desoria > Desoria tigrina. The sequence goes on along the minus strand of CAJQTU010000008.1, from coordinate 5,999,046 downwards.
AGAGGCTGAAATTTAATGGGGATTCAGTCATCAAGTTTAAAATCCGTTGCGTGTGTCCTTAAAACATACAGAGATATTAAACCTCTCTCGAAGGGAGATGAGACTCTCCCAAATCTGGATTCCTACATGCAAATTTTTTTCAAGCCTAAACAAACAATGCAAAAATTTTCATTGTTACCAGTTTCCTATGCAAAATCCTATATTACCGTCACAATTAAAAGGAAATCATTTAGAATCCAGACTGGCCCGGCAGGTCCGGATCGACAGGCTTGGCTGCTTTTGCTCAGAAATCCTGTTCACTTTTTACGGCTGTGAATAATGGGCTTAAAATGTAAGTTAATGAAGGGTTGGGATCTGTGGACAGTCCCAAGGCCTAGAAATCCTTCAGTACGGTTTGTGGGTTTTAATAGAAACTCGCATTTCTGGTTTTGTATTAATTAAATTAAAAACTTTGTTGTCTTTTCAGGTGGGATTTAGACGGTGTTTTAGTGAGCGATAAACTGATAACTAAATGGAAGATGAGGATTGAAATTGAACCCTGAAAATCAAGAAATAACTCTAATGGAGTCATAATTTATGCCCTATTCATATGGGATTCATATATATTATAGGATGAAAGATATCCAAATAAGATCAATATATACATTATAAATTGTAAATTAAAGCAAGCCTGAGAATAAATGCCGATTTCTCTGGAATTAAATGCAAATAGTTGGTCTGGAAGAGTAGGTTCCCACATGCATATGCAGACTTGTTTCTTTTGCAAAGAGTCTTTTGTGGCACAATTATTGTGCAGCTTTTCCTCATTTGGATTCAAGAGTTGTTACGTAACGATAACATAGGGAATATCTGTAGGCTATCTTAATGGTTTACTGTGCTGGAGTATCGCTGTACATAAAAAGCAAGAACAAGAATGACCTTAGAATTTTTTTTAGCTCGTGCGGGCTGGACTTCATAATTATTCAGTTTTTTTGTAATGAAATGAGGACTGGAATGTGTGATTATACTGTTAAGACAAGTGAGAAAATGATGTGAGATTTTGAGAAGTTCATGTGTTAAGAGGGTGTCTTGTAGCTTGATCAAGGTTTTAGTTTAAAAATCATTTTATGATGTCTTTAACACAGGATTCATTTTAATGAGATTTATATGTCCACTAATGTGGTCGTTTCTTCTTGAGGTTCAATTTAATTATAGCACAGATATTTTTCAGATCAGATAGTGTCTTGCATACATATTTACTTATGCCTATTTAATATCTCTAAAACAAGACAAGCCATATTTCTGGATGTTTCAGTGCTATTTTATGAATGTATTCTATCGTTGCGTTGATACATTTCTTCACACAATAAATGGAGTTTAATGGAATTTTACTATTTATTTCGGTTAATTAAGAAAAATGATTGGCAAGTTAAATGTTAAATATATACCGTAAAGAACAGTTTAAGTATTTAAGTGTGTTCTGCGAGGAATAGGTCGAGGTCTGATTTTTTTAAGTGCCAGTCAATCTACAATCCCAGGTCACAGATCTCAATATCGCAATATGATCCCCTCTTTACTTAATTATGCACATTACTTTCGAAATCATAATTTTGAATTGGTTTCCTGATTTTTTTCGCGTGGTTTTTTTAAAATTAAATTATATTTAATTAAATTTGACCAAGCTGTAAAAACGTGTTTGAGTTTGTCCGTATTGGACGTTTGAAAATTCGGGTTTCAGTTTTCGTTCCATGAACTCTGATATATACGGGTGCATAATTAGAAATCGAGATATGGACAACTGATGTTTGATTCGATTTGTTCAAGAATGGAATGTTAATTGATGAGATCATGATGAATTTAGGAAATATTTATTTATTTCCAAGTGGATTTAGAGAAGCTGTTTATACTATGTTCAAGTGAATCGAGTGACTATGATATTTTTGAGTGTCAGAAAAAATGTTTTCTGAAAGTGAAATTGCATACTCCAAACTATTTAGAGTACAAATTGTATCAAATGTTAAACATGTATGCTTATGCGAAATTGAGATGAAATTAAACAGAACATAAATAACCAAGCAATATCTTTAATATGAATTAATACTTTAATATCAGTCTTTAAATAAAAACGCTTAAAATTAAAAATTTCTTACAAATACTCTACTTCACGATGTTTTACATATCGCAGTCAACATTAGCAGGGAAGTCACAGTTGTCAATCTCAGGATTGTAATACAAGCCATCAGGACATGTCTGATGATACGCCACACCCCCAGAACATTGATAGAACCCAGAGCAGTCCTCAGGGTCAGCAAAGTTGCCCTCCGGTGCGGGGCAAATGAATGGGCCAGGGGCGACGGTAGTAGGTGCAGTTGGGTCTCTCGTCGTAGTAGGTCCCGTGTACTCCGTCGTCGGGGCCTTCGTGGTTGTGGTCACCGGGGGGCTAATCGTGGGTTTTACCCCGGGGGGTCTCGTCCGGTCCTGACAATGCGTGTATTCTGGGAAGTTGCAACCGTCATATTCCAAGTCGTACAAATAATCCCCCTGACATTTCAACAAAGTAGCCTCTCCGACGTAGCAGCTCCAGTAGTATTCACACCGTTCCTCATGCGGAAAGACCCCATCCGCAGGACAGGTGAAGTCACCCGAAGGGGCATCCGTCGTCGTCGTGGGTCCCGTGTATTCCGTGGTCTGGACCGTTGAGACAGGTGGGTACGTGGTCCCGGGGACCCCTGGGGGTCTTTCTCGGTCCTGGCAATGAGTATATTGTGGGAAATTACAGCCCATGTATTCTAAATCGAAGAGGTAGTCAAGATGGCATTTGTGGAGTACGGCGACCCCGACGTAGCATTCCCAGTAATATTCACATCTTTCAGGGTGGGCAAATACCCCGTCGTTGGGGCAATCGAAGTCCCCGGAGGGGGTTTCGGTCGAGGACGTAGACATGGTGTTTGCGGTCGAAGTGATCGATGCGGTGACTGTAGAGGGGACGTTTGTGGGCCGGTAGCGGGTTCCGCAGTCTACGTTTTGGGCAAAGTTGCAGCCCAAGAATGTGAGGTCAAAGAGCATGAGGTCAGTACATTGACCCAGCATTGCTTGACCTTCCCAGCAGTCCACGAACTTGTCACATTCGGGGTAGGGGAAGGCCCCGTTTCCAGGGCAGTCCCATTCGATCGGCCCGATGATTTCTTGACCTTTTGTTGACTAAATTGATATAAAAAATTGTTTGGTAAGTCAATTTGCTTGTGATTTTGTTCCAAAAATTATCGTAATTCTCAAATACACCCCCTGAAATATGGGGATTCTTATTTGGAACGCAACCGGAGGGGGATAAAAGGACATGAGATTTTATTCCGGGGTTAAAAAGTTGGACGTGGACAGGTCTATTTTCGAGTAATTCTTTGAAATTTTCAGTTATAAAACAATACAACTTACATTAGGAGAATAATGCTCTTTAAATTCTATATACGAAGTTGGTTTCTTGATAGCTGAGCCTGGAAATGCAACAAATATTATTTTAATTTCGCTGATCTAATATGAGCAATTTTTTAACTGTAGTAATTAATCGTAATTAAATGTTACCTGAAATTACTCCCAAAAAGGATAGAGCCACCAGCCCAACTAAAACAATTAATTTCGTCATGATTTTTGATAAATATATTCCAGACGGTTTAAGAACTTGGACCGAAGTCGGTAAAGGAATGTCCTGGTTTGATACCTGAGTTCGCTATTTATCGCTTGTTTTTAGTCTGAATTTTTCATACGATTCAAGAATTTATTTGAATAACATGAGACAATTATCATCGCTATCTGGTCTTATCTGTAATTACGTGGATGATATGACATTGTCAACAATGTCATTGTAAGGAATGTTACAAACTGACGTTGGACAGAGTGAATGATGGCTTTTGAGAGTGACGACAAGGCAATTCGTACATTTTGCAAATTCAGCTTCAATGTGGATACATGATATCATTTTCTGACGTAAGTTAAAGGTTAACCTTACGCTCGCTTATTTTTATTTTGTGTTTCTGTTTGATTTTTGACGGATGACTGAAATTTGATTAAAAATTATTTAAAAGTTCCAGAGTTGATCCTATGTCTTGTAGGGATTTTGTAAATTCTAATTTATGTCATTGTGAGGTATTTATCGACAGTACTTATGCATTAAAAATATTAAAAATATTTTGTCAAAATTCCTCAAATTAAAACTTTCCATGTCCTCTTCTGTCCAAGTCCAAGCAATCCAATTACAGGTCAACAGCTATAAAACATGTTGGATATGACCAAGGCAAAATAAAATGATTTGTTAAGTGGTTTACATTACCGATAAAATCCATCCACAAATTTTTAGGACATTGATTGATGGGCCCCATGTACGTAAATAAGTACAACTTGTCATGATGATTGCCCATGGGAATGGTTATGACATTATATGTGGAATCGAGGTAGATTTATGATTGTTATTGATATTTTATTGATGTCATTACCAGTAAATCGGGCCAATTACTCTTGGGAAAATTGCAATCCTTTTATCATTCTTTTAAAACGGATGATAAGACCTGATCAATTCCAGAGATCTGTGACATTTTTATTCAGAAATAAGTAAACAAATCGTCAAACTGTAACCACTGAATGCTAATATCATAAATGTAAGCCGCCCTCCGGTGACCTCACTTTGCCAACAACCGAGTTGGATTGCTCTTGAGAACTGTCCTGATCGAAGCTCATGAAATGCTGGAGGGATCGGAGCTTGTGCTCACGAGAAATTGAAATCGAGGGCAGAGGGGGCATTAAAGATGGGGCAGTGCCCCCGTCGCCCTTCTTGTTTAAATTTGTATTGGAACCGATGGGCTGGACCAAGGGGCTATTTCGCGCAGTCTTCAGGCCCAGAACTCGTAGCACAGACTTCCGCAGTTCGGAATCGAATATGTAGTGGACGATGGGCGAGAGGGCCGCTTCGGAGTGCATGAGCCAATACACTCCGTTCGAGAGGTCCGGGGGAAAGAATTGGTGGACGAAGGACCCCACCTGATCAAAGTTTAAATGCTTCATTACTTTTACCGTAAAAAAATAAATAAAGCCCCCCCCCCCCTTAGAACAAGTTATGCTTCAAATGCTGAAATCGGGGGATCGTAAAGTATTGAAATAAGTCCTAGGGTCCAAGACCCCGACGAAACATATCTTTTTAACACTATAGGATAGGACAATTTAGCATGGATAGTGAAACGATAGTTTTGAAACGAAGTAGTAGTTGAGACCATTTTTTCCCAACCATTTTTTCCGGCTATTTTTTCCCACACTGATCAAAACTGCAGCATGTAATGTTATTTTTATAAATCCTATCAAAGTTGGGGATTTATTCAGGGGCATTCTTCTACTGATTTCCCTGCGATTTGTGCCTAAAAATGCTAAAAACTAACCCCAAAGTAGACGAAAAACATGCCCCGACAAAGGATGGACAAGATCAAATAGGCAGCAACGGTTGGGAAGTGTTTTTCCGCCATTCCTGAAATCTCATCTGCTTCCGAAACGCTGTTCGAGAAGGAATTCTTCACGATTTCCGACAGCCCCCTCCGCTCCGATCGGACAATTGGCATTGGCAAGTCATGAATCGTGGCCGCCTTGTATTTCTTGATCTTCCCATTTGTAACATGGGCCTCGAGAGTGGAAATCGGATTTATTCGAACGCGTTTCACGGATTTCCAGTCAGTCTTTCGGTTTGCAAGTCGGTTTCCGGGATTAAATCGACGATTTCTCCATAGGAAGTAGGGAATCCCGTATTTTTTTCGGAGAATTGCCGCGGACCAAATCCCGCAGACGAGGGATATCAGTAGGGGCAGATACAGTCCTGTCACCCCGATGTAAAAGGACTGCAAACGTAGTTTAGAATATTTCTAATTTTATTAAGATCTCAATTCATCGAATAATTTGATGATTTTAAGGATCATTTTGACTTTGGTCATAAATTATTCGAAGAATAACTAATTCTGCACTCCGAAATAATTCCCCACCCCTTTTGACATGTAGCGATTTAAGGTGTATTACATTAGCCAATGGCTCGAAATAAATCCCCACATCACATAACAAAGTTCGGTTTTGTGGGTTATGAATACAAACGATATTCCTATATATAGCTGTAAAACTAGAAGCTTGAATTTGACGGAAATTAATTAAACAAACATTCTCATTAGATTGGGATTCATTTCCGCAGAACTTATGATTTTTTAATCAAACCATTCAGACCCGATTTCAGGTAAGTAGATACGACAACAAGGTTGAATAATTTCTTTCTGACCAGAACATGTTCGTTATATAAACTTTTATCCTTGATCCATGATTAAAGCCGTAAACAAAGGGTTCCAGGTGAAGCGATTTATCAGGAAGTACCTCGAGTATTTGATCTTCAAACTTTCAAACATCCTGTTTTTAACACCAACGTTCCTGTCCTGATAAACTACTAAAATTCTCATTAATTACCGACGGCATTTCATTATACTCAAAGCTAAAAGTGCTTGTTGATTTAGTTTAGCATTTATAACTCTAAACTGACCACAGCTCAGTACTGGAAAATAATGTTCGCTATCCGACTAAATATTTAGCCTATTATTATGTCCCTTCAGAATCCAGACGTATTACTCGGGTGAAAGCAAAACTAGATGCCTACAAAATTAGGAATATTTTGGCTACTTTCAAATTTAGAAAAGTACTTACAAAATACTGGTTTCTGGAAATACTAAATCCACACTGGCCGGTTGGGTAAATGACGGAAAGCCTGTCGTTAAAGAATGGAGGGGTCCAGGAGATGTTTACGGCCATCCAGATCGCTACCAATGTCACGATGTGATGTCGGATGTCGACGGGAAATGTTTTCGGACATCGGATCATCCAGAAATAGTTGCACCTTCAAAGCATAGTAATGCGTAAATATACAGGGTGTCTCAAGAGTATGTACAGTTTCATTTCATTCAGAGATTCTAAAATCTAACGAGAACCGTATCTTTTGAAGACAACAACGAAGGCTCAAGAATAGGTTCTAGGTTCACATGGACAGTTTTAATTCCACTGCGTGAGACACAAAACTGCTCGAGACATTCCTGATACTGACACCGACATTTCAAAAGATAAAACCTAGATTTTATGGCTTATTGTTATTATGGGAGCTATTAAACTATATTACGGAGTAGATTAGGCCGTGTAAATTCATGAAATAACTTCCCATGAAGTCCACAAGTCCTCATGCACATTTTAAGCATTTTTTTACATGGAACAGAAATTTTTAAACATTTTTAAACCATAGTCACTAAAAAGTACTGCTTAAACAAAGCTTTTAAGTATTTAAGGGATTTTTTTTATTCCACTCTCAATTTTTCTTCATACTTTCAAGAAGAACTTACATTAAAGCCGTATTGCCAAAACTGGAAGCGACAATAAGATAGTAGTCCAGGAAGACCCAAGCGTCACAAACCAACGTCCCAAAGGGAAAGTAGCCGAGCAAAATGACGACGGACATGAGGGGTAGGATGAGAATCCCCAACAACACGTCCGTTAGGGCCAAATTCGCCAAATAAATCTCAGCAACGTGACCCCGACGCCTCGTCTTCCACAAGGCCAGAATAGTGACGGAATTGGAGAGGATGACCCACATCGTGAAGAGGAAGAACAGGATCAACAACATGATGTTATTGAACGTCGGGTTGAAGTAAAACTTCCGGAAAATCAGCGTCTCATTTGCTTTCTTGAACTTGTTCGCAGTCTGAGTCACTTTGTCGTAATTTATTTGCGGGGGCAAAAAGGGGGCAATGAGGTCAAAAGGGTCACCGGTCAATTCCTCCGAATCCTCCGGCAAAATAAACGAGACCGGAGAATCCACCGGGTTCTCCTCAGAATCATGAGGATTTCGGAACAAGCCGTGACCCGGTTTGTATTCGAATAGGCCCCGGGTCGACAAGTTTCCTAGCATTTTCACAGATTTTCTGGAAATCTGGAAAATTGACCCGGAGCGGATTTCCCAGTCTACCAAGACGTTTCCCAGTAGATAAGTCCATAGTAGAAGGCTATGAATAGGAATACGAAACTGAGGGACATGAAATAGCCCATCCTGACTAGAGGTTTATGATATTTCTAATTGATGATCATGGGCCAAAGTTCGGCTTATGACTGATGTCCAACTCCCAGCGACTGACAGTTGACCAACCCGGTGGACGTAAAAATGAGATGAATTATAAAAAGACATGACATTCAGCTTTAACTCGTTGTTGAGGAATATCCTCTGAATTCGGAGTGTCACTGTCAGGTGTGGTTGGGATTTGTTACTTACTTACTCTGCCACAATTCCTTATTGCTTCCTTATGGACTCTCATTATAGGACGGGATTGAGGGCTATTAGAAATGCAAAGGATTTATGAATGATGAAATAATTGATCCGAAAGGCCACAGTAGAAGGGAAACAACCTCCGTTTAGAAGTCAGAACCCGGTGGGGTTATAATGTTAACTTTTACTTGTTGTCTGAGGGCCGTTTAGAAATTTAAGCTTTCTCTCAAAGCTGCATTTCTATAGATTACTTGGTCTCGATGGTCCCTAAATAAATCCCCATGAGGAGACGCCCTCAAATTGAACATTACTACAGACATCACCCCGGAATTATATGATGTAGGAGATGGGGAATTATACCGGGGTGTCGTGACTATTTAGATAAACTATTATTCCTGGGAAATCTCGTTCGGAATTAACAATTAAAACGTCGTGAACGCGTGGCCCGTTGGGATCAGAACATCTATTTATATTTTTCAGAATGTCATTTAACCACGCAACCCGATACAATGCCATGTTTCCGATGTAACCGTACAATCAGGGTTTAGTAACAATGAGATGAAAGGATTAAAAACCTGAGCATTTTAGTATCTGACGTTAATTAAGCTTTTATCATACCGACTGAATGCAAGAAGAACAATGCATACGTTACTCCCAAACTCCCAAAGTACAAATCCTAAATCTGAACAAAGACAACTTGCTCAATCCATAAAATTTAATGACGCATTCTGGTTACATGATCATTACGTCACCTCCGATCCCATATTGACCATGGATAGGTAAGCCCGAAGTGGTATTGATAATTGCACATTTACTTTTACATGAGGTTATTCACTCAAGGATACTCAAGATGAATGGAATTACACATTAAAGATATCTTGCCCCGTCAGGTTCGCTTTGTGTACCCTAATCTTTGCATTAGTGTTTCTTCTAAATAAGTCCCCATATGTAAGGACATAAATTCGTCCGCTCGGAATAAAACCCTTGGATGTAAAAATGTAGCTATATCAAAATTAATGACCTAACTAAACATTAGTAAACATAGGTCCCTTCACGATTAATCCGATTAGGGTGGGGATTTATTTAGAGATAAACGATATGCATGTTATTGAACATTTAAGGATCAAACGGTTAGTGCATATTATATTCAATTGCACAGATGGGCTTTCTTGACTGCATTTGGACTGAAATCATTTAGAGTTTTTTTGGATACAAGAGAAGAGGAAAGCAAGTCATAAATTGCATCGCGTGACATGAAATTATAACGAGGCATTTTCCCATTCCCACATTCATCTTACTAATCATAATCCGGAAAAATTCAATAAATCAATCAAAACCTACAGTCCAGACTTATCCAACGGATGCGTGTCATTAAATGACATTATATAATTTAAGTAATTTTACTGTCAGTCAGAGAAGACGACAAAGTCATAGTATCATAGCCCTATAACAGCTTCTGCTTTCGTTTAATTATTATTGAGGCATCGAATTTAGCTAAACTAACTTATAAGTATAAGCGGTTGAGAAACCAGTTGCGTTCATATCCGATGATTTATTAATATTACCCACCACCGGCTAATAGCCACCTCAAACGACCTTCAGCCTTTAAATCAATCGATCCACGACACCTTGACGGCCTAATAACAAATTAGCATTTACACAGCAGAGGAGGTATAATTACCGACTGCGGAGATACAAGCATTATGAATACATTAATTATTCAATACATCTGAAATTGAGGAACCTTCGAACCCAAAAGCATGCATTTAAATTCAAAAGTCAGTACAGCTGAATGTAAATGTAAACCCAACTGTTATTAGGAATCCTAAGTTTAGGATACGATGGCACAAGAAGGGCTTAAGCCGACTGATACACTTACAGAATTTAATTTTGAAGTAATTAAGGTAAAAAATCCGCGTTTTCTTTGTACTGATTCGAACCGACTAGAAAAGCGAAGAGATCGATTCAAAAGCAATTATTTTCAAAAATCATTAAGCAATCAATAGGTTTAAAATACCAGAACTTTGTCCCTTTGCATTTTATTAAAAAATGCATCCAATTACAATGAAAAGGGGGAGTTTTTTTTAACGAAGCACACAGTATCTACAGGTTAATTTTAAAGTAAACAGAGGAGTAAAAAATAAAAGAACGATTATATGTATTGTACAGTAGGAGATTCAATATTAATTATCTAGCTCCTGAGAACGAATTATATTTGCATAGCCCAAAGATCACCGAACATTTCGCCTTTGGAATTCATTCCCCCGTGGACAATGATGAAATCCCTCTCATCCCCAGATTCCTTGTCCCGTATTCTCAATGAAGTCATGGCAAAATCGCAACGTGGAGAAGGGTGCTTCCTACCGTCTTCAATCTTTGGATCGGTCACCACATCCCATTTGTTTGACTCCGTATCGAAACGCCATAAATCATTTAGTGTGCCCCTGATTCCAACGCCACCGAAAATGTAAAATGATTTTGGGGAATCGCCAGGACTTCGGGCTATTCCATGAGCGGCTCGTCCTTCCGGCGATACTTCTTCCCCGATGTCGACGAGAATCCAAGATTCCGGATTTCCAGCGGGTTGGGTCGTGAAGTTTTTTATGTCTATCATGTGTAGCCCGTCGAAGAGGGCCATTTCCTGGAGCCCACCGTGAACAAAAACCTTAATACATAAATTATAATATTAGTCGGATGGAAGGTGGGACAGTGATAATTCAAGGTCACTATTGTTGCTTAAATAAGCAATATTCGGTAGTGTGTTAATACCTTAGAACCAAATGAAGTCATGACATGACCTTGAGTTACAGGCGGAGTTTCGCTTTTAGTTGGAACTATCATCCAGGCCTGTTCGTTAATGTCGTAGAGGTACAAGTTCCCATCCGGCACCGGTTTCTCTCCTCTAAATCCACCAGCAAACACGGTCAAGTAGGATTTAAGTTGATCGTCTTTCGTTTCTGTCAAAGTAGTGGAACCGATTTAATAAATCAAATTTCTTCTTTATATTGAAAAATAAGAAAGAAAAATGATGTACCAAGAAGAGTAGTATTTCCCCCTTGGGTTCTTGCGGAAGGAGGTACACCGGATGCAGAGACTGGCTCAATAACCCCATCGTTTTCAATGTAAATGACATCATTCATGGTAGAGGCTGAATTCGCACCACCAAAAATCCATATCTTTGGCAGTTTCCCGTCTTCTTCTTGGGTTCCTACAACGCATAAGAACTCATACCGACCTTGGAAGCCCTCCTTGATGACCGTCTTGGTAACGGGACAATCGGCATCTCCTGCATCGTTCTTGTGATCCCTTCCGCGGAGGTCAATGTTCCATATTTCTTCGGAAGCCTCTTCGTGACTGCTGCCCCCGATTAACATCACTTTCCCATCCGGTAGTGGAACCATTGCGTGACCCACTCGTGGGGCTATTTTATCCAGTCCATTAGGACAGATTTGATACCATTCCAGCCCGGTTTTTATATCGTCTATGCTGCTAACAATATGGCTATCCAAAGACAACGATGATTCTGCGTCGCCTGACATTGTTTATTCCAACTTCTAGGTTATGATTGCCTAGGGTGTCGATGTCGAGACTAGAGTCGTTGTCACTTTCCAAATATCAGTTCTTCTCAATTCCAAAGCCTTTTCCAGGGGAAGGGGCGCTGGAATTTCTGGAACAAGCGTTGGGACATACGTTGCCAAGGTACTTGACTTCCATGGATTTTCTCGCTAATTTATTTTCAGTCCTCGAATTCCCAGTTCATAGTTCCAATTTTATGCTTGTATCGGGTAATCGGGGGGAATCCTATTCCGTGGCTGTATCAAAACTGAAAAAAAAAACATTAAATGAGCTTCAAAGCTTACGACCTTTTATTTAAATTTCTAGTGCAACTAATGAAAATGCAAAACAATGATATTATGGTATTGATCCAATACACAAATACATTCAAGATCGAAAATCAAATTTACTATTGGTTTTGGATCTGATCTGACGATGAATGATGATATTGAATAGCAAATGGTATATGTAGATCCGAGATCATTCAACCGGGGATTGGTGTCGGTTCGGTAAAAATTTGTTTTCCAGGAAGGAATTCAAGGAATCCTCATGTTTACAATGTTTACATGCAAATATGAAATGGTTTGTTCCCTCGGCTTCATGCTCCATTCCACACTTCAGAAATAAATTGAGTGGTTTATGTAGTTCTATGATAAAAACCTGCTAAACTTTCAGTTGAGAGTTGAGACCGTTGAGACTGAAATGAATGAGATAGCTGGTTCTGTGAGTGAAAATTAAACCATCCGACACTTTGAGCTTGAATTATGATTGTAATTAATTGAAATAAGATTTACTTGCGTTCTTATATATATTTTAGTTATACGGATTTAGCACACGTTTTTGCTAAATATAATATGCAAATATGCGATGTTATAGTCATTTAAAATGTAAGGAATCGGAACTAAAGCGGAGCTTGCTTATTGAAGGATGAGGATCCAGGCTGGGTTCCGACAGGACTTTGAATTTGTTGTTCGCGTGCCAAAGAATTACGGCGAGTATTATTGCCCCCTGCACTCGTCGATGTTTCCGATCCCTGGTCAAGAACTAGCTGAAGGTCCTTCATCTCTTCCGGGGGTAAGTCAAAGGTCGGGCTACCAAAGAAGCAGGAATTTCGTTCAGGGGACAACTGGTACCCAGCTGCACTTGCAGCGCTGTCCACGTCTGAATGGTTACTGTTACCAGTTGGGGACATTTCACCATTGGATGGAGACGAGGTCATTCTTCCTCGGCTCGAACGACTCGAATAGTTCTTGAGAGTTAGTTGATGTTGAAGGTTTAGAATTTCTAGTTCCAGTCGGTGGTTGGTTTCTTTTACGACTTCGTATTTTTTGTCAACAACCTTGAATCAAAATCATTTATTTAAACAAAACTTCATAACCGACCTGATTCAATGACTAGAGACGTTTCAAGATTTTACAAACCTCTAATTGAACTTGAGTATCCTTTGCACTATCCTGAAGCTGTTTATTTTGTTCCATGATAATTGCTTCTCGCTTTTGCAGTTTCTTTTCCAAGTCGTTTATCATTCCACATGCCACTTCGCATTGGCTCATCTTACTATCCAACATGTTTCTTAGTCCCCGAATTTCTTCTTCACATGTCTGACGCAGATCTTCCATTTCTTCCTTCAAGTACCTCTGGCTGTCCATGGATGGGCCAGAACATTCTTGATACTTTCGGACTAATTCTCCCAACAAGAGGATTTCCTTTTGACTAACGTCGTATGCAATCCTTAGTTCGCAGTTAGTGTCCAGGTATTTCTGAAGATGCTTGACCTCATTTTCAAGGAGAAAAAGATCCGATTTTTTCTGATCTGATTCTTTTTGTAGCGCAATGAATTCATCGTGGAGACGATTAAATTTGAAATCCATTTGAGATTTGTCATCGCGAAATTCTGTTAATTGTTTCCGGTAACTTTCTAGATTGTTTTCCTTGTCGGACACTATGGCCTGTAGTTCCTTTTCCTTTGCTAATCCCAAGCCTCTTTGATTAATGATTTCTTTTTTAAGAGTTGCGACTTCTTTCTCTAAATCGTGAATTTCTCGTCTCTATAAAATATCAAAAATACAAGATTTTCAAAACATAACTTCAATCCAATTTTATAAATCGAAACGAAACCTATTTTAAAATGATCTTACGAAAGAATTGTTTTGCTCTTCCAAGTTCTGTATTTTCCTGCATTTTCCAGCTAGTCTTCGATTTCTTAAAGCATGTGCTTCTCTTCTATGCCTTTCAAAGAGAAGCTGTCCATGTAAGAGTTCAACTTGACCTCTCAGCATTCCCAACTCATCCGCTTTAACTCTAAAATTATGCAGAGTGGCAGCTTTTGCAATGCACAGGTCCAAGAGATAATGAGGCGACGGAAGGGTTCGACTTTCCACAGGAGGAGACAACACGGTTGGAAGGATTTTTTGAAACAAATGCTCATATGGATGCTCACTTTCTTGACATCCTTCTGCTTCAGTGGATGTGGATTTTGTAGTTGAATCGTCAGGTTGAACCTCCTTACTTTCCCCAGTAGGACTTACAACGCCATCGGTATTTCCTGAAACTAGAGTGAAATAAAATTAGTACAGTTATCCAAGGTTTTAAATTTAATTAAGATTTCGAAATTTTAAATCCACCTTTAGACAAATCTATCTCTTCCTCCTCATTGATTGGTTTTTTAATATTCGGGCAAGAAAAGGACCTTTTGATTAATCTTGCTCTAAACTGCATCAGTCCTGAAGAAGATGAAGTTGACGATGGAGAAGTGCCAGGTGATGGTGCAAGACTGGTATTCGTGTCAGGGAGATTTGGTCCAGGAGCACACTGACTATGAAACCTCAACCTACTGACCCGTTTCGCAAATGCCATCATTTGTCGATGATCGGCCATATGAAGACCGCCTTTTTGACATGCACTCGACTGACAATCATCTACGGTTGAATCCTCCTCTAGAGTAATTAAAGACAAGTCCGGATCGATAAGTCCCGGTCCATGCTGAGGGGCTGTGGGAAGCATGGGAGTCAAAGGCCCTCCTGTTGGTCGATCTCGATCACTTAAAAAATCCGATGTTCCTCCCGATAGGTCATCCGATTGGCTTGTCTGGTGAATTATCGTGATGGGAGCTGGTGCTGGTGATCTTCGAGTATATTCTGGTTTTACAACTGTTGCAGTAGAAACCACAGGAGAAGTTGTGGTCGGTACTTCACTTGAGTGAGGTTGTTGCTGCAACTGCTGCTGTTGTTCTAGTTGGACCTGGAAGTAAATAATTCTTACTTTTGTAGAGCCGTCAAAAATGAACTACAAGAATTTGACGTAAAACCTCTAAATATGTTCAGAAATTAGTAGCATCGTTCACAAACACCGAATTATGTTGAGTTGAAGCAAGCATTAATTTAAAAAAAAAAATCTTTAAAACAAACAAAATTATAAACCAAACCTTTTGTAATCGCTGAAACATAATTGAATCCTTTCGAATTGGGGTTACCGACGAATCAAATATAGAGTCCCTTCGAACGAGCGTGGGAAACTCGGTGGTCGTCGGAAGTGGGGATGATGGAACTGAATTTACTGGCGTCATCATAACTGGAGGCGTGTGCGACGATTTGGAATACTTGTCCATATTACCGAAGTTAAGCTGCATCACTGCTGGTGATGTTGGGGGCAACTTAAAATGTACTCTATCTCTATCCTAAAAAAAATAACAAAAACAGCAACGTGCAGACTAAAAAATCTAGGTAATTCAAATCAACTAATCAATTAACAATACTCAACCATTAAATTGATTTGTTTTTAAAGGCGAAAATTCTGCTCCAACAAATGACAAAATCAACTCTATATATTACAGCTTACAGCTAGTAGAATAATTAGTCCAGTTATTGTCTCATCGATGGACGTATTCTACACTTCTGACAGAAATTATTACAGAAACGAAACATAAATGAACATCCCAAGATTGTTACCTTTACAGGAGTATTTTCAGGCGTGGCTTCCATGGCGGTTTCAGGTGGAGAAGCCGTCTTATTGACAACCGGTGGGGGTGCACCAGATCCGGCTCCAACAGACGTGACTGACAACGGGGTTGGCGGAGCTGTAGTAGACGAGTCGTCAATATATGAGACAAGGCTCGCCAGATCCGGCGTATTCATCGCTTGGCAGATCAGTGACGATGGGGGTAGCCCCAATATAGCTTTCGTCACGTCCTCAAGATTGATGCTGGATTCTGGCCCTTGATCAGCGCTTTCCGATGTATTAAGCCTCGAAAAGGTTGAGGTAACTTCTTCCGGAAAACTTGATTCGTAGACGTCCAAGGATATTTTGGAACATTCGGCGATCACTTCGTGATATTCTTTGCTTCTCCAACGGGCTGGATTCATTTCTCCTTCCTTTGTTGCTGTCACTAGAGCCGGGTGCATCTTCACCTTTTCCAGCATTGGCTACGGATTTTAACAGAATAAGATTATATTCGTGCCATAAGAAATATGCATGGGACAATTTATAGCACTTGATCAACCATTACAGCGCCAGGGAATGTGTTTGTATTTTATATCTAGCTGGAACATATTCTGCTCTTATTGTAGTATCCAATTTTTTCTACGAGCTGGAAGTTCCAGGCTGGAACTACTGCAAGTAGGAAATTCTACATCTTTCTTTGTTTTTAATACACAAACCGATTACATTATGAAGGTATACAATACTGAAACTCAGCCTTTAACAGACTGCGCATATATGACAATACTTTACAACATCTACAAAAGATTGGGTATATTATTTAAATGAGATATTAGATCAATGTGTGAGAGTACATATCGTACAGACAACCTTACTATTGAGGACTGCAGCTAAAACTTAAACTTACAACTGGGACTACTCTACATCTCAGCGAGTATTTCATTTCTAAAAAATTCAACATTTACCAAATCCATCATTTTTAACACGGTTGAACTAATGCGGGTTCTCGATAACGATTTTATAGATATACAATTTCTTTAAAATGGACTACATTAATGCACTTCAACTGAAAATCGAAGAAACATTTAATCCCAATACCTCATCAATTGATTTCCTAACCGAAAAAATAAATGAAGAGTCGAAGGCCATGAACATTCAAGAAAAAGCCTACCCATTTGGAATCTTTCTAAGAAAACAAACTTTAACCGAATCCGGAAATAATGAGAACATTATCGCCGGATGCAATGGGTCAGTCGTGTACGGATCAATTTATACCGATCAACTTTGGGTGAACAGCGACTACCGGAAAAAAAGACTCGGAAAACTATTGATGGGAAAAGTTCACGAGTTGGGGATTAGAGCTAACTGCAAATCAGCGACAGTTGGAACCATGAGCTTTCAAAATACGCAAGGATTCTACGAATCCCTTGGATATCAGGTGGAATTTATCAGAGATGGCTACGTCAATGGGGCAAAGTTGATATTTTTGAAAAAAGATTTATAATTCATGGAATCGTGACTTTGCTTTGTGTTGGCATTTTCACATTTAAATAAATCTGGTTTTCCGAAATAATTGATTGATTTGATCTCAACCTAACCTTGATTCTGACAAATAATATAAGTAATTTTGGCACTCAAATTAGCATTATTAAATTTTACCATAATCGTGTGAAGAAAGACAACCCTCTTCTCCAAAGAGCTGAAATTGTGGCGTAAGTAGGACAGGAAGTTACAAGGGTACATGGCATATAGTCGATGGAACAGAGAATATAGTCCAACTTGTAGGTGGAGTAGATGTTCTTTGGGGATGTTATGGGACGTATGGGTCCATGTGGCCAGTCGACTGCATTGAACAAGTACAATTTTCAATTAAAATTAATATTAAAAAATTGACGAAATTAACTTGACTTGACTTACCCAAATACATCAAAAATGTCATTGATATGTTGAGTGATGTAAGTCGGAATGGATGGAACTATCATGATCACATTCAGCAAGCCCGTCATCAGGATAACTACGTCCGTTTCAGTCTATTATTAAAAAAGAAGACATGCCACAAAGTTAAAAAAAACTAATCAAAATTTTGTACATTCAAGCTTAAGCTGTCAGTCAACAAAGTACCTTTAGAACCCTCGTTATCTCTTTAAATAAGGAATGTTGTGTAATTTTATATAACCACGAAGGCTGTTTACACACAACATGACCAAGGAAGGTCAGGGTCTGCTTCCTTGTCTCCTTCAACTGAGATCGAATCCCTTCGAACATCCTAAAATAGATTTAGTAAAAGTACGTTGCATAAGTAATTTAATTTGATTGGACAAAACATGAATATGTAATATGATGCTCAGGCCATCACAAATTAAATTATGGAATTGACGAACTATCGATATTCGATATTATGTAATGATATGATGTACGTATGCAATTCTTTTAACGCCGATACTTACTTGTCGATAAGGAACTTGTCATGTGGCTCTCGGGAAATCCCACATAGGATTTCGGCACATCGGATTGACCCCGATTGTAAATAGTATTCGAAAAGTCCACCCACCAACCAGTTCTCTTTAGCTATAAAATTCAGAATCAACGAGATCGAAGGTCAAAGGTCAGCAATCAACATAAAACATTTCGGAATCAATTAATTAGTAATTAACTCCCCGGGACTTACTGTTGTTAAAGTTGTCGTTTACCAAGCACCGAATTTCCTGGACAATGTCGGGGTTGTTTGATTCGAGGAGGTCGAAAACCTGGGTCACGTCGAAGTCCCCACTACTAATCCCTCCGGGTTTCGACATTTTGACACCTCAATTCTTCCGACTCTCTGAAATCCAATCAAATCTAAGTCAATAAAATAATCAATAAATATGAAATAGATTAAATATCAAATGAAATAAAATTACGTATTATTATTATTTTTGTTCTCCGTCGTCTTCCTAGAAGAATTGAGCCCGACCGGGAATTTCTCCAGAAAAAATATGATGGAATCTCAATTCTCAATCTCTGCCGATTTCTCTTTGCCCTGACTCGTTGATTCCATAAAAACGAGTCATCTCATAATTCATGAAAAATGTATGTAGTTAAACTAATTTAGTTGTCAAATAAAAATAAGATAATGCTTAGAACTGGTTTTTAGTTAATGAATTTGATGTAAAATTGAAGTTAATACCATCCATATAATATAGGGAGATCAAAACAATAAAAATGCATTTATTCCAATACAAAAAATTCAACACGAACAGTACGAAAATGGTTTCGATTTTGGAAATACTTGTGTAAAAACCAAAGGCTACACTTGAGATTGTGCATATTATAAATTATAATATTAATAAACTATAATATTACTAAACATTATAAGTTTAGTACGTACGTTTAAGCAAGAAATTATTGAATTAGATTATTAGATCCGAGTCTTATTTACATTAGTCCTTAATGTATTTAAAATTATAAATTTCACCAATTCCTAAGAAATAGTTGGATCAAATACTGCAGGACTCATCGTTTTGAAGAGTTTATCTCGACTTGCTGCTTCCGACTCTAGACGAACTCGAATCTGGAAAAGTAAAGAATTTAGTTAATCGAGTACATTTAAATTAATTGAGCCAAGAAAGTAGGGTGCTTTTTAGTTAATAATGGTCAACATGCCCTTAAATTTTGTTAACTATTTCCCTCATTAACGATTTTAATTAAAACAACCAAAGTACCTCTTTTTGGAACATCTGAACGTCCCAGTGAGAGTCGAGGTCCACAGCCTTCTTGCAAAATATTGCAGCCTCTTCAAGCTTGTTCAGTTTAACTAGGGCCTGAGCGTACCTACAGAATATATTTACTAATTATAAATACCTGATTAAATTGACCTGTCATTATCAGTCCTTTGAGTCGTGCATATGTCATCGGACTACTATTTTTCGCCTATCTCAAAGCTATTTTTTGGGTTCTATTTGTCGCATGCATATTTTTCGTAGGTGCCTGTAAATGACTATTTATCACGGTTTTTAAAATGTTATATAACCTTACCGATAGAAGACCTTAGCATTGGGAGCAGGCATATCGGGATCGAGTGCAGCCTTGCAAGCCTCAACGGCTTTTTCGGGGTCCTTCATCAGGAGGTAACATTGGGACAGGTTGGAGTACAACGTGTACAGCAATCGATTCCGCTCAACGTCTTCCGCCTTACGGAACACAGTCGCCTCGTCAAGTATCTCGATTGCTTTGTCGTACCTGAAACCATTTAAAATGAGGGACGAATTTGTACGTAATAGAGACATTTTGATGCGAATTTAGGCTAAAATTTTGAATATAATTTAAGACATTGTTACCTTTCAACGGCTGCATCAAACTTCCTCAGTTGGAACTTCCGGTTTCCAGCTTTGCGAAGGTCGTCGGCGCATTCGACGACTTCGACAAAGTCCAACTTCGTCCGTTCATAAGAATTGAGTGAGTAGATGGGACGCTTTTCAGGAACGTCCGAATATTTGACCATCTCGATTGCGTACAGGAGTTTGCAACCTCGACAAAAATTCGAAAATTAAGTAAATACTTCAAAATAAGTCCCCACTTATAAAAAGTTACATCGTCTCGACTGTCCCGACTCGACCCAAGAAATATATTTCATATTGCCCCTCACTCGTATATTTAGACACTACCGTATTTACTGATTTAAGCCCCCCCCCCCCGGTATAACTCTCGCCTATTGGCTCCTAAATAACTGCCCAGAGCCAGAGGGACTTATTTCCGTAAATACAGCAGATTCTCTTGTAAGTCCTTACTCGGAGGAATTAAATTGGGACATCCCAATTTCCCATAAGCGTATTCCGAACTGATGACGAATTTCGAAATCTCGGACACTTCCATGCTTTGAACTGCGACTAGGAGTCCCGGGAGGAGTTCCCCCTTGGCCAAGTCGAAGCAGGACATCTTCTCCCGACTGGAACTGGAGTCGATGGGGTCGTCGTTACCCTCTGCGAATCCAATGTACTTGATCCAAATCGTGGCATCGAGGGGTACCTTCGTCCCATTCCCAGCTTCAATCACCATTTTCTTGACCCCACCGTCCTTTGTGAGGTCCTCCATTTGAGCTTCCAAGTCCTCGTAAGAGCCCGTTGTGAAGTCATCGATGGGAATCAACTGCATGAGATGAGAGTTTAAACCCGAGTCGATGGCCTGGAACCGGCGCTTCCCCTTATATTCGTCGAATTCATCGAACACTCCAGTATTCGGCAGATTTCCCATCCAAGGTGTATTGGGTGGAACCTTGAACTCAAAACTCCCTTCCTTTTTCTTAATAAATGACCTGTAATTAATTATCAATTAAACGATGAAAACAATCCGACAAAATCCCAGCCCAGAAATTAATATAACTGCAAGATCTCTTTTGAATCTGGGTGCGTCTGGGAAATAAAAATTTACGGTATTTTCTAAAGTAATAAGTATTTCGAAAAATAATAATTCCATGCAATGCAAAAAATTTCATAGTTTAGGATGACCGATTTCATCGAAATCGTATCCGAAATGCATGAAATATAATGGCTTACTTGACGTCGAATGGTTCCTTCAAATTTTGACATTGACGGTGGCGTCGTCTGACACCGGAACCTCCTGCCTTGGAACAGGTACCGTCTGATGCTGATGGCTGTTGCGGGGGTGTGTGCACTTGCCGGATCATATGAAATGTCGGAACTTCGCGACGAGGACTGTCAAAAATCGATGTGGGTTTCCCTTTCTCCATTTTCCTGGGTTTGTAATTCTGATTTTTATTTTAAATTGTAAGATTTAGATAAGATTCGAATTTCTTAAAATCACTATTTACATGGAGAGCAAAAATGCTGAGTTGCTTACGCTCTGAATTTGAAGGCAAAAATAATGAGTCCAGCGAGCTGGAAGGTCCTTTTATAGTTTTGTCTGGGGTCAGGGTTCATTGCAAAAATGCCATCTTGTTTAAAAGTAATTCGGTCTGTGTGGAAACATGTACACATTGGTGCCTTTGTTCTAATTCTGATGTTCTAAAAGCTCAAAAGGCTAAAGTACAAAAATACACCCTTGTAGATATCTTACTACGCTAAATAAGTCCCTTGCCTGGGAATTGGGAACTATTTGAATGTAATCGTATTCAATATAAGTGAAAAATGTCAAAAACAAAGTTCTATACAAGTTTAACAAAACAAGAACCCTGAACTTTTGGATCTTTGGATTTTGTCGTTGTTTAGTAAAAACACAATAAAAAATAAGGGATGCGTTGTGACCTTTGCTACCTGAAATAAATGGCCTGACTGTATTATTCTAAATAAGTCTCAGCCTCATCTAATCGTGTCCAGCATAAGAGAAAAACGTTACAAAATCTACACAAATCTAACAAAACAAGAGCCCTGGACTTTTGGATCTTTGCATCTTTCGTCATTGTTTAAAAGAACCAACATGTCAATGAAGAAGCCGTTACTTAAAGGATGCGTTGTGACATTGTGACCTGTACTGCCTGAAATAAGTGGGCGATGATATGATACTATATAGCCTTTGGAGTGCCCTTGTAGGTTGTAGATTCTTAAGCTATTTACAAGCTTCTTTAGATTCTAAATCCTGGATATCTTAACGATTTCGACGTTTGCAAGGAGGTACAGAAGGACAGGTCAAAGGTCAAAAAGTCAGACGTCTTTCATAATTGCTAGGAATTCATGTAAAAATATATCATGGAGCAGCTAAAGAATGTCGGATTCATTGAAATTGGTCTAGTTCTACAATAAGAACTATACTGCAAGTCTAGCTGACACTTTGCACATAGAAATAACCCTTTCTCCAGCACCAAAACACCTAAAATCCTCCAGATTCTAGTATAACATATAAGCCCAATGCTCTTAGGTGTGAAATCTCAAATACTCAGACTTCATAATATTATTGACAATTTGTCTAAGTCCATCAAAAAACATCAAAATCATATATTTGACACAAGTAGATTATTAATTGTCACCGGAACAGAAAATGGCTAAAAGATCGACGGGATCTATACGAATTGCGCTAGTCCATAAGGAATTATTAATCAATTTAATAACGTAAATTCAGAAAAATTTAACCTTTTCATCCGAAACAATAATTGATCCTTACAAATTTAATTTAAGGATTTAACCAGCATACTCTTAAAATGAAAACATCCATTATCTTTTTATCTTATCCATTTTTAATGGATTTTTTCTTAAAATGTAAATAAGCGATATTAAAACTAAAAAGCAACATATATACTTCTATGTTCCATATACTGTATTCTACTTCAAGAGCTTCAAAGTCATTTAAAAAATGACAGAAAAACTGGAAGAGAAGATCCGTTGTTTCCTCTGCCGGAAACAGATTTGTGGCGTTAAGCAAGAGATCCAATTCATAGAATCGGAGGCCTTGGAAAGTTGGAATTCGAAATGCTGGGATTCCTTGAGCGAGATTCTGTTTAAATGCAAAGACCATTCCTTAAAGTACATCCTCTGCAACGGGGGCTACTGCACCAACTGCCAGAAACGGATCTGGGATCTGGACTTTACGTTTAAGACGCTCCAGAAGCTGGAACATCGGTTGGGGAAACTGACAGAGGGGGTCATAGGGGACATTAGGATCAATTATGAGACTATTGCCAATGAGATTAATGATACGAAGGCTGTGACCCTTCTGGGGACTGGGGATGGTGACGACAACGTCAGTATTCGACTCGTCGATTTGTGGGGAAGGTGTTCATACAATGAAGCGGTACAAATGGTTTTTAAAGGTATTTTGACGACACTATAATTATAGTTGTATTCAAACTATGGGAGTTTTATGAGCATACTAGGCGTAAGCCCGGTAAAAACCGGGATTCTAGGTGGTGGGTCAGAATTATGCAGTTAAAAATCCTTGAAACGTTGATGTTGAAGATGTAGGAATGAAGTACGGTTAACAATTTTGACCCACCACCTAGAATCCCGGTTTTTACCGGGCTTACGCCTAGTAGGTTTGTAATCTGACTATTTTTACCCATATCCCCCTGCTCCCCTTCGGATCAGGTGATCGCCATCCCCCCTAACATTAAATATTCGAAAAGCCCTTGGTTATACGTTTCGAACGACGTATCACACGAATAGGTTTGTAATCTGACTATCTTTACCCCCATCAACCCCCCCCCCCCCTCCACTTCAGATCAGGTGTCGCCATCCCCTCTAACATCTCTAACATTAAATATTTGAAAAGCCCTTGGTCATACCGTCATACGTTTCCAACGACGTAGGAGATAGATTGGGGTATGGTGATGGGAAGAAAGAGATATTCATAGAGAGATAGAGAGGGGAGCGAGAGGTTAGTGGTTTTTATCGAAGAGAGAGAGAGAGATAGAGAGGAGAGAGGCCAAAATGCAATCGTGGAGGAGCGGGTAGGTGCCATATATATATGGGGAGGTGCATGCCGACGACGGATTCAGGAATTGTAGTATTATTATATAGGATACAGGGTGTTCAGGAGGAATCTTGTGTTAGCTTAACCATCCTTCCGATAATTGCATAGTTTATGACAAAATCGAAATCTGTAGATTTATTCGATTGTAGCTATATGAGGGAGATTCCTCTTGGACACCCGGTATTTACTATGAGGTTAGCGTTTGGCATGCAGTTGTACACACAGGCTTCTTTTTAAGGCAGTAGGGACTGTGCTATAGAAATACCTTTACTTTTAGATGTTCTACAGTTTCTTAGTTTAAACTACTTATGGACTGGGCCGACTGGGTGATATAAACCTTTTAAGCTTTAGATGCAGGTAATTACAAATGTAACACCCAGAGATCGAAGGAACGTGCGAATAATTTATAAAATTTTAAAGAGTGGAAAAAATCCCAAGAATTCGTCAGTCAGTATTTAACATTTATCACAAGTGAACTGAAAAACTGATAACTTATAAAACTTTTAATTAATTAATATTTGGTTTGAAATTCTAATTTCAGCCCTAAACTCAATATCAGGATCATCATCGTCTTTCAAAACGAACCCTAGGAATGTAAACGTCCCATCCCCTAATAACAAACGAAAACGGAAGCGTCCAATTCGACACCCAATTTTATCATCCACAGTCGCCCTCGCCAGTACTGCAAGTAATAGTCATTCCCCGGATATGAGTTTTAAAAGTACTGGATCGGGTTCGGATGTGACTGCTGAAGCATTATCAAAGTTCGTCGTAAAGTTAGAACTTCCAGAGGACGTGAATGATGAAGCTGACTATAGGGATGCCAATGCCAAGACTATTAACGCTCAGATTGACAGAGTCCTTGCGAGAGGTAACGACAAGGATGACGATGAAGACCCTTTCGCTGTCAACAACAAGCAATGGATACCCTCAGAAGACGATGACAGCTGGGAAAGTAATTTAAGCCTCGACGACGATGATGACGAACAGGACGAAGACTATTCCGATTCTGATTGTAAACCTTCAAAAAAGCAAAAAATTACTCGAAGTCGTAGGAAACGAACAAGCAAACCTCGAACTACTCCAGTCAAAACTCGTCGAACGGGAGCCGGAACTAGAAAAAGTAAAGTCCATCAGGAAGATGAACCGGAAGGAACTGCCGAACAATCTGAACCGTCTTGGAAGAAAAACTTCATTTGTTCTGAAAACGGTTGCCTCCGACGATTTAAAGATGAGCTAGGGCTTCAAATTCACATCAGGAAGGATCATCTAGGTTTGTTAATTAAATTGAGCATTAAACCCTATAAAAAGCATGAATATTGTTTTTTAAGTATATTCTAATCTCGACTCCCAACAATTATAGAACTTCCTAACCCGTATCACTGTACACTCTGTGAAAAGGACTTCAGTGGAGTGTCCAACCTCAAATCTCACCTCCGTCGTCACGAAGGGACTTTCCGATTCCCATGCCCCATTTGTCAAAAGGGCTATCATACGAAAATCAACCTAGAACTCCACATGGAAAGCCGTCACTCCGCAAAAAGCCCGGATCAAGTGTGCCAAATCTGCTCAAAGCGGTTCAAGACTGCTGGTGAACTCGAGACACATTCTACTTCCGTACATCAAGGACCAAATCCGTTTACTTGTGAAGATTGTAAAGTATTATTCACAAACTCCGGTGACCTCAAATCCCACGTCCAACAGAATCATCAAACCCATGACGGACCGTTTTGTTCCATTTGCGGAAAGACATTCGCCACACTTTCCTATCTGAAAGCGCATCAGAGGCTCATCCATCCCAAAGTTGGTACGGTTTTGAAGTGCAGGACCTGTGGAGAAAAATTCGAAAAGATCAGTTTACTAACCGCACATAGGGAAACACATGTCGAAGGAGAAACCAAGGCTTGTCAATGTGACCAATGTGGGAGGTCTTTTAAAGGAAAGAAGGGCTTGGCTTATCATATCCTTACACATACTGGAGAAAAACCATATAAATGCAAAATCTGTGGAAAGGGATTTCGACAAAGTGCTCATTGTAAAAAACATGAAGAAATTCACTCGGGGCTTCAAAATTACGTGTGCCATATTTGTGGCAAGGCTTGTACGAATAAAGGTAACTTACGACTGCATATGAAGATTCATGATAAGGAGACGGGGGTTCCGAAAATTCGAAAACCATCTGCTCCCAAAAAACCCAAGAATATGGATGAACCTCCCCTCGTTAATTCAACTTGCTCAACTTCGGAGGACTTGGGCAATCGGATGTTTCAGCAACTAACGGTCCCAACTACTGGTTCCCAACAGTTCCGGTTTACAAGCCCGTCGGTTGACTATTATAGTTCGGGTAATTCGGCAGGACTGTCCTATCAATACCAGACTTCACAATTTCCAGCTAATTTTGGAGGATTTAAAATGTAATTGTTCTAGCATTAATTATCGATTTCCATTGTATCTTAGATTTTTGCACAGTTCAGTGCAAGTAATCAGTATCAGACTAATTGACTAATTATACTCGAACCTGTCATTAATTTTACCATATACAAAGTCTAGTCAAATATCGTTGGTTTTGTAATATTTGATTGACGAAATCTTGTCATTAATTACAATCTACATAGATCGTCCATATACCTTGTCTTGTATAGAGCATAAATATCTCAGTAAACAAACAGAATCATTCGATTCAGACCATGATTGAATCAAAAAATTGATTTATAGCAACTACAAATCATGCTTTATTTGACTGGAAGCAGTTACACTACAAAATTCGTTGTATTCTCAAAAAATGGAAGGCGTTCCATTTGTAGTAGTAGCAGTATTAATAAAACTTGCAACTATTACATATAGAATACATATACTCGACACTCGAACATAATATTTCGGAAACCAATTGCATAATCATGATTTCACAACTTCATTCAACATTGGCACAAATCTGACAAATATCAGAGGTATTAAATCCTTAGATTACGATACGCATTTTCTAATGACTGAAAAAATTTCCGAGCTACAAGCTCGGATTACATTAACTGTCTATGGTTGCAACAGGAAGACCATAACAAACTGCGGCACATTGAGTCAGTAATTGTGTCGCTGCAGTTCTAGACTTCCTTAATGCTGTAGGTAGATATTTCTCCTTTTCTCTTTTAGCACCTATATCAGAGAATGGTATTATCGGTGCATCAAGGGCTGTGTTAGGAAGCCAACGTTCTAAGAGATCGACGGTTAGCCGATCGCATTCCGTATCTGTCACTTCCCATAGAAATCCTACTACACTGGGACTGTAAAATGTAAATAATTAATTTCAGTCGATTATTTGATTGTATTGTAAATTGTAACGTATGTAGGTATGTAGGCAAGGCGTTTCGATTAGTAGTTGAATGTTTAAAAGACTTATACTTACCATCCCGCTATGAAGTAAGTATTCACAACAGAATTTGCATATAGTCTAGGTCCTGTGTAATGAGACTGAGCACTTGAGCAGCCCATTAGTAGAGGAACGGCCCTGCATACAAGTTTTTGTACAGCGTATTCTGGATAATAGCTTGATCCTGCACCATGTCCACAATATCTAGACAAATTGAAATAAAAAAAATTAATATTTACACGTCCCCTTGTTACAAAAAGTTCTTTGGATACAATTATAGTACATTAAACGAATAACAGAACAACAAACTTACAAGAGCAAGTCTTGATTTTGCAAAGTATCTTGCATTTCTTGAGAAGTAGGTGACCTACCCACAATGGGTAACCACTCCTTTCGACCTTTCAAATAGTCTTCCATTCGTACCTGAACATTTGGAAGTGTTCCGTCAGGATTTAAGATAAAAGTACATTTATCAGGTTGAACAATTACAGGATATGTGGATTTTAATTTCTTATTCATATTATTGGAACTATTTATCAAGCTCAAGGATGGCATTCTAGTAACATCAGTAGTACGCAGGCACGGTATCCAATCCCAGGGCAGTACATCGATTTCCTAATAAATCATATTTTAATGCTCGGCTACTAGGACAAATGACATTGCAAGAACTACAAAAAATTGATATCAATAAATTAGGTTTACCTGGTCTAAAATTAGTATAGTTGGATATCGAGGCTCGCCCGAACTTATGGCTAAACTAGTTTCCTCCATTTTCTTTGCTAAAGGCTTAGCAGTCTCTTCATCAATTTGTAAGATATATGAGACCAGAGTACCTAAACAAAATCTCGTTCCACGTGGCAGAATTTCATAATTCTCCGTTAGACGACAAATTAATAGCTTCTGCGAGTTCGTAGCATGCTTTAAAGTCTTATGTGATAGAATTTCAGTTTTAATTAGATCTTGAATGGTTTTATTTTTAATTCTGCCAGGTAACAAAAACGTCCAAGGATTGAGCCATTCTTCCATCGCCATCATTATCCCCTTTAGATATCAAAAATGTTAACCAAACAACCAAAAAATTGCATTTTGATTTGAGAGTAAAAATTATATTATTACTAACTTCCACTTGTAGATTGTGCTTAGCCCTTTCTTCCCAATACTTTCTACGGCTAACAACCGTACACTCATCGCTTATGGCTAGGTTATTGTCTAAAACCTTTTGAAACTCCTCCACCAAACCATGTCTCATCATTGATCCTACGTCCACATGAGGTTCTTGACAGAACGTAGTAAATTCACATCTTGAACTAACTCCCTAGAAAATTTACAAAATTAATTCATTATTGCATATATCGCCCCTCAATACTAAAATAAGTACACAAATAATTTAAATCCAACAAACCGGTGTATGACAAAATGCGCTTAGAATTATCTGTGGAACTTGTCTTTTCCCAATAATATGATTACTGAAACGATTTGTCGCCTGGACGGAAGTAGAGATTTGAACTATATTCCAATCTATAGTAATAAGATCATGAAACTTAAAAACATACTTTATGATAAATTAAAAATGAGTGATTCGTAGTTGCTTACTCGGATCAAATGAAGACAGCTTTTTTATAAAGGTTGCTTCTCCTTTTTTGGTTTCGAAAAACTGATCTGTGAACGTTAGCGTATCCTTTACTTGAGAAGAAAACAGCGACAGCTTAAAAGAGTCTCTTTCTTTTTCATCTTGGCTTCGAGGTGAATCAACTATCGCCTCTTCATTTCTCCTGAATTCAGAATTAAACAGTCTTCGTTATAATATTCAGATCCAATCGACACATCTACTCTACTACGTAAAAAATATTTCCAAAATGTTCCATACCGAATATAGTTAAGATGTTTATCTATAATATCGCTATGGAGGAACATTCCTTGTACTTCAGCTAAATATCTTGCTGCGGCACTGGAATTCCCTTGTTGAAGTTCGGATAAGGCAAGAATCTTTGCAATATCTAAACATAGCAATAAAAATAGTATATTAAACTTATCATAGAATATGCGACAATCATTTCAATTTAATTTCGTTTAAAATTGTTGAACTTACTAGGAGTATTAACGTGACAAATATTTTTCCTAAGGACATGAAATACTTCCTTGAGATCGGGTGAAATCTGGAAAAGTCGAAGTTGATCTCCGGTAATCTTTAAAAGTTCAGCTATTTCATCTACAGTCACTGGGGCTAATTTTTCAGGCCATTTAAGAACTCGATCTTCAATATATTTCCATCGAAGATGGAGAGACATTTTCCACCCCAAAAGACTTCTAAAATGTCGGCACAAATTGGAAATTTCTTGACCACCGTCCTTAGAGCTAACTCTACTTTTCTTCTTGTTTTCCATGACATACTTGTCATTTTTGTCAAAACCGTTCATTGGAATTACTTTTCCATCGATGTAAAAATCAACCTTATGACCAAGAGCTAACAAATTCGCCTTCCTATCCAAGGATTTGAAGGCAGTATCAAAAATGGAAGGCCTTTTAAGTTGATTGTGACTCTCTTCTTTATCAGGTGATTCGTAAATCGTTAGCTTCTTCATGTTTGATGCCAAACTTCTTCCCAAATCAGCCGATTTTTTGACACGCTCAACTTTTGTTACATTTATACATCCTGGGACTATTTTCCTCATTGGAATAGGAATCGATTGGGTTTTCTTGGAGTTTACAAGATGGGTGGTTTTAAGATTGTTGAGTGGGGTCCCCAGGCCCAATCGCATTGTTCGGTGAGTGCGTGTCAACTCTGACCTCGAACGCAATCCTTTATCCGAATTGAGGGAATAGTCAATCTCAAAAACTCCTCTGTATTGATATGGATTTGGAAACTGGCAGTTCTCGATGGCCCCACTATTTTGGCTGTCCTCCGCAGATTCAATAACCTGACTTTCTTCTGTGCCTGGAAGTTGGAATTCGAGAGTTTATGACATATGATTTTTTTGTCCAAGTAAGAGAAATGGTAATAAACTAATAACGTAATGAATGAATAATAACCATTTTTAACATCAGAAGATGGGCAAGGAACTTCTGTAGAAGACGGAAGTTTTGCAATTCGGGATCGTGAGGACTTGGCCCTTCCTGTTGAAGTTGAAGATGACATATTCACGTTTGATGTCTTTTCACGCTTTGTTTTTCGGTTTCGGTTCCCAAGTTGAGCCCCCAAACCAAACTATAAGTTGTCCATTCACAATTAAATACAATAAATATGAAATACACAATCAATTATCAGTATGCAGTATAAGAATGTAACTAACTAACTATAGCCGGTCATGGCGATCAAGATCATTCACAATTCATAGTTCATCATTTATAAATCTGCAAATGTGAAATGACACATCCATGGCATGGCACATCAATGCACAATAGACGACTGAAGATTGTACATAAAGTCTAATTAATTCATAATTACAGAAAACGACAAATATGTCAAAGGTGAAAGGACACATGAATCAATTCCAATCCATTCCCAATTCACAATTCAAATTATGAATTAGCTGCTGCAATTCTATTTCAAACAAATTCCATTTCACATTTCAGTTAGTTCATTTCATAGTTAGTGTGTAGTGGTTAGCCAGAAAATCTTTTAAACTCAATTCAAATTACAACGTCAGTATGTTCAGTTAGAGAGTTTTCGTCATATCCTCCTATTAAAGTATCTTAGAATATCCCTTAATCCACGGTATAGAAACTAAAATCCACAGGTTAAGGTATAAAAAACGTATACCGCCAATAAGGGATAGTGAAATGGGTCGTTCGTATTGTAGTTCCTTTCATCTCTCAATTAGCAAAAATATACTACCTAATAATCTTAAAATAAATTGTATGTTCAAAACTCATTTCAAATACCCTTTAAAATTCGACAAAAATCATAATACCTTGTAATGTAAATCCTTCAATTTTTACTGTGGGTATGACATTGTAATTTAACAAATAAACCGTTGCAAACGCACATAAACAAAGGCAGTGATAAACACTTCTAATGGCATTTAATGTGTCGATGGGCGACATGGAAGTCGTTTTGTTTAAGAATCTCGCAATTCCCCAGTCATAGAGTAAAAAAAATTAATAATGTACATGGGACTTGACTGCCTTTATAACGATGTACCACTATGCAGGGTTGCTATTAATTGCGAAAAGTTGTGACCTCCGACCGTTTACCCCTTGACCTCTAATCCACACGGTGACACAGTCCTCAAACTAACTGGACCTCGGAAGGTCATAACTTAATTCCCGAAAAAATAATTTCAAAATATTCTAGAAACCGTTCTAGAAAAAAGGACATGAAGAATGAATAAAATACAATATTGCAAATACATTAAAAAAAAAGTTTAGTTCACATCTAAACAAATTTTTTTTAATTAACAGATGCATTTCTTCGTATTTTCAAACCATTTATACTCATTTTTACTCATTTTGCAAAAAAATGTTTACAGAAACATTTTGAAGTATTTAAACTACAACTTCATAAAGATAAAACACATTTTCAAACACTTTAAATGCATTTGAAAATATTTGATATACATTACCAAATATTTCAACTACATTTAAATTTTTTTTGATTTACTTTAAAATATTTATAACGCAATATAAAATATTTTAAAAAGATATTCAGATGTTTAACATACATTAAAAAATAAGTGCATTTAAAAGTATTTGAAATTTATTTAAAGTATTTAAACTACAATTAAAAATATTTCAAAAATAGTTCAAATACATTTAAAAGTATTTGATGTACATTAAAAAATTGAAATACATTTAAAAGTATTTGATGTACATTAAAAAAATTGAAATACGTTTAAAAGTATTTGATGTACATTACAAAATTGAAAAACATTTAAAAGTATTTAATGTACATTAAAAAAATTGAAATACATTTAAAAGTATTTGATGTACATTAAAAAATTTGAAATACATTTAAAATTATTTTAAATAAACTACAACTAAAAATATTTTAAAAAGATATTCAGATGTTTAACATACATTAAAAAATAAGTACATTTAAAAGTATTTGAAATTTATTTAAAGTATTTAAACTACAATTAAAAATATTTCAAAAATAGTTCAAATACATTTAAAAGTATTTGAAATTTATTTAAAGTATTTAAACTACAATTAAAAATATTTCAAAAATAGTTCAAATACATTTAAAAGTATTTGATGTACATTAAAAAATTGAAATACATTTAAAAGTATTTGATGTACATTAAAAAATTGAAATACATTTAAAAGTATTTGATGTACATTAAAAAATTGAAATACATTTAAAAGTATTTGATGTACATTAAAAAAATTGAAATACATTTAAAAGTATTTGATGTACATTAAAAAATTGAAATACATTTAAAAGTATTTGATGTACATTAAAAAATTGAAATACATTTAAAAGTATTTGATGTACATTAAAAAATTTGAAATACATTTAAAATTATTTTAAATAAACTACAACTAAAAATATTTTAAAAAGATATTCAGATGTTTAACATACATTAAAAAATAAGTACATTTAAAAGTATTTGAAATTTATTTAAAGTATTTAAACTACAATTAAAAATATTTCAAAAATAGTTCAAATACATTTAAAAGTATTTGAAATTTATTTAAAGTATTTAAACTACAATTAAAAATATTTCAAAAATAGTTCAAATACATTTAAAAGTATTTGATGTACATTAAAAAATTGAAATACATTTAAAAGTATTTGATGTACATTAAAAAAATTGAAATACATTTAAAAGTATTTGATGTACATTAAAAAAATTGAAATACATTTAAAAGTATTTGATGTACATTAAAAAATTGAAATACATTTAAAAGTATTTGATGTACATTAAAAAAATTGAAATACATTTAAAAGTATTTGATGTACATTAAAAAAATTGAAATACATTTAAAAGTATTTGATGTACATTAAAAAAATTGAAATACATTTAAAAGTATTTGATGTACATTAAAAAATTGAAATACATTTAAAAGTATTTGATGTACATTTAAAAGTATTTGATGTACATTAAAAAATTGAAATACATTTAAAAGTATTTGATGTACATTAAAAAAATTGAAATACATTTAAAAGTATTTGATGTACATTAAAAAAATTGAAATACATTTAAAAGTATTTGATGTACATTACAAAATTGAAAAACATTTAAAAGTATTTGATGTACAGGGTGTTTCATGTTATTGTCCACATTGCAAAAATTCAATATCTCCTCAACGAGTGAACCGATTTTGTCGAAATAAATTTTGTGTGGAAGCCAATGAACTAGAAGGAGGTATGGAGTTGGTTACAAAAATTCATTGATGCCGTGGAAAAAACCAGTGGGGGTTTTAGGAAAAAATCCAGAAATTAACATTGGGTGGGATAGGGTAAAAAACCCGTAGCAACAACACAAATTCTTAGCAACGTAAAATCAGTATGCATTTTTGAAGGTTCAAATTATGGTCGATTCCTTCAAAACCACTATCGGGTTGGACAAAATGCCTCCCAATTTTTATTTAAAAGCCGAACGAGCTTTTATTGCTAGAGAGCAGATTTTTGGGGAACTTCATACTGAAGAAAGTGATTTTGATAATCATAGGTGACATGGTTATGGCGATTTAAAGTTCCGTCGAGTTTAAAAGTGGCCTCGTCCGTCCACAGAATGTTTTCTTCAAAATCCTCAATTTCCACTCGTTTTTATGATAGACTTCTATGAAATGCAGTCTCCTCAGTTTGTCCTCTTCTGTGATCATTTGAACCCTTTCAAAATGAAATGGCTTGAGACCAGCTTCCTTCATCAGCCGAAAAGTTGAGGTTTCGGGGATATTTAATTCATTTGAACGACGTCGAACGGACTTTTAATCCATGAAGTGATAATTCTCTGATTCTCTGAAATGAATTTATCGACCAGGATAACTACAAGAGCTTTTATAAGCATTGATACCGTTCAAATGAGCGTACGCATGAAACTTACATTTGAATTTTCAGAGATTTTCAGAGCAAAAAATCTTCTCCCAACTTCCGTGGCATTCGAAGTTCTTCCATACTCTCTAGCAATAAAAGCTCGTTCGGTTTTTAAATAAAAATTGGGAGGCATTTTATCCAACCCGATAGTGGTTTTGAAGGAATCGACCATAATTTGAACCTTCAAAAATGCATACTGATTTTACGTTGCTAAGAATTTGTGTTGTTGCTACGGGTTTTTAACCATATCCCACCCAATGTTAATTTCTGGATTTTTTCCTAAAACCCCCACTGGTTTTTCCACGGCATCAATGAATTTTTGTAACCAACTCCATACCTCCTTCTAGTTCATTGGCTTCCACACAAAATTTATTTCGACAAAATCGGTTCACTCGTTGAGGAGATATTGAATTTTTGCAATGTGGACAATAACATGAAAAACCCTGTACATTAAAAAAATTGAACTACATTTAAAATTATTTTAAATAAACTACAACTAAAAATATTTTTAAAATAGTTCAAATACATTTAAAATTATTTTAAATAAACTACAACTAAAAATATTTTTAAAATAGTTCAAATACATTTAAAAGCATTTGATGTCCATTACAAAAATTGAAATACAGTTAAAAGTAGTTTAAATACAACTAAAAATATTTCAAATACATTTGAAAGTATTTGAAATACATTACAAATAATATCAAATACATTTAAAAAATTAAAATACATTTAAAAGTATTTGAAATACATTACAAATAATATCAAATACATTTAAAAAATTGAAATACATTTAAAAGTATTTGATGTACATTAAAAAATATTTGAAATACAGCTATAAATATTTCAAAAATATTTTAATTACCTTTAAAATTTTTATAACGCAATTTAAAATATTTTTAAAAGATAATCAAATGCTTAACATACAATAAAAATTGTTTGAAATACATTTCAAAGTATTAGAAATACGTTCAAAGTATTTGAACTGCAACTAAATTATTTTAAATATTTTTTAATGTATTTCAAAAATATTCGAACTACCGTTAAAATATTTAAAATACATTACAAGAAATATGGAATACATTTAAAAAAATTGAAATGAATTTAAAAGTATTTAAAATACAATTACATTTTTTGAAGTGCATTAAAAATATTTAAAATGCATTTCAAAATATTTCAAATACATTTTAATATATTTCAAATCCATTTAAATATTTGAGAAATTTTGAATATTTGAGAAATTTTGAATATTTAAAAATGTATTTTGAATATTTGAAAATGTATTTTTAATATTTTAAAATGTATTTTGAATATTTGGTAATGTATTTTGAGTATTTAAAAATGTATTTTTAATATTTTAAAATGTATTTTGAATATTTGATAATGTATTTTGAGTATTTAAAAATATATTTTGAATATTTGAAAATGTATTTTCAGTATTTAAAATATAGTTTGAATATTTGAAAATGTATTTTCAGTATTTAAAATATATTTTGAATACTTAAAATTGTGTTTTGAAACTTTTAAAATGTATGTTCAAAAAATTGTGACATGAAGAAGTAGTTAAAAGATTTAAAAGGGCGATAAAATAAAATCCTATAAATAATTTAAATTTAAACGGCCATCTAAAATATTTTAATAGCAGTTAAAAGTTTTAAAATATATATTAAAATGTTTTACACTCTTTTAATATTCCATTAATTTTAAACATTAAGAACATATATTATTAAAAATATTTTTGAAAATATTAAATTTACTCTTAAATCTTTTGAATACTTCCATTTGAAAATTTATTCATACGTATTTTCAGTATTTAAATTATGTTTAAATGTATTCAATCATTTCATTTGAAAAATTGAAATTGTATTTCAAACGTCTTAAAGCATCTGAAGTATTTTAAACGCTTAAAGATATTTTAAAATGTACTTTCAAAATTTTAAAAAAGTATAGCAAAATTAAAGCATTGAAAATATTGAAATATTTTTAAATGAATATAAATAAAGTTTTTAATAATGAATTGGTGTTCTTAAAGGATGCCTTTCAATCAATGTTTTTACTATTGTCAATTATTTTGTACGTCCTTTAGTTTGCTTTCAAATTTTGAAACGGTTTTTTCTATTTTTGATTTCGAAAAGTGAATTAGAAGGTGTTTATAAACTTAAAATGGAAGTAAAGGCCATTTGAGAACCGAGTATGGCAAAGGGAAACTTCGGCCAAAGATTGACATTTTAAAGGCCCAGAGGGGGGGGGGCAAAGCGGGGTGGTTTGGGTTCATTATTGTTAAATTACAACACGAATTCAACATTTGATGTGATATTTTATAATCAAGTATTATAATTATAAGATTCACATTCATTGATCACCTTAAATAAATGATAAGACTATGTTATTCATTCTGACACATTTTCAAATTCGGATAGTACACATTCTTTATGGGAAGCTCTTTAGGTCCGTTTGGGCCCGTTTTGTTGTATTCGAGTTTGTTGATTTTTTAAAACCCACTCTGCCCAATCATAGAGTCGTAAAACCTATTCCTCCTTATAGGAAATTTTGTGCTCTTTCCAATGGTGATGGTTATTTTAGCCAACGGATAAAGCTACGGCCTCAGTAAAATAAAAACCATGGACAAATCTAAACATCCTCCTATTAAAGGATATTGATGACTTTTGTATACCTTAACGTGTGGATATTAGCGTTGTGTACCGTGGATTAAGGGATATTCTTAGATGCCCTAATCGGAGTATACGAACGAAAACTCTCTAACTGATGTTGGGCATTTGTGATTTGTTGTGTTATAGTGTTATATTTCATATTTTTAATTCTATATTTTTAATTTTTGAGGCATTCTGCTATTCTGCAGTCCATTCACCATTCACCATTATCACCATTCCTTTCCTTCCAAGTTCCAATCCGAAGTTCCGAATTCCACGCAATCAATAAACAATATGCAGTAGATGTAAGATGTAACAAAAATACAAAAAAAAACATTAAGAATTAAAATTTGAGTAATGAATAAGTACCGGAAATTTGAAGAACGCTTGACGCTTATGACGCTGCTGGGGTTATGAAGAAAAACGGGGCTCGACTTTCGACGAGGGGCCGGTCAACGGTTATTTATGAGTGAGTGACTAGCTAGGAGGGATTTCTCTTGTCTTCCCAATGTTTACTTTTTTCTGTTCAAATCATTTCCTCTCTCTCCATCCAACATCTATTGAGTGGAGCAACATAAGACTCCACATCTATTACTTTTTTAGCAATTTATGAATTAAAATAATTATGATATGAATATTAGACTTCATTAATTAAGATTGATGGACGATAGAGAAAATTAATATTGTCACATCCCCTTATACCGCATATACTAATGTCTCTACAATTTGGACAAGACACAAGAAAGAATAAAAATTACTCAATAAATGGCTCCGTTAGAACTGACTGTCGACTATCGAAACTTAATTTTGTCCATGTAAAAAATGAATTTATGCTTTGCCTTTTGATATTCTAACTGAATAGTAATGTTTGATACATGATATGCATGCAGCAAGTGCTGTATAGGGAGGTATGGAAATGGAGAGGATGCTGTTATTATATAGGAAGGTATGGAGAGGATGCAGTGCAGTATAGGTAGGTATGGAGAGGATGCTGTTATATATAGGAAGGTATGGAGAGGATGCAGTGCTATAAGGAATGTATGGAGAGGTTGCAGTGCAGTATAGGGAGGTATGGAGAGGAGAGAGGATGCAGTGCTCTATAAGGAATGTATATAGAGGATGCAGTGCAGTATAGGGAGGTATGGAGAGGATAGAGGATGTAGTGCTCTATAAGGAATGTATGGAGAGGATGCAGTGCAGTATAGGGAGGTATGGAGAGGAGAGAGGATGTAGTGCTCTATAAGGAATGTATGGAGAGGATGCAGTGCAGTATAGGGAGGTATGGAGAGGATAGAGGATGCAGTGCTCTATAAGGAATGTATATAGAGGATGCAGTGCAGTATAGGGAGGTATGGAGAGGATAGAGGATGTAGTGCTCTATAAGGAATGTATGGAGAGGATGCAGTGCAGTATAGGGAGGTATGGAGAGGAGAGAGGATGCAGTGCTCTATAAGGAATGTATGGAGAGGATGCAGTGCAGTATAGGGAGGTATGGAGAGGAGAGAGGATGTAGTGCTCTATAAGGAATGTATGGAGAGGATGCAGTGCAGTATAGGGAGGTATGGAGAGGAGAGAGGATGTAGTGCTCTATAAGGAATGTATGGAGAGGATGCAGTGCAGTATAGGGAGGTATGGAGAGGATAGAGGATGCAGTGCTCTATAAGGAATGTATATAGAGGATGCAGTGCAGTATAGGGAGGTATGGAGAGGATAGAGGATGTAGTGCTCTATAAGGAATGTATGGAGAGGATGCAGTGCAGTATAGGGAGGTATGGAGAGGAGAGAGGATGCAGTGCTCTATAAGGAATGTATGGAGAGGATGCAGTGCAGTATAGGGAGGTATGGAGAGGAGAGAGGATGTAGTGCTCTATAAGGAATGTATGGAGAGGATGCAGTGCAGTATAGGGAGGTATGGAGAGGAGAGAGGATGTAGTGCTCTATAAGGAATGTATGGAGAGGATGCAGTGCAGTATAGGGAGGTATGGAGAGGATAGAGGATGCAGTGCTCTATAAGGAATGTATATAGAGGATGCAGTGCAGTATAGGGAGGTATGGAGAGGATAGAGGATGTAGTGCTCTATAAGGAATGTATGGAGAGGATGCAGTGCAGTATAGGGAGGTATGGAGAGGAGAGAGGATGTAGTGCTCTATAAGGAATGTATGGAGAGGATGCAGTGCAGTATAGGGAGGTATGGAGAGGAGAGAGGATGCAGTGCTCTATAAGGAATGTATAGAGAGGATGCAGTGCAGTATAGGGAGGTATGGAGATGAGAGAGGATGTAGTGCAGTATAGGGAGGTATGGAGAGGAGAGAGGATTCAGTGCTCTATATGGAATGTATAGAGAGGATGCAGTGCAGTATAGGGAGGTATGGAGAGGATAGAGGATGTAGTGCTCTAAATGGAATGTATAGAGAGAATGCAGTGCAG
Organism: Desoria tigrina; assembly: GCA_906901685.1. Taxonomy (NCBI): domain Eukaryota; kingdom Metazoa; phylum Arthropoda; class Collembola; order Entomobryomorpha; family Isotomidae; genus Desoria; species Desoria tigrina. Next base: position 5,959,449 of record CAJQTU010000008.1, on the reverse strand, counting down.
TATAGGGAGGTATGGAGAGGATAGAGGATGTAGTGCTCTATATGGAATGTATAGAGAGGATGCAGTGCAGTATAGGGAGGTATGGAGAGGATAGAGGATGTAGTGCTCTATATGGAATGTATAGAGAGGATGCAGTGCAGTATAGGGAGGTATGGAGATGAGAGAGGATGTAGTGCAGTATAGGGAGGTATGGAGAGGAGAGAGGATTCAGTGCTCTATATGGAATGTATAGAGAGGATGCAGTGCAGTATAGGGAGGTATGGAGAGGATAGAGGATGTAGTGCTCTATATGGAATGTATAGAGAGGATGCAGTGCAGTATAGGGAGGTATGGAGAGGATAGAGGATGTAGTGCTCTATATGGAATGTATAGAGAGGATGCAGTGCAGTATAGGGAGGTATGGAGAGGATAGAGGATGTAGTGCTCTATATGGAATGTATAGAGAGGATGCAGTGCAGTATAGGGAGGTATGGAGAGGATAGAGGATGTAGTGCTCTATATGGAATGTATAGAGAGGATGCAGTGCAGTATAGGGAGGTATGGAGAGGATAGAGGATGTAGTGCTCTATATGGAATGTATAGAGAGGATGCAGTGCAGTATAGGGAGGTATGGAGAGGATAGAGGATGTAGTGCTCTATAAGGAATGTATGGAGAGGATGCAGTGCAGTATAGGGAGGTATGGAGAGGATAGAGGATGCAGTGCTCTATAAGGAATGTATATAGAGGATGCAGTGCAGTATAGGGAGGTATGGAGAGGATAGAGGATGTAGTGCTCTATATGGAATGTATAGAGAGGATGCAGTGCAGTATAGGGAGGTATGGAGAGGATAGAGGATGTAGTGCTCTATATGGAATGTATAGAGAGGATGCAGTGCAGTATAGGGAGGTATGGAGAGGATAGAGGATGTAGTGCTCTATATGGAATGTATAGAGAGGATGCAGTGCAGTATAGGGAGGTATGGAGATGAGAGAGGATGTAGTGCAGTATAGGGAGGTATGGAGAGGAGAGAGGATTCAGTGCTCTATATGGAATGTATAGAGAGGATGCAGTGCAGTATAGGGAGGTATGGAGAGGATAGAGGATGCAGTGCTCTATAAGGAATGTATAGAGAGGATGCAGTGCAGTATAGGGAGGTATGGAGAGGATAGAGGATGTAGTGCTCTAAATGGAATGTATAGAGAGGATGCAGTGCAGAGTAGGGAGGTATGGAGAGGATAGAGGATGTAGTGCTCTATATGGAATGTATAGAGAGGATGCAGTGCAGTATAGGGAGGTATGGAGAGGATAGAGGATGTAGTGCTCTATATGGAATGTATAGAGAGGATGCAGTGCAGTATAGGGAGGTATGGAGATGAGAGAGGATGTAGTGCAGTATAGGGAGGTATGGAGAGGAGAGAGGATTCAGTGCTCTATATGGAATGTATAGAGAGGATGCAGTGCAGTATAGGGAGGTATGGAGAGGATAGAGGATGTAGTGCTCTATATGGAATGTATAGAGAGGATGCAGTGCAGTATAGGGAGGTATGGAGAGGATATAGGATGTAGTGCTCTATATGGAATGTATAGAGAGGATGCAGTGCAGTATAGGGAGGTATGGAGAGGATAGAGGATGTAGTGCTCTATATGGAATGTATAGAGAGGATGCAGTGCAGTATAGGGAGGTATGGAGAGGATAGAGGATGTAGTGCTCTATATGGAATGTATAGAGAGGATGCAGTGCAGTATAGGGAGGTATGGAGAGGATAGAGGATGTAGTGCTCTATTTGGAATGTATAGAGAGGATGCAGTGCAGTATAGGGAGGTATGGAGAGGATAGAGGATGTAGTGCTCTATATGGAATGTATAGAGAGGATGCAGTGCAGTATAGGGAGGTATGGAGAGGATAGAGGATGTAGTGCTCTATATGGAATGTATGGAGAGGATGCAGTGCAGTATAGGGAGGTATGGAGAGGAGAGAGGATGTAGTGCTCTATAAGGAATGTATGGAGAGGATGCAGTGCAGTATAGGTAGGTATGGAGAGGATGCTGTTATATATAGGAAGGTATGGAGAGGATGCAGTGCTATAAGGAATGTATGGAGAGGTTGCAGTGCAGTATAGGGAGGTATGGAGAGGAGAGAGGATGCAGTGCTCTATAAGGAATGTATATAGAGGATGCAGTGCAGTATAGGGAGGTATGGAGAGGATAGAGGATGTAGTGCTCTATAAGGAATGTATGGAGAGGATGCAGTGCAGTATAGGGAGGTATGGAGAGGAGAGAGGATGTAGTGCTCTATAAGGAATGTATGGAGAGGATGCAGTGCAGTATAGGGAGGTATGGAGAGGAGAGAGGATGCAGTGCTCTATAAGGAATGTATGGAGAGGATGCAGTGCAGTATAGGGAGGTATGGAGAGGAGAGAGGATGTAGTGCTCTATATGGAATGTATAGAGAGGATGCAGTGCAGTATAGGGAGGTATGGAGAGGAGAGAGGATTCAGTGCTCTATATGGAATGTATAGAGAGGATGCAGTGCAGTATAGGGAGGTATGGAGAGGATAGAGGATGTAGTGCTCTATATGGAATGTATAGAGAGGATGCAGTGCAGTATAGGGAGGTATGGAGAGGATAGAGGATGTAGTGCTCTATATGGAATGTATAGAGAGGATGCAGTGCAGTATAGGGAGGTATGGAGAGGAGAGAGGATTCAGTGCTCTATATGGAATGTATAGAGAGGATGCAGTGCAGTATAGGGAGGTATGGAGAGGATAGAGGATGTAGTGCTCTATATGGAATGTATAGAGAGGATGCAGTGCAGTATAGGGAGGTATGGAGAGGATAGAGGATGTAGTGCTCTATATGGAATGTATAGAGAGGATGCAGTGCAGTATAGGGAGGTATGGAGAGGATAGAGGATGTAGTGCTCTATATGGAATGTATAGAGAGGATGCAGTGCAGTATAGGGAGGTATGGAGAGGATAGAGGATGTAGTGCTCTATAAGGAATGTATGGAGAGGATGCAGTGCAGTATAGGGAGGTATGGAGAGGATAGAGGATGCAGTGCTCTATAAGGAATGTATATAGAGGATGCAGTGCAGTATAGGGAGGTATGGAGAGGATAGAGGATGTAGTGCTCTATATGGAATGTATAGAGAGGATGCAGTGCAGTATAGGGAGGTATGGAGAGGATAGAGGATGTAGTGCTCTATATGGAATGTATAGAGAGGATGCAGTGCAGTATAGGGAGGTATGGAGAGGATAGAGGATGTAGTGCTCTATATGGAATGTATAGAGAGGATGCAGTGCAGTATAGGGAGGTATGGAGATGAGAGAGGATGTAGTGCAGTATAGGGAGGTATGGAGAGGAGAGAGGATTCAGTGCTCTATATGGAATGTATAGAGAGGATGCAGTGCAGTATAGGGAGGTATGGAGAGGATAGAGGATGCAGTGCTCTATAAGGAATGTATAGAGAGGATGCAGTGCAGTATAGGGAGGTATGGAGAGGATAGAGGATGTAGTGCTCTAAATGGAATGTATAGAGAGGATGCAGTGCAGAGTAGGGAGGTATGGAGAGGATAGAGGATGTAGTGCTCTATATGGAATGTATAGAGAGGATGCAGTGCAGTATAGGGAGGTATGGAGAGGATAGAGGATGTAGTGCTCTATATGGAATGTATAGAGAGGATGCAGTGCAGTATAGGGAGGTATGGAGATGAGAGAGGATGTAGTGCAGTATAGGGAGGTATGGAGAGGAGAGAGGATTCAGTGCTCTATATGGAATGTATAGAGAGGATGCAGTGCAGTATAGGGAGGTATGGAGAGGATAGAGGATGTAGTGCTCTATATGGAATGTATAGAGAGGATGCAGTGCAGTATAGGGAGGTATGGAGAGGATATAGGATGTAGTGCTCTATATGGAATGTATAGAGAGGATGCAGTGCAGTATAGGGAGGTATGGAGAGGATAGAGGATGTAGTGCTCTATATGGAATGTATAGAGAGGATGCAGTGCAGTATAGGGAGGTATGGAGAGGATAGAGGATGTAGTGCTCTATATGGAATGTATAGAGAGGATGCAGTGCAGTATAGGGAGGTATGGAGAGGATAGAGGATGTAGTGCTCTATTTGGAATGTATAGAGAGGATGCAGTGCAGTATAGGGAGGTATGGAGAGGATAGAGGATGTAGTGCTCTATATGGAATGTATAGAGAGGATGCAGTGCAGTATAGGGAGGTATGGAGAGGATAGAGGATGTAGTGCTCTATATGGAATGTATGGAGAGGATGCAGTGCAGTATAGGGAGGTATGGAGAGGAGAGAGGATGTAGTGCTCTATAAGGAATGTATGGAGAGGATGCAGTGCAGTATAGGTAGGTATGGAGAGGATGCTGTTATATATAGGAAGGTATGGAGAGGATGCAGTGCTATAAGGAATGTATGGAGAGGTTGCAGTGCAGTATAGGGAGGTATGGAGAGGAGAGAGGATGCAGTGCTCTATAAGGAATGTATATAGAGGATGCAGTGCAGTATAGGGAGGTATGGAGAGGATAGAGGATGTAGTGCTCTATAAGGAATGTATGGAGAGGATGCAGTGCAGTATAGGGAGGTATGGAGAGGAGAGAGGATGTAGTGCTCTATAAGGAATGTATGGAGAGGATGCAGTGCAGTATAGGGAGGTATGGAGAGGAGAGAGGATGCAGTGCTCTATAAGGAATGTATGGAGAGGATGCAGTGCAGTATAGGGAGGTATGGAGAGGAGAGAGGATGCAGTGCTCTATAAGGAATGTATAGAGAGGATGCAGTGCAGTATAGGGAGGTATGGAGATGAGAGAGGATGTAGTGCAGTATAGGGAGGTATGGAGAGGATAGAGGATTCAGTGCTCTATATGGAATGTATAGAGAGGATGCAGTGCAGTATAGGGAGGTATGGAGAGGATAGAGGATGTAGTGCTCTAAATGGAATGTATAGAGAGGATGCAGTGCAGTATAGGGAGGTATGGAGAGGATAGAGGATGTAGTGCTCTATATGGAATGTATAGAGAGGATGCAGTGCAGTATAGGGAGGTATGGAGAGGATAGAGGATGTAGTGCTCTATATGGAATGTATAGAGAGGATGCAGTGCAGTATAGGGAGGTATGGAGATGAGAGAGGATGTAGTGCAGTATAGGGAGGTATGGAGAGGAGAGAGGATTCAGTGCTCTATATGGAATGTATAGAGAGGATGCAGTGCAGTATAGGGAGGTATGGAGAGGATAGAGGATGTAGTGCTCTATATGGAATGTATAGAGAGGATGCAGTGCAGTATAGGGAGGTATGGAGAGGATAGAGGATGTAGTGCTCTATATGGAATGTATAGAGAGGATGCAGTGCAGTATAGGGAGGTATGGAGAGGATAGAGGATGTAGTGCTCTATATGGAATGTATAGAGAGGATGCAGTGCAGTATAGGGAGGTATGGAGAGGATAGAGGATGTAGTGCTCTATATGGAATGTATAGAGAGGATGCAGTGCAGTATAGGGAGGTATGGAGAGGATAGAGGATGTAGTGCTCTATATGGAATGTATAGAGAGGATGCAGTGCAGTATAGGGAGGTATGGAGAGGAGAGAGGATTCAGTGCTCTATATGGAATGTATAGAGAGGATGCAGTGCAGTATAGGGAGGTATGGAGAGGATAGAGGATGTAGTGCTCTATATGGAATGTATAGAGAGGATGCAGTGCAGTATAGGGAGGTATGGAGAGGATAGAGGATGTAGTGCTCTATATGGAATGTATAGAGAGGATGCAGTGCAGTATAGGGAGGTATGGAGAGGAGAGAGGATTCAGTGCTCTATATGGAATGTATAGAGAGGATGCAGTGCAGTATAGGGAGGTATGGAGAGGATAGAGGATGTAGTGCTCTATATGGAATGTATAGAGAGGATGCAGTGCAGTATAGGGAGGTATGGAGATGAGAGAGGATGTAGTGCAGTATAGGGAGGTATGGAGAGGATAGAGGATTCAGTGCTCTATAAGGAATGTATAGAGAGGATGCAGTGCAGTATAGGGAGGTATGGAGATGAGAGAGGATGTAGTGCAGTATAGGGAGGTATGGAGAGGATAGAGGATTCAGTGCTCTATATGGAATGTATAGAGAGGATGCAGTGCAGTATAGGGAGGTATGGAGAGGATAGAGGATGTAGTGCTCTAAATGGAATGTATAGAGAGGATGCAGTGCAGAGTAGGGAGGTATGGAGAGGATAGAGGATGTAGTGCTCTATATGGAATGTATAGAGAGGATGCAGTGCAGTATAGGGAGGTATGGAGAGGATAGAGGATGTAGTGCTCTATATGGAATGTATAGAGAGGATGCAGTGCAGTATAGGGAGGTATGGAGATGAGAGAGGATGTAGTGCAGTATAGGGAGGTATGGAGAGGAGAGAGGATTCAGTGCTCTATATGGAATGTATAGAGAGGATGCAGTGCAGTATAGGGAGGTATGGAGAGGATAGAGGATGTAGTGCTCTATATGGAATGTATAGAGAGGATGCAGTGCAGTATAGGGAGGTATGGAGAGGATATAGGATGTAGTGCTCTATATGGAATGTATAGAGAGGATGCAGTGCAGTATAGGGAGGTATGGAGAGGATAGAGGATGTAGTGCTCTATATGGAATGTATAGAGAGGATGCAGTGCAGTATAGGGAGGTATGGAGAGGATAGAGGATGTAGTGCTCTATATGGAATGTATAGAGAGGATGCAGTGCAGTATAGGGAGGTATGGAGAGGATAGAGGATGTAGTGCTCTATATGGAATGTATAGAGAGGATGCAGTGCAGTATAGGGAGGTATGGAGAGGAGAGAGGATTCAGTGCTCTATATGGAATGTATAGAGAGGATGCAGTGCAGTATAGGGAGGTATGGAGAGGATAGAGGATGTAGTGCTCTATATGGAATGTATAGAGAGGATGCAGTGCAGTATAGGGAGGTATGGAGAGGAGAGAGGATTCAGTGCTCTATATGGAATGTATAGAGAGGATGCAGTGCAGTATAGGGAGGTATGGAGAGGATAGAGGATGTAGTGCTCTATATGGAATGTATAGAGAGGATGCAGTGCAGTATAGGGAGGTATGGAGAGGATAGAGGATGTAGTGCTCTATATGGAATGTATAGAGAGGATGCAGTGCAGTATAGGGAGGTATGGAGAGGAGAGAGGATTCAGTGCTCTATATGGAATGTATAGAGAGGATGCAGTGCAGTATAGGGAGGTATGGAGAGGATAGAGGATGTAGTGCTCTATATGGAATGTATAGAGAGGATGCAGTGCAGTATAGGGAGGTATGGAGATGAGAGAGGATGTAGTGCAGTATAGGGAGGTATGGAGAGGATAGAGGATTCAGTGCTCTATAAGGAATGTATAGAGAGGATGCAGTGCAGTATAGGGAGGTATGGAGATGAGAGAGGATGTAGTGCAGTATAGGGAGGTATGGAGAGGATAGAGGATTCAGTGCTCTATATGGAATGTATAGAGAGGATGCAGTGCAGTATAGGGAGGTATGGAGAGGATAGAGGATGTAGTGCTCTAAATGGAATGTATAGAGAGGATGCAGTGCAGAGTAGGGAGGTATGGAGAGGATAGAGGATGTAGTGCTCTATATGGAATGTATAGAGAGGATGCAGTGCAGTATAGGGAGGTATGGAGAGGATAGAGGATGTAGTGCTCTATATGGAATGTATAGAGAGGATGCAGTGCAGTATAGGGAGGTATGGAGATGAGAGAGGATGCAGTGCAGTATAGGGAGGTATGGAGAGGATAGAGGATGTAGTGCTCTAAATGGAATGTATAGAGAGGATGCAGTGCAGTATAGGGAGGTATGGAGAGGATAGAGGATGTAGTGCTCTATATGGAATGTATAGAGAGGATGCAGTGCAGTATAGGGAGGTATGGAGAGGATAGAGGATGTAGTGCTCTATATGGAATGTATAGAGAGGATGCAGTGCAGTATAGGGAGGTATGGAGAGGATAGAGGATGTAGTGCTCTATATGGAATGTATAGAAAGGATGCAGTGCAGTATAGGGAGGTATGGAGAGGATAGAGGATGTAGTGCTCTATATGGAATGTATAGAGAGGATGCAGTGCAGTATAGGGAGGTATGGAGAGGATAGAGGATGTAGTGCTCTATATGGAATGTATAGAGAGGATGCAGTGCAGTATAGGGAGGTATGGAGAGGAGAGAGGATTCAGTGCTCTATATGGAATGTATAGAGAGGATGCAGTGCAGTATAGGGAGGTATGGAGAGGATAGAGGATGTAGTGCTCTATATGGAATGTATAGAGAGGATGCAGTGCAGTATAGGGAGGTATGGAGAGGATAGAGGATGTAGTGCTCTATATGGAATGTATAGAGAGGATGCAGTGCAGTATAGGGAGGTATGGAGAGGAGAGAGGATTCAGTGCTCTATATGGAATGTATAGAGAGGATGCAGTGCAGTATAGGGAGGTATGGAGAGGATAGAGGATGTAGTGCTCTATATGGAATGTATAGAGAGGATGCAGTGCAGTATAGGGAGGTATGGAGAGGAGAGAGGATTCAGTGCTCTATATGGAATGTATAGAGAGGATGCAGTGCAGTATAGGGAGGTATGGAGAGGATGATATATAAGAAGGTATGGATAGGATGCAACAGTGCTGTATAAAGTAAGGAGTTAAAAATCTGAAATCACCCAACAATAAAATGTATATGTTATTAAATTATTTACTGTACAAAATTAGGATGTTTCGGTTAAATGAAGGTTTTTATATGAGATAAAACAACCATGGATAAGTTAACTTAGAGCAAAATAAAAAATAATCGCTTCCGGTTAACATCTTCTTCGTTCAAAGATTCGACCCATTTCCTTAGCGCTGTAACTATCAGACTGAATAGAACGATGGAGCAGCCAATCCAACTGAAATACACATATAGTTATTTTATTGCTCATTAAAAATATTTAATCATGAAAAATACCATGATATGCATACTTTTCGGTACCGGCCTAAAATAGGTGAAAACCCATGAAAATATTAAAAATGTCAATTCTAATTAAACTCACCTGTAGATCTCAGGCCAACAGTCCAAAACGCATATTTGCCAGAAGAAAGCAAATATGACATCACAAGTCCTAACTAGGGAGACAGGTCCAGCCTGCTCGCACTTCATGGCCATAATGATTGCCATTTGTCCGACGAAGGTCAAGGAGGCGAGGGCAAAGGCCGCCAACCAATCCTTGTAACAATTCGGCCAACTCAGGACACCAAATGCCAAGGCCAAAATTGAATTCTCCAGAGTCCCCCATCCGCCGAAGGCCAAATTCGTGACCACGTGGTTGACCTTCCGGATGTACCTCAGGACCAAGTACGAGACCGTGGCGACCAACATGCACCCAAGCGCCAGACCCGTACCGACCTAAAAATAGATAATAGTTTCAACAAAATTAGAATCCATGCATTTTTATACGCTTTTCGAACGTTATCTCTGAACTGAAACACTGATACATGAGTTTGACATTGCAAACGCATCAATTCCCCCGTAACGTTTTTGTCGACAGGGATTCCTTAAGTGTCGGACTTACTATTGTTTTCTCGTCGAATTCTTCAAAACCGAATATATGAGGCGGCTTGGCAATGACGACAACTCCCAACACGGTCATAATTGCGGAGAAGATCGGGACGAGGCCACACCTCTCCCCAAGGAAAAAGTGGGCAAAGAGGGTCACAAAAACGGGAGTACTTGATGAGATCACGAGGGCATCTCCCATCTCCAAGTATTTCAGGGAGAAGAAATGGAGCAGAAGGGCATTGCAACTCAAAATGCTCCTAAACTTCAAAACAGAAACAAAACTATTTCTCAAGGGGTCAAACGGTCAAAAGTGATCACAATTTAAAACGATAATTTATTGGGATCAAATGACCCCAACTTACCAGAACAAGAAGGAACATCCGGAGTTTCTTGGGGTCACTCCATGGATAAACGGAGTCTGTCAAACTCCCCGTGACCCCGATGACCCCCTCGACGACCTTTGACCTCCTTCGGTACTGAACCTCCTTGTAAATGAAGAGTACGAGAGACGGGAGAAATGCCCCCTGGATCCTCCAAAGTGCAATTGTGAAGGGATGATAACTTTTAAGGAACTTAACGATAAGAGCAGTCAATGAGAACATTAGGCTGGATACTAGAGCTAGGATCATGCCCTTGTATCGTGGGAAAATATTAAATGTGAAGCCTATCGGATGGTCATTTTCTAACGATCCTAATTTATTTTTATCAATACTATAGCTATTTTTGGCAATTCCTATTTTTATTGCCATTTCTGAGGGTTCTTCTGAGGATTTTTTAGAGGTATTTGCAGGACTATTAGGAGAATTTGTTTCTGGATCAGGAGCCACTTGAATAGAGTCTAGGGAGGTTAGTTTCGATTCTAAGGTTTGTTCTAAGGAGGCCAGTGATGCCTCTTTGGGATTTCCTGACATTTTTCTAAGGAATTTATTTTAGGAATCTTGACAAGTTTGCAGTTATAACGGGTTTATGTTGAACAGGTTTGGTGGAGGATCATAAATAACTGAACTTGAGCTTCGGAGGAGTCGAGACTGAGTGTCTGCATATTGAACTATTATTAATTTTAATTGAATGTCTGGATTTATAAAAACTAAATTGTACTTGGGTACCGTAAAAACTTAAATGTATTCCCCCAGAACAAGCCCCCAGATTCCCTAAGCCCTAAGCTACTTTCTCCCGTGTTAACCAGATATGTTTACCAGGGGTTTATTTCAGGTTTTACGGTACATATCCCTCTAAAGCCATATAATCGTTTGTAAATTGAAGGGGTTAAAGTCGAGAGCAGTTAATCTTAATTGCTTGAAGAACATACACTTGGGATTAATTAATAGGATATTTTTTTTACATTAAATGCTACCATTCATTCATAATTACTCCTCATACTTCATACTGAAAGGGTGAAGGATTAGAGATAATATTGTCGTATTGTTTTATTCTATAAACTTTGAACGAATCCGTAATCTGGTGACGATTAATATTAAATGCTTGTGTAAAATCCCCCATTATATTCAACAAGAAATCCATGCAGTCATACATTTGGAAACTTGCATCAGAAATTACGATGGATTAGACAATCAATCGTTTGATTTTTAGCATGTCAGAAGCCAGTGCTTTAAAAGGCAAAATTAAGCCGTTAAATGCTAACGTTCCGTAAAATGTAAAAATCATCTGTCGAACTTTAACCTTTTGAAGTACTTTTGAATGTTTTTATTCATTGTTTAATGGGATTTTCTGAAGTTGTTGTCGTAGTTTAGTGTTTCACATGACAGGCTATTGGTCACCGGAAGCTTTTTATTAAAATATCTCAATAACTGCATCATTGAACCAAATTAAATTGATGCATAAAAACTAATGGTGGACGTTGTTCATGGCTGGATTTTAAATAGAGTGGGAATGAAGTGCGGAAGGTCAAAGGTTATCCCATTTCTTTAATTTCTCAGATAAATTGGTTGAATGAACCACGATGCAGTTTCATGAGACAAGGGAAGAACGGCTAGAAGAACACGAGTTAAGTTCATGTTAGATTTATTAAAGGGTGAAACCCTTTAATGGCTTTACTCTGTCTGTCCGTCCGTCCGTCCATTCGGGCTTAAACTCATCAACGGTTGATAATTTTAATTATTTTGTCAGGAAATTATTGGACATTATTGAAAACGTTATTTGCTGCCTGGTTGTGCGTGGTGTGGTTTCACCACTTTTCGACCTACGTTTCAACGATTTATTAGTTTACAATTTACAATATAAGCAATTGTGGGTTGGTGCCGTTGGTGGTCAAGTTTCGTAGTTAATTAGGGGGGTGTTTATTTTGATATCAACAACCACTTTCCAAATCAATGGAGACGATTTATTGGGTGTCGCGTGCTGAAGATCGGATGTCGAATATGCGGGTGCCTCGATATTGTAAGACACGGACAATAACCATGATTATTTCTTAATTGCTAAACTTGAAAGTTAATTAATTAGCGAATTCACTAGTTCAAAGGGACAATAATTTTTCTTGTATATATTCTGTCGATCCTTTCCATTTTCCAGTGGATGAATTTGTTTATGGAGTCGACGTTCTTGAGGGGTGAGGACTGGGACCGTTTTGTGGAACGTTCTCTCCATCCCAAACGCTCCTTTATCGAATTGAGATGTGGAACCGACTACTTCGATTTGAATGTTCCTAATGACATTGGAAACCAAATTGGTAAGGTCTTAATTAGTACTGAGTTACTGAGCCTCAATTTTAGTTCTAGGACATTTCCATTCTCTTCCTAACCTTATTTATTGTTTAAATAGACTTGTTAAAAATATAAAATAACCTATTTTAGAGCCCCTCAGACGATTTGGCTCCACTCCTCTCAAACCCAACATTAACTCTTGCAAACGGCAGAATCAGAACCACTCTTTACGTTTCCATTTGTTTGCAATCCATTTCAGATCTGAAATATAAAAATAACACTGTCCAGAAGGATCTTCTCGAACGTAAAATCCAATTATGAACATACGAACTCCGTTTGAAAGGCAAGATTGGTGCAATGCTTATACACCAATATCAACCCAGTTTACCGATAATTGAGTACATAATGACGTACGAATGGTACGATTGTGCCATCATCCCTTAAATGCATATATGCATACGTCCTACCTACTTTAATACCTACTCCCGAGTACATTAACTGCATTGTTATTGTTTGTAGCACATCTTCCTTATTGAGGCATTTAAGTAAGTCTCACCTTCAATGATTGAATGATTCTTTCGTTTGCACCATAGATATATATAAACAATTATCTAATTCTATGGTTTGCACTGAAGGATAACGACATTCATCCCTACCCTAAAAGTCCCTAATAAAATCAATTAATTTCATTTCCTTCCAAACTTGTCCAACTTCCAACAGTTCTTCCAACCAGTAAAAATACTATTTGAATTCTGAGGGACCGCTCAGACTGAAAGATTTGAGTCTCCATAAACCCATTTATATTTAGTAATTTAGTGCGCCTCAAAACCCCATACAGTTACCGAGCGATGCACTTCAATTATAGTCTTTATGAAATATCTCCAGCCCCTTGTTTACTCTAATATGTACAAGACAAGCATTTAAGAATATGAACCTGTTTTTTTAAGGAAAAGAAAAAAAAACAACCCCCCGCAGTTACTTATTTTGATGCTATGTTAATGTTTAGGCTAATCTTACCTGAGTTATAAATAAACGCTACCTGCTAATACTACTAGTAGCCGTCCGTGGTAGTTGAAAGTAAAGTAGCTTTTGAATGAACGGTATGGGTATGGTAAAACCAGGGCGCTGTAATCCTATTCCCCACGGACGTTATTAATAAGTACATACCACTAAAATTGAAGACCAAAATAGACATGCAGCATACAGAGACGATTTTTTAACCTGATTTATATAAGTCCATCAATTTAAAGTCAGAAAAGAATAACAAAGAAAATAAATCTCATTAAACCAAGCTTAAACAGTTTAATTGGCATCGCTGAATCCTCTTTCAAATATCTGGGAGTTCAGAAGTGTCAGTTAGGTCGCTTCTTCCTGAGACGGTTGAAATATATGACTTCACAGGGCTTGCCATATCAACATTTTTTGGTGATTTTTGTGGGCATTTAGCAGCAGGTGAGTTTTGTTGACTTGGTGCCGCATCAAATGGTTCAACCTCAAGGGCCTCAGATTCGTCTTCTTTTTCCACAGTATCGTTCAACGGATTGCTTTTGCTTCCATCAGGTAGATGCCCAAGCGGCTTGTCGAAAGTGAATTCGTTAATGTAAGTCCAAAGATTGCCAGAACACATTCCACGTTCCCGTCGTTCCCTGCATTCTTTTTCTTCATCTACTTCCTTCTTTCGACCGTAAATTCCCCCTTCGCGAACATACGGATTTGATGCCTCCTTCCCGGGCTCCGCCATGATCTTCTTTCGTTGACGCTAAACAGAGGACATCCAGATTTCAAGAACTAGCCACAACACAATTCGTCAATATACAATACCATATTTGCCTCTTTGCATGCATTTTCATAAATAAAATGAAACCACCGTACTGACTGTGACTGTGACAGATTGTCTAGAGCTAGATAGTTATTAACGACTAACAATGAAACAAGAAAATGCTTGTCTTTTTAGGAGTTCTACAAGTCAAGGTTACAAGGTAATAAGTGATTGGTTGGAGAGACGGAGCCGAGGATCACCGTAGATGTATATATATACCTGAATCCGTCCACGAGTTTCCGCAAGAATTCGCCGATCAATTGAATCAGTAGCGGTTAGCTGCTCAAGAGTCAGAACGGGTTCGTTTGAAACTTCATTAATGACCCCAACGGATTTACGAACGCCGTCCAGACATTCCGTCTTCGTAAACATTCCAAACAAGGTATCATTTGAATCGATGATGTTTCGAAGATCTGAAATCAAATTATCAAATCTGTTACATCCTTTTTCATAATAATTAAGAAACCAAAGAAAAGTAAATGACCGTTGGTCCTGGTCGTTTCTAAATACGTTGAAAATCGAGAACCCTTACGCTGAGTTAGGATACTCTGCTTCATCTGTTCGGCAAAGACATTTTTATTATAATTATATGTCATGAGTGCCCTGTCAACTTTATAATGATGAGTTCCATATGCCAACCAGTCCTGAACATCTCGCATTTCAAAACATTTTTCCACCGTTTCACTTTTTTGGTTGGTCAAAGCAATGCGACGGAAACCTTCGATTCCATGCTATAAACAACAGAAAAGCGTTGTTACTGACATTTTTTGAAATATACTCGTGCGTGGATGTTACTTAGGTATACTTTATTTATCTGGTTATTATAGAAAGTACTAACGTCATCCGAACACAAAACAGGAGAGAAAGCCTCGTCAGCCCTAAGAGCATTAACCGCAAACATGATCTCGTCAGCGTACTGCAGCGTGAGGACATCATTTATGAATTCCGCCAAAAAGAGGTAGTCCTGAGGGTCCATTTTTATCTTCGACCTTCCTTTAAACGGTTGCTTGAAGTACATAACATAAGACAAGTAGAAGCCACCAAGCCGACGCTTCTTATCAAGCGCCTCGTCGGTCCGATTCTGCTTGATGGGACCCAAAAAAATCTTTATCGATTACTCAGAGAAAACAATTTGGTATTTTTTAAGCTATTCGTCAATTTCTGACCTTAATTGACCTTCAAGGTCAAAATGATAGAGAACAAAGTTGTTTAATTTTTTATTTTCTATCAATTGAGCAAAAAATTATTTTTTTGGTAAGATTTTTCTAAAAGGACTTAGAAAAAGTTCGGAGAAAATTTTGTAGGAAGTTACGCAACCTTAGTAGAGAACGGTCGCTATAGATCTTTAGGGCCTTGGTAAAAGCCTTAATTGGGGCATTTTATAATATTGTTTCATGATCTGTTCAAATTGATCCAAAAATTGAATCTCTCATTTAAAAACCGTATTTTTGATTTAAACAAATTGATAAAATTGATTTTAACTGCAATTGACAAAAACAAAATAATTTTTAACGAAATTGTGCAGGTTTAAATAGCGAAGTGGATTAACACATAGGGAAACAGTAGTATACAATAAGTCATTATATTTGGAAACAGTCATATTGCAATATTGTAGTCAATGTATTTTGGAATAATTCTCAAATTGTCAGTTTTTTTCACATATTTGTTATGGAAACTATCTTTATCGTGTCAGTATACTCTTGTGGATATAAATCAATAATCACAGAACAATTACGGGATTAAAACGCAGTCGTCTATGATAATTATGATAGAACGCAAATTATGATATTTTGATATCATTTTTAATAGTTTTTCTTGTTATAGCAAAGCAACACGATTTCAAGTAATATTGAACAACAATCTTTATGAATTGTGCGAGCTGTCGTTAACGTTTACAACGTTTTATTTTAGTAGAACTATATATAATGGTATGGAACTGAACTAAAATATATGCAACAGAAAACGGAATATAAACGAACTAAAGTATAAACCGGTGCCAGCGGAATTTGGTCCAGGAAACAATCCGTAAATTTAAAAGTGTACGTCTATTGGCCACGACGGCACCCTCGTCGAGGAGCACTAACCCCAGGAACTGCTGAGTGAAGTCGAAGACTACGTCGCAATGGTGTTGCAATTATACGAGGGTGTTCTTCGTTGAATTCAACGTTGCCTCTCGGGCCGTTACCGTAAGCCCTACCGGGAGCACCATTATTATTATTTCTTGGGGTGCCAACTAGTAATCCGTTTTCTCTCGGGCCGTTACCGTAAGCCCTACCGGGAGCACCATTATTATTATTTCTTGGGGTGCCAACTAGTAATCCGTTTTCTCTCGGGAAGTTACCGGGAGCACCATTATTATTAGCTTGGGCCCGCAACGGTTCGTGACCGGCAGCATTTTCCCCAACGTTGTTATCTGGTAAAATAACGTCGTTGTTTCCTACTTCGTTTCGCCTCATTAGAGCAGGAGTTTCCTCTTCAACGTCAGGCTGACGGTTCCTTCGAATTCCTTGAATACCCACTTGAAGGAATTGCCTCGCTAAGTCTCTACAAATTAAATTAATATTCAAAAATCAAATCACTAAACACCTACAGTACATACCGCACCGCAACTCATCAAAAGCGCCCCATCATAAGCGGCCCTAACAAAATGAGCCCCAACAATAAGCGCCCAACGCACCCGCAATTTGTATGCATTTAAAAAAAACAAATCCACTTACCGATTACTCAGATGTCCTCTCAAGGCGATTTCAGCCGACTGAGCGATGTCTTCGAAATTTCGCACAAGTTGCTCAAGGAAGCGTTCCCTCGGAAGGTCAAACGTTAACCCATTGAGATATCTGATAAGGTCGTTTCTCATAGCGTTGTCCTCCATTGTAAATTTGTATCCCACGAATTGGTCCTCTTGTTCTTCTTCCTGGATACATACTTCTAAGTTATTTCCATTAACTTCAACCCGAACAGGCTTTGCTAATTGGGTCCGATTCTGCTTGATGGGACCCAAAAAAATATTTCTAACAAGCAGAATCCGACCCAAACTAGGATGGTCATGATATTGATATATATTATTATTACATTGTGCATTGATATTAAATATTTATTATTTTGTATTTATGTATTAATTTATAATTACCTTCATACGGATAGCAAAAATTAAAACAAAGGCTGTTAGTGATTATATTACGATTTATGTTCACGGCTCACGTTTGACGTTACGTTTCCTCTGAGAAGTGTGAGAAGCACGAGGCACGAGCTGTAGCTTTGAAGTTCCTGCCTTCCTGTCGTTCGAGTACCAACTGAAACAAAAACTACTCTCCACACTCTCCGTTCACTTCACACAATTACTCTCCTACTATACTGTTCCAAAACATCACGTCTAAAAAGACTCCAAGTATTAAATTCTATGGTTGAGGATATTTGAGAACTTTGATATTTTAATATTATTTGTAATGTTTCCTAAAAAAAGCAACCGTCGAGGTCCAGTCCAACGAATGCGTACTGTATCGCAGATGCGTCGTGTTTGTAATGTTTTAAACATATCAAACCCGTGTTTTAAAATGTTAGAAATACATAATATCGAAATTGCAAACGTCATTTGAAAGTGTACTGGATCATAGCTTTCAAGTTGTAGTGTGACGGATTCAGTGGGGGCAGGTTCAGCCTGAGAGGGGGCAAATTCATATTTAGAGGGGGCATATTACTCCTAACCCTAATTAATAATTATCAATTATTAATAATTAATCTTAATATTCCTAATTAATCCTAAACCTCGTACCAATTAGGCCGTCCATTAATTACGTAATGGGGGAGGGGGGTCTAGACATTTTATTACGCTCCATAAGAGTTAACATTGAAAAGCGATCATGTTTTGCGTTACGAGAAGGGGGGGCGGGGGTTCTGAAAAATTGCCTCTTTGCGTTACGTAATTAATGGACAGCCCCTAACCTATATGCTTGCAAATTGATATATTTGACCCCTCCCCATGCCCCACGTGTCAGAAGGTGACCGCACCCCCAAATATTATGCACCGTTTAATAGCTCTTGGCAATGCCTTTCCATTGATTCCATTGACCGTATCACACATGGGGGTTACTATTTACTATTTGAAAATTTTGAAAAATGACTTTTGACCTACTTGGCTACTTGGCCCCAAAACAAATTGGTCCGATTCTGCTTGATGGGACATGGGACCCAAAAAAATATTTCTAAGTCCTTTGTGAAAATCTTACCAAAAAAATTTCTTAATAATTAATTAATTAGTTTGTGAAATCGAAAGTTTCCCCCGGTTCGGAACATTTGAATCAAAACTGTCACCCCCAGAGGGACACTCGCAGCGTCTATTTAAAATGCATGAAAGCGGTTTTTGACCTTCGTTGTCAAGGACCCAGGCTGTGCATCCATGACCATATTCCATATATGAAAGTCTAGGAAGGAATCTTTGGCCAAATTGGATAGGATTTCTATCCTTGATCAAGCCAGGTCCCTCCCACAATTACATTGACAAGGCTTCCATTCCACCCATATGCAATCGATACATATGATATATATTTCATTAGGGATTAACATGGAAAAATAAACCGATGTAACGGGCGTAACCAAGTGTTGAAAACATCAGGTTTCGCACCCTGGTGTCAGTGGGAGTGGTCCCGTATACGTCAAAGATGTTCTATTACTCATGAGAATCGTTTAAACACCATATCTCAATTTTCCCCAAAAAGCCCCGGTTTCGCACTCTGAAATGTAGCTTTAGGGTATTATCATGTATAGATAATAGACACAGAGTGTAATGTAAACTAACTAAGCGGCAGTTTTAAAATGAGTAAGGGCTTTGAACTGATTTAATCATTTTTTTGGGGGGGTTAATTTATGGGGGACAGGGGGTGTGGCCGATTTGACCCAAGTTCGAACTTAGCCTCACTCTTGACCCAAGGAACATGTGTACAAAGTTTGGTGACCGTAGGTCAAGCCGTTCGCCAGTTATCGCACCGACAGACAGACAGACAGACAGACGGACAGACAGACGGATTGGTCATTCGCATAAAGTGTTTTCAACACTTAATAAGATCAAGAAGTAAAAAAAAAAAAAAAAAATCCGGATAAATAGTCTTTAAAACTACAAAATAATTTAGTCTTCGTTCGTGATACAGTAAAACACGATGACATTTCAATGTTGTGGATGCGTGCTCAGGGTGTGACAATCAAATTCATGCCACACAAAGTTGAAAGTTATTCAATCTATCGGAAACTGGCCTTTTTCTAGTATCTTCATTAAAAAATCAGCGGTTAATTATGTTCTCGCTGAAGACTTGAGTCATCGAAGTATAATTTTTATTACAAATTACAAATTACAACTAAACTTACAAACTCATGCCTTAGTATAAACTTATATGACTAATATAAACTAAAATAGGATTAATTCTCTCTTAAATTGGATATCGATAAGGCACTCCATAAGGAGCATATTTAGTTGTCTGAATTCGATGAGATTTCCGGATACTCGTCGACGTGGTGGCGCCAGTTGTATTGCTAATCATTAGGGGCCGGGTTGAAGCCGGAACCCGTCGACGCTTTCCTAGCGGCACTTTCTTCCTCATTTCCCCTTAATTTTATTATACACAATAAATTGAAGATTAAAAGGTTTAAATTAAAAAATTCATAGGTTTATAAAAATTCCAGAATTGTTTTGGTTGTGGATTTATACCGATGATTTGGACACAGTCTGTGGAATCGTCCGTAGCCTGAACTAGATTGACAACACCGGCTTCAATGCGCTTCTTCTTATCGATTCGTCGACCTGGGACGTCATTTTCGTCGGTTGTGGACAAAATTTTAGGAGGAAGCTTCTTCTTCAATCGTTTCAAAGGGACTTTCTTGACACAAACAGGCTTTCCTTCTGTGGATTTTAAGAGCCCACAATTTCTGTATATTTTTTAGCTTTTTCAACGAAAATGTATTTTATTGTTTAAAATAATCGATTTGCGGAAAAAACGGCCCCTACAATAACCGTCCCTTACGACTGTGCATAGGCTTACCGTTCTTATTTTCAATCTCATTAACCCAATCAGTTAGACAAAAGGGCTGTGGTTTAGGCTTATTTTTTGGACCCAGAGGGCCCTTATTTTCCATGATCGGTGCATCTGAATCAGGTACCAAATATGTGTGGCCTTGATAGTCGGAAATCTTCCTGCTTTTAAAGAACCGTGGAGTTCCATCTCCATTCCCCAATCTCTTCTGAACATTTCCTCGACTCGGATTAAACTTGTCTGGAATCAAGGGATTAGACGAGTCCAGTTTGGTCGAAGATAAGATCGGACGGCCAAGAATCCCACGAACGTTTGCAACTGGGGCCAATTGAGACGGTGCGACCGGACGCGGACGTCGGGAGATCGGGTCCGAAGATTCTGACGAGATTTTCGACGATTCGGAAGGACCCTTATTTCTTTCTTGTAATTCAAGGTCCCGTGAGACTGGTTCTGAGTCATCCGTCGACGTCGAAGTACTTGTCACCTTTCGACGACGAAATTGATCACCCGGTTTTTGTCGCCGTTTGGCTGGTTGAGTTGGTGCGACCTCATCTACTATCGAAGCTTCGGATTTCTCATTTAGATTTGGCTTCTGTTCATCATGTTTTGGAATAGTTTTCTTATTTACAGGATGAACTGCTTGGGTTTTTTTGGAAGTAACTTTTGAAGTAACCCCCGGCGTTTTTGGATAAGGGGCCTTTAACGGCTTGGGGGATCGGAAATCCTCGTCAGAAAGGTTCAATTTTTTCGACTCTTTCGTCGATTTTTTCGACACAGTTGGGCCGTAGATTACTCCTGAGCGGCTTAGAAGGTCTTGTATATCCTTGTTGGGCTTAGGATCAACTGAGCCTTTAATTTCCGTCAATTCCTGGATTTCTGGAACTGAGGATTTGGCTGGCTTCTTTAAGGGATTTTGATGCTTTGTGCCTCTTGGATTTTTCGACGATTTTTGTGGCTTAGAACTAGAAGGGTTTTTCAACGATTTCTGAGGTTTCGGAGGGTTTTTGGTAGATAATTCTGTCGCAGCAGGCTGTGGAACTGTAGGTCCGGGTTTCTTCGAAGTAATTTTTAATTCCTCTGAAGGAGATGAGTCGAGGATCACATCGGAATCCTTTGATTCCTGCCGGATAAAGATTGGGCAAAATTAGGGTTCTTATTTGTAACAAAATTCAAGATACATTTTCGATTTTTTAAAGGAGTCTCGATATTGAAGTAGCTTTGCAACGCCGTACCGGTATGGGACCTTTGATAGCCAACGTGGTGTTGGGTTCACGATGATTCGAGCCCCCAAGAATCGTACGAACTTGTTCCATCAGACTGTCAATCTTTAATTGCTTCGCAGCCCGTAGGAAACCCAGGGTTCTGGAACTGTTAACTCCGACCTTGGCCTGGTAAACGTAGGTTAGTACATTCTCAACGTCCACCGCATCTACGCCGTCCACTATGACGTTAAAAAACCCCTCTGGCTGTTTCTGTGAAATGTTTTGAAAATTCCGAAAATATTAATGCCTTTAGAATGAATAACGTTCCGTCATGGGTTTGGTTTTAACCACAAGTTTTCGGGTTTAAAACTACAAACCATAAACAATTCGAGGAGGTAGTTGCTACTGGCTCCGAGGAGAGCCCGATGCGCTTTGAAGACCGTTGTACCGCAGAGGATGTTAAAATCAGTTGGGGCACCGAGGTTCTTGATGTAATCCGCTATCGAACTTTCCGACTCGGACAAATGAATCCTGTTTTGCGTCCTCGCCAATTCAGCCATCTTGATTTCCGGTTTGGGAATATTGATTCTAAAATAGAATGAGAAATACACGCGATTCTGCCTGAATGGTTTCTTAAGAACTTTCTCCTACCGATTTTTTAGACCGGAAGGCCGACGGATTTTGAACGGGAGTTTGTACTTTTTTGTCATGTAACCAAGGGAGCTGAAAGAATTCTTATTGTTTAGGTGAAAGCTATGCTGGATTTCGAAATCCCATAAAAATATAGCTATATTCTAGGCTATTAAATAACTAACTAATTCCATTGGATCCACTTGGTTCCATCACCGCTCACCCAACCAAATACATCTATCCAAATATCGTTAATAATTAGGTTTCCGAAAGTTGTCCCTATCAGCCACAACGGTCAACGTTTGTTTGAAAATTAAAAATAGGCTTCATAAAATTTTATTATACAGTCCATGCATGCATGTTCACTATTGTAAACTATTTTTTAAGAATATAGTTGAATAAAGAAACTTTCAATTCAAGGTAGTTTATTGGTAACACTTGATGCATCCTAAATTCTAAAATCGTTATTTACATAACAATGCAGATATAACGACACACCAATAATTCTATGGATGAAAAAGCAACTTTCAGCTCTTCAAAAAATGTATTGAATAAAAGCATAATAATTGGGGAAAAATGTTGTTGGCAAACATTAGTTTATCATAATATACGACGTTGGAAACTCTTACAATTAGATCAAGATGTGAAGATTTCCGTTCCAATTTGTTTCTGTTATAATGGTAATTTTTGTCCTTGTCATGAATTCGTACTTGAAACCGACAATTGAAACCCACGTTTTATATGATTCAACAAAATAGGAGAAAGCATTTACACTGAAATTGTTGTAAACTCCAAGTCCAACAAAACTCTGAATTATTTTATTTTGTAAAAAACACCCAGTTTTGAATTCTTTCTGAGTCTCACTTATCTTGAGCAAAATCATGATATCTTTAAAGTCACTTGCCAGTGCCACAGTATTGATTTTGCTTATTCTGATCGGGACAATGCCATTTTTTGCCCTATCCGAATTCCTAAGGATCGAGGGGAAACATTTTTATTACAGAGAAGATAAGGTGTTCCTCTCTGGTGTGAATTTAGCATGGAACGATTATGCCCGTGATTTTGGGAACCAAATGTACAACAAGTCGGGGCCAGTTCTGGAGAAATGGACCAGAGATGTTGGTCAAGCTGGAGGCAACGTTGTCAGTATGGAAATTTTAACTACACATTTCTAATGTGATTAATTAGTTAATTAATTATGATCATTTGACAACGACAATTTGACGATCTCTTATTAGTCACAATTTTTCAAGCACTCAAAACATAAAATTAGGGCTCTAATTTTTTCATCGTTTTGTTCCTAAATTAGCTGTGGATTCAGGACAAAAGCCTGAACATTTACAATTGCGCTACCAATCACAGCCCATGCTTCTGAGCAATACATGATATGATATGTTGTGGTTTAGAATATTTTTCCTTGATCTTTAGGAGTCTGGATCCATATTGAAGGTCAAAATACCCCAGCATTTGACCGGAATGGGTTTCCCGTAGCCCCTGATCGGGTTGGGACCTTAATCTCCGACTTGTCAGCGTTCTTGGACGTCGCTGCTGAGAACCATGTCTTCGTTATCCTAGTTTTATGGAATGGTGCTGTGGGAATTAAGGGGGATTTTAAAGGACTGGTCATGGACAGTAGAAAACTTGAAGCTTACTTTGAAAACGCTCTTGTCGTATGTTACTTTTGTGCCTCATGAATTATTTTAAATTTTAAATGTGCATTTAGGCGAGATTTTTCTTCAATTTTTAGCCCATGGTCCGAGCCCTAAAGATGAAGCCAGCCCTCGGAGCATGGGAAATCATGAACGAACCAGAAGGATCTGTCTCAATTCAACCAGATCCGAATCCTTGCTTTGACACACTGAAATTTAGGAACCTTGGACCAAACTGGACAAATAGTAGCATTCCTATGAAAAACCTCCTCAGTTTCGTTAACAGGCATTCTGCAACCATCAAGAAGGAGGACCCAAAGGCCCTTGTCACCCTCGGGTCCTGGTCTTATTATCCTCAGACGGATGCTTATGCAAATGATAACACTTGTGAGTCTGCTAAACTTCTGTGTTAAATTTTAAATGGTTCAATTATAATTGCTAAAAACGATTAATTGTAGTTAATTACTACAAGGACGAGTGCCTTAAAGCGGCCGGTGGCGAATCGATTGGAATTATCGATTTTTATCAAATGCACAGCTATTCTTGGGAAGGACAGTGGGCAGCTCATGCACCATTTAAGGTTTGAATTTTAGATAGTAGCAAAATAAGTCCTCATGGGGAGTTATTTATTTCAAAGACACAACTCGGTTGTTTAACAACGAAAGATCAGGACGGGTGGGTAATTATTTCAGTTTTATCATGCAATTCAATAATTTGTCACATTGCATTCGTTTATCAGCATTAAAAATAATGATGGTTTAGGTCACTGGAGATTCATACAAACTAGACAAACCTCTGGTTATCGGCGAGTTCAGTTCGGCATGTTCCATGAACGAAGGGGTAGATGCCCTGTGGGATTACGGTTATCAAAATGGATATGCGGGTCTCTGGAGCTGGATGTACAATCCCGTTATGGGACATTGTTCCGATTCACAAGAAGACCAGGTACGAGGAATGAAACGAATCCGGAATTGCAAAACTAATGGAACAATTTCGGTTAAAATCAGGTGAGTACCTAAATAAATCACTCCGATTAGCTCGTCTCGTTAAAGCAATCTTAAAACTATAAAACAGGAAGTTTTCCTTAATTTTTGCAGATTGACAGAGTCTGAATCAAACTGTTGCAGTCGGGGCTCGGGAATGTTGGAAATTACACCTGATTTCAACATCAAAGTTTCATTAATTTTAATTCAGTTAGTCCATCCCTTTATTAATGTTTTGGGATAGTGTCAATACGGGACGGTTTTTTAGATGATATAATTTTATAATTTTTATGTTTAATAATTTATCAATTCATTAAAATATGATTACGCATCTTAAATATCATTTTTTTCCAAGGGAGGCACGTGCTACGCCAAAAATTGGCCCTTCTCAGCCAAAAACGGTTACAATCAATCGCTTTTATCTTTTCTAAAAACGTAAACTACTTACTAAATACCACAGCCTTCGGGTTCAAGATCTCAAGCCCAAACGATATCAAGGACAAGCTACTTCCGATAAGAAAAACATAAAAAATCACGATAATATTATGCGATAACTTTAAGGCCTGCCAGCGGATCCTCACATTTTCCAACCGAACAAGTAATGGCCGAAGGCTCCGTAATTTCAGGACCTCGTACCATTTCCATCCAATACCAGACTCCAATAACCTCTGTAACCGCCAAAGTACCACCGGGTCACCCCAATCCCGAATAACCCATCCCTTATAGGAACGTAGTAGCCGCTCGGCACTGTACGATATGTGCTTATCGGGTCGCAAGATGGTCAACTTGTAGTAGTTAACCTCAACCTCGTCGGACCAGGACGCAAAAGCCGTGACATCGCATTTCGAAATCAGCTCCGCGAAGCTAGAGTTCCCCGCTGCGATTTCCGGATAGTTTGTAGGAATAGCGGATTTCGAATTGATTTGAGTGAAGTATTGGAATTTAGGGCTGTTTATAAAACAAGTATAGCAAGCGAGATCGACGGCAGATTCAATGAGAGTTTGACTCAAAGGAGATCGCTTTTTAAAATGATCAGTAAAATCTTTAAAGTATGGATCATTCCGCAGGTGATATGGTCTCCAGTACAGGGTGAAATTGAGGTCAATGAGTTGGGCAAATGTGCTGAGGGATTTTGGGGTTTTGGGGGCAGTTAGGGCTGTTATGTTGAGCCCTTTGTAGGAATTTGTGAGGACGATAGCCCCCAGAATCCAGGATCCGCAGATCCAGTACCGGAAGTTTTGCCTCGAGACATTTCTCGCTAAATTTGACCCTTGTTCCAGTAGGGCGCCATAGCCCATCAGAATGATAGCTTGAATCTGGCGATGGCTGATTTTCGACGATATGAATCCTATCGATAGAAACACCGGAAGTAAGAATGTAAGGGTGAGTAGGAGAGCAATCCAAATCCCAAAATCGAATGCAGACACGAAGCCTTGAAATGACACGGGCCCTGTCTGCCCTCCATTACAAGTGATGTAGTCGATGGACTCTTCATAAATGTTGAAGAATCTCGATCCCCGTTTTTGCATCTCGATGAAAGGCTCCAGTTTCCGGTCGAATATTGACTTTGGGTTTATGATCGTCACATTTGGCAGGACTACTTTCATCCAAATGACATCTAGGACCACCCACTTTGGGATTTTGGTGAAGTACAAAACATTGCTATCGACGTTTTTAAAGTCCTGAAGAACTGTTGACATTGTGTCAGAGGACAGCTCGGGGTGCCTGAATCCCCAACTTGTCGACAGTATATGTCGAAGGTTAAGATTTGTGAACTCGTTTTTAATGTTTTCGAATGTAATTTCACGTTTAATAGATGCTTCATGATAAGTTATAGAGCCAGGGCTGCAGTAACCACAGACGAAGTGAACTTCCTTGATTTTGAGGTCATTGAGGTCATTTGTTTTGAAGACCACAAGCGTTAGCGGTGACCCTCGGGTGACCATTTCAAGGTTCATCAGAGGGTTTGCCCAATTGCCCCAATACGATGAGTGTTCATTGGTAATTAAAATCCGGACCCGTTTCTCGTCCGATTTATAGGGATTTAATTCCTGGGACATTACGGCGTTTCTCATGTCGTTAACGTGAGAATCGGTTTGGAGGTACCTTTCCAGGTCGTTAAGTCCACAGAGTGTTCCATAGGATAGGAGTGTTGGGTAAATGAACAATTCTGCGACACAATTGAGTTTGTAAATCGGTACGGGTTTCATATCCGTTTGGTAAGTGACGGATTGATTTCCACATTTTTCTTTCTCGGGTTCGAAGGGTTCTTTTCCAGTTTTATTGGAAGTGGCTTTGACATAATTTGAATTGATTAAGGGGATTTCAAACTGTGACATTTGAAAAGATTCGAAGGTTTTTAGGACGATGAGGCAGTTTCGAAATGACAATAGTAAGGGGTTCAGTCCGTCGTTTTTGCTCAGTGTTTCTTGGGATAGAACCACAATTAACTTGAAACTAGTGAGAATAATGGTTTGAATTATCAACTCCATTGAGTCGCTGACATTAATTGACCTTATGTGAACTTTTTGTTGTAATTTTAAAACTTGCTATTCCAGCCTGAAAATTCAAGACAAACTATAATCAATTGTTCGGAAATTGTGGTATTTTGACTCGAAGAGAATGCGTTTGTTTCATTCAAAAGTGTATATTCTCGTGTGGTACCTATCAAAAGTGAATATTTAAGAGCTCACTTAACTCAAGGACTTTATTCAAGTTACGATACGGTTTACAACGATACATTTAACAAATTAAATTTATTGGGTGTTGTTTGCAGACATAAAGTTTTACAATGGTTTATTCCTAAACTCGGCAAACCGATGCCAAGCCGCTATATACTTTTACAGACTATTTCGACTATAAAATGAACTACATTCATTTGTCAATGACATGCCCAAAAGACCAGTAGCACATTTTGGTAGATTATGTATGTTTTTCTGGATTTGGGATGACGTCACTGCTGGCATTATTGCCCCTAAATAACTCCACCCAAGTTAGTATTGGAAAACTAGCACACCGGAATAATTCCCCATATAATTAGATAGTGGAAAAGATTTGTTCGGGAACCCGCAGCGTTTTTATTAAAATTTCCTGTTTTTGGCCGGAACCTTTATGCAATACAAATATGTTTTCCCAACCTTCTTAAATACCACCCGATAGTTACCAGTTGCAGTACAATGTACTTTGGAAGCACACAAGTCAAGAAATGTAACTAATTTTATGCAAGTGTAAGTTTAGGAATGCGCTAAACAATAATCTATTTTAAATACCCGTATTCCCGAAGGAAAATTTCTTATTTAAAATACCCGTATTCCCGAAGGAATTTTTTTATTTGAAATACCCGTATTCCCGAAGGAAAATTCTCTATTTTAAATACCCGTATTCCCGAAGGAATTTTTTTATTTTAAATACCCGTATTCCCGAAGGAAAATTCTCTATTTTAAATACCCGTATTCCCGAAGGAATTTTTTTATTTTAAATACCCGTATTCCCGAAGGAAAATTCTCTATTTTAAATACCCGTATTCCCGAAGGAATTTTTTTATTTTAAATACCCGTATTCCCGAAGGAAAATTCTCTATTTTAAATACCCGTATTCCCGAAGGAAAATTCTCTATTTTAAATACCCGTATTCCCGAAGGAATTTTTTTATTTTAAATACCCGTATTCCCGAAGGAAAATTCTCTATTTTAAATACCCGTATTCCCGAAGGAAAATTCTCTATTTTAAATACCCGTATTCCTAAAGGAAAAACTACCGCATTAAATTACTTCAACATTTCCTAAAAATTGTCACCCTCACTTCAAAGCTCTCGGAAAGTAACGAGAAAATTAAGGGTCATCTGAAAGCAGTTGTTGATGCTGCAGAGGACGATTGAATTTTCGAAAGTGTACATCGCTCCGGCCCGACACAAAATGCCTCGGCAGGACCGATGGAATTTAGACAACCATTTCAGTTCCAGGTCAGCTTTCCTCCGATTTCGGGTCGATTGTATCCGTTTGCCCCATTGGAAGAGGAGTTCTTTGCTCCGTTTATTCACGACCCCGGCCATTGAGAGGGGGGTCACTGCCTCGAAACCGCACCGGACCCCGCACCACGGGAACATTACGTTCGTCCTGGGGTCAATATGATAGAGCCGGATGCTCCCGAAAATCAGCCCTGCCACGAAGAAGAAGAGGACGGGCGGAAATACGACCAAGTAGTATTTCAAACTGTCGTTTAGCATGTCGATGTAGCATTGGATGACACGGTATTTTTCGGGGAATTCCTTCATTTTGGAGTCCGAGTCAACCCTGTAACAGTTAAAGGGAGGAGTTTAAAAAATGAATTTTCATAGGGTTGTTGTGAATTTTAGATTTATTTTATGATCGAAATTTGGGATTCTGGGGGTTGATTTCTGTTGAATATTATAATATATATACATTAAGGCTTTAGTGTTGTGGTTCAAAATATGCGAAGGGTACATCACATTTTGGACTTCAAAAATTAACCTCAACATGTCAAATGTCAATACCCAATGTAATGTACTAAATACTAAACATACTAAATTTTGTTAAGTAATTGAAAAGCTAAATATAATTTCAATTAAACTATTTTCAATCATTATTTTTTTTTAAATGGACTGACCTCATATCCCTAATTTCCGAAGCAATCCAGGCGAGTCCCAGAAGTGCGACACTCCAGTTAAAGGAACAGATCATTAACCACATGCTCACCGTGTACATCTCGATGATTATAAACGGGATTTCGTCAACGAATTTCGGGGACGTGTCTCCAATCCGCTCACAGGGGAAGAAGAGGGCGCTAAAGAAATGGGGGGCGCAGGGCGTGGCAACGACCAACATCCCGTGCACAAAGGGGTTCGTGTACAACATGAACAGTCCAAATAACAAGTTACGCGACAAATTCACACGTTCTGCATCTTCCTCCAGCTTCCGATCATTTGAGCGAGGTTGAGAAACATTTCCTGAAAAAAAGTGAACAACCCCTTTATGTGAACAACTTTGTCCGTCTGTCCGTCCCTTCGTGTAGACGGCAATAAGCGTAGAGATATTCATTTCTATTTTTAGAGACCCCAAGGGTTTGTTTGCAGTTACAATACCCCAAAACTTGGAAGAAATCATGTGAAGTTGGCTTCAGCTTCTATTTTAAATTTGTTTTGATTTATAATACACATGAAATTCGATTAGTTTTTAAGAATCTAAAATTCCCCATTTTTCCAACCCTCATCATTCTTGGACTGGAATCATCCGAATCTCCATTTTAAGAACCAATAAAATTCGCTTCTCATAAAGAGATTGTAATCTTGCTTAAACTACACCCGCTACAAAATATGGAGTTTTATTTGCAAATTGAAGCAGCTATGAACTATCCCAAGTTGAAAATACCATAAATTCTAACTTCTCACCTGACTTTTGCATAAAAATCAAGAGACAATTGACAAACTGCTTGATCTCACTCCTCCGAGTTTTGAACTGGAGGAAGCCAACGGAGGTGATGGAGAAGGACATGGTCCACAACATGGACAGGATTTTTTCGAGGAGCGGAAACTCGTCCCCGGAAGTGATGGCGTGAATGTAGCGGTAAATCGCATTCACCGTAAGAAAGTACATGATCCATTTATTGATCCCGTAGTATCTTAAATGACTCGTCGATGCCGTGGTCAAGAGGGAGGTTGCGGGATCCCAGGCATATGGGAAAAATTTAATGTTGCATCCCAACTTTAACATCCCAATAAAATCCTTGTGGGCTTTCTCAGATAGCATTTTGGCAATTATTTAATTATTTGCTAAGCTCGTCTATTGGAACGTGAAATAGCAAAATGAATGGAAAATGTACGAATTCTCCGCATTTTATCTGATTCCTGAAGCCCAAATTAACCAGTTAAATTCAGGGTTTATGCAATGGGGTTTTTGATGGATTATACAATTCTATGTGTTTTGTAACTAATTGGGGTTGTCGTCAAAGCTATTTATGCATACCGTACTATCTGAAATAAGTAATGCAGGGAGTTAATGTCCGATCGAGAATAGTACCGTTTCAAATGGAACATAAATTGAGGGAAGGGAGTTATTAAAGTTACTTAAGTATACTTATTTAGTAAATGATGGCTTATATATATGACCATTTTAATTTGTTTACCAAGACCGGAGATTTGGAATATGGCGTTTACGACATTACGACTTCATCTTTGATGGGTTTTGGACGGTTTTGATTGGAAATGACAAATTATGATCCTTATTTCTAACGTGTGTATACTACATAAGGATAATATAAGGAGCTATGAGTTACGAACTGTTTTATGACCAGAAGAAGAGGCTGACATTGTCGATAATTCCTTATCACAATAATATGTACCAATACCATATCGTACGACATGTAGATTTGAAACTGGAACTGAGCTAATTGATCCAAAATTATTCTTCGCCTTTCGTCAGTTGAGATGACAGTGGATGGAAGCCCTTTGAAAGCCATAATTATTAGAATGGATTCGTTCATAAGACTCCAATCATCCTGGCAGAACGTTTATATGTTATATCCAGCATATTGGCATATTGATTGATTTCAGGATAATCATGAATTTAATTTGATTTGCTTAAGCAATCGGTTAATTCTTAGAGACATCAACAGAGGTGAGTCCCTAATTGTAATATTGTTAAGGTCGAGCCCAACTTTATTGACAACAACAAACCCTCATCTTAAAAAGTATACAGCTGTCAGTTTCGATAGAATACGAGGAATGTTTTATTTTGCGTTTTGGGACAAACGTCGAAACAAGGCTTGTAAATGGGGGTCCACATTCTTAGTTATACTAACAAGGTAAGTCTCACAGAGGCAAAACCTCTGATTGACTTGATTTTTTTGTGATTAATCTACAACTCATACAAACGTTAATGACGAAAAATTAGCGGCCCAATTTTAGGTTTGTTAGGTTTAAAAAATTGCTAAAGAATGTACACGCAAAAAAACTTTGAAGAAATGACATATGAAATGTACCAAAAAATCAAGAAAAAAATTAGAAAAATGAAAATCTAAATATCTCGCCATAGTTTGCTAGGGTTGTTGAGAAATCGGGGTGGGAAGTGGGGGGAAATGGGTGCGGTGGGTGAGAGGTTAAGAGAGCGAGGAAACTCGACTTCTTTACCTTACGACTTTTCTCGCTGGCTCTGTTTTAACCTCTCATCCACCGCACCGATTTCCCTCCACTTCCTATTTACCCTGATTTCCCTCCACTTTCCACCCCGATTTCTCAACAACCCTAGCGAATTATGGCGAGATATTTAGATTTTCTTTTTCCTAATTTTTTTCTTGATTTTTTGGTACATTTTATATGTCATTTACTCTAAGTTTTTTTGGGTGTACATTCGTACACACCATTTTTTAAACCTAACAAACATAAAATTGGACCGTTAATTTTTCTTCACTAACGTTCGTATGAGCTGTAAATTCATTACAAAAAAATTTAAGTCTCTGTGGCTCTGTGACACCCCCCTTGTAAGGACAAGAGAAGGCTATAAGTAATTTCCACCTATTTTTCTCATACTGTAATGTCATGTATAGGTATTCAGTAATGTTCAGCACTTTAAAAACGATTACCCATTTGATTTTTATTATAATAACTAACTTCATCTATAACTTGTAAATACCATATATTTTAACTGATTCGTTTTAATTATTTCAACAGCAAATAAAACGAAAGAGAATCCAACTCCAATCAGGAAAACATAAAAAATAACCACAACATTATGAGACAGCTTCAATTTCTGCCATTTAGCTCCGATATTATTGGAATCCCAAACCAATAAGGGCTGAATCCTGTTCCGTTTCACGAGCTCATACCACTTCCTCGCTATCCCAGACTCAAATAAACTCCCCACCCGAAATAATACCCCAGGCCCTGCCCAATTCTCAATCTTCCAGCCCTTATAGGACAACAAAAGACGTTCCTTACTCCGGTACACCGGAAGGTTGGGGTTAAGGGTCCTCAGCTTGTAATAGCTTTCCTCAACATCATCCGACCAAGAAGCAAAAGCGGTTCGATCGCAGTTAGAAATTACTTCTGAAAATGAAGAAGTACCTCTCGCAATTTCAGGATAATTTCTCGGAACTGCAGAATGTCGTAAAATTCTATTGTAGTAATTATAAGTCCTGTTTTCGAACTTTCCATGAAACCTCAGATCGAGATTAGCGAAACTGGCACGCGTCAATTGGTCAATGAGGATTGTAGCTAATGTCGAAGCTGCGTTGGGATAATGGGACATGTTTAAATTCGAAACTCTCGGTCTCCAGAAAACGGTAAAGTTCAAGTCAAGGAGTTCTTTAAATGTAGACAGGGACTTGACTGGCAATGGGGCAGTTAGAGACGTGATATTGACACCTTTATAGGAATTAGTTAGGACAATAGCCCCCAAGATCCATGACCCACACACCCAATAAGCATGATTGTGTTTGGGTCGATTTCTGACCAAATCCGTACCCTGTTCGACCAGGGTGCCACATGCCACTAGGCTAGTATTTCCGAGGATACAGGACTGCTTCTTAATCATTCGACCTAAAGATAGGGACATTACAAAGGTAAATGCCATGACATTTATCGCTACCCAAGTAGCACAATCGTAAGAGGACACGAATCCTTGAAATGAAACGGACCCCGTTTGACCCCCATTGCAAGTGATGTACTCCAAGCCTGTTTCATAGACGTTGAAAAACCTGTAACCTCGTCGATCTAGGAAGATTTCGGGTGCGAATGGTTGAAAGCGACTGGTAGTATTGATTGTTATATTTGGAAAGGCAATATTCAGCCAAATGAGGTCCACTAGCATCCAGTTCTTGATGGATTTAAAGGCTAGGGTTTTGCCAGGTTTGAAATTAGAAATTCCGGTCAGAAGTCCCTGTTGGTCGGAGTGATAGACGATCCAAGTGGCTTTGAAGATTTGGTTATTGAGGTTTCGAAACTCGGACCTCATTTCTTGAAGCGACATTCCTAACGTTTGAAACCCGACAGGATGGGAAGTAATGGATCCAAAAGTACAATATCCACATATGAGGTGAATCTCCGGAAACGCTGTTTCTGAATGAAACCGATAGATCAGGAGATTTCTGGGTGTTCCACGCCGTTTGTAATGAGCAATGATGGGATATGCCCAGTTCATCCAGTTTGACCCGATGGGGTCAGTTGTGATCAAAATATTGTACTGATCCAAGAATGACCTGAAGGGGGATTCCTCCACTTCTGACATAAATGGAGACATGGTGAGGTCAAGCATGAATCTAGGCTGGAGAAAGTAGTCCAAATTTCCGATCCGATACAACTTATCGAATCCCAGCTCTGGATTTAGCAATATTTCTGCAGCGCAGTTCAGCTTGTAAATGGTCAAAGGTACGATGCTGCTGATGTATTTGACTGAACTAGATAAATTGCCAATTTCGTAATTTGCATGGATGATAGGGACTGCTTGGTTGTCCCATCCCATTGTCAACCAGTTTGATTCCTCCACTTGAAATGTTTTTAAGATGACTAAACAACTTGATAAGGGCTCCAATATGGGGTTTATATGGACGTATGATTCTTGAACTGGATTTCGAAATGTAGTTTCGTGAACGGATTGAAGCTCCGCTGTACCGGTTGGGGTATGGGACAGTAGGATTATCGAAAGAATTAAAATTCCCATAATTAAATTTATTAATGAGGTAAACGACGAGTGGGGACTTATTTCGAGGTGGGGATGATGATCAATAAAATTCTAAGTTTACTTAGGACAAATTATTGCAGGTTTTTTCCATACAATGTATGGGTAACTGACTCCATATATTTTTCATATGTATCTATTCTAATCAACATTTAAATTTTATTGACTAGATAGAATGAAAGGGCGTATATGTAAGTTTTGTAGTGTTTTTAATCAAATAAAGACATCATTTGGTCAATTTGGTTGGACTGGAAAATCTTCAATTTTCAATAAATGTAATTGGTTTCTTGTGTAAACTAAACATATTTGAAGTTGAGTATTGATTAAAATTCGGAGAGTTTATTTCGGAACTGGGAATTATTGAAGGTTTTATTCCAGTGGGGATTTATTTGCACATTTTACACAAAGCATATTCTAAATGTTTATAATACTTCTAATTTTTATCGTTCGGAATGAATTTAATTATCCCTGACTTCAAAAATTCCAACACAAAACAAATGAATGACAAAGACAAACCAACAGCTAAAATATAAAACACCAAAACAACATTTTGAGACAAATTTAACCTGACCCACTGAATATCCGACCTCAAAACCCTTGCCAATTTCACATACTTCAAGAACTCATGCCATTTCCCCGCAATTCCGGATTCAATCAGTTTATCAAATCGCCTTAGAATTCCTGAATAACTACCCCAATTTTTGATAATCCAACCCTTGTATGTTTTCAATAATATCTCCGTGCTCCTGGAAATATGTCGATCCGGTCGAGCGATTTTAAGTTCGTAGTTGATCTCATCAACTTCTTCGGACCAGGAAGAAAATGCAGTTGGGTCACAATTCCAAATCAAACTCACGAAAGTTGAATTTCCAACTGAAATTTCTTCGTAATTTCTAGGGATTCTGGAAATATCCGCAATTCCACTGTAGTACGTGTACAACGAAGATTTCGGATTGTCAAAAATATTTTCGGAGCCGTAAGCAACAGTAAATTCGGTAAAGCAAGACCAGAATAGTATGTCTCGTCATCCTCGATGTTTTTGTCGTATTTGAAATCGAGGAACGTAGAATGGTCGAAGGGTCTCGTTATAATCGTTACGTTTCTTTCGATGAGTTCCCTAAAGCTGGTTAGAGACTTGTATTTTAATGGCGTCATTAAGGTCTTAATGTTCTCCCCTCGACAAGAGTTAGACAAGACTACCGATACCAGCATCCAGGAACTGCAAATCCAATAGGCGAATTTGGTTTTGGAACTGTTCACGGCAGACTTATTCCCCTGTTCTAGTAGAGTTGCGTAAGCTAGATATAGAAATTTGTAATTACATGTACATTTTTTAAATTTTTTTAATGTGGATAGGGCTACAAGAATAGCACTTCCGGTGATACAGATCCAAATGAAGAGGTCAAATGAGGACACAAGGCCCTTGAAGGAAATCAATGACCTCTCCCCTCCAAAACAGGTTACAAACTCTAGAGACGATTCTTTGATATTAAAGAAGCTTGAATCAGAGACACCTACAGCTACATAGGGCCCTTCTGGTACAAAATTTAGAAATTTTGGTTGTATTTCAGAGCTACAATTTGGTTTTACACCAACGTTCTTGAAACTTGCATTTGGCAGCCCGGTTTTGAACAAAATCAGGTCTAAGTCCATCCACGGTTCAATATTTTTGAAATAAAAATCGGTATGCTCTTTGAAGTCTATATTCAATGCAGAAACTTCGTCGGGGTCGATGCTAGTGTGTTGGACATCCCAATCCATGTCCGCTGTCCGTTTTTCAATGTTCGCAAATGCTTTGCACACTGATTCAAGAGAGAGTTCCCCATCTAGGCTGATATAACAGGGTCGACAGGGGTCGCAAAATTCAGATACCAGAAAAACATTTTGAAGCTGCAGTTGATTGCTTTCCGTATACATTTTAAAAATTAACATGTCCGTTTTGGCAGAAATGGTATTCCCGTGCTTATCGAAAACAATCGGAAATGCCCAGTTGTCCCACAAGTCCGGGTTTGTTTCGATTGTCATCAGAATTCTGTATTTCTGATGGGTCGATCGGTAGGTCGAATGTTTCTGGTAGAATTCGTTTATGTACATGTAGTCTCCCAACATTTCCTGTGGTTGTTGAAAATATTCCAGTCCGTACTTTGACATTCCATTCAGAAGCCCAAAGGATAATGGAGGTGAAATGAACATTTCTATTAAACAATTGAGGTAAATTGGGGTGCATTTTTTATTGAAGAAATCTACGGTGGTTCTGAACCTGTAGTATGAATCCGTTTGGTTCTGATCTCGTTTGTCAAACCCGTTCCCGTCGTAATGTGTAAGGATGAGGGGATGATCAATTGGACCTAATGTCAAACCTTCGAGGACCCCGAATTTGTGGACGATTATGAGGCAATTGGGAAATGGTTTAAGAATCGGGTTGATGTCCATAATCGTTGTGCTGGAAAGTGAATCTATTTTTGTCTGTGTCACTAGAGTTTCGTTGCTGACGGTAGTTATTATTAAAACCGAAATACAAATGATTTTTGGAGATACTGAAGGCATTTTTACGGTTATTTTGAATGATGCTTCATTCTGTTTTAAATTTTGAATGTTTTTGACAGAAGTTGAACTGCTCGCCAATTTTTACTTTTTATTTAATATCTTAAGTGCTTAACATTTAAGAGGATAAGTGCTGGCTGGCAGTTATTTACCTGTCTCAAAAATCATCTACACTTCAGTTTCCTATTTCAATAAAAATGAGTCGGTTGACTTCCGAAGCAATCGATGATATTTTATTTATTATTTTTACGCGAAATAAGCGATATGATTTTAATGTCCCATACTCAATAACTCAATCTCCTTTACATATGCATATTTTTTTACAAGGCGAAATCAGTAATACAAAATATTTTACATCAGTTTATATAAATTAAAAATAATTTATAATTATAGTTATAAACAATACCAGTAGAAAACGGAGATACAACAATTACATTTGTAAGTAGGTAGGTAAGCGTTGGTCA
Organism: Desoria tigrina; assembly: GCA_906901685.1. Classification (NCBI taxonomy): domain Eukaryota; kingdom Metazoa; phylum Arthropoda; class Collembola; order Entomobryomorpha; family Isotomidae; genus Desoria; species Desoria tigrina. The sequence goes on along the minus strand of CAJQTU010000008.1, from coordinate 5,922,235 downwards.
TAAAACCTGAAAGCAATTTAATAAATTGGATTCGTTGTACTTTCGCCACTATCGTAAGTATGTTAAGTAGTATGTATTTCGTAAAGAAAATAAATTGAAAGCAAATACACTTGTAAAATGTCAATGGAATTATGGAATACTATTTGATAACTATAGCTATATATGCTGCAAATATCAATATCATTGTAAGCATATCGGCTCAAGATAACAACGAAATAGATATGAAACGACTCTGTCAAGTACGATACTTTGCGTCAAAACCAACTTAAAATATGTGCAAATCCGGAAAATTCAAGATAGTGAAATTATGATCGATTTCTTTAGATAGGATAACCTATAAACGTTGAAGAGGATGAGCTATGAAACGTTTCAAACTTTTACTGTCAATGTTAATTTAATTTCTTAGATTTCATTGCATCAACACTTCGTTTTTAGTCAAATTCCGATCTTGTTCCAACCCATAGTCAAACTAAAGTTATCGAAATCGGTAAATTCTGTAATCCGTATATGTCCGGTAATTAAGTATGAAAAAAATCATCCTGATATTAAAAATACTTTATTTTTACCTCCAAGTTCTAGCTGTAAAATGTTCGATAATAACTGAATCACCATTTTATCAAAACCCATCAAAGTTGATAGGCCCAATCCGCAACTTCCGATCTCTTCTCCTTCCATTTAATTCGTGTCTAATAATCATTTACAAATTTGTCGACGTTGACATCGACATCGACGAACATTTCGACATCCCGATTATACTTACTCGATACAGAAATCCACTGCGTATTGATTCAGAAAACAACCGAGTAAAACTGTATAACCAGAAATATCCTGCTTCATCCGCTGGCTTCTTTTCCACCAAAATACATCCAATTATCCGAAGTAATTGTGTCGCTGAAATTTACTTACATCCGCCAATTCAATTCGGATTCTTGGACGCAACGACGCTTCTAGAAAATTTCCTCAGGCCTCCGCATATCCTGCAAGAAAATGTTTTTTTAAATTTAAACCCCGATTTTAAAATACTGTCTCCCTTCAGGTCCTTAAATTCAAAGTATCGGATCCTATTAACAAACGAACCGGCACGGATTTGGAAACATTGGACCGTTCCAATCCTTAAGGATAAACATTTAAGCTTACTTACAATCACCGAGTTACTCATTTACGAAATTGATGACAAACATGAAGTCAAAAATGCATTCCTTGTTTGTGAATACTGCTCACCCTGTTCCGAAACATATTATCTTCTGGGAACCGGATTTACCATCTCAATTCAGAATTTAAGCCTCCAAGTGCTGAAACTTCAAAAGCATATTTTAGAATACCAGTGGAAGGTCGAACTGGGGGAATTGAGCGGGGAAGAGATATTAAAAATCGACAAAAAACTCATCGAAACCGGAAAGCACTTGTCGATGAGGGGAATTAAAGCTTGGATGGATCTCGACCTATTGCTTTTCAGAATTTTGTTTCCGAATGTCACACTTGGTGATCAATCCCACACTTGCTCTCCAGTCAGCACGTATAGAATAAACCGAGGGTTACATTTGCCAACTGCGGACATGTCGAATTTGGAAGCAAGGTTTTTCAACACGAGGGAGGAAACGTTGGAATTCATAACTTGTTACGAGAATCAAGAAGGAGAGTCGATCTCCTTTAAAGGGTTCACAGCTTCGTATGATGTCCCAAGTTGGTGTGGAATGATAAGTTCTGCCATTCTTGTACCACTATTCTTATCATTTGGAATGTCAATTGATTTAACGAGAAATTGGAATTTTTTAGCAAATGCACTTTTAATGGGATTTTCTACGTTATTGGAGCAAGGGAGTAATTTGGCGAGAAATTCTTCGAGACATAACTTTGCTTATTGGGTTTGTGGATCTTGGATTCTGGCCGTAATCGTCTTGACGAATTCCTATCGAGGGGAAAACATAACGAAACTGACTGCCCCTCGGGACCTGAAATCATTGACTAAATTTAGCGAGCTATTGGACCTGAATTTTACGCTTTATACGAGGCCATTCAGCAAAGCATTATATTCCACATACTATGAGATGAAAGTTACAAATAACATTTCGAACTACGAGTGGAAGTCGTTAATGTCGATACTGTCTCTTTTGGGCATAGCGAAGACGAATAGGATTTTTGCGGTTGGAAATATGTCGGAGGCTCAGGCAGTCAGAGCCGGGTTTATAGACCGGTTAATTCATATTTCGACGATTCCGGACAATTTCCAGGAAATTTTGGATGGGAATTCCACGTTTGCAGAGCTCATTTCCGACTGTGGCAAAATGGCCTTTGTTTCCTGGTCGGATGAGATTGAAGGAAGCTTCTATGAACTCAAAATTTCCAGACTAGGTCGACATGTATCCAAGAGCGAGGACGATGTTCTCAAGTTTAATAGGGGTTGGAATTTATTTAATTTTGGGGGTTCGTACGTTTTACAGAGATTTAGTGGTTTAGTAGAATCAGGGATTCCTGGGAAATGGTATCAAATTACGAAAGTGCAGAAACTGATTAGTTTATTCAAGAAAATGAAAGCGGTTGAGGCGAGATGGATGCGGTTGAGCGTGTCTCATAACGTCGTTGTTATATTTCATGTTTTAATATTTGGGCAGCTTTTGTCGATAATAGTCAGTATTTGTGAGTTCATTTATTTCAAATTTAAAAAGAGAAATTATTTAGCTTCAGTGTATGAGGGACATCGGACAAATTAGTCAAGGGTGGTTAATATGGATTTGAACTAAATGGGCCATGTAATTACAATGTTTTATTAATTAAAATGTAATTGTGATAAGAGAATACAAATCAAAATAATGTTTGTCAAACATGATTTATAATATACAACACTTCATGGTATGCAAAATGCAATGGTATATTAATGTTGTGCTCTTAATTTTATGTGCTTAAAATGACGACGGTCCTACTATATGTATTTCAATGAAAGATAATATACATTTATTAGAATAATTAAATTTAATTGTACCTGTAATTAGTTAATTCCAAATATCCGTTATATTTTGTCTAAAAATACGATAAATTACCCTATGATTTATGATTAAATTAAGTGCTGAAAAATGTCATGGGCTGCAATCCTCCAGATTGATATCAATACCCACGGCATAACTTAATGAACAAATACGGGACGATTTCACAAATCCCTGCCAGTATCGATAATGCTAGCCCAAAAGCGAACACATAAAAAATGACCACAATATTATCCGTCATCTTAAGCTTTTTCCATTTAACCTCATTCCTGGCAATCCGAACAAACAATTTCCTTAACTTCAACAACCTAATGGTTTCATACCAAACATTTCTAATCCCCGACTCCACCAAACTTACAAATCGACGATGGACAATCAAACCCCCGAAGTTCTTCAACTTCCAGCCTTTAGTAAAAGTCCACAAAACGTCTCGACTTCTTGAAACTTCCCGATCCGGCCTCGTCACCTTCAGCTCGTAAAACTGCTCTTCGATTTCCTCGGACCAAGAGACGAGTGCCGTTTTATTGCAACTCCGTAACAAGTCCACGAACCTATCCCTACCTGTGGATATGTCATTAAAATTATCGGGAATCCTTGTCATTTCCTCCAAAATCTTAAAAAACTGCAACCTCTCCAGATTTTTGATCGTCGACCAAACCAAGTCCCATCTCATATGGACCATTAACGAGTATCTACCGCTTCCTCCTAACGTTTTGTCAATCCAGGGAATACTTTTATTCAGCATGGTTAACCAGTTCTTGTCGAAGGGACGGGAATAGAGCGTAAAGTTTCGGTTCACGAGTTCCCTGTACTTTGTCAGAGTTTGGGTCTTCCTGGGGGCAGTTAAATTGGTGATGTTTTCACCCCGGTATAAGTTTGTTATGAGAATAGCTGCCAGAATCCAGGAGCCACAGAGCCAATAGGCAAAGTTATGACGTGACACGTTTCTGGCCAAGTTCTGCCCTTGTTCGAGAAAGGTACCGTAGCCCATTAGAAGGGCCCTCCCGAGTGTTCCAGAATTGGACCGATCAATCTGAAGAGAGGCTCCAAATGTGAGGACCAGAGGAACGAGTACGACGTATCCGATCATGATGGCCCAACTGGAGTAGTCGTAGGAGGATATGAAACCGCTGAAGGAAATTGAGCCGATTTGGGTGTTGTCTTCGAAACATGTGATGTACTCCAGCATCTCTTTTCTATCAAAATGGACAAATATTAGAGTCCATTAAGTAACTGAATCGAGCTGTGAATGAGGGCTAAAATAGTTTGTACTAGTTATTGCATTGGGCGAAGTTTCAAATCTTTTGGGTTTCAAGTCCCATAAATCATTTAAAATGTATGTGTGGTCTCTATTGGGTATTAAATTACTTAGAAAAACTTTTGCGGGTATTATACTAAGAGATTTGATTAAATACGAACCATGCACAGCAAAGGTAAAGCCTCTATAAATGTCTGTTAAAGTTAAAATTGACCCGAAATTAAACAAATAAAACGAATGTCAATATAAGAGGTGCAAAATAGGTAGTTGACCATACCTGTGCATATAAGGGGCACGGTAGCTGTCCATTTCAACCTGAGGCAGAAATGAATCCGATCGACTTGGGGAATATTGGGAATGTTGGCATTTCCAAAATCCACCGGAAAATGCTGTAGAATTCGGGACAGCGATTCTGAAAAACACGAAATCTAACGTCATCCAAGGCTCGATTCCTTTCAAAGACAGCTTTTCTGGCCCTAATTGAGCAAATTTTTGGTAAATAGCGACGATTTCTTTCGTATCAAATTCACTGTGTGTCATCCACCAAACCATGTTCAGAGTCTGGCTTCGTATTTTTCGAAGTTGACCTACAAGATGGTCCAAATTAGGATTTTCGGAAAATTGCAGATCTTCATAAAGTGGCGGAGCACATAATTTGCAAAACTCGCAGATGGTAAAGAGTTTGGGGACAGGGCTGCTACTGCTGGTTGGATAAATCAGTAAGTAAGAAAGTACGGTTTTAAATTGGCGTTTTTCGGCTTCTTTCGGTTCGATCCAATGTTTCCAAAATCGTTGAGATTCATTAGTGACCAGAATTCTGAAGAGATCGTCTCCGAATTGGTAGGCGTCATAATCGGCAGATGCTGTGTATATAGCGTTCTCCAGGATCGACTTGGGAATTAGAAATTTGTCGAGAAATTCGACGTCTTGGAGGACTTCTTGACTTATCGGAGGATACAAGGCGAATTCCGCGATACAGTTCAACCTCTCAATCGGCCTTATTGAGTGCAGAAACCGCTTCGTTGGGCTGCCGCGTTTCAGCCGTACTTCGACCATTTCCCAATAATGTATGGATTGATTGGCTTTTGGGAGATAGTATAGCCTGGTTCGAATCAATGGAACTGGTGTAATCAATTCAGGTTCTAGATCTGTAAATTCGAGTAGGATTATGTTGCAGTGGCTGAATAAAAGTAGCAAAGATTCCAGTTGATTTGTTATTAGTTTTTATTTTTACAAGATTGGGTGGCGACATTTGTGCAAGAGACAAGCTGTAGAAGATTTGAAAGACGGGGATAATTAATACCCAGTGCATGACTAATAAAAATTATGTAAATAAAGTAGTTTAGTTTTAACTAATATTTCCGATATATTCGACGATTTGAGAAATGGGAAAGAAATGACGAGTTTGGAAATCGATTTGATTCACTCGCACTCCCAAGAAGGCGTAGAATTTTTTATTAAATTATATAGAGAAGAGAGTATCGTTAAGTCGGTTAAGTTAAGTTACGATTTTATAGAAGGTGGGGTTTGTAGAGTTTGATTTTCAGATCAAGTGGATATTTTTTGTAAATCACCGTGAAAACGGTAGCAGTTTAAGCTGTTCACACCCTGGTATGTATGAATATATGAATCTGAAGAACTCTTAACCCCCATACACCCAACTTTTTGCCGTATACCGTGAATCTCAATTTAGAGCCCTGTCATCCCCCTGAAATCCCTTGCATACGGACACAGACACTGTACTTTTATTATATTAGATAGGCAAGTCAGTCCATAAAAATATGCCCTCAGTGCTCTCAACACAACTTCATCAGTCAGTCAGAAAATCAGAACAGTTGTACGGTCCCACTGGGGTAAAAAGTAAACGCGAAGTAGATTAATCAATAAAACAATAAAAGCAATCATGCATCCGAAAATTTCAATTAACATCAACACGAAAATGTGCTTTAGTTGTAGGGCCTTGGGATTCGAACCCACTTCCAAGCGGTCGTAATTATGAACGTAGAATTCCGCTTGTTTAACGATATCTGTTGAAACATCAAATTCAACTGCACGGTAATCGACATACTCTTGCTCAATTCCGTAGTGCGTTAAAACCCCACAGTCCCTCAACCAGATAAGAGCCCCCATGACCGCATCTTCGAAAACTCCTCGACCGACTGACCAAAATTGTAGTCTCGAAATTGACTTTCGAAATTTCAAAGATTCTGGCCCCCAATCACAGTGTTCAATATAGCCTATAATGTGGACAAAAGTCTAAAGCATTCTAAAACCATACCAATAACATAAAAAAATAATTTAAATATGATTTTTAAAAAATTCGAATGCATCTGGTAGAATTCGTTCACGTACACATAGTCTCCCAACATTTCCGGTGGTTGTTGAAAATATTCCAGTCCGTACTTTGACATTCCCTTCAGAAGCCCGAAGGATAATGGAGGTGAAATGAACATTTCTATCAAACAATTGAGGTAAATCGGGGTGCATTTTTTATTGATGAAATCTACGGTGGTTCTGAAACTGAAGTATGAATCCGTTTGGTTCTGATCCCGTTTGTCAAACCCGTTCCCGTCGTAATGTGTAAGGATGAGGGGGTGATCAATTGGACCAAATGTGGAACTTTCGATAACCCCGAATTTGTGGACGATTATGAGGCAATTAGGAAATGGTTTAAGAATCGGGTTGATGTCCATAGCCGTTGTGCTGGAAAGTGAATCTATTTTTGTCTGTGTCACTAGAGTTTCGTTGCTGACCGTTGTTATCATTAAAATTAAAATTAAAATGCTTTTTGAAGATACTGAAGACATTTTTACGGTTATTTGGAATGATGTTTCATTCTGTTTTAATTTTGAGTATTTTTGACAAAAGTTGAACTGTTCGTCAATTTTTACTTTTTATTTAATATCTAAAGTGCTTAACATTGAAGAGGATAAGTGCTGGCAGTTATTTACCTGTTTGAAAAATCATCAACACTTCAGTTTCCTATTTCAATCAAAATGAGTCGGTTGACTTCCAAAGCAATCGATGATATTTAATGTAATATTTTTACGCTGATACAAGCGATATGATTTTAATTTCCCGTACCCAATCCCCTTTGCATATGCATATTTTTTTACAAGGAGGAATACAAATATTTTACAGTAGATAAATTTACAAATATAGTTATAAACAATGCCAGTAGTAAAAAACGGACATGCAACAATTATAAGTAGGTAGGTAAGCCTGGGTTATAAAACCTGAAAGCAATTTAATAAATTGGATGTGTTGTACTTTCGCCACTATCGTAAGTATGTTAAGTAGTATGCATTTCGTAAAGATATGGAATTGAAAGCAAATACACTTGAGGAATGTCAATGGATTACTATTTGATAACTAGCTATACCTTGCAAATTGCAATATCATCGTAAACATATCGGCTCAAGATAACAACTAAATAGATATGAAAAGACTCTGCCAAGTACGATACTTTACATAAAAACCAACTTAAAATATGTGCCAATCCGGAAAATTCAAGATAGTGAAATCATGATCGATTTCTTTAGATAGGATAACCCCTGTTGAAGTCGAAGAGGATGAGCTATGAAACGCTTCAAACTTTTACTATCACAATGTTAATTTCTTAGAATTTCTTAGATTTCATTGCTTCATCGCTTCATTTTTACCCAAATTCCTATCTTGACACAATCTGGTCAAACCAAAGTTGTCAAAATCGGTAAATTCTGCAATCCGTATATTTCCGGCAATTAAGTATGAAAAAAATCATCCTGATATTAAAAATACTTTATTTGTGCCTCCAATTTCTAACTGTAACGGGTTTAATAATAACTGAACCTAAATTTTATCAAAACCCATCAAAGTCGATAAGCCCAATCCGCAACTTCCGATCTCTTCTCCTTCCATTTAATTCGTGTCTAATAATCATTTACAAATTTGTCGACGTTGACATCGACATCGACGAACATTTCGACATCCCTATTATACTTACTCGATACAGAAATCCATTGCGTATTGATTCAGAAAACAAGCGAGTGAAACTGTATAACCAGAAATATTCTGTTCCACCCGCCGGCTTCTTTTCCACCAAAATACATCCAATTACCCGAAGTAATTGTGTCGCTGAAATATATTTACATCCGCCAATTCAATTCGGATTCTTGGACGCAACGACGCTTCTAGAAAATTTCCTCAGGCCTCCGCATATCCTGCAAGAAAATGTTTTTTTAAGTTTAAACCCCGATTTTAAAATACTGTCTGCCTTCAGGTCCTTAAATTCAAAGTATCGAATCCTATTAACAAACGAACCGGCCCGGATTTGGAAGCATTGGACCGTTCCAATCCTTAAGGATAAACATTTAAGCTTACTTACAATCACCGAGTTACTCATTTACGAAATCGATAACAACCAAATCAAAAATACATTCCTAGTTTGTGATTACTGTGCACCCTGTTCCGAAACATATTATCCTCTGGGAACCGGATTTACCATCTCAATTCAGAATTTAAACCTCCAAGTGCTGAAACTTCAAAAGCATCTTTTGGATTACCAGTGGAAGGTCGAACTGGGGGAATTGAGCGAGGAAGAGATATTAAAAATGGACAAAAAACTCATCGAAACCGGGAAGAACTTGTCGATGCGGGGAATTAAAGCTTGGATGGATCTCGACCTGTTGCTTTTCAGAATTTTGTTTCCGAATACATCACTTGATGATCAATCACAAACCTGTTCCCCAGTCAGCACGTACATGACAAGCCCACCTTTGAGGTCACATTTGCCAACCGCGGAGATGTCCAATTTGGAAGCAAGGTTTTTCAACACCCGAGAAGAGACATTGGAATTCATAACTTGTTACGAGAGTCAAGAAGGAGAGTCAATCTCCTTTAAAGGGTTCACAGCTTCGTATGATATCCCAAGTTGGTGTGGAATGATAAGCTCTGCCATTCTTGTACCACTATTCTTATCATTTGGAATGTCAATTGATTTAACGAGAAATTGGAGTTTTTTAGCAAATGCGTTTTTAATGGGATTTGCCACGTTATTGGAACAAGGGAGTAATTTGGTGAGGAATACTACGAGACATAACTTTGCGTATTGGATTTGCGGCTCTTGGATCCTGGCCGTAATTGTCTTGACGAATTCCTATCGAGGGGAAAACATAACGAAACTGACTGCACCTCGGAACCTGAAATCTTTGACTAAATTTAGCGAGCTATTGGATCTGGATTTTACGCTTTATACGAGGCCATTCAGCAAAGCATTATATTCCACATACTATGAGATGAAAGTTACAAATAACATTTCGAACTACGAGTGGAAGTCGTTAATGTCGATACTGTCTCTTTTGGGCATAGCGAAGACGAATAGGATTTTTGCGGTTGGAAATATGTCGGAGGCTCAGGCAGTCAGAGCCGGGTTTATAGACCGTGTAGTGTGGACTACGAGTACGGCAAAATTTAATGTGTGTGGACTGTATTTTATAACCCTAAAGAATGACTTTTGCAACTTCCCTAAACCTTCTTTTCAAATCGCTAGTTTAACCAGTGTTAAACCAAGAAATCGTCCCTAGCAATGTATATGCACGGCGAAATGAATTAAGCAAACATAAAATCAGAATTCTACAAAAATGGCAATTTTAATTGATAAAATTCGAAACTATGAAATGCTTCTAAAGTGAAAAATATTCCTCTACAACTACGAATGAACTTCAGTTCATTCCTCTCCAAAATCTCCAGATATAATAATCTTCTTTTACACAGGCTTTTTCTCGGGTCATTCTTCCCAAGCCATGGACAAATTCTACCTTTTACAATCATGTTTTAGGTACATATTATAGTGTATTACAAATAACTGAAATTTAGACTCTCCCAAATTATTCATAGAAACCAGACATCATATCATACATATAACAATTTACGTTTAGAAATTTCCACTTGATTCTACAATTCTTCTTATCTTAACTTGTTAACATAAAATTAGACTAATACTAATTAGCGTGCGATAAAGTTCATGCATCATGACAGGTACGGCACAACTACTCTAAACTCAATTCATGCTTCTCTTTCTTTTACTCGCATAGCCTAAATAACATTGAAAATACTAACTATTTAATATGGTATCTCCTCTGATGGATGAATTATTCCAATTTTATTTTGGAATCAATAAAGTATATGTGAAAGAACGTTTTGAAATAAAAACTAAGAATTTTAACCATAGTAAGAAGTACTAAATGTCCATACATAATTACTTAAAACAATAGTTTAATTCCTACTCTATTGGTTCCATGCACACTTTTTGTGGTACTTGAAGACATACTCCACCCCGATGACAACTATAGATCCTTGTCATCTAACTTCCGTACTTCAAGTATACATAGCTTGGACACTGGCCGCTTGTAGACACTTCCGGTTGCTGTCTTGACTTCTGCGACTCTAACTTGCCCATCTCGTCCTGGGAATACTTCGGTGACTATTCCCTTTGGCCAGCAATTTCGGGTCATATTGCTGTCGGCAATTAGGACCACGTCTCCGACACAAACTGGATTTACTTGTTTGTGCCACTTCGTCCTCTTGGTAAGGCTCGGAAGATACTCGGTCACCCATCTTCTCCAAAACATATTAGCAAGGGCTTGGACTGATCTCCACTGGCTTCTCAGGCATATCTCCTTCTCGTCAAACATCCCTGGAGGCTGCATGTTACTGGATCTACCAATAAGAAAATGATTAGGGGTTAAGGCTTCAGGATCATTGGGGTCATAGGGAACGTGAGTTAGTGGCCTGGAGTTCACTATATGTTCGGCTTCAGCCATCAGCGTCAGCAGTACCTCTTCCTTAGGATACCTTTCCCTTAGTGTTGCTTTTAAAGCGTTTTTAATAGACCTAACCAGTCTTTCCCAGCTTCCTCCCATGTTAGGAGCTGCCGGTGGTATAAAGTGCCACTCGATTTCCTGACTTGTCAACCTTTCCTCGATTTTATGCTGGTCCAAGTCCTTCAATGAGTTTTTCAGCTCATTATCTGCTCCGTGAAAATTGGTTCCGTTATCGGAGTAGATTTTTTGCGGTTTTCCCCGTCGTGCTGCAAATCTTCTGATGGCATTCAGGCAGGATTCCGTGGTCAGTGAGGATGCTATTTCGATATGTACTGCTCTGGTACTCATACAGGTAAACAGAGCTCCGTACCGTTTCTCGTGCCTCCGTCCCACGGTGACTTCGATTGGTCCGAAGTAATCCATGCCAGTTATGGCGAATGGGGTTACATGACTTTGGAGTCTGCATTCTGGCATTAATCCCATTTGTGGTACTTGGGGTACCGCTCGTTCATTCTTGCAGCGTTGGCAGTGTTTGAATCCTTTCTTCACTGCGGTTCTAACATTTAATATGTAGAACATCTGCCTCAACTCGTTCACGATCTTCTCATGTCCCTGATGCCCAGCTAATTCGTGATAATGTTGAATTATCAATTCCGTTAAGTGATGTTTGGAATCGAGAATGACTGGCTTTTTGACATTTTCAGGAACATCAGCGGCTTCATCCAACCGTCCTTGAACTCTCATGACTCCATAAAAATCCAGGTATGGATCTAAGCTTTTTATGCGACTATGATTTGGTAGTCCCGTTCTATTGGTTAATGCTTTGACTTCCTCTGGAAAGCTCTCAAACTGGGCTAATTTCCAAAGAGTCTGTTTGGCTGTTTTCAATTCAGCTATTGTGAGAACAGGACTGAAGTATCTATCAGACTTCAGTTTTCGCCAGTTGCTGAGTGCTCTAGTAATCCATCCCGTGACTCTCCATAGTGTCAACCACGATGAATATTTCTCCATGAATTTCCATTCTTGTAGTTCTGTTGAAAATCCAACAAAAGATGTCTTGAATTCCAGTTCAGACACATTGACTTTTTCAAGAATATCCACAGTGGATTTCTTTGGCCAGTATTTCTCCTCTTTGGTAAGAAAATCTGGACCGCTTAGCCATCGACTGTTTGCGTGCCACTGTGCTGGACCCTTGTCTCTGGTAGCTTCATCCGCTACGTTTTCCTTTGTGGGAATCCAATGCCATTCCCTGACATCCGTTTCCTCCTGTACTTCTCCTATTCGATGGGCTACGAATGGTGGACATTTGTTTCCATCGGATCGTACCCAGCAATAGACGACTTCACTATCTGTCCAGTAGTGAATCTCGGTCGGCTGGATCTCATGCTGTTCCTTTATGGATTTTGCCAGTCGAACTCCAAGGACTGCTGCCTGAAGTTCCATTCTTGGCATGCAAAGTGCTTTAAGGGGAGCCACTCTCGCCTTGGCTGCTACAAATGCTACCTTTACCCCTTTTGACGTCTCAATCCGGAAGTAGACAACTGCTGCAAAGGCTTGTTGACTTGCGTCACAAAAGACATGCATCTGGACTGACTTTGATGTAGAAAATTCTGGATCATAGCATCGTGATAGCTGAAATGTAGGAATTCTTTGAAGTTCCTCAATCCATTTGATCCATTTTTCATGGGTACATGTAGGAAGTTCCTCGTCCCAATCCACTTCGGACCTCCAGGTCTCTTGAAGTTGTATTTTACCCTTGATTGTAAAATTAGCAAGAAATCCTAAAGGGTCGTAGATCGACATTATGAGAGATAAAGCTTCTCTCTTTGTTGGGACTCTTTCTCCGGAAACTACCTCCTTAGGTACACGGTGAAAATTTGTGGCAAATGTGAATTTATCACTTACCGGGTCCCAATTTAGTCCCAGCACTCGTTCAATTTTGCTTGAGTCTGGGTCTATCATCTTTGGCTCTGCTGCCTTGAGGTCGTCGGGTAATTTGTTCATAACTGTTCGGGAACTAGATATGAAATTGACGATTTCGAATCCACCGAGTAGATGAACGTCTATTACCTCTTTAATTGTTCGATAAGCTACCTCGGCTGTATCGAAACTGTCCAAGTAGTCGTCAACGAAATGCTTTTTGATGATGGCATTTGCTGCTACTGGAAATCGGTCCGAATGTTCCTTAGCGTTTCGGTTTTTTGCTTCTTGGGCGCAAGCCGGTGAGCAAGCTGCCCCGAAAACCATAACGTTCATTTCATAAACGTCGGGATCTCGAGTTCGATCTGATCCTCGCCAAAGAAACCGGAGTGAATTACGGTCTTCTTCCCGAATATTCACTTGATGGAACATTTCCCTTATGTCCCCAGTAATCCCAACTGCTTTCTGACGGAATTTGTAAAGAACGGATGGAAGTGGATTAACTTGATCCGAACCTTTAAGCAAAGCGTCGTTGAGACATATTCCATTAGATTTGGCTGCTGCGTCGAATACCAGCCTGATTTTATCAGGTTTACTTGGCTTCGAAGTGGCAAAGTGAGGCAAGTACCAAGTTCTCGGACCTTGATGGTCTCCTTGTTCCTTGGTCAGTTTACTCGCGTACCCCTTGGTGATGTAATGTTGCATCTTCTCTAGGTACTGGTTTCCGAATTTGGGCTCCTTATCGATTTTCCTTTCGATACTTCGAAGTCGGTTAAGGGCCATTGACTTACTTTCTGGGAGTTGAATACTATCTTCTTTCCAAAGAAGACCGGTTTCCCATCTCTTGGCGTCAGTTTCAACTCTCTTCATTGTTTGGTCCATAAGTTGTTGAGCTCTTTTATCTTCTTTGGATCTTGGGAGCTCCTTACAGACTTTAACTCCAAATGCTTCAGTGGTGAAGTACTGCTTTACCAATTGATGTAAGTCATCTTTTTCATAGCACACGAATGCATGATGTGGCTTATCTGGAACGTTGCTTGGGTTGTAGAGGGTCCATCCTAAATTTGTTCGAGCTGCGACTGGAGCATTTTTAGGGCCTTCTCTAACTTCCCGTGTTACCATAATTGGAAGGTGATCACTTCCGATCAGTAATTTGGGTTGAGCTCCTTCGTAGGCTTGAATTCCCAACCCGTTCAGATGTGACCATTTAGCAATTGTCTTTCGTCTGATCGACTGAATAGGCAATGGCATTTTCTTGATGGTTCGGACATTTATCATTCCGAACTTGCTATTTCCGGTCGCCGGCATAATGTTGAGCTTCACGCAACGGGAATCTAGCTCCTCTGCTATGGGATGTAGTCCCTGGAATCTCAAAGGTTTATTTGGTCCCTTTAGTCCAAGTTCATCCGCAAGGTCAGCTTGGATAAGAGTAATGTTGGCTCCTTGGTCCAACATCGCGAATGTATTTATGATCCCTGCAGGCCCTTCTAGCCGTACAGGTAAAATCTGAACATTGATTTTTGTGTCCAAGTTCTCGTCTCCTTCATTAGCATGATTCACACATCCGTCTGGGTGTGCATGTGATGATCCCTGGGCATTCATGTCTTCAGCGGCATTAACTGTTCCATCATCTTGTTGGGGATGAAGTAAACGGTGATGAAGTTTTGGACAGTTGTTGATTCCACAAGCTTTCGACTTTCGGCATTCTCTACTATCGTGTCCAAAATTTAAGCAAATAAAACATAGCTTTTTCTCCCTAACTATCTTCCATCTATCGTTTGCATTGATCTTGTCAAATTCCTTACAGTCTGAAATTCGATGACCAATTCCAGAGCAGTTTGCACACTTTGGATCCCTAGGTTTGAAGTTTGTCTTGGAGTTTTGACTACTCCTACGATTTGTCACGGTGTTGTCATCTTTTTCTGACGTAGCATGCACCGTATCTCCGGACTTCCGTCCCCTGAAATTGTTGTCGCCTCTTTTCCGGTCTTCTGACTCAATTTTAGGTGGACACAATCTGCAAGCGATGACCGTTTCAGATTCAAGCCAGGCTGAGAAGAAACTCAGATTCTTCTTTCTTGACGCGTCTGATTCCATCCATCTCATCCAGTTCATCCTAAGTGGTACTGGAAGCTTGCCCTCAAACTCGCGAAGCAGTTGTGGGTTGTTTAAATGCTCATCGCATTTTAAAGCTATGATGGATGAAGTGACGTTTTGTACGGCATTCCCAAATTCAATGAAAGTTTCTAACTTGTCCTCTTTGATAGTTGGTACCGTTTTGGCTTTACATATCATCGCTTCGATGATATGTTCCGGTTGGCCGAATCGATCCTTGAGCATTTGCAGAACCTTTGATAGGTTATCGGGTGACACCATCAGACATTGGACAGTTTTCCATGCCTCTCCTTTCAGGCACTTCCTGAGGCGAGACATATTTTCGGAGTTCGAGAATGCACAATCAGTGCTTGATCTCTCGAACTCACCTATAAAAGTTGGCCATTCTTCCGGTTTCCCACCGAAGAATGGTAAGTCTTTTGCATGAGACTGACGGGCAAGAAACGTCGAGGTGTTTTGTCTAAGAGGTGCTGCTCCTTGTTGTAAGCTCATCTGCATCTCAAAGAACTTGAACATCATAGCTTCCGTTTGATTTGCTGGAGGGGCAAGTTCAGGAACGGGAGTGGTAACGACTCTGGATGCTGATACGGCGTTTGTTTCTTGTGCGTCTTTCTGAAGTCGCAAGATCTCTTCCGTAATGACCTTTTGGGAGTCGTCAAATTCTCGTTGTCTCTTCTTTTGCTCCGCTTTCATGTATGCAATATGAGCTTCCGCTTTTGACGCTTTCTCTAATGCAGCTTTCTTATTCGTGTTGTCCTTTTCGGTCTGTAATGCCTTTTCCAAGTTACCTTTCATGTTGTCCCAATTGAAATTGCCATGTCTAAAAGGGAAGGTTGCTGGTGCAAGTTTACTTTCTTTCTCCTTTTCAGAATTCTTAATGACTTCTAAATCTCCTGCTGGTGTCTGATTGCTACGAGGTTCTTTAGGCTCGTCAAGATCATCCTCGAATAAGTCCCCATCACTAAGATTTTGTGACGATGTTTCATCCTCCTCAAGGAGATCAATCTTATCCTGATTGAGCTTAGCTTCTTGTTGGAGGGTACGCCGCTTCCTCTGGATACATTTGATTCGATATTCCTTATCAATTTGGAATTTCTGTAGTTCTATTTCTGCACCTGTCAGCTCATTTTCTCGCATATCGATCTCCTTCGTGAGATTGATTGCTGTGGCTTCATCTTTATCCGTGATCTTGGCTAATTTCTTCTTTTTAACTTCGATGTGATCCATTGATGTTTTAATCTCCATTTGTTGGAGTTGATATCTTCTTTCGATATCCTCATCCTCCTCATCAAGTTGATTTAGCTGTTTAAGGGTGTCAAGAGCAACTTCATCTTTTTGAACTTGGATTGATCGTTGAGATGCTTTGGATTTAACAGTGAATGAAGTTCTGATTGATGCTGAGCCGCGAGATTTCGGGATTTCGGGGAGATCATCTAGAGTCAATTGGTTGGGCATGATGGTTTTGTCGGGGTCGATAATATTGGTTGACATGGTTTTGGTTTTATTGTCGATTCCGTATCTTTCTATTTCCTTCTTCGTTCGTTTGCTAATCCGAGTGCCTCCTTCAGCCATAAATGTGGTCGGATGCAAGGATAAATAAACAAGAGTAAATATCTTACGTGGGACTTGTTTGTCCGAAGAATCGTAGAAAATTTTGGCGTGACCCTGGGGCGACAGCTATGTAAATGAACCCTGGCCCTCTCTCTCCGAATTCCACTCGCAATTAGTAAGATCCTTGATGATCCATGAAAATTTCGGGCGTGACTCTGGGGCGACAAGTTGTGAAGCTTTAACAGGCCCACCCTCTCCAATAACCCACCCGGTGTCGAGTTGGTGACTTCCGGTATAGATCTCCACCCGGTTGGATGGCTACTTTCCGTGTTGTCGTTTCGCCTCTCTCCTTTCACTCTGCGAGTGTTGATCCGAATCTCCGGATAGGGCTACGACAAAAATCTACAACGTCGATTTCGACTGTTAGATTTATTTAAATCGTGACAAGACGGAACGATCTGACCTGTTGAGGAGTCTGTAGAGATTTCGGTGTGAGACTCAACGCACACATCCGCAACTGCTGGTTTGTTCAGCAAGACATTTTCCACTGGTATGGTCCTGGGGTTGAAGTCAAGTCTCTTTTGGGTTCCTTCCGGTTGGCGATATTTCCATAGAACTGGTGAATCCGGTTCGAAGGACCAAAATGTAGTGTGGACTACGAGTACGGCAAAATTTAATGTGTGTGGACTGTATTTTATAACCCTAAAGAATGACTTTTGCAACTTCCCTAAACCTTCTTTTCAAATCGCTAGTTTAACCAGTGTTAAACCAAGAAATCGTCCCTAGCAATGTATATGCACGGCGAAATGAATTAAGCAAACATAAAATCAGAATTCTACAAAAATGGCAATTTTAATTGATAAAATTCGAAACTATGAAATGCTTCTAAAGTGAAAAATATTCCTCTACAACTACGAATGAACTTCAGTTCATTCCTCTCCAAAATCTCCAGATATAATAATCTTCTTTTACACAGGCTTTTTCTCGGGTCATTCTTCCCAAGCCATGGACAAATTCTACCTTTTACAATCATGTTTTAGGTACATATTATAGTGTATTACAAATAACTGAAATTTAGACTCTCCCAAATTATTCATAGAAACCAGACATCATATCATACATATAACAATTTACGTTTAGAAATTTCCACTTGATTCTACAATTCTTCTTATCTTAACTTGTTAACATAAAATTAGACTAATACTAATTAGCGTGCGATAAAGTTCATGCATCATGACAGGTACGGCACAACTACTCTAAACTCAATTCATGCTTCTCTTTCTTTTACTCGCATAGCCTAAATAACATTGAAAATACTAACTATTTAATATGGTATCTCCTCTGATGGATGAATTATTCCAATTTTATTTTGGAATCAATAAAGTATATGTGAAAGAACGTTTTGAAATAAAAACTAAGAATTTTAACCATAGTAAGAAGTACTAAATGTCCATACATAATTACTTAAAACAATAGTTTAATTCCTACTCTATTGGTTCCATGCACACTTTTTGTGGTACTTGAAGACAGACCGGTTAATTCATATTTCGACGATTCCGGACAATTTCCAGGAAATTTTGGATGGGAATTCCACGTTTGCAGAGCTCATTTCCGACTGTGGCAAAATGGCCTTTGTTTCCTGGTCGGATGAGATCGAAGGGAGCTTCTATGAACTCAAAATTTCCAGACTAGGTCGACATGTATCCAAGAGCGAGGACGATGTTCTCAAGTTTAATAGGGGTTGGAATTTATTTAATTTTGGGGGTTCGTACGTTTTACAGAGATTTAGTGGTTTAGTAGAATCAGGGATTCCTGGGAAATGGTATGAAATTACGAAAGTGCAGAAACTGATTAGTTTATTCAAGAAAATGAAAGCGGTTGAGGCGAGATGGATGCGGTTGAGCGTGTCTCATAACGTCGTTGTTATATTTCATGTTTTAATATTTGGGCAGCTTTTGTCGATAATAGTCAGTATTTGTGAGTTCATTTATTTCAAATTTGCAAAGAGAAATTGTTTAGCTTCAGTGTATGAGGGACATCGGACAAATTAGTCAAGGGTGGTTAATATGGATTTGAACTAAATGGGCCATGTAATTACAATGTTTTATTAATTAAAATGTAATTGTGATAAGAGAATACAAATCAAAATAATGTTTGTCAAACATGATTTATAAAACACTTCATACAAGCAATGATATATTAATGTTGTGCTCTTAATTGTATGTGCTTAAAATGACGACGGGCCTACTCTATGTATTTCAATCAAAGATAATATACAATTATTAGAATAATTAAATTTAATTGTACCTGTAATTATTTACTTCCAAATATCCGTTATATTTTGTCTAAAAATACGATAAATTACCCTATGATTTATGATTAAATTAAGTGCTGAAAAATGTCATGGGCTGCAATCCTCCAGATTGATATCAATACCCACGGCATAACTTAATGAACAAATACGGTACGATTTCACAAATCCCTGCCAGTATCGATAATGCTAGCCCAAAAGCGAACACATAAAAAATGACCACAATATTATCCGTCATCTTAAGCTTTTTCCATTTAACCGCATTCCTGGCAATCCGAACAAACAATTTCCTTAACTTCAACAACCTAATGGTTTCATACCAAACATTTCTAATCCCCGACTCCACCAAACTTACAAATCGACGATGGACAATCAAACCCCCGAAGTTCTTCAACTTCCAGCCTTTAGTAAAAGTCCATAAAACGTCTCGACTTCTTGAAACTTCCCGATCCGGCCTCGTCACCTTCAGCTCGTAAAACTGCTCTTCGATTCCCTCGGACCAAGAGACGAGTGCCGTTTTATTGCAACTCCGTAACAAGTCCACGAACCTATCCCTACCTGTGGATATGTCATTAAAATTATCGGGAATCCTTGTCATTTCCTCCAAAATCTTAAAAAACTGCAACCTCTCCAGATTTTTGATCGTCGACCAAACCAAGTCCCATCTCATATGGACCATTAACGAGTATCTACCGCTTCCTCCTAAGGTTTTGTCAATCCAGGAAATACTTTTATTCAAGGTCGTTAACCAGTTCTTGTCGAAGGGACGGGAATAGAGCGTAAAGTTTCGGTTCACGAGTTCCCTGTACTTTGTCAGAGTTTGGGTCTTCCTGGGGGCAGTTAAGTTGGTGATGTTTTCACCCCGGTATAAGTTTGTTATGAGAATAGCTGCAAGAATCCAGGAGCTACAGAGCCAATAGGCAAAGTTATGACGTGACACGTTTCTGGCCAAGTTCTGCCCTTGTTCGAGAAAGGTACCGTAGCCCATTAGAAGGGCCCTCCCGAGTGTTCCAGAATTGGACCGGTCAATCTGAAGAGAGGCTCCAAATGTGAGGACCAGAGGAACGAGTACGACGTATCCGATCATGATGGCCCAACTGGGGTAGTCGTAGGAGGATATGAAACCGCTGAAGGAAATTGAGCCGGTTTGGGTATTGTCTTCGAAACATGTGATGTACTCCACTCCAGCATCTCTTTTCTATCAAAATGGACAACTATTAGAGTCCATTAAGTAACTCAATCGAGCTGTGAATGAGTAAGTCTAAATTAAAATTTTTGGTACTGATTATTGGGCGAAGTTTCAATTTTTTGGGTTTCAAGTCCCATAAATCATTTAAAATGTATTTGTGGTCTCTATTGGGTATTAAATTACTTTGAAAAACTTTTGTGGGTATTACTATAAGATTTGATTCAATACGAACCATGGACAGCAAAGGTAAAGCCTCTATAAATGTCTGTTAAAATTGACCCGAAATTAAACAAATAAAACGATTGTCAATATACATTGATATAAGAGGTGCAAAATAGGTATTTAACCATACCTGTGCATATAAGGGGCACGGTTGCTGTCCATTTCAACCTGAGGCAGATCTGAATCCGATCGACTTGGGGAATATTGGGAATACAAGCATTTCCAAAATCCACCCGAAAATGCTGTAGAATTCGGGACAGCGATTCTGAAAAACACGAAATCTAACGTCATCCAAGGCTCGATTCCTTTCAAAGACAGCTTTTCTGGCCCCAATTCAGCAAATTTTTGGTAAATAGAGACGATTTCTCTCGTATCAAATTCACTGTGTGTCATCCACCAAACCATGTTCAGAGTCTGGCTACGTATTTTTCGAAGTTGACCTACAAGATGGTCCAAATTAGGATTTTCGGAAAATTGCAGATCTTCATAAAGTGGCGGAGCACATAATTTGCAAAACTCGCAGATGGTAAAGAGTTTGGGGACAGGGCTGCTACTGCTGGTTGGATAAATCAGTAAATAAGAAAGTACGGTTTTAAATTGGCGTTTTTCGGCTTCTTTCGGTTCGATCCAATGTTTCCAAAATTGTTGAGATTCATTCGTGACCAGAATTCTGAAGAGATCGTCTCCGAATTGGTAGGCGTCATAATCGGCAGATCCTGTATATATATCCAGGATCGACTTGGGAATTAGAAATTTGTCGAGAAATTCGACGTCTTGGAGCACTCCTTGACTTATCGGAGGATACAAGGCGAATTCCGCGATACAGTTCAACCTCTCAATCGGTCTTATGGAGTGCAGAAACCGCTTCGTTGGGCTGCCGCGTTTCAGCCGTACTTCGACCATTTCCCAATAATGTATAGATTGATTGGCTTTTGGGAGATAGTATAGCCTGGTTCGAATCAATGGAACTGGAGTAATCAATTCTGGTTCTAGATCTGTAAATTCGAGTAGGATTATGTTGCAGTGGCTGAATAAAAGTAGCAAAGATTCCAGTTGATTTGTACGTGTTTTTATTTTTACAAGATTGGGTGGCGACATTTGTGCAAGAGACAAGCTGTAGAAGATTTGAAAGACGGGGATAATTAATACCCAGTGCATGACTAATAAAAATTATGTAAATAAATTAGTCTAGTTTTAACTAGTGGAAATAATTCTGATGTATTCGACGATTTGAGAAATGGGAAAGAAATGACGAGTTTGGAAATCGATTCAATTCACTCGCACTCCCAAGAAGGCGTAGAATGTTTTATTAAATTAGATCGAGAAGAGAGTAGTAGAGAGAGAGAGAGAGTGAAATGCTGGCATTAAGATATTCAATCAGGGTCTTCGTCACCATTTGCTGCCGATTTCCAGCTTTTGTGATGAAATGTCTCTGATTTGGTGGTAGCTGGAAGTGATCCAGTAATTGACTCTGGATTTTTGACAGTTTTTCGTCAACTTCCGAAAGGTCCCATTTTATGTTCCCGTTTCCGAAAATGTTATGCGGAACTCTGAAGCAAGATTTCTGAAAATTCCGTCCTCGTCTTGTGATTTTCTGCTCGGATTCCATTACATCTCTGATTTTCTGACAATTCGGCTCCGAAATCGTTTCAAGCATTTTTGAATTTCCAATGTGAACAACTCGGATTTGGACTGCAAAAACAAATGCAAGTGAATTGCCCTCATCTAAAGGGTAGACAAGAGGATAACCAGGGAATCGTTGAAATTGAATGCTCTTGACAAATGACAGGTTATCGTTAGAAGTGTTTATCCCATAAATTGGGACGTACAACTCTTGAGCAAGACATTGCAGAATATTGTCTATGTTACGAACTGGGTTTAAAATAAAATGATTATTCAAATGAAATTGATTACTTATTCTAGCAGATTGGCATGAAGGTAATAAAAACAGAAGTGAAAAGGCTGTTGATAAAACAGTTATTTCCATTACTATAACTTAATTACAGTAATAATTAATTGTCTTGAATCAGGGTAATTAACAACTCTGGACGATGTACTTTAGGATTTAAAATGAATAGATCGGGCTTGTTCCTCGCTCAAGGTTAAAGGTGAATAATTATGACCATATAAATATGTTTACATTGAACGGGGTTAACCGAAATAACGCTCCTGAAAAACTCGACACTAGAAATTTCTTATTTTGTTTTTGCGTTTCTGTGAGCAATCTTGTTTTTTCGCATTGAATCATTTAAAACAATGTTATTAAAATAAGTACTGTTTTTTCTGCTTTAGCTCCGATAAGTACCAAAAACAATGGATTTCGTTGTTGACGTTTAGGATTTTTATACGTCGATAACAGTCAAAGATATCCCTGATACTGAATTACATGTCTTCAGCTGTCTTCAGCTATGATGTCAATACTTATTGAGATGGAAAAATATTGTTCCTGGAAAAGTTTGTCATTCAATTGTCTTTAGAAAGAGAGGAAACAAATCGAATCCTTTCGATTAATTTATGAGTCTTATGGCAATTAACATATGATTTTTGCGACTTTCGTAAATTGTATGGTAAAATTTGCCTGCCTCAAGTTGAAAAATGCTTGATAAAAAAAAGCCACAAAATATTTTCATTGCTCTAAATCTCTGAGAGAGTTAGTTTTTAAAAGCCTCTGAAACGGGGAATTATTCCGGGGTTTAGCGACTCCAATGTATGCCATGTTTGTAACTTTCATCCCGAATTGAATCTCATCATTCATCATTCTATTCACACATTAATTTATTTATGATTTTTCCAGACTTATTTTAACAACAGATCTCCACCACGCCACCACTTGACTTGACCCCAAAGTCAAGCTCCACGTCACATAATCCTGCAAACAAAAGTCCAAACAGAATCAAAACTCAATACATATCTTATCATGAATTTCGCAACAATCTCCCACTTGCAAAACCTAAAAATAGCCACGTAAAAAATAATCCCAATCCACAATCAACGATCAATCAAAGTCTGGATTTATCAGTTAAAACTTGATATATAAAAGGCATTCGTTTCACAATTCAACATTCTTGTTTCTTTCTGTAAAATTACCTTACAATTCAGCAAAAATGTTCAAAATCCTCTCCATCCTCTTCGCCGTCGTCGCACTTTCCAGGTAATCACATAATCTCTATCTTAATCGATCACAAAATTTAATTATTTTTAAAAATTAATGACAAAATATTATAATTTCAGTGCGCTGAGTGACTCCGTCGCTCGGGGACGGCTCACCGCAGCAGGTATGCATTCGCGAATTTAATATTATTTTTACTGCCACAAAAATGAGGAATAAAACGGACAAAAATGACCAAGTATCGAATGACAAGATAAAAAATTCGAATTATGAATCATTTAGGGATTACGGTAAGCTCGTCTGGTGGTTGCATCGACCCAACAAATCCAACTTGCACAGCGCTGGAAGGAGTTCGCGAAAACACAATCGCTGGCCTCGAGACGCTCAAGCGTGCTTCCGCCTGCACAATCAACGTCACCGGAGGAACTGAGGTTGATTAATATTTATAACTAAAAATTTGAAGACAAAAAATGACCTTAAATTAGGTATCCCTTCATTCCATTGGTATCATTCTCTCCCCGGAATAACTCCCCTCCTCTTAATAACCTCCGTGGAAAAAGAATTGAAATCATTGATCCATCGGTCATTAGGACTAAATCACGAAATTCTAAAGCAATTGGCATCGGAGTTTGATGCTTCTACTTAAACATTCATTTTGCTTAAACACGTTGAGTTTCTGACCAATCCTTAACTCCCCGCATTTTTAAAATAAAATTTTCAAATAAAAACACTCCCCTGGGGGCCTTTAACATAATTTAATCTCAATACGTAATTTTGCTTAAAAACTAATGATTGATATTGATTATAGACTGGTCACGCTAGCGGCACGTATTCCCATGCGAATGGTTACAAGGCCGACATTTCCGTGAACAGTTGTATCGATTCTTATGTGACGAACTCCTTCACTTACATCGGGATTCGGGGGGACGGGGCTCCGATGTACGAATCCGCTGCCGGAAACATCTACGCCAAGGAGGGCAACCACTGGGACATCCTCTACTATTAAACTCATCACACTTAACTGGCTTCCAATTATTTACATAGTTTATTCCAATTAACAATAAATATATAGACTTTATCGCTCATTTTTAAACATTGTCATCTCGTTTGATTTTTTTTATTCATAAAGAATGCATTTTTTTAAAGATCATGTAATCATCCCATTTTTGCAGAGTTGCAGAGTGGTTTTACGCGATTTTATAGAATCGAAATTTAATGGCTGGATGGCTGCTTTTTGACTTATAGTCTCGAACCACGGAGAAGATAAAACTGATTGTATTTTTATCGACTGACAATTGATTGATTTGAATGTCCTATTTGCAACTAAATCATATTCAAGGGACCACCTTTCCAAAGTTTTAAAGGCCTACATACATGCGAGGCCGACATTCATTTAAATTCGTGAGGTTAATGTCCATTTAGGGGGGCACATGCGATAGAGCCTGCAAATCTAATTATTGCTCCGCGCTGGCCCAAAACTATCACATTAATAAAACATTTTATATAGTAGGGAAGTATTTTGTTGAACATCGTTAATTTTTGTTGTCTTACAATATTTCTTTGTATTTCACCGTAAATCGTCACGGTCTTACTACGTATGTTCAATCGACTGTTATGGATTGACCCAAGAGTATAGGAACCTTGGATTGACCTTAAAATCCATTGGAAAGCGAAAATATTTTCGAATAAACTTCGAATTTAATAAGTAGTTCCGATGAAGTGTGAGAATGTTGTTTAACAAATCATTGACAAAAAATAAAGTATGGAGGAAGGGTTGACACTGGCAGATAAGAATGTGTCTTTATATGCAGAAATCTAATCTTCAATCTTAATCACAACGATAACAAATGCATGAATAAAGTTTATACGATAATATTTCAGTCAAAAAGTGATGCTTTGGATCAACAATTACTGTAACGGATGATTTCAAAGTTAAACGTCTTCAATTGCTATATAGCTGGCATAGTTTGTGACGTGTTCTTGATTGTTCCTTTGTTTAAACAAAATTCTGAAACCAAGAGATGCATGTAATCCAGTTTTATCATTGACTTGGTAGTAAAATAAATACTCTACGAACAAAAGTGTATACAAATGCAGTTTTTGATAGAAGTATGAATTTTTTTAGAAAGAGTTAATAAAGTCAAGATAAAAATAAAGCCAATCAAGTACATTAATTTTGTACAAAAAAATAAAAAATACAACTATTTTTTAAGCTTTCAAGTGAAAATTTAGCCGCTTTCTTAAATACATTTTTAATTAGAATTCCACCAATTAAAATCTAGATAAAATGGGAAGATCAATTCTCTATTTTCTATCGCTTTTATTGTACACATTTTGCCAATCAGAGAGATCACTAAATTCCCAAGCTAGGGTATTCAAAGAAGTTGATGACTACTTTCACTGTCTTGCTCAAGTCCATCGTCCTATGGTTATCAACATCGAAGTAAATACAACACATGGATCTATGAAGTTCACAATTAACTCCGATTATAACTGGAGCAGATATACTGATTATAAAAATCAATACATCGTGTCTGTTATGAGAGTTGGTACAAATTCAAACACAGGTACAAAACTATTTGTAAATGACCTCAGCATCAATTCAAGGTTAAATAATGTCAACAAGTCAAAGCAAGGACACTGTGACATATTAGTGACATATATTGAAAATTCATTGAATCCAAGAGCTTTCGATGGCAAGCCAAACTTTCTAAAATCTTGTTTCCGCGCACCCAGAATAATATTTGGAACCGCTGGAGACATGCAATGGAACGTATCGGAAATTGACTATAAACTTTCAAAGGTCAAAAGTCAAAGCCTAGATTATTACAAGCTCCCACCAGAGCAGAGAACGGCCAAGTATGTCAAATCTAACGTTGGGAATCGACATCAAATGATCGTCAAAGTTTTGGTCGAGTATCTCAATCTAAGCATTTCGTCATGTCCAATAGTTGATGAGACCTCAATCCAATATGACATTTCCTTTGGTCTGACCACGGTCGCAGGTCATCAAAATCAGCCGTTCGAGCTGTTCCATTCCCGTGAGAAACTGGTAATCAAGTTCATGTCTTTGAAGACATTCGATGAACTTGAAGTAATCTTGTCCCTGATTGGCCCGTTAGGGTTGAATGTTTTCAACGCTTCTTGGATCATGGGATTGATACTAATATCCGCTCTATACGTAGCAGCTAAAGTCTCCAACGACATAAGAAGAACGCGATTGGCATCGATTGTAGGGACGATTGTCAGGCCCTTGGTAGATCAATGTGAAGAACGGGGCCTGCCCTCATCCCGCATTTACTTTCGATTGATCTTATCGACGTGGCTTATCTACTGCCTTATCATCACGGAGACTTATCGAAGTGAGCTTATCGATCATCTGATGAAACCAGCAAAGGGGCGTTGGTTGAATACATTTAAAGCTTTGGCTAATGACGATAGGGTTGAATTCATCGGGACGTTCGGTGCGAGACCAGGGAATCCGGGGAATCCTATTGCAATGCTTGAGTCCGAAATTCATTTCGAGGTAAATATCAGGAGAAAAAGCAACTTGTTGAAGATCCTTCAAAAAGGCCATAATTTCATAAACAATCGGTTTAAGGACTATCATTTTGAATTATCCCGCGGGAGTCTAAGCGTCCTGGGCGACTCATTTATTCTCGAGTCATTTTGCAACGGTTTTGACAAAATCTTTGGAGGTCGGTTTTATGAAATTTCTCATGAATCTATTTCCAAACCTGAGTTTTGGTCAATTCGCAAAGGAAAGTATCAAGTTGTGGTTTTTGAAGCTTTAAACCGGTTGAGGGATAACGGAATTCTTGACCTGTTCCAAGAACAACAGGAATATATCGACAATCAGGTCATTTTGAGCCAGTTAACTGGGTCTGTTTTCAAGAACATAGCATTTCAAAAAGAGAATTTCAGTCCATCGGAATTGGGATTTAGGTCAAAGGGCCTAAAAACTTTGAAATTCAAGCACGTCTACGTTCTTGTGTTATTGCTCTTATTTGGTTGCATGTTGGGATTTTTTGTACTTTGTTGTAACATTTTAGAGTTCGTTTATAGACAAAGTATAATCAAATCTACCAGTCTGTATAAGGAATTTCAATATATGATCAAGAAACCTTGTAAACTTGCAATTAAACGAAAGTAATTTTAGGAAAAAGCTACACCAACTCACTTCATAAAAGGTTAGAACCGCTCAACATAAGGCGTCTTTACGTCGGTTTCCGAAATTTGAAACATCTCACATTCTCCCAACCATAGAGTAAAGTCGTATATATTGTTAAATTAAGATTTCCACCCTTTAATAAATCTATGCTTTTTACGCCTTTACCTTTAATTTTTATTGAATTACTTCCTCAAACACATTTCTTTACAAACCGTGAAAACCAGGCTAGTTCAATCAAGAACGAAAATCCCGAAAATCCAACCCCAACAAGTAATACCTCAAATATGACCACAATATTATGAGACATGCTCAGTTGCCGCAGGATGTTAGTTCCAATTTTGGACATCTCGAACATTAACCCAAGCAACTTCTTCCTTCGAATGATCTCGTACCACTCCTTTCCAATTCCAGACTCGACCATCAAAGCGCTTAACCTCCGGAGTGCCACCGCTCCGCCGAAATTCCGCAAACTCCACCCTCGATAAAACTGCATGAAAACCTCCCTGCTTTTCGAAATCTGCTGATCGGGTCGGGTTATCTTGAGCCTCAGGAACATTTCCTCAATCTCATCGGACCAGGATGCAAATGCTGCTTTATCACAGCTTGAAATCAGGTCGAGGTAACTGCTTTTGCCCTCATCAATGTCTTCGAAATTTCGAGGAATTCTCGCAATACTCTCCATTCCATTGAATGTTCGAGATATCTTTGCTTTGTAGTCTGGCAGTTGAACCCCTGCGGATATATAAGTGTGCTTTACTAGCCAGTACAAGACGGAAAATCCTGAGCCGTAGATATCAAGATTCCGTAGGCTCTCATCTGGCTGATCCCGAAGGTACTTTGCATAAGCTTTCTGAAATGTCATGTCCATGGGTCGGGTGTAAATTGTAAAATTCTGCTCCACGAGCTCCTGAAACGTCGTCAACGTGGTTACTTTCCGCGGAGCCGATAATTTCTTGATGTTCTCCCCTCGATAAGAATTTGACAAAACCAATCCAGCCATGAACCACGTCCCCAAAATCCAGTAAGCAAAGTTATGTCGGGGGCTGTTTTGACCCAAAGTGCTTCCTTGTTCTACTAAGGTCCCATAGACGGACAAATCCGTCGTTCCGAACTGCCATTTCCGGAATTTTAAGTAAATGGACAAGGTGAGGGTCATCTGTACAGTTACAACACTGACAATCAAAGATATCCAAACATGCCTGTCAAAGGCAGAGAGAAATTGTTCGAATGAAACTGACCCTGTTGGGTCCTCCTCGAAACAGGTTGTGAACTCCAAGGTCTGTTCGTAGATTGTCAAGTACTGGGAATCGACAACGAATAACTGAGCCGTTGGCAATTGGAAGGTACAGAAGTGCTGATTGTATTCATAATCTAGCCCAATCAACTGACCCAATGGCTCCTGTGAAATCGTCACGTTTGGAAAGGATATCTTGAAGAGCAAAACGTCAAAGTTCATCCAGTTTTGAAATTCTCTCATCGAAATAGTGCTTGTCGACAGTTCCTTAAATTTTGCGTCCATGTCGACAAGTTGGTCCAATTCCAGCTCCGTGTGATAAACACGCCATAAAGTATGTAGAATATTATGCTGAGTCTTCTTGATTTCAGTTTTTATTTCTTCGAGGCTAAATCCACCCTTCAATTCTGAATAGGTCAGAGAGCATGGAATGCAGAATTCACAGATCAGCAACGCCTTGTCCAGCTTATACAAGTCTGTACTGATTTGGTAAATAATCAAGTCGGCCCAAGGGACAATATATTTGTGTTTTGTCTTCAAAACCGGAAGTAGCCAGTTATTCCACTCAGATTTCGGTTCGGAGGTTATCAAGACCCGGTAGCTTCCAAGTAAGGAATTGAAAGCTTGGAAGTAGCCTGCCTCATGTGAATTTCGAAAACGCTTGTATTTCATAGAACTGGGGAATAAGAATCCGTCTAAAATCGAATCCTCTTCGAATTTTGTGACAGAAATGGGTGGAAAGAGGTAGATTTCTGCAAAGCAGTTCCGCCCATGAACTGGTTTTAAAAGAATCCGGAATGAGCCGTTTGTGGATTTAAATTTGTCCATCATAGACGCTTCCCCTGACGTGGAGTTTGACTTGTCCTTGACGTCAATTTGAGGGCTTTGAATTAGAACTACAGGGACTTCTAATGGATTTCTTCTGGTGTCTCCAAACGACCGAAGAATTATCAGGAAACATTTGTCGAAAGGAGAGATGAGGGATGCCATGTTCGGAAGCAGCGTTTTTGAAGTCAGAGAGTGACCAGAAATATTGTTGATTTGGGTCAACAAAAAAATTAAAAAAAGTCCAAAAACGAAGTCGTTCTTCATGATTTATGTATTGATGATGCGAAATATTTATATGAATGGCTCGGTTTTAGTTTTGTTTCTAGAAATGCGGAAACATGACCAGTAACGTTGTTTTCTGTTCATTGACAGATATAAAGACAAAAATCATACATATTCATTCAGGATAATTTACGACATTAAAATAATGCCATATGCAAGAGATAATTCAATTCCGAACAGCTAATTAGGTTCTTCCGTTTTGAAAAACAATAATTATTAAAGCTTTTTTGTCCGAATAAAAGTTTCTGCAAAATAAATCGTGGGCATAAAGGGAACAAAGTTATAGGAACATAATTGTCGATTTCAAGTTTTTGTATAGAATAATGTAACAGTTTGTCTGAATACAACTTATTTGGGCAGCATGAACTATGAAAATCATATATCAATCCGAATATTTTTTCATAATATGTTGACTCAACTAACAATAAGTATGAAGATAATCCTGCCCACTCTGGAGACAATTACAGGCCTAAATAATTAGTTTATTTTCTGGATCCCCAGTCTAAAATTCACTATTCAATACTTCATCACAGTTCTTCATAGGATCAAAATGAAAATTGTAATTGAGGGACAAGTTAGTTTTACAAACTAATTTTAACCACTGTGCTACGGGCAATTTTATATTTTTTATATTGAAAACTTTATTATAATTAATTCTACAGAGGGTCTAATTATCCTAAATCATAATTAATTAAGGTGCAAGATTACAAAAACCGAGCTGCTTAGCATTTATATTTACAGGTAAAATAGATAACGATGCATACGGACATGAACTTGTATCTCTGTCGAGTAAGACAATCAATAATATATGTATATAGATGCCGTAGTTAATTACGGGACATTCCAAAAATGGCAGTTCCAAGTGTGGTTAAGTACTTAAATGTACTCGACAATGACAATACTACTTTCTAAAACAATGACACCCCTCCCCCGATTTATACACCTGAAACGCACGAAATTGACCATGAAAACAAATAATGCAACCGCAAATCCACACAAAGCCAGTAGCATCAAAACAGAAACGTGCTTCAGTTGCAAAGGCTTGGGTCCTCTGGGATCGATCCCCAAATTTGTGTAGTTCAAATCCTGCTTCCGAAACGCTGGATTCTGAATGATATAAGCGATTAGATCATGCTGAATAATCCGCTTGTCAATGTACTCTTGTTCCTTCCGATACAAATCAAAGACCCCAGAGTCCCTTAACCACTTCAAGGCTTCCATGACCTCATCTTCGTAAATCCCTGGACCCACGGACCAAAACTTGGGCCTGGATATCGATTCCTTTGAAATCTTAAAAAATTGGACTCCAAACGCCCTTTCAATTCCCCGACAAAATGTATCGATAATGAAGGCGTCCGCTACGACGCTTAACGTCCCTCTTGACAATTCCGTCAATACCACCGTTTTATTTGCCTTGAGTTGTTTTGAGAGTAGCGCGTATTTGGCTATAATATCTTGCAAGGCCTTCGTCATAACCGGACTTGATGCATTGTTCAATTCCGACCTCATCATTACCAAAGCATCAGTAGGAGCCCCTGGCCTTGACCCAAAATACGTCACGTACTTCCTGATCTCATCGTCCCCCAACTCTTGAAACGTTTCCAGCCAATTCCATTCTTCAGGTTTCATCACGTCATCGATCAGTTTGCTTCGATAAGTTTCCGTGATTATCAAGCAGTAGAGGAACCACGTGGATAGGATGATCCGAAAGTATGACTTGGTGCCGGAACTGAACCTCTCTTCCTTGCCTTGAACCAACATGGGTCTAACAACGACCCAAAAAATGGTTAAAATTTCCGTTTTTTTCAGCTCGTTCACGAATCTTGCTCCAATCGACAGAATTATGATAATTAGTAGCGTGAGTAGAATGGATGTTATAAAGACGCTGAAGCCGACGGGGTGAATCAATAATTGGAAGCTCAAGAGCTCATTCGACGTTCTGAAGGACGTGAAAGCGATTTCGAAGCGTTCTCTGCAGTCGAAGAGGTGGAAATTCTCATATCCGTATTTCTGCTGACCTTTCAAGGACATTGCTGAGAAATGGAGGTCAACAACCCGATTATTTTTAGCAACCCGATGACAGGAAGAGATGCTTAAATTTAGGTATTCCACGAGGATTTTTGTGACCATTTGATGACGATTTCCAACATTGTCCATGGAATATGGAATTCCTCTGAATTGGAGATAGTTTGAGGTAATCCTGAACTTGACCTTTAATTTTTGACAGCTTTTCGTCAGTTTCCGAATCTTTCCATTTCGTTTTCCCGTTTCCGAATATTCTACGAGGAACTCTAAAGCAAGATTTCTGAAAATTGTGTCCTCGTCTTGTGATTTTCTGTTGGGATTCCATTACTTCAGTTATTTTTTGACAGTCAGGCTGCTTAATCGTTTGAAACATCTCCAGGCTTCGAATGTCATTGGCATTGGTTTTAGCATAAGCTGTTGTTTTATCGTCTTGAACCACTAGGAGAAATGCGAATTTTGAATTTAATTGGAATTTATTAAAAAATAAATTGGTTTCTGATTGTGTTGGGATCTCTTGATGCCCCTTAAATTAATGTATTTTGAATTCGCGGCTGCATGATTATTGCATCAGCCTAAATTTGTTCTAGAAGCTTTTACTGTTCTTTTCGTGATGAAACACGATTGTGTATTGTAAGTTAGAGTCGTGGCTGTGCCTTTGAACATGCAGCACGTATATAGTTTTTCGGTCCGTGGACAAAGGAACCAAAAGTAACAGGATTTCATAATAGTTTAGAATCCGAAATTCTGTAATTAATTCCACGTTGATTTAAATAAAGTTGAGGTAGTTGATTAGGAGTAAAGCCACGGGTGTCCGTCACTACATTTATTAAGTTCGAGACCATTGGATTCCCGAGAGGGAGGTCATCGAAAGTGCATTTAAAGCGTAGGAAATTAGTCCACGTAGAAAGTTAGCGATCCGACCCTTCTCCACGTTTACTAACCGAAGAAACCGACTACTGCGGGTAGCTATAGTGGACGGTCTTTAACATTTGGAGGTCCCACCGAGATAAGTGGAAGAAGACACGGACGACAGGTCAAAGTTCATCGGAACTGAGGACAAAGGATATCATCACACACTGCCTCTTTGAGGGCCACGCCCTGAGCATTCGGGGACATAGCAGGTGATATCATTTATATTTTTTGTGAATTGACGATCCATAAACTCCGAGACCGGACGGACGAGATTCGATTCCGTGAGGAAGGAACCAATTCATCAAAGTTGAAGGAGGGCTGCCTGGTGACCGGCGAGAGGATTCCTGACCCGGCGAGGAGCCTATCACGTGACATATTGCGTATTGCCTCTTTGAGGGCTAAGCCCTGAGCATTCGGGGATTTTTGAGGTGGAAAACGTCAAAGTTGATCGTATCCACGTAGATTTTTATTAATTGTTTTCCATTTTGTTGGATTTGTTGATCCTGAGGTACTACCAACATGGATCGAGCGGTGAAGGAAAGGAAACCATATAGGAAGATGGTGACCAAGGCCACCACTGAAATTGAGACGGAGCTCAACGCAGATGCTCCTGAACGGATCAAGTTGATGTCATTTCTGGAAATGATGGAAGAAATGAAGTCTGAATTAAAGAAGAAGGATGAAAAGGTCCTAGAGAAAATGCTGGACGAAGGCAAGACTGATGACGAGTTGGAGGTGGAAGTGGACGAGGCACAAGTATACAGTGACAAGATTCGAGTAGCTAAAGCCCTCGTGGAATATGCCATCACCCCTCAGCTCGCATCTCCAGCAGCAAGTAACCATGACAACCGGGCTCAAGAAAATAAGAAAACGTTCCGGTTGCCGAAAATTGAACTACCAAAGTTCAACGGGGATCTAAAAGGTTGGCTTGGATGGTGGAGCCAGTTCGAAAAAATCGACAAGGATACTGCCCTCCACGCAAGCGATAAATTTCAGTACCTTATCCAAGCCACAGAAGATAAGTCGGAACCCCGAGAAATAATAAGTGCGTTCCCCCCTACTGGAGAAAATTATGGGGAAGCAATAGAATCGTTGAAGCGACGTTACGGACGGGAAGGACTTCAGCTGCAAGTTTACCTGAGGGAATTGCTGAACCTAGTCATCGTAAACGTAACAAAGAAGGAGAAGATTTCGTTGGACAAGTTATATCTGAAACTTCAGTCCCATTTGAGAGCCCTCAGCACCCTGGACCTAAGCAAAGCCAAACCCTCCATGTATTTTTATCCTCTTGTTGAAAGCAGCCTTCCCGAAGAAGTACTGCGAACGTGGTTGAGAAGTCCTGTGGTGGAGGCACAAGGAAATGAAAATAAAAGCAAGATGGACAAGCTTATGGATTTCCTCAAGAATGAAGTGGAGTGCGAGCAGCAGATTAAGCTGGCGCAGACTTCATTTCAGAAAATGAAAGTTAAGGTTGAAGAAGATGACGAGGACGTTTCCTTCGACGAAGATACCTGCTGTGAAGATGAAGATACAGCGACAGCAGCAAGCCTGACGAACCAGTCAGAAATTCCCCGATGCATATTCTGTAGAGAACGGAATCATGCATCCCAAGATTGTACTGAAGCCTGTGACATGTCCCTGGAAGTGAAGACAAGGAAGATTAAAGAAGGACATTGTTGTTATGTGTGCCTACATAAAGGACACATTGCTAAATATTGCGAGTGGATGGTCCGATGTCCACTTTGCAGTAACAGACATTTCGCTGTATTGTGCCCAGAAGCAGAGAAGAAGCAGCACAATTCCAATGAGCCTGAAATTGATGAAGACGGACAGCAAAGCGGTAATCCACCTGTCCAAGTATTTTCAGGATTGGTGATGACGAACGTTTCCATGTTGAATCAAGATAGGAAACAGCGACCCGAGCCAAAGAAGAAGGAAGCCCATTTCAGAGATGGACAGGGGCGACGGTTGCCATGGAAACCAAGTCGGAAGAATGAAGATCCAAAGAGTTCTATCGGAGTTGGATCAACCCGGAGGGAGGGGCCAAGACGTCCCAAACCAACAGAAGAGAATTGGGGGACGGGATTAGAAGCGGCAATAGCAAGATGCCAAGCAATGTCAAGAAAGAAGTCCCGTTTCCAGAGTGACTTTCCCTGGAGAAAAGTGAAAGATACGAAATGGACAGGGAGTCACTATAAAATTATTTCAACGTAAATTATTTCGATTGTTTATGTCTACGTAAAGTTTTGAATTAGTTTAAAGTTCAATACAAGTTTTAAGATTGTTTAGAGTTTAAGTTTTAAAGTTTGTTAGTATGTTTTAAACTCATGTTTTATGTTATTTGTTCTTTTACTCGTTGTTTAACTCGTAAAAGAGATGGGAGAATGTTGGGATCTCTTGATGCCCCTTAAATTAATGTATTTTGAATTCGCGGCTGCATGATTATTGCATCAGCCTAAATTTGTTCTAGAAGCTTTTACTGTTCTTTTCGTGATGAAACACGATTGTGTATTGTAAGTTAGAGTCGTGGCTGTGCCTTTGAACAGGCAGCACGTATATAGTTTTTCGGTCCGTGGACAAAGGAACCAAAAGTAACAGGATTTCATAATAGTTTAGAATCCGAAATTCTGTAATTAATTCCACGTTGATTTAAATAAAGTTGAGGTAGTTGATTAGGAGTAAAGCCACGGGTGTCCGTCACTACATTTATTAAGTTCGAGACCATTGGATTCCCGAGAGGGAGGTCATCGAAAGTGCATTTAAAGCGTAGGAAATTAGTCCACGTAGAAAGTTAGCGATCCGACCCTTCTCCACGTTTACTAACCGAAGAAACCGACTACTGCGGGTAGCTATAGTGGACGGTCTTTAACAGATTGGTTATTTCCGTCCAAGAATTTTACAACGTAGCCAAAGGGTGGGCCAGTGAATCGCCGAAAGGGTTGCATTGACCATGAAATATTGTTAGCCGAACTGGTTACTCCATAATATGGGTAGTAAAATTCTCGGGCGAGACATTGCAGAATTTGGTCAGTGTCAGAAATTGCGTTTAAAAAACTGACAGAAAGTAAAAGTGAAAAATGCAACAATAAAATTGAAATTCGAACTCGCATGGTTTTAAAAATGAGTGAATCTCACTGAAACTATTTGGGAAAGTATTTAGATCTATTCTGTGAAACGTACTGTAAATGTAATTAAGTATTATGCAAACTAAAACGTAAAGCTCGTTGTCAATTGGCTTTTATGAGCCTCTAAATATGCTTTAAAATTGAAACAAACATAGTTTGGTTACAGTTTTAAAAACATTTTTTTTGTCTTTTTTGACTTTCAGTGTGTTAGGTATTTTTTGTACAGTCGATCAAGTCGTTGACATTGACACGTTTCGAATCCTTTGATATTTAATTATAAAAATTTATTCTGTTGAACAGTTCCAGAGGGTTGTTCTTTTGAAAGTTTCATTTCAAAATGGTCTTTTAGCACTTTTGACCATAAATATATACCATTGCATATTATTATGTTATCGATATTTGATCTGACAAAGTTTTATCGTAACTTGTTTATTTGCATTCCTGTTACTGAATGTCAATATTGTTATCTAGATTGTTTTCTTAGTGTTTATGTTATGCTCTGTACTTTACTACAATTTAACAGTAGTATTTTTCAGTGTTTATTTTGCTTAGATTTTGTTTGAATTGATCGAATGCAATGCTGTCCAGGCATTTTTACCACAAAAGTCAGAGTGCAACTTAATAATTGGGTGAAATATCACTTATGAATAGGGATGACATAAAAGAAAAATTTGAAGCTCCATATCTTCAAAAGAAATTCTTCTGATTTTAATTTGGAAACTGCTTAACTTTCTTAAATATAACTTAAATTGGGATTTTTACGGCCATAACTAATGGCTACTACTAAAGATTAGAGCAGTCGAACTCATGGTTTTCAGAGTTTAAAATCGTCTTTGAATTGTCGGAATGCATTGTTAAAAATGGACATTTGTCTATACTCAATTTAATGTTAGCCTTTTCAGTTTTCACATTAAAAAAATTAATTATATTTATTAACTGCTTCTGGTTCTAATACAATAAAAAATAAAATTTTATACCAAGTTAAAAAGTTCCGTAACATATAATATCAGCAGATTTATTAGGTTGGTTGGATGTACGATTTTTCTGGGACTAAAAGCCCAAATCATACCAAATCGGTACTTTCCGTTCCTTGACCACAATTTCCGAACTGCGAACACACAACGGAACCACTGCCTCATCTACTGCAAAATAAAAAACCAGAACTTTATGATTATAATTGCAGAAATCGATTTAAACGGAATGTAAACTATTTTAAAACTGTCGAGCAAGACGGTTTCATTATAGGGCCAAGATTTGACACCTTCAGTATAAAACAAATGAAAGTCATTTTTAGATATGACCGAATCGGCTTTTAAATGCTTGACTCAATTTGCAATTTACCTATCTTGGAGTCACACTCCAACCAACGTGTCAGACAACGACGTTAACGGGTTTTGACGTCTTGCTCGTGTTGTTTCACCCTTTTTTGATGTGCGTTTGCAACAATGGTTTATTTGAATTTGTCTTATAGAGCTTACGAATTTCAATTTCAGAGTCGGAGATGTGAAAGTCCGTCTGTGTACTCTTGTCGTCGACAAAGACGACTTCAAGTCCTTCCCCGTCCTCGTCCTCGCCGTCAGAGTCAGTTTCGTATTGAGTTCGACGAGGAGCGGTTGCAGCCTCCGACACGAGGTCCAGCTTTAAAGAATCCTCTAAACCCAATGTCCGGGCACGGGAATTCGTCGTTGACTGTGCAGTCCGTTTGCCCTGTTCTACAATCAACTGTTTCCGGATCGCATTTGCTGTCTCCCTCGAAACCGAGAACCGGACATCCTTCCTGTATTTCTTCTTCCCTTTCTTCGAGTATGGTTTCGCCCCAAGCGACGTTAAATTTGAACCGATGAGGTCCTCTAGCGCCCTGAGTCCAGTGATTCCATCTGACCCCGCTTCTGACAACAGTTTTAAATACAATTCGATAAGTCCAGATGCAATGTAACACCAAAATATACGATACATTCCTAAAAATTAGTGTCTAAAAACGCTCTTTCATAACAGCTTGGGTTTTCAACAAAAATTCATGTCCAAATCATTCGAAAAATTCCGAGCATAAAACTGAATCACCTAGATCCAACTTACTCGCGAAAAGGTCCTGGACAGCTTTCGTAAAGCGGGGATGATTAGTTGGCTTTCCGGCGGTCCTACAAACAGTCAAAGTCCCAGAATCCCCCTCCGTTTCCCACTCGATCGTATCAGCCGTCCTGATGACGTCGAGTACCGCAGTTTCCACCGACTCTTGTTCCATCCGCAGGACGAAGGAGCACTCCACCAAACCGTCCTCGTCCTTATCACCCTTCGACTTACAATCAGAAATAGCCTTCTGGTTAGCTTTCTCGCCATCAGATTTCGACTGGGCCGTAGCGACGAGAGCGTTGACCTCCGAAATGTCGAGTCCGCAGCGAGAACAGCGGCACTTCATCCCGTGGGAACTGGAGGAAGCGAGCTGTGCGTCCTCGAGTTTCTCGGCGAGGAAAGCGCGGAAGTAGCCGCAGGAGCAGAGGTCCTGGAAATCGTTCCGCTTTAAGTCCTTGGTCAAATTCTTGACGCCCGCGAGGATCTTGTCCACTTTATCCGACTTGAGGAGTTGCGTCAGGTTGGTTTTCTTGTGCGGATCGACGGCGCGGATTATGTCGCGGAGGGCCATGTCCGCGCGCGTGAGGAGCTCGTAGATGTCGAACATCTTCTGGGCCTTCTTCCTCCATTCCAGGAACACTTCCACGTGGTCTTCTTCCGACTCCTGACGTCCCTTCTTATTATGACGTCGGAGCTTTGTTGCTTCCTTCCGGAGCTGCTTCTTTGTAACTGAAATAGGGGGTAATTATGAAGGGAATTATTTCGGCGGTTATCTCACCGCAATAATGCCGTAATAACATAATCCGCGGCTGAAATAAGCCCCATTTCCTATGATGTGGCATTTTTATTTAAGTATTGGACTTTGAAAATGGGGTAACACTACGGTTTTTAAATTCTGTTCTCTATATTTCAAAGACGCTTCCGAATTTGTGGGAATACAACCTATTTTATGTTGGGTGGGGTTTATTTCTGGAAATAAATTATTATGGAACTATCTCTCAATGGGGACTTATTTCGGTGGGGGTGGACATTGAATGTGTTGGTCAGGATATTATCATCAGTTCAGTACCAGCATCAACTTTCCCCGTGCACAAGTAGTTAAGAAAGCTGTCCCTGCCGAGGTCCATCCTCTGATAGTCGATGCAGACTTTGTAGCAGTCTTCCATGACCTTGTTTTGATCGGGGGTCAGAGGTTTGACCCTCGGGTTCTTCCCCTTGTGGAAGTATATCCCAACTGACAGGAGAAAAACTTCTTATAAAAACCCTTGAATTAATAGTGTTAAAATAAGTCCCCATGGAATAGACGTACTTTGAGACTTCTTGATAGCTTCG
This sequence comes from Desoria tigrina, assembly GCA_906901685.1. Lineage (NCBI taxonomy): Eukaryota > Metazoa > Arthropoda > Collembola > Entomobryomorpha > Isotomidae > Desoria > Desoria tigrina. The sequence continues at coordinate 5,882,797 of CAJQTU010000008.1, read as the reverse complement.
ATGGTTTTTACACAAAGTTTTGACAGGGGTCCAAGACAGTTGAACGTTTCCTTCAAAATCTCAGAAAACTTGATTTCGTCCTGGCCCGTGTACTGCACTTGGATATTGAATTTGGTATTCAACCGATTATCGTTCTTATCCGAGTTCCAATCCCCGTTTCCATTCCCGAGCGATAGACCCGTTGCCATTTTTCTGAACCCAGATTTTCCGATTTCCTGGAGGGTTGTTGGTTGGATTTGGAGAGAAATTGGTTATACTACTAAACACCGTAATAATAGAGTGAAATTTTATTATAGCGTTTAAATTGATAAAACCAGGTTGATTTCCAATTTAAATTCCTAAGTGCTTTTTCTGAAGCCCAAGTTCTGCACAAGTAATCCCAAGTAGAAGAATGGAGTTCAAGGGTCCTTGACAACGCTCGTCCCACGAGGTGTGGGTTTTTTTAAACTCGATTTTTTGTCAGGTTATGGCCAGTGTGTGGGGGCCGTGGGGGGGGGGGATGCATTTTACGTGATAAATATGTTACGAGAAAAACAAACCAAACTCTTAAATAATTTATACAGTATGAAATACCTGGAATAAAAGTACAGTCGAATCAGTGTAAATAAATATGATGTCTTTGTGTCTAACACGGGAAAGTTTCTCCATTTATTTTTTAATTTTGATTTTGTTCCAGAGTTGAAAACACTTATTTAGACATTCGATAAGTTCGGGATTGAAGCCAGGTTGGGTAACATGGACGAAGATTGAGAATAGGCAAAGGTGTTTTTAATGCCAATTAGCGCTTTAAAGGCTCATACCAAAGCGATACTTTACGTTCCTTGACCACAACGTGTGGACTCCGAACGCATAAGGGCACCACCGACTCATCCACTGCAAAACAAAAAAAAATCATGTTAAAATATAAGGCAGACGAAGGACTCAAAATCGACCCTCTTGACAATGTATGCATTAATAGCATTTTTTTTTGCATTTTTTTCATAGAACATATGGGAATAATAGGTTGCATCGATCAGTGTCGGTTGATCGATTTCTACGAGGTTGAATCGACATTGTCGATATCGACGCTATTTTTGTACAAAATTTTACCCAAAAATGCGACTTACGTATTTCGATATCGGAATCAGAGAGTGGAAAGTCAGTCTGGGTGCTTCTGTCTTCGACACATACGACTTCCAGTTCTTCGTCCTCGTCGAAGCGACTGAGAAAAACTGCTTCGGAAATAATCTTATCATGTTTCGAGTCCGTTGTAATTTTATCTGCTGCTGCCTCCTTCATCTCGTTCAAAATTTCATTTAAAACCCCTCGTTTCGCCGTAAAGACAATCTCGGCTGCCAGGAATCGATCAATGGTGGAACCCCTTTCGTTTTTATATGCATACTCGTTGATAAACATAGTCGGACAGACCACGATCCCAGTAGTGTTCCCATTTCCGTCTACTCCAACTCCTAAAAATAAACCGTTGCAAAATTCAAGTTTCAAACAAATACAAGTACAGTTCAGGTTTTAATGAGGGAATTGCTTGAAACTTTTTTTCATCTAATCTACAAGTCTATAATGAACTATAAAAGTAAAAAGATAGCTGCCTAAATTGTCTGATTTCCAAAAATATTCAAGTTTTTGGATGTTAAAGAGTTGATTTTCAAGAAAATCTGATGAGCCAGTAATTTCCAACTTACTGGAGAAGAGTGCCTCGAAGAAATCGGGTGACGGGAAATCGGTTTTTTTGTACAAAGAGGTTGACTCGGGGTTGACCTGAAATACAACCGCTTTTTTCTGAGACTTCAACCGATTTGAGCCTCGGATAACGTCAGAGATCACATCGTTCAACAATCCCACATCCGAATCCGGTGGCAGAGGAATGAGCCCTTGACACTCAATCAACTCGTCTTCATTTTCTACCGGAAGCGTCTCATTTTTGATCTCATTATCCTCTGGATCTGATTTTTCGAAACCGTCACCCTCGACCATTTTTCGGCACTCTGACGCTTCGGACTGATGCTTTGATTTCGCGTCCGCCATAGCAGCAGAAACAGCGTTTTTCCAGAACCTGTCGCAACATGTGACTTTGTCCCTAGTGACCTCGTCCAAATCTTCCAAATTCAACCCCGAGTCGATACATTGACATTCATCCAGTTTCAACTTCGAATTTACATTATCGTCCGGTTCATCCGAATCCGAACAGTTCGCTGTCCGTGGCTGGAAGAATCCGCAACTGCAGCGTTTCTCCATTGCGTCTTGGCACAACTTCTTCTTCAGCTCTTCGAATTTAGCGAGCTCCTTGTCCAGCATCCCCCGTTCAGCAGATTTGAATATTCGCCAGAGATTCGTCCTCTGGTCAGGGTCGATGGCGTAGATGATGTCCTCGAGTTTGGCTCGAGCTCGTATCAGAATTTCGAAGGTTTCGAATAATTTGTCGAGAGAACTCATCCATCCTCGAACGATGTCCTCGTCCTTCTTCTGCCGGTTGCAGAGGTCCTTCTTGTTCCGTCGTCGGAGTTTGGCCGCTAGCTTTTTTAGCGTCTTTTTCGTGTCTGAAGAAGTTTCAAAGCGTTAAAAAATTTGTGGGGGCTTAAACTTACAGCAAATTACTGAATAAAGTCCTAAAAATAACCGGGGGTGGGGAACTATTTCGGGGTGGGCATTTATTTAAGGATTTATCATATCTGTACGGCATAAAAAATGGCGTCTTTTTACTCGGATCGTTACTGGCCGCGCTTCGAGAGAAGATGTTAAAGCTCCCATCGTCTTGCTCCATCTTTTGGTAGTTTCGACACACTTTGTAGCAGTCGTTCATGACCGTAACTTGGTCGTTGGTCAAAGGCCTGACCTTTGGGGTCCCTCCTCGGTGGAAAAAAATCCCGACTGAATTGTCGAAATTAATTAATTAATTAATTAAGAATAAAGCATTAACTTTTAACGTTAACTATGATAATTTTTATGATCACTAAAGTACCCTGTGACTTCCGGACCGCATCGATAATTCCAATGCAAAATTTAGAGAGGGGGGTTAGGCAGTTGAACGTTTTCTCGACAATCTCGAAAAATTTCGTATCGTGGGCTGTGAGGTTGACCTTAGTCAGGGTTTTTAATCGAGGACGGGGTGAATTGGTTGCCATTTTCTAAGTAAAAATAGATCCAGCAGAATGAAGGAGTTTAAACAAGGGTTTAATTTATCCTTATTAATTTGTTAAATTGTCAGTTGGTCTCTACCTAGGAATCGGAAAGACTAAAAATATGTACACGGTCACACGACCTAAAGTAAAGGTAGTTACAAAATATGATTAAAAAATGGTTAAAAAAGTAGCAAGGGTTGGAAAGTCAAATGTTCAAGAATTCGACAAATCTGAAGGATTTTCGAGGAACGGTTGAATTTTAGCAAAATCAATGAGATCCTACCTTGACAACCCCTTTGGCCCCTTGAATTTATCGGTATGAAAATTTTTAATCTTGAATTGTCAGTGGCAATTGCGAACGAAGGTATATTAGGGAAATATGTTTAATAATGTTCGAGATTCCAATGAAGATGAACAAGTCAAAGATTCAGCGTAGTGTAGCATATATTAAGTCGTTTTTATTTTAGGAAACATTTCATCTAGGTCAGCAGGTGCTTGGGTTGTTTTCATAAAAGCCATCCCTAATAAGTCCTTATGTTTTGTCATCTTTTCTATCTGATCCACAGACTTATCTTGTTTTCTGATCTGAGTGTTTATCTATTGGAGTTACTCTAACTAGGATCTGATCTGATATATCTGAACTGATATCACGAATCGATCTTAAATGATAAAAATCCGTTGGATATGCAAGATATTCTGGATTTGAAAATCTTGTAGAACAAACCATTGATAGTAAAAAATAAAGCTTGAAACTAACAAATTATAAAAAGTTGTGTTTTTATCGATATGGGACTTAAAATCTTGATCACAAACACAATCCCTTTGTTTATGACACTCGAACCCAAAAGTATGAAAACAGTATAATGACAAGTAGTTATTGATTACAAAGTTGGTCGTAGCGGATAATTTCATATCAAACCTCTTCAATTGCTATCATTATGTTTCTCGACGGTTAATCAATTTTGAAACCGATACATCCACGTTTGTTTCACATGTATTCTTCATTTATTAAAAAAAATGCTGAATCGAAGTAAGAGAAGCAGCTACTTAGTTTGGGCATAAAATAAACCTTTCGTCAATAAAGTAATTGTAGCTTGCGAAAAAAATGCATTTCCAGATAAATGGTCAAATTTCCTTTTCTTAACTTGATTTAATATTAGTTTAGATAGTTAACGAATTATTGAATGTAGTGATTAGATCATCCGCAAGCTTCTATTGTATAAACTATTTTTCTGTCGCGTTTGTCTACATTTTTAAGTGAGAGGTTGAGGCTAATGAGACCCCCTTCAATCAGTATACAAAAATAACAAGTAAAAGGTAGAACCTCGATCATTACTATCTAAAATCTGGCATTCTCCGTCTAGCTAGGCTACTAGCTATAAAGTGGATTAAAGGCGATAAAGCTATTTAAAAGTTCATTTTAAAGCTAGTTATTGCTTTTATTTGTACATTTTCCAGTACCTTTGGAATTACCGATTTAATTTGATAAAATGGGAAGATCATTTCTCAGTTTTATTTTGTTTTTGTTCCATACGATTTGTATTAAATCAGAGAGATCATTAAACTCCCAAGTTACAGAATACGAAGAAGTAGATGATTATTTGTTCTGTCTCGCTGAAATCCACCCTCCCATGGTTATCAACTTGGAATTAGATGGAACAGAAGGTTCTATGAAGTTCATAGTTACCTCCGATTATAACAGGAGCAGATCCGTTAATTATAAAAACCTATACATCGTGTCAACTATTATAGTTTCCAATTCGAACACAGTTGAAAAACTCTTCGTAAATGACTTCAGCTTCGATTCTTTATTGTCACATAATGCTGTAGAAGTAGGAACGAGAAATTGTGACATATTGGTGACATATATCGAGAATTCATCGAATCCCAAAGATTCCGAAAATAAGCCAAACTTTCAAAAAAATTGTTTCCGTGCCCCAGGAGTAATATTTGGAAGCGCCGAAATCATGGATTGGAATGTAGCGGAAGTTGACCACAAGCTATCAACGATCAAAAGTCAAAGCCTCGATTATTATAAGCTCAAACCGGAGCAAAGAACGGCCAAAAATGTCATGTCAAACGTTGGAAATCGACATCAAATGATCGTCAAAGTTTTGGTCGAATATCTCAATCTAAGCATTTCGTCATGTCCAATCGTCAATGAGACCTCAATCGAATATGACATCTCATTTGGTCTAACCACCGTCGAAATCCATAAAAATCAGTCCTTCGAGCTGTTCCATTCCCGTGAGAAATTGGTAATCAAGTTCACGTCTTTGAAGACATTCGACGAATTTGAAGTAATCTTATTGTCCCTGATTGGCCCGTTAGGGTTGAGTGTCTTCAACGCTTCTTGTATCATCGGATCAATAATAATATCTGTTCTATATGTATCAGCTAACGTCTGCAACGACGTTCGCGCAATGCGATTGTCATCGATTGTAGGGACGATTGTCAGGCCCTTGGTAGATCAATGTGAAGAACGGGGACTGCCCTCATCCCGCACTTACTTCCGTTTGATCTTATCGACATGGCTTATCTACTGCCTTATTATCACAGAGACTTATCGAAGTGAGCTTATCAATCATCTGATGAAACCAGCTACAGGGAGTTGGTTGAAATCATTTAAAGCATTGTCGAATGACGATAGGGTCAAATTTCTCTGGACGTTTGGTCCAAGACCTGGGAATCCGGGGAATCAATTTGAAATGCTTTGGTCCGAAATTTATTACGAGGTAAATCCCCGGAGAAAAAGCAACATGATGAAAGCACTCCAAAAAGCCTATAATTTTCTAAACAAGTCAATGGACGACTTTCATTTTGAATTGTCCCGCGGAAGTTTGAGCGTCCTGGGCGACTCCTTCGTTCTCGAGGCATTTTGCGACGGATTTGACAAACTCTTTGGAGGTCGGTTTTATGAAATTTCTCAGGAATCTATTTCCAAACCCGAGTTTTGGTCAATTGGTAAAGGGAAGTATCAAGGTCAGGTTTTTAAAGTTTTAAACCGGCTGAGGGATAACGGAATTCTGGATCTGTTCCGAGAGCAACAGGAATATATCGACAACCGAATCATTACGAGTCAGTTAACCACTAACTTTTTCGGGAATCCAGCTTATCAGAACGGGAATTTCAGTCCCTCGGAATTGGGATTTAGGTCCAAGGGTGCAAGAACTTTGAAAATGAAACACGTCTACGTTCTAATTTTACTACTTGTATTCGGTTTCTTGCTAGCATTTTTTGTGTTGTCCTATGATATCTTGGAGTTTGCATTTAAAAAAAGTAAATCGCAGAATCTTATTGTAGTCAAAACGAAGGAAGTTTAGGATTTTAATTGTAATAGATACCTTTTGGAGTTTAAAACAATAACTCGGAGGTTTATAGAATTTATTATATATAATAGTTTGATCCAGAAAAAGCTAAATATTTGTTCAGCAAATCAATAAAAATAATATTATAAAATCTGCAGTAGCTTTTCATTATTTCCTAGATTGACACAAATATAAACCCAAATCATACTGCAGTTTGGGAAATTAAAATAATTTCATGCAAAAAATATTTCAAATCCAAATGCATAATTTGGTTCTTCATTCAGCTTAGAAATCCGTATAAGTGTTTTTGTCTGAAAAACTTCTCTGCAAAATACACCGTAGACATCCAAAGAGAGGAGATGAAGCAAACAAAAGCATATAATGACATAATTGTGGATTCCATGCTGTTGAATATTTTATAGAATTATTTAACCGAACACAGAGTTTGTATTTTTACTATTAAAGGAGAGCAACACGAATTCGGAGTTATGTTATAATTCGTTGACTAGACAGAGGAATTTTTCTGGCAATTCCAGACTCAAATCAATGGTTTATTTTGTGAATATGCAAGTCTATGCCTAAATTTACTTAATTGTTAAAGTTTTTCAGCATCAATATTTAATTTGTTTTGCAACTTTTTTGCTCTTCTGTCTTCGGTGCAGTTTTTACTTAACTAAACGAGAAGAAAATGCTCTGGGAATGATGAACAGTTTAATTTTATAAATCATTCATAATCATAACTGATTTTAATGAATTAGATGGGAGAACAGAAAATGAATTTAAAATAAAAATAAAATCAGTAAATGCAATTAAACAAATTTTTATCTTGGGTTTTTACGATTTCGACGAGGACATCAAAACAGTAGTGCATTTTTGGCGAATATAACATCTGTTTTGTCCTCTGATTTTTTTTGTACTGGTTAAAATATTTATTTTGACGAACAAAAATGACAGCTTTACAACATTTTTTGGTTTTTGGTTTGATAAAAATTAGTCTAAATATTTAACCACTACAGTCCTCCTCCTCCTAATTTTACTGACTCCAAGCTCAAACAAAAACAAAAATCCTGCCAAACTAATCCCGATTACAAGCACAATAAAAATGACAATAACATTATGAGACATCTTGAGCTTTCGAAATCGTTTAATCGTCTTGGCCATGTCAAATCGTAGGCTTAAAATCCCTTTAATCTGAAGAGCCTCGTACCATTTCCTCCCAATTCCAGACTCAACCAAAGAATTTAACTTCCTTAAGACTGCCGAACCTCCGAAATTCCTCAAACTCCACCCCTTATTAAATCGCATGAACATCTCCTTGCTTTTCGAAATCTGATGATCGGGCCTCGCTATTCTAAGCCTAAAGTACATCTCCTCAATCTCATCTGACCAGGATGCAAAAGCCGCCTTATCACAGCCAGAAATCAGGTCGAGATAAGAGGATTTCCCTTCGGAGATATCTGCAAAATTCCGGGGAATTCGGGCAATCCTCCGCATCCCGTCGTACGTCTGTAACCTCTTAATTTTATACTCCGGTGCTTTCAGCCCCTTCCAGTTGTAGGTCCTTGAAATGAGGAAATGCAAGACGGAGAAGTTCCAACCAAAAACCAAACGATTTATCTCAATTTCTGAGGTATTTAGCGCCTCCAGGTACCTCACGTACTGCTTATGAAAGGAGAGGTCAAAGGGCCGCGTGTAAATCGTAAAGTTACCGTCAACCAACTCCTGAAACCGGGTCAAAGTGCTTACTTTCCGGGGAGCGGTTAATTTAGTGATGTTCTCTCCGCGGTACGAATTTGCTAAAACTATTGTAGCCAAGACCCAGGGGCCTAAAATCCAGTACGCGAAATTATTCTGGGGGGATGAGTTACTTGCTAAGTTGCTAGCATGGCCCATTAACGTGCCGTAAACGGCAAAAACGGCTGTACCCAAGGGGCACTTCCTCCTCTCGAAGTAAATTCCTAAAGCTAGAGATAAGGGGACGAAGATCAGAGTCAGAAATAAACCGATGTAACGGGTGTAACCAAGTGTTGAAAACGTCACCATAATTAAACTGAATCTTAATGTCCCCCAAAAGCCCGGGTTTTGCACCCTGGTGTCAGTAGGAGTGGTCCCGTATCCGTCAAAGATGTTCTATTACTCATGGGAATCGTTTAAACCCCATATCTCAATTTCCCCAAAAATCCCAGGTTTTGCACTCTGAAATATAGGTTCAGGGTATTATCATGTATAGATGATAGACATAGAGTGTAATGTAAACTACCTAAGCGTCAGTTTTAAAATGAGTAAGAGCTCTATCCTGGCGTTGGACTCCTACATATCACTATTCTGTTTGATTTAATGGTTTGTTTTGGGGTTTAATTGATGGGGGGCAGGGGGTGTGACCGATTTGACCCAAGTTCGAACTTAGCCTCACTCTTGAGCCAAGGAACAAGTGTACAAAGTTTGGTGACCGTAGGTCAAGCCGTTCGCCAGTTATCGCACCGACAGACAGACAGACAGACAGACAGACAGACAGACAGACAGACGGACAGACAGACAGACAGACGGATTGGTCATTCGCATAAAGTGTTTTCAACACTTAATAAGGCCATCCAAACGGAGTTCCTAAATGCGGATTTAAATTCCTGGAATGAAATTGAGCCGCTGGGGTCTTCCTCGAAACAGGTTGTGAATTCCAAGGTCTGTTCGTAGATTGTGAAGTAAATGGCATCCACAATGAAGAACTGAGCTAAGGGAAGTTCGAATTCGGAGTCAATGTACTCAAAGTACAGAAGTCCCTTCGGCGAAATCGTCGCGTTTGGAAATGCTATCTTGAAAAGTAACAAGTCGAAGTTCATCCATTTCTTGACGTTTCTCATCGACATTGTGGTCGACGTCGAGAAATTCCTCAACGTCTTATCCATTTCGATGAGCTTACTCAACTCTAGTTCGGTGTGGTAAACTCGCCAGACCGTATGGAAAACGTTGCCTTGCATTTTCCTAATTTCTTTCCTCAGATCTTTCAGACTCAAATCTCTCGGCAAGGGTGTGAAAATCAAGGTTGTCCTGAAACAGAATTCGCAGAGCAAAAAAGCACTGACAAACTCATTTTGACTTGTCTCATAAACAATTAGCTCAGTCCAAGGAACCACGAATTTGAGCTTGTCCTTCAAGATTGGAGAAGCCCAGTTTTTCCAAACCGATTTCGGTTGACTTGTCAGTAGGACCCGGTACTTTCCATAGAGTGATGTAAAGGCCTGATAAAAGCTAGTTTGATCCGAATCTCGGTTTTTTTGGTTAATGACAGAACCCGGATGGAGGAAGGCTTCTAAAATCGGCACTTCCTCCAAAATTCCGACATCGATTGGTGGGTAGAGGTAGATTTCAGCAAAACAGTTTAATCGATGATGTGGTTTCATTCGAGCTGTGAAAGGAGCTGTTGAAGCCAGGAAGTCATGAAGCATTACCGTTGAGTTTAGACTAGAAATCGAGGTTAGGTTGATGGGTTGAATCCACATCACGGGCACATCTAATGAGTCGGTACTAAGGATTCTGTCAAACTGTCGAAGAATCAGTAGGAAACAGGAATGGAACGGAGAGATAAGAAATTTCAGGTCGGGAGTCGTGTTGTCTGAAATCAGAGGTGGATTTAATTTGTTGGGATTTTGATCGCTGGAGATTTTTGGGATCAAAGTTAGGAGGAAGATTAACTTCATCAAATGCTCTGTTTCCATTGTCAAATATCAAAATCGAATTCTGAGTCTTCTGATCGCTTACAAACCAGAGACAGAGGAAGTAGTCAGAATATCTAAGCGTTTGCTCCTGGTTGAATTTTAATATTTAGACAGAACTCGAATTTTATCCTGAAAGTTTGCTCAGAAAATTTGCATATCAGGTTTTTAAATTTAATCTAAATTCTAAACGTTTCATTCAAACTGGTAGGATCGTGGTTTAAAAATGTCCACTAATAAATGACCCTGTAAAATAACACTTAACTTTCAGCACAGCAAAAGAAAGGAACGAGTCATATAATTAGATAATTCCTAAAGTTTCACACGAAATGCATTTAATTTCTGTAATTTTGTTAATCCCGTATCTCAACTCCCTGCAAATCGAACGTATTTAATAAAAAGTAAGAATACAGTTATTAAGTGTTATTGCAGCTTAAGGTGTTAAATTAGTGCCAGGCTTACTTTTGTTGTGAATATGAATGGTTGGTAATATCTAGAAAAGTTTATAAGCTCAAAATTGGTCGGTTAATGAGTTATTTTATTTTACTTTAATTGAGGTCTATAGTTTATTAAGTAAAAACGGGTATTGTTCAACGCAATTTTAAATAGGAACCAGCGTTATCAACTGTAATGGTAAGCATTTGGGAACTGGGCCAAGGATTTTTCCATTTTCCTTATAATGCAAGGACCTAAGTAAATATTATGATGTTCCAATTTTTTGATTATAGAGTACAGATGAAATACAAATCATCTCGGAAATGAATAGTTGATGGCGTTCAAAAGTTAAACATTTTTAGTTTCAAATAAAGTTCATTATATTATTTTATTATTCTAAAGGTATCTACCATCCAAAATGATGAGATTAAATTGTTTCGATTATGCCTTTACATGCAGTTAGGCAATTGTTACAGCGGTTTAATGGTGAAAATAACGATTTACATTATTAAACAGTGAAACCCATGTATGGGAACACCAAGCCGTCTGTCCGTCCGTTGACTCTCTGACTTTTAAAATTCGCCCTATTCTCTGTTTAAACTATTTACCAAAATGCATCTGACTGGATTAGACGCTACCCCTCGTCTCCAATCCCCACAAATCTTAATAACTTTAAGGCAAAATATATTAATTAAAAATACAAAAAACGCAATAAACCAGCCAACAAAAAGCAGTAGTATCAAAACAGAAACATGCTCAACTTTTAAAGTTGTCGGTTCTTTGGAACTAATTCCTAACTTCGAGGTGCTAAAGTTCCCCTTCTGGAAGTACGGGCTTTGCATTATGTGAGCAAATATGTTCATTTGCATAATCCGATCGTCTACATAGTCTTGTTCTTTACTGTACAAATCCAAAATCCCGAAATCCTTCAGCCATTTCAAGACGCCAAGAACCTCGACTTCGTAAGGACCTCGACGGACGGACCAAAACTGGGGCTTGGAAATCGACTCTTTCGAAGCCTCGTAAAATCGTCCTCCGAATTCCCGTTCGAATCCTCGACAAAACGAATCGATCATAAACGAATCCGCCAGAAAGTTTATGTTTCCTTGAGCAAATTCCTTGAAAAAATTAAAGTCCTTGTGTCGAATTAGCTTCATAACGTAGTCGTACTTGACAAGTATTTTTTCAAATGCCACCGTCCTTACAGGACTTGTCTCCTTGTTCATTTCCGACCTCATTATCCCGATAACATCGGTTGGAAATCCGGCCCGTGAACCAAAATGCCAAACGTACTTGATCTCACTCTGCCCCAATTCCTTAAATGTTTTCAACCAACTGCTTTCCAAGGGTTTGATAAGGTGATTGATAAGCTCACTTCGATAAGTCTCTGTGATTATGAGGCAGTAAAAGAGCCATGTCGATAAGACGATCCGGAAATATGCCTTGGATGAGGGTAACTTGCCCTCTTCACATTGATCTAACAATGGTCGGACAACGGTCCCAACAATGGACGACAGTCCGATTGTTCCAAATTCGTTGATACATTTAGCAGATAGTGCCAGTACTATTATCAAGATTATCGTGAAGACAACGGAAGTGATAAGGACATTTGTGCCCAACGGGCCAATTAAGGACATTAGAAGGAGGAACCGGTTAGATTTACGAGCTGAAATAAACTTGATCTCTAGCGTTTCTCTTGAATGAAATAAACTATAGGGTTGGGTTCTAGCTTCTTGGTTTTTAGAAATTAATGAGGAGTTAAATTCGAGGTCATAGTAATACGAAGGAACGCTATGGTTCCAATCACATGATGAAATGCTTAGGTTGAGGTATTCAATTAAAACTTTCGTGATCATTTGATGTCGGCTTCCAACGTTGGACACGGCAGAAGAAGCGGTTCTTTTCTCGGGTGCTAATTTGTAGTAATCGAAAACTTGGGACTTGATCTTAGAGAGTTTGGAGTCGATTTCCGACAAGTTCCACGCATAACCACGGTTCTTGTAACTGTTTCCAAAGATCACTTGGGGCACCCTGAAACAGGATCTCTGAACATCAAGATGACCTGGTGGTTTTGGACGTTGTGGCAGTGATTCCAGGGTTTGTATCAGGTTTTTGCAGTCGAAATCACTGGAATTTAGGAGTTTGTCTTCGAAACTTTTAAAATTTATGGAATTTCTGAAAACACTGAAGCTGTTTTTATTTCGAATCAGAAGAAAAATATTGTTGGAGTTCACAAATATTTGATTCCAGTAAGGATATCGTAGTGTCTCCACATTTTGATTGAATAATACGTATCCAGGAGTATAACTCTTGGTTGTATGGAAATGCTTAGGACGAGTAATACTATTAATTCCCGAAATCCCAAAATTGATGTAATAAAATTCGGCGAAACATTTTAAGAGATTGTCCATTTCGGAAACTCCAAACCGATATTTCGAATTCGAATTGCTCATGAAAACGGAGGATGATAGTTTAAAATGTTCTGAATTTGAAAATTCATTCGAATCGACTAAATTTAAAGAAATAGTTATTGTTAAGCCAAGCGAAATGAATTTCTCCATTCTCGTATCCTAAGACTGATTTGATAATTTTTTTGAAACACTAACTAAGTCTGAATATTGATATTTGCATTGGCATTATCATTACAATAATGTTACATATAATGTGTCAAGTCAATTTGATTGGTTATACAATTGGCTCAGTAAGGAGCAATTTTATCTATCAATGGTTGAACTTGTAATCATTTTGGTTCGTAAAGCTATATATTTACTCGTAATTGAAAAGGGTTATTTGACACAATAGATAGAAGTTTGACAATCGAAATATGATTTTATAATATTGCCACTTATTCTTTAGTCTTTGAGCAATATAGTTTGTCAAACTTTTAAATTTAGTTGCTCCTCTTATATAGACTTTTTCGTCGATAATGGGTGAGCTTCTAAACTAAATTGTTAGTCATTATTGAAATGATGGACCTTAAATTATCCACACTCACCATTACATTGCTTTATTGTTTATACGACATAATAGTAGGTTAATTTAGGAAAAAACAAATACAAAGCAATTGTATTAAAGTGTTTTTTGAAAATATTCCGAATTATGAAACTCGTTTAAAATGCAAAACACATATATATTGAAGATCATCAATTGCCCCAACCACTGAGTAAAACTACATACGCCATTTAAAACTACTTGATCATACCTTTCGGACAACACATGTATTAACCTTGTAGGTTTGTAATTTGGACATTTTGATCCCATCCTCGAGTTATAGGCCTTCTACACAGACAGACATACGGATGGATGGACCGACGGACACCGAGACATTCGCATAAATGATCGACGATAGATAATAAGGGAGTGGTTATGACCGTTTCTCCATACACTAGATAGTACTGCTTAATATACAATTTTGGAATAGAAGCCTTTAATTTATTCAAATTCGATAATGGAAAGCATATACAAAGCAAGCATTTTAAAAATTAGAGATTTGCTGGACTGGTGGACATCTTCATTTGATAAAGCTTCTACAACGATCCCAAAAAAAAAAAATAACTGCAGATAAGCTCACTGATAAAAGCAATTGATGCGATTAAACATCCTCCCACAAGCAGTAATATCAAAACGAAGATGTGCTTAAGTTGTAGAACCTTAGGTTCTGAGCCGGCTTCCAGATTCCCGAGAATGAAATTTGGCACACCGAAAATTCCACCTGCAACAGCTATTGCGATAATACGTTTATCAATGTACTCCTGTTCTTGTCTGTAGAATTCCAAAATCCCACAGTCCCTCAACCAGATTAGAGCTTCCAGGACATCATCCTCGAAAATACCTTTAGCAACGGACCAAAAATCGGGTTTTGAAATCGATTCTTTGGAAACGTCGTAGAATCGGACCTTAAGTTCCCGTTCAAACGCTCGAGCAAATGCATCCAGAAGAAACGCTTCGGCTACAATCCCTAACGTTCCTTGTGACATTTCCGACAGCTCGCTCGTTACATTCGCATCCAATTGCTTTGAAAGGTACTCGAACTTGTCAAGGATTTTTTGGAATGCTTTTGATCTCCCCAAACTGGTTCCAAGTTTGATTTCAGATCGCATCATATCCATGCCACTGGCAGGGGCCATCGGTCTTGCCCCAAAATCGGTCACGTACTTGTGAACCTCATCATCCCCCAGTTCTTGAAAAGTTTCCAGCCAATGCCATTCTACAGGTTTCATTATGTGATTGATCAGATTGCTTCGATAAGTTTCCATGATTATTAAGCAGTAGAGGAACCAGGTGGATAGGATTATGCGGAAGTAGGTCTTGGAGCAAGGTGGTAACTTCCGTTCGTTGCTTTGTCCTAACAACGGTGTTACGACAATCAAGAGAATCGAAGAAAATCCAATCGTTCCGAATTCGCCGACGAATCTTGCTCCAATCGATAGAATCAATATGAATAGTAGAATGAGTGCACCGGATGCAATGAAGATGTTTGTGCCCACAGGGTTAATTAGCATTGTAAACTTCAAGAGATTATCAGATCTCCCACAAGACATGAACGCAAATTCGAACTTCTCCCTGCAATCAAAGAGATGGGTGTTTTCAAGCGAATCTTTGAGTTCATCTACGGATGCCATTGTAGTGTAGTAAATGTCGTAATCGTAACTGTCCAATTCGGAACTGTCGTCATTTTCGTCGTAAAGATGATCGTTGAGAGGACAGGAGGAAATGCTGGCATTGAGATATTGAATCAGGATTTTCGTTACCATTTGATGTCGATTTCCAACATTTGCTGAACTCTTTTGCTCGCTTGGGGGAAGTTTAAAGTAATCTTGCAGTTGGGTTTTGATCCGGAATAGTTTCTCGTCGATGTCGGAAACGTTCCATTTTATGTCTCCGTTTCCGAAGATTGTTCGAGGAACTCTGAAGCAGGATTTCTTAAAATTTCGTGAGTTTTTGGGATGGTAATCCATTAGTTCAGCAATTTGTCGACAATTGGGTTCCCAAATCGTTTGATACGTCTCCAGGGTTTGAATTTGAAAGTGATTGGGTTTTGTAAATGCCGATACTATCATATCTCCATGAATTGCAAGTACAAATGCGGACTTTGAATTTAGTTGTACTTTACTCAGAAAATGATTTGGAGCTATGTTTTCATTCCATTTCAAGGGGTTTAAGACGTAGCCAAAGGGAGAGTCTGGAAATCGTTGAAACGGTGCGGAAAGGGACATGTTATCATTAGAATCGGTTGTTCCGTAAATCGGGTAGTACAACTCCTGAGCGAAACAATGCAGAATCTGATCCGTTTCCCAAATTAATTTGAAATTAGAGTGCGGATTCGTATTGATGGGATGACTGGTGCCATTACAGACACAAAATGACAACAAAAGTGAAATTATTACGAGTAAAACCGTTATTTTCATTGTTTAAGAAATTGATATTTGCTATAAAATTATTTATATAGTGCAAAAGGGAAAGATTAAATATTTTTACTAAATAAGACGATTATTATTAATTTCCTCAAAAATTGCTTATGTTACTAACAATTCTAGATTTTTTAAAAGCAGATTATGATTAAGAATATAGATATTGTTTTATCTAAACGCTAAGACCGCTCCCGAGTTGAGAATTTTTGTCTCCGTTTGATTTTAAATCTTACCTTCTTGTCAATAAATTTTATAAGATTCTAATCAAGGGCCCCTTAAAAACAAACATTATCACAAGCAAGGGTTTTAAATTGTCGTTGATTAAAGTTTTATCGGAGACCCCTTTTTGTTGTTAGAACGCCCATCTTACCGTTTTGAATGTAATTAGAAAAATATGGTGATCAGTGGTAACTTCTGTGGAACTTTTGGCCACATCATTATTTCCCATATAATTATATACGGACTTGCCCTAGTATTTAAATAAATTGGGAATGGAAAATATTATTGTTCTTGAAACTTTGGTCTCTGTGTTTTTCGACATTGAAGAAGAAGTTTTTATCTCAAAATCTATATTTCTGTTACTTTTACACGATTTATTTCTTCTATAGATGTAAGGTTTCTAAAACCGTTTCCCTGTTAGGGATTGGAGATTGATTGAGTAGATAATTATCTACATTTAATAAATTTATGCAACTTGCAAGTGTTTATGTGTGATTTTGTATTTTTAGATGCATATATTCTAATCCCTAGATTACAAATTGGTTGAATTCAGTAATAACGGTGGAATTATTAAAGTAATGGTATAACTAATTTTTTATAGTACTTAAATGTAGTGCATCATCTTTATTAATCTCGTGTAAGGCTGCTAATTACAATAATATCTGTATCTTGGAGTGTAAAAATCGGGTTGAAACGTTTAGCGATAACGATCAAGATATTAGTCAAGAAGGTCAGAGATGCAATTAAACAACCAATTAAATGAAGCAAAATCAAAACGGAGACGTGCTTAAATTTTAAACTAGTCGGCCCCTTGGAAATAATCCCTACGTTAGAAGTGCTGAAGTTTCCCCCTTGGAAATACGAGGTTTTAACAATCCGCGACACGACTTGCATTTGAATAATCAGATCATCAACGTAGTCCTGTTCTTTCCTGTACAATTCCAAAATCCCGAAATCTCTCAGCCATTTCAAAATGCTAAGTACCTCCGTTTCATAAGCCCCTCGACCGACGGACCAAAACTGCGGTTTTGAAATACAGTCCTTAGAAACCTCATAGAATCGACCTCCAAATTCCCGTTCGAATCCACGAGAAAACGCATCAATCACAAACGAATCCGAAACAAAGTCCACATTTCCTTGAGCCAATTCCTTAATCGGACTAAATTCATTTTTCATCGCTAGTTTCATAACGTAGTCAAGCTTGGCAAGGATCTTTCGATATGCATTCGTCCTAACTGGATTTTTGAAGACGTTCATTTCAGATCTCATGATTTCGAAAGGATCCATAGGAAATCCTGGCCTTGAACCAAAATGCCAAATGTACTCGGTCTCAGTTTCCCCTAATTCTTGAAACGTTTCCATCCAACGAGGTTTCAAGGGTTTGATAAGGTGATTGATAAGCTCACTTCGATAAGTCTCTGTGATTATGAGACAGTAGAAGAGCCATGTCGATAAGATGATCCGGAAATAGGCCGTGGATGAGGGTAACTTGCCCTCGTCACATTGGTCTAACAATGGTCGGACAACGGTCCCAACAATGGACGACAGTCCTATTGTTCCAAACTCATTGTTCGCTTTGGAAATTAATACCAAAATTGTGGTTATCAGTATAGTAAGGACGATTGAAGCAATTAGTACATCCGTACCCAACGGACCGATCAAAAGAATTAGGTTGAGGAAACTATCAGATTTCCTAGCCGAAATGAACCTGATCTCCATCGTTTCTCTCGCATCGAATAAACTTGACTTCTGAAGTTTTGATTGTTCTTTAGCAGAGAAGGATGTGGTAAAGTTAAGGTCGTAATACGAAGCGTTTGACCCCGTTTCGAACTCCGAGCTTTGGTTCCAACGACATGACGAAATGCTTACGTTGAGGTATTCGACTAAAACTTTCGTGATCATTTGATGTCGGCTTCCAACAAGGGAGACGATTGTTGATACATTGGTTCTGTTCTCTAGGGATACACGATAATAGTCCAACACTTGACCCTTGACCTTTGAAAGCCTTTCGTCGATAAGAGACAATTCCCAGTTCCATTCGGGGGCCAAGTAACTGTTTCCAAAGATAACTTGGGGCACTTTGAAACATGATCTCTTGAAATCCGGATGAGTACGTTGTATTGTGTCTTGTAAACTAGATTTCACCATTTTGGTCAGGTCTTTGCAATCGAACTGATTGTTATCAAACGTTATAATTGTTCTTGATTTTTTATAGTAAATGCTTAGTGTTTCAATGCTATGAATCAGAAGAAAAATATTGTTTGAGCTCGTGGATATTTGATTCCAATCCGAATCTAGAAGTGTTTCGGGATATGGATTTAGATTGACAAAAAAGTAACCAAAAATAGAATACTTGGAGTTCTTGATGTGATTAAGGCCAGAAATACTTTGGATGTCAGACCCGGGTTGAATTGTCGTGATCCCAAAAATGATGTAGTAAGATTCGCTAAGACATTTCAATAAACTATCCGTTTCTGATATTCGTGACAGATATTTTGAATTCGAATTTGTTTTAAAAAGGGTTGATGATGGTTTTGAGGAAGTCGAGTTTGAATTTGAATATCCATTCGATTGGATAAAATCAAAGGAAATTATGATACTTGTAACGAGCCAAACAGATTTGGTCATTTTGTGTTTTTTAAAGATTTTTTTCAGTTTTGCAAAATTAATTCTTGTGACATTTGTTTTGTCCACGTATTGGTGTCGGCTGTTTCTCTACGATGACGAAAGTGAAGTATGTAGCTAAATATATGATAGGAGATAGGACTGAAATATACGTTTAGTCAAAATTACTTCTCGTCCATCAATGTCACCAGTTGAACAGAATTGGGACAGACGATTATTTTTGCCAAAATATATTTGCACAGTCAAATCGTGTTCCAATTCAACAAATAAATGTACCATCCATAACTCAAGTATTCTTTATTCAATATCGATATGTAAAGTGTCCTTTGTGTGTGCATAATTTTAGAGCAACTTTGTTAAGAATCTATTATATCAATCCTACGCACTAATAATGTGGATAATAAAATACCAGATTATAGAAGGTAGACAATACAAAACATTTGTAAGAATTTATTTCAAGTTCAGTACTATGGGCAGTTAAAGTTAAATGGATTACCCGACGTGGGTTTTTGAATATTTTTTCATTATCTCATAACATAATCAAATGTATGAAGGATTTGTTTAGGTCAGTTTGAATGTCAGCGAAACCCCTAAATAGATTCAATACAATTTGGGCAACTCTAAACTCATAATAAACTATTTGTCAATTAAAAAAGCGTTTTTTAGTCAAGCCTAGAATTAGACCCTGAGATGAGACGTTATTCAAAATACAATTGATTTTTTTTTTAAAATGATGTAATTTATTTTTGCAAGAGCTTCTCACAGGTCAATTACGCTTTGACAATTAATCACAAATTTACGTAAATTAGTGTAGATTAAATAGAGTAATGTAATAAGGTACATATTTTTTGGCGTTTTTTGTATATGAAATTAATAGATCTTGTCAAACTTTAATACCAAGTCAAGGAGGGCGTGATTTAGTTAATTACAATTTACTATGACTCATTCAACCACTATAAAAACAGATTTAAAAATCCTTGAACCGTTCGAGAGTTAAAGCCAAACGGACGGACAGACAGAGTGAAACCATACAAGGTTTCACCCCTTAAAATAAATGTGGAAATATCATAACAGTTCAGAATATGAATTTAAATTGTATGGAATGACACGTCATGTATCACTTCTCACTATAATATTGGAAACCTCGAAATTCTCCGAATGTGATTTCTGAAATGTTGGATTCCCGTGATTCAGGTGTAGAAATGCAATTAGGAGGTTAACGATAAAGACAATGAAAGCTACTAAACAACCAACAAAAAACAGAATAATTAAAACGGAGATGTGCTCATATTTCAAAGTTGTCGGCCCTTCCGAGTTAATCCCAAAATGACTGAAGTTTCCTTTTTGGAAATAGGGATTTTTGACGAAATTAGAAACGACTTGCATTTGAATAATTCTATCGTCAATGTAGTCCTGTTCCTCCCTGAACAATTGCAAGATCCCGAAATCCCGTAACCATTTCAAAATCCCAACAACCTCCGTCTCGTAAGCCCCACGACCGACGGACCAAAACTGCGGTTTTGCAATCGACTCCTTAGAAGTCTCGAAAAACCGAACTCCAAATTCCTGTTCGAATCCACGGCAAAAAGAATTCATCAGAAATGCGTCGGAAAGGATAGTTAGGGTATCTTGGGCTATCTCTTTAAATGCATCCAGGCTACTTCCGTTCCTATTCATTACTAGCAAAAGGTAGTCGAACTTGACAAGAATTTTTCGAAATGCATTCGTTTTAACTGGATTTTTCAAAGCGTTCATTTCAAATCTCATAATTTCGAAAGCGTCTATTGGGTATCCAGGACGTGAGCCGATATTCGCAACGTAGTCGATGTCATCATCCCCCAACTCTTGAAATGTCTCCATCCAACGAAATTCCATGGGTTTGATAAGGTGATTGATAAGCTCACTTCGATAAGTCTCTGTGATTATGAGACAGTAGAAGAGCCATGTCGATAAGATGATCCGGAAATATGCCTTAGACGAGGGTAGTTTACCTTCTTCACATTGATCTAACAATGGTCGTATAACAGTCCCAACAATGGCAGATAGACCTATTGTTCCAAACTCACTGTTAGCTTTTGAAGTTAACACTAGTACTGTGATTATCAGTAGGATAAGCACAATTGAAGCAATTAGTACATTCGTACCCAACGGACCAATCAGAAGAATTAGGTTGTGGAAATTATTGGATTTTCTTGACGAAATGAATTTGATCTCTAGCGTTTCTCTTGCATCAAATAAATTGGGCTTTTGAGATGTTGACTGTTCTTCTGCAGAGAAGATTGTGATGAAGTTAAGGTCATAATACGGAGCGTTTGAGACCGTTTCAAATTCTGAGCTTTGGTTCCAACGACATGACGAAATGCTTACGTTGAGATATTCGACTAAGACTTTCGTGATCATTTGGTGTCGACTTCCAACATTAGAGACGATTGTTGCTGGATTGGTTCTGTTTTCTGGTGGTAAACGATAATAGTCCCACACTTGACCCTTGACCTTTGAGAGCCTGTTGTCGATGTCAGGCAATTTCCAGCTCCGACCGGGGGATTTATGACTGTTTCCAAAGATCACTCTGGGCACCTTGAAACAGGATTTCATGAAATTCGGATGACCATGTCGAATCGGCTTCGGTTCAATCGATTTCAGATTTCTTATCCAGTTGCTACAGCCATAAGTTATTAACCCTTGCAAACTTGTTCCTTTTTTGGATTTAGCGATAATACTCGGGTTTTTATTTGTTTTAATCAGAATAAAAATCTTATTTGAATTTACTAATATTTCATTCAATTCAGAATCTGGGATTGTAGACACATTTGGGTCCACGGTAAATAGAAAGTATCCAAAAACAGCATTATTTGATACCTGGAAGGACTTTAAATCTGCAATACTCTGATTGGAGTAGGCGAAGTTAATTGACCGGCTTCCAAAATTAATAAAATAAGATTCAGCAAGACAATTCAATAAATTATCCGATTCTAAATTTACAGATAGATTTTTCAAAGCGTCCCCTATTAAAATTGA
Organism: Desoria tigrina; assembly: GCA_906901685.1. Lineage (NCBI taxonomy): Eukaryota > Metazoa > Arthropoda > Collembola > Entomobryomorpha > Isotomidae > Desoria > Desoria tigrina. Next base: position 5,860,955 of record CAJQTU010000008.1, on the reverse strand, counting down.
TGGTGGTGGTTTTGAAGATGTTGGGTTTGATTCTGAATATCCGTTTGATAGAATTAAATTCAAGTAAATTGTTAGGACAAACCAAATCGATCTTCCCATCATTATTTTTTCAGTATTGACAACGACTTCTCTGAATTAAATCTGAAAATGGGAACTGCGAACTGGGAGCTGATTCATGTTTTAATGTGTAATCTCCAGAGAACAGTTCGGCAAAAGATCAGTCAGTAAGGGTCAATTGATCACCAACGTCTCACTTAAGGGTCGCTCTGATACTGACTAAACGCATGATTATTGTAATCAAAGTGGAGGATGGTATTCAATTTTGCTTCTTCAAATTATACTCACCCACACGAATGGTTTATTTGAAGTTGAGACATTCTTTTGTTGAATTAAAAGAAGCCAAATCCCATTGTCAGGCTGTAGGTAATTTACCATATATATAATATATAAGTCTCGCAATTTACAATTGCTTTATTATTTCTTGACCAAGGATTAATACGAGGATTAATTACAATAGAAAAGTAAATAACTGAATAGAATAAAAAATCGAAACCATGTGACATGGACTAGTAAATCTATTACTTGAATCTTGAATCCCCTTATCCTTCAATATTTTAATTTTGTGGCTGGCCAAAGAAAATGCCCTGCTATAAATATAGGTGTGGGGATTATCTATAAAATGACACACTTTTGTTCCTGCTTTTCAAGATCTGAACAATATCCAGGATAGTTAGATTTTAAACACCGTCTAATAACAAAGTTCTTAAAGTTCGGTGTAGAATCATGATTATAACACTGATATTCGTGTTTATATTTTGATAGCGATAAAGGTAGTAACGGAGATATATTATTAGCCTGTCTTGAAACTTCAATAAAAAACGATTTTGTTCGAGATAAAGGTGTATCGATTGAAGATAGTTTTAGGTTTCCGAAGTAATTACGTGTTTCTATAAAGTTCTATTGCGATTGGGGCTAATTTTAGACAGTAGAAAACAGGCGCCGTGTAATTATTGGAAAGTAATGCAATTGAATAACAACTAAAGCAGTGTTTTATATTTAGTCTGTATTTTAAAACTAAAACCGTTCAAAATTTAACAGTTTCTAGTTCTTTTGGAAAAGAATGTGTTGCATACGACCGGAGTTTCGGGCCATAAGAAACGGCCTGACGATGAGGACATCAACCTTAATATCAATTCAGTTGGTACACTCAAAGCAAACCAAACCGTGTTTACTAAACTTTCATTGCATTCTATTTCAATTTTATTATTTTTAATGAAGACTTAATGTGACATGTGACCACATCTTTATCATTGATGGACGTTTAAATTTGGAACACCGTAATTTTCTTTTAAATTCACTGTCAGCGAATTAATTAATGATACTAAAGGATAGATTGGCAAAATGTTCCACTGTTATTATACTAACAGTGGAAAATGCATACTGCCTAAGCCTACTGTCAAGGCTTATTTGTCAAACATAAAATGCCAATGTTTAACTTTTGTCAAAATGTGACAATGCCTTGTATTATATCAACTATCTGACACTGACAGAGTATTTTAATTGATGGCTCCTTACGATTTTGGGGGAAAATACTCCAGACCTAAATAACTCCCCATCTTGTCTTATTTTCAAATGGTATTGATTTAAATAACGTAGATGATTCCTGCATTTTGAAACATAAATGTTGAATGAAAATCAGTACATTGAATCAAGGAAATGAAATCGGCATGAAAGAATAGGGCTGTTTAACATTGAAAATATGGGACGGGGCCTGGTCATTTCGATAATGTAAAAAACTGACCGTTCAACTAGTACTTTGACCACACAGGGTTTTTGTTGTGACAACAGGGGTATTGATTTGGATGAGTTATTCTGTTCCAGATCCTGATGCTCTTGCAATCCTTCTTAAAGAATGCATGCTGATGCCTTTCACCTCGGAATAGTTAATCTGCTTACTGTGTGTCATTCCTGGTCGTAAAACTTCTAAATATCGACCACGAACTATTGGTCAGGGGCTCAGAATTTTTTTTAAATAGAGGCGATTCAAATTAGAACAAAACTCCCTCAAAAACTCCGATTTTTTCCCGCTTTAATCTATTTCAGATATAATTTCTGGATACTAACTGTGATTATCGGGTATATTAAAAATTGTGGGTCACAGTGGTGCTTGCTTCATTTGGTTTGTGTTTTCCATCTAAACATAGTTCCTAAAAATTTCAGACCGGCCAAAAACCCCAATTTTACACTGTTTTTGGGCTGTCTCCTATATGTCAAAGTGTGGTAGGCTTGATTGTATTTTGATCACATATTCGAACTCCACGTAAAATTTTCCTTGAATCATCGTACGTACGAATTGCAAATTGTTTTCAAAATGATAGGGATTTGGGAAAAGTACTCTGATTCTGACCCAAAAACACAAATCACGAATATTTCAAATCCCCAAAACTTCTGTATTTACACAGTTTTGTGGTTTTACATTTTAATAATTATTTATAAACATATTATTATTATTATTATTTATTGCGTAAACAGACCATATTACAACCATAGTAAAATTATAGAAGTACAGATCCAGGCTGGGTGAAGTATAGTTAAAATTATGTCATATTTCTAGATTACAGATTGGGCGGTGGAGAAGTAGAGTGGATAACGTTAAAACGATAACGATATATATGTCAAATCACCAAAACCCAAACCCTCGAGGAAATCTAAAGAAGGTTTTCAAAAAGTCTTCACGTATTTTTCACTACGAAATGTACTTTAATTGCCTAAAAAAATGGTACATGCTATCTCGAAATGGCAAACATTTTCTTACGTCATGCAGGATTTGCATAGTAGTGTATACTTAATAAAATTTTCCCTTAAGTGGCTTTGATGGCTCATGACAGGAAAAAAAGCATATGTTATTCATTGAAATGGAACGTTTTTAGGCAAAACTGCATTGTTTGGTTGATGGTGTCTTCTATAATTGAAGAAACTGCTCCATGCAACTTACGAAACGACTTTACGAACGTGGAATTATATTAAATTTTTAGAGACTATCTGGGTGTTTTCTGACTTGACCACTCCGAACATCAATTCGATTCGAATTCTGCACTAATATAAGCCCCCCCTGGGCAGTTAATGTTTCGACAAAAAAACCGATGCATTTTTCATTGTCCGTCAAACATTAGGAGTATAGTAATTTCGGGACTTATTTCGATGTGCCCAATCGTATTTAGGACAGATTTATTAATAATAATATGTTGAAAATCGGCATTCTGTCAAACATACTCCTTTGTCCCCATCCTAGGCATTATTTATTGAAATCTCCATAAATCAAGAATAGGCTGGAATGGGAAAGGTTAAAGATAAGGCTACGAATGCTTTGAGCTTTGATACGAGTTCAAGCTTCGGATCGATGCATTGTCAATCCATTATATATATGTCAATCTTACATTCGGGATTAGATATTAGATTAGACCTTTGCATTCCCAAGACAAACGAATACAGAAGGGGTTGTTCCGAATTCGGTTTGATCCCAAAATTATCGTTTCATTTCAAGTTGACTTTGAAATTAATTGAGCCGGGTGCAAATGCAATGGGATATCTTTAGAAACTACAGTTTTAAATGTGCCTTGTCGGTTAGAAGAGAAAATTCTCATTCGAAGTTAATTGATTTTGAGACATTGCTGGCAGATAATCCTCCTCGTTCATTACTAGCTCAATCATACACGAATCGGATCTTCGACTTAACGTAAACTGCTACAGAACCGTGTAATTTACCAAAAATGACATGTTTGCCAATTGGACTCAAGAACCGGATTGTGGATGGGCTATCCTAGCAATTTGCAAGTCAGAGGGTGATACGTGAATAATTACAGCCCTTACAAACAATTTGGCGGATCAAATTAGGTAGGTTTAATTGTATTTACGTTGGGCGCATAGTATAATTAAACATGGAAACTGGCAAAATATTTCCTCCTTATATAACGGAGAAAGTTGGTGACGGATTTGTCATTTGTTTCACAGCAGGAGTAAACAAGAGATAGTTTCAATTGTCAAAAACACTGGTTCAAGATGATGTTAACGGATTCGGCCCGACGGGGTTTTGGGGAAATGTTGCGGATTGGGTGTGCCTTTCACTATTTCCCTTACCGTTGGGACCCTCAGCATTCCTGTTTCACAACGGCGTCGAAGAGGGACCTCAGGATGTTCAGGTTTCACGAGGCAATGATGTTTCTCCTGACAATCAATTCACTTTGCCGATTTATTTGGGGGATGTTCCACCCCGACGGATTCCCCGTCATGCAAAAAACCCTGAGTCTCCTGTGGGTTTTGGCGTATGGGATTACGACAATTGCATACGTCCAGTTTGAGGTTTTGCAGTTGCAGGTGATGCAGTTTGCAAACTGTGTTTTGCAGTTTATTTTTAAACCGACTGGTAAGATTCTAAGCTTGTTTTGATACTAACTACTGATTCCATTATAATTCATTTGAACTTACGTAGCCCAATTTACCCGAATATTATAGTCAAATTTGAATATCCTACTAGAATCTAGAATGTACGACATTATAATTTTTTGAGGATAAGATGAAGATATTTAAGCATCGGCTTAGTTCCGACCTTCCCATTAAATTTTGATCAATATGATGCAGCGTACATTTACATGTTTAATTTTTAAGCTATTTTTTCACCCCGTTTTGGGGGTTTATCTCCGAATCGCTTCAAACATTCAGAGTTTTTCGAATTTCCGACAGAATGATAATATGCTTTAAATAGACGTGAACTACTTACAATTAGTAGCGGCATTATAAAAATGAGGAATTTTTGTTATTATTTTACTGAAACGTTACCGATGCATGACTTAAATATATTAATTTCCCTTCACCCAATTTAATTTTCTATGTTGATATAATGTACAGTTTCAGATTCGATTGACCAACTCTCAATCCAGCGACAAAATGAGGAAAAACACGAACGTGGGAAATTGTCGCGATACATTCTAATTGGCTTGTTGCTCCTGTCGACGAATCCCGCGGTGCACGGTTGCTTGGTCTGGGTCGCACCTTGTGCTCCACATTTCATCAGTTCCATGTTCTTCCCTTGTGTCACGATTGGGGACATTTCGCCTCCGCTTTTGCTCGAAATCCCGTTTATATTCTTGGAAATGTACAATATAAGCATGTTTCTCATGTTGTGCTGTTTCAACTGGAGCTTCGTTCTATTGGGAATGGCTTGGATGGCAAGGCAGCTACGCGACATCAGGTGGGCCTAGTTTTGTATTTGACACACCCCCCAGAGTTGTGACATATTTTTTTTTAAAAATAATTATATAAAATTCGAAGTACGAGTCACTGAACCGCCCAGCCGTGTAACAGTCACTGTCAGACTGTCAATCTTGGAACCCCCCGGAGGATGAATCGTTTTAAACCCTCAGAATACTCAGAAAAATATGAATTTTCAGATAAATCGATATTTTAAACAAATGTTTTTCGTTTGTCATGGGGCGGCTATTGTCACGGGTGGTTATTGTAGGGCGGATATTATAGGGACGGTTTTCTCCGCATATCTTTGTTGATTACATCTTTTAGACAATGATTTTTTTGGTTCAAAGCCCCTATGCTAGTTCGCTCGCCGGGTAAAACTCATATATTATTCCTAACAAGCGGGACTGGTTATAAAGGACGAAACGAGTTTTACCCGGCGAGTCAACGAGGATAGGGACTTTAATTTGATCAATTGCAATGATGAAATTAGAGCTTGTTTGTAATAAACTACAGAAATTTCATCCTTCTTTCTTAAAATATGAGCATCGGTTCATTTTTAAATTGTCTTATCTCTCATTCGGGCATTAATACTCTTAAAATAACGTTTCTTGTAAACTTATGTTAAACTATTTGATGGCAGTTTGGATTCAAACTCCTGTTTCCGGACCATCCCTGAAAGATACCGGAAGGTGGAAACATTCTGCCGTCTCCTAAACAGCAGTCTCAAGATCTATTTGATGGCATTTCCAACCTTCATGTTCTTCATCCTTGCGGGTCTCCTGTTCGCCTGCATTCGATTGTGGCAAACGGACCCAAAGTCAAATCTAATGTTCCCGCTCTGCGGTGTGCGTTGTGGTTTCGAAGCCATTTCTCCGCTTGCGATGGCCGGGACGGTGAATCAGAGGAGCCGAGAAGTGCTCGTCAAGTGGAAAGAAGTTATCGACGAGAAACGAAACGTTAAGTCCGGAAGCAAACGTCTCAAGTGGATGTCCAAGTTCCAGAAATCGTGTCATGCTATCCGATGTCGGGCTGGGTCCCTCTACACTTTCGAAAATTCAATTGTCATCGTCAGCATTAATAACTGTTTCCAACTGACGCTGAATTTCCTCGTCACTTTCCAATAGGTTTAGGTCTTGTTGGACCGAAGTCGAATACGGAATAGATAGGTGATTTTAATCGAATCGAGAATGATAAACGCAACGTGGCGGGTACTGGGTACATGTAATGTAATACTGTGATCGTTTTAATTGTGTCAAAGTAGTCAGAAAATTCGACAATAATTATAATTGTGACTTTAGTAAAAACTGCACCTTTTACTGTTCAAGTAAAATAGTTGCAAGACAAATTAAACATTTATCCTATACAATTGCAGCAAAACTAATAAGTTAGACTTGGTCTTGTTTGGATCAACAAAATTATGTATTTAAGTCTGAAATTGTCTTCAGAATAACCTCCCTGTCTAGTCAACGTATTAATAATTCAGATGGATGTTACTCCTTCAAAATAAAATACATACTTTCTATCACATAAATCAAGTGTTCATAAAATATGCAAAAACATGGAATCCACAATTATGTCATTATGGTATGTTTGCTTTATCTCCTTTCCATAGATGTTTATAATTTATTTTGCGGGGTTTCAGACACAACATTTATAATGATTTCTAAGCTTAAGAACCACTTAGGCTCTTCGGATTTGAAATATTTTTGAATGTGAAATTATTTTAGTTGCCTAAATTAAACCGGTGACCGGATCAATATTCCCCGACTATGAATTCGGGCTGTATTTGTGTCAACGGAAAAATAAAATCACAGCTAAACAATTTCCGATCCGTTATTAATAGCGATTGCAATCATATCTTTAAAGATTAAATTACCAACCTAAACTCCAAAATAAATGCATTACAAAAAATCGTCTTAAACCTTCTTTTTCATCACAACATTCGGTGGCTGAAATTTTATGAATTTCAAGGTTTAAAGATTTTGCGAGGTTTTTTAAGTGAAAACTCCAACAAATTACAACACAAGACCAAAAATGCTATCAAGAAACCGAATACGAGAAGCAGAATTAGAACATAGATGTGTTTCATTTTCAAAGTCTTAAGGCCCTTGGACCTAAATCCCAATTCCGACGGACTGAAATTCCCTTTCTGATACGCTGAATTCCCGAAGAAGTTTGTGGTTAACTGACTCATAATGATTCAATTGTCGATATATTCCTGTTGTTCTCGGAACAGATCCACAATTCCGTTATCCCTCAGCCGGTTTAAAACTTTTAAAACCCGAACTTGATACTTCCCTTTGCTAATTGACCAAAACTCGGGTTTGGAAATGGATTCCTGAGAAATTTCATAAAATCGACCTCCAAAGAGTTTGTCAAATCCGTCGCAAAATGCCTCGAGAACGAAGGAGTCGCTCAGGACGCTTAAGCTTCCGCGGGACAATTCAAAATTAAAGTCGTCCATTGACTTGTTTACAAAATTATAGGCTTTTTGAAGTGCTTTCATCATGTTGCTTTTTCTCCGGGGATTTACCTCGTAATGAATTTCGGACCAAAGCATTGCAAATGGATTAGCCGGATTCCCAGGTCTGGGGCCGAATGTCCAGAAAAATTCAATCCTATCGTCATTAGCCAAGGCATCAAATGTATTCAACCAACGCCCTTTTGCTGGTTTCATCAGATGATTGATAAGCTCACTTCGATAAGTCTCTGTGATAATAAGGCAGTAGATAAGCCATGTCGATAAGATCAAACGGAAGTAAGTGCGGGATGAGGGCAGTCCCCGTTCTTCACATTGATCTACCAAGGGCCTGACAATCGTCCCTACAATCGATGCCAATCGCGTTCTTGTCATGTCGTTGGAGACTTTATCTGCTACATATAGAACACATATTATTATTGATCCGATGATCCAAGAAGCGTTGAAAACACTCAACCCTAACGGGCCAATCAGGGACAAGATTATTTCAAATTCATCGAATGTCTTCAAAGACGCGAACTTGATTACCAATTTCTCACGGGAATGGAACAGCTCGAAGGACTGATTTTGATGAATTTTGACGGTGGTTAGACCAAAGGAAATGTCATATTCGATTGCGGCCTCACTGACGATTGGACATGACGAAATGCTTAGATTGAGATATTCGACCAAAACTTTGACGATCATTTGATGTCGATTTCCAACGTTTGACATGACATTTTTGGCCGTTCTTTGATCGGGTTTGAGCTTATAATAATCGAGGCTTTGGCTTTGAATCTTTGAAAGTTTGTCGTCAACTTCCAACACGTTCCATTCCGTGTTTTCAGCGCTTCCAAATATTACTCCGGGGGCACGGAAACAAGATTTTTGAAAGTTGGGCTTATTTTCAAAATCTCTCGACAAATTCTCAATACATGTCACCAATGTGTCACAATTTCCAAATGCTTTTAAAGCATTTACGACTAGTTTTTTAACTGTGTTTGAATTGGCATAATCAACCATAATGGTTATCACGATGTGTTGATTTCTATAATTAACGGATATTCTTCTGTTATAACCGGAGTTAATTGTGAACTTCATGGAACCTTCCGTGGAATCTAATTCAAAGTTGAAAACTATGGGAGGATGGATTTCGGCAATACAGGACAAATAATCATCTACTTCTTCGTATAATGTTTGGGAGTTTTGGAATCTCTCTGATTTACAAAACGTGTGGGACAAAAACAATAGAAAGCTGAGAAATGATCTTCCCATTTTATCTAAATTCAGAATTAAAGGGATTACGAAAAACAGTAGTTTGATCACAAACTAGCTTTAAAATGAACTAAAAGTAAATACTTTAAATACAATGGTTTTATTGTATTTAATTCACTTTATGAAATTTAACATAGCAATGCAAGTATGCAAGGTTAGACTTTAGATAGTAATCGATGATCAGCTTTTTGCTTTTTATTTTTGTATGAATAATATGAAGAGTTGTTGACGGTCGAGCCATCAAAACAGTTTAATATCACAATCGAAGCTAATGCATACATTCCGACACACGGGCCATTTTATCATTCTTAATATTATAATTATTAGATATATATGAACTAGCAATCTTAAACCGTTGGGACGGCCGTATTTAACAAACTTAAACTTTTAATTGTAGATATGGGTACTTTATCTCGTGTTTTCTAATTACTAAGATAACTACCACAAACATTATTTTTAGGATTTCAAAGGATTTTAATAACAACTTGCGTAGATATAATTGAGGCGAAATTCTGAGTTGATACTGTGATAGCATGTCCACGAACATTGTAGTTTTATTAGGTTTTCAAAAATATAATCTTCTTCTGTAATACCTTTTCAATCTGGTTTTCATGTGGCTATTTAAATTATCCTAATCTGAGTTCGTCATCTAAAATATAATCGAAAAAATGATCGAAATCAAGTTAAACTGCTATTTAATAACAGCCACGAATGTAAGAATGTTATACCTGGGTCAGTGAAATTGAAACATCCTTTTTGTAGTCGCGAAAATAGGTCTTGAATAGGTTTATTTCACATTTCATATAGAAACATCAATTTGTCATCATCATCATCATAAAAAAGCAATTTTTTTTAATGTTCGACAATTTTGTAAAACTTCAGATCGAAAAACGAATGAAAAACAAGCAATTCAAAAATACAAATAATGAGACATGACCCCATTCCAAACAGTAGTACATAAAACACGGCTATAACATTATGTGACATATTCACCGCTTGCCATTTCGTCACAAGGTTTGAAGTTTTAACAAGCAGTTTTCGTAACTTAAGCAGCTTAATTAATTCCAGCCATTTAAACCCAATTCCCGACGACACCAACAGGTTATTGATATGATTTATGACAAATGAACCCCCAAATTTATCAAGTATCCATCCCTTCCGAACTTTCGTCAACATTTCCGTACTTCTGGAAACGTGACAATCGGGTCTTGATATTTTAAGACGATAATATGCTTCTTCAATCTCATCGGACCAGGACGCGAAGGCAGTTTTGTCGCAACCGGAAATCAACTCTACATATTCAGATGCAGTTTCGAAATATTGAACGCTGGTTTTGTTTGTAAGGTTTTTCACGAATTTCCTTTTAGTCTCACCGGTTTTCGTAAAAATACCAACGGAATTTGCGATTTCTAAATAAAAAATCACAAATATGGACAGTTGTTTATTGGGTGGGTATGTTCCATCGTAATATTTGTAAGGTCTGGTATAAATCACAAAATCATGATCGATCAATTCCTTAAATGTTGTGAAAGATTGCGGTTTCCGAGGAGCAGTCAGTCTCGTAATGTTCTCCCCTTTGTACGAATTCGTTAGTACAATTGCAGCCAACATCCAAGTGCCACAAATCCAATAGGCGAATTTCTGTTTCGAGACATTTGTGACCATATCGTTTCCCTGTTCTAGTAATGAACCAAATACCGTTATAAGTGTATTCAGATGGAAACACGGACCAGCGTTTTTGACCCTATTTGTCAGAGACAAAAATACTGACATAAATACCGATGAGCCGAATATAGTTATCCAAGACGGGACGTCAAAGGATGATATGAATTCTGCAAACGAGATTGTATTCATTTGGGAACCACCAAAGCAGAGGATGTATTCTATTCTATCTTCTTGGAGGCTTAAAAATGGTGAGTCAGGTTGGAGCATTTCCACACTTGGTTTAGGGAAATAATTGTCAGTTCCCGTCAGGCAGTCCGATTTCGAATTGCCATTAAAAATCGTGGCATTGGGAAATGTGCTTTTAAAGAGAAGGTAGTCGAGATTAGAGCAATTGTCTATGCGTTTCATAGCCAGTTTGGAAATTGTGAATTGTTTTTCCATGAGGTGCAATTCTTCGTTAGTTAGTCCGTGTTTCACAATCCATTCGGTGTTTAGCAGATGTTTTTGAAGCTGTTTTGTCACGTTTATGAGGACTTCTAAAGTTGAGCCTTGATCTAGTAAATGATACTTAACGAAGCATTGGTCGCAAAATCGGCAAACTATTAACGTTTTTGCTGTTCCTTGGAAAATGTCAATGTGATAAATTATCAAATCCGTCATCGGCGATAAACTATTTCCCTCGTACTTCTGCATGGGGTATAACCAATTTATCCATACCGGTTGTGGCTGGTTTGTAACTAGGATCTTAAATCTCCCATACAAACACTTAAATGCCTTTAACTTCATAAAATTCATTACATAAATCGACACATCGACCAGTTTAGATGGGAGTTTTTGTGGGCTTAGGAAATCATCCATGATTCTAATTTGCTTTGAAAGTACACGTGTATCGAGGGCTCCGACTATGGGTGGGAACATGTACAGTTCTGCGTAGCAGTTTAATTTATAAATTGGCTTTATCGGCACAGCAAATCCGGAGATGTTCGTAGGTTGTTCAAAATTGTTTCGTCGAAAACTGGTCAATATAATAGGGATGTTTGGGTAAACTTCAAAATTTATTGGAAGATGGGTGGTAAACTGATAGAGGACCAATAAGCAGCTACTGAATTGAGTTAAAAGGGCTTCCATGTTAAGAATTTAGATATTAAAGTAAGTTATCAGGTGGGTTTTTTATGGTTAATTGTCAAACAAGGGATTACTGTAAGTGTGCTAATACGAACCAAAGGTCTCGCTGAGAAAAACCAACTACGATAGCTATCTTGAAAATGCTAGTATTAGTTCTTTTGCAACCAAATATATAGAGAATTTAATATGAATATAATTGATACACAACGTCTTTGGAAGGTTGAGATAATGGAATACAATATACAATGCTTTTCTAAAAAGATGCATCAATTAAAATCTTTTGTATAAAATGTTATCCACTAAACACTTGCTGTTTTTAAAATCGTCAAAATAAAGTAGTTCACTCTAACAAAAGAAACAACAGATATCCTTATAAGGCAATTGAAACTGTTTATGCATTTTATTTTAACTTATTGTGTTACAAAGCGTCATCATTAGTATTAGTATAGAAGAAATTTACTGATTAAAATATATAACAATGTGTGTTAACGTTAACACAGTACTATTGAAAAGAGATAAAAGAGTAAGTAACATTAGCTAAATCGCTTGAACTTGCAAGTATGGTTACACCACCGTGCTTTTAATATACTAATGATATAACACAGAAATTGGTAAGAACATTGAATTCTCGTTGCACAATTGCATGTTTTTCTAAAGCCGAGTCGCATTTATTGTTCGTTTTTTATACTTGACATTTACATTTCAAATGGACAAACAAACACAAAGCTATAAAATTAATATTCAATAAAATTGGATTCTTTGAAAAAATGTTTCGAAACCCACAACCTACAAACAAAAGTACCTGAACCAATTTCAAGTTCACTACAAAATATCTTAATGATTAGCAGACTATGGTTTAATTAAATTTTAGGTTTTATTTTATTTTATTCTGTTGGAAATCAATTTCTAAGGGTATGCTGCTTACCAATGAGTTTAATTAACAAGGTTCTGTAGTAAGAACCCTGCCTGTTCATTTAAACCAAATATTTCTACTGCAAGTATCTTTGTATTCCGAGAAATAATGTACAGGCTTGGGACGATTTGCTTATATAATTAACCTTAGAGTGTCGTTTTGAAAAAACTACATTAACAACATATTGACACCTTTATTCCGAACGAAAACTGAATGAAAACTTAAAAACTCAACGATCCAAATAATAAAAGCTGAGCCCACTCCAAGGGGTAGTATATAAAATATGGCAATAACATTATGTGACATGCTCAACGCTTGCCATTTCGTCGAAATTTTCGAATTTTCAAACAGGTGTGGTCGCACCTTGGCAAGCCTAATTAATTCCAACCATTTCAACCCAATTCCGGACGTCACTAATAGCTTGTTAATGTGATTTATGACGAATGAGCTCCCAAAGTTCAGTTGCCACCCCTTGTCAGTTTTCGCCAATATTTCCGTACTTCTGGAAATGTGACGATCGGGTCTTGTTATTTTAAGCTGATAAAAAGCAACTTCAATGTCTTGACTCCAGGAAGCAAAGGCAGTTTTGCCACAATTGGATATCAACTCCACAAATTCCGATGTATTCTCGAAGTTTTGAATTACCGTTTTGTTTATAAGAGTTTTTGCAAATGCGATTCTAGCCTTATTTGGTTTCGAAACAGTGTCACCGGAATGCGCAATTTTTACATTTAATGCCATGAATATGGACTGCTCTTTTTGGTGTTTACTAGCTCCATAGGGCTTATTAAAAGGTCTGGAATAAATCACGAAATCATGATCGACCAATTCCTTAAATGTTGTGAGTGATTTAGGTTCACGTGGAGCAGTTAACCTCTTGATGTTCTCCCCTCGGTACGAATTCGTTAGTACAATTGCAGCCAACGTCCAAGAGCCGGAAATCCAGTAGACAAACTTCCGTTTGGAGGCATTGCCAAGTATATTGCTACCCTGTTCTATTAATGAACCAAATACCGTTAGTAGTGTATTCAGGTGCCAACACAGACTATTGTTCTTGACCCTATTTGTCAGTGACAAAAATACTGATACAAAAACGGATGACACGAACATCACTATCCAAATCGGAACATCGAAGGACGATACGAATTCTGTAAATGAGATGGAACTCATTTGTCGACCATCAAAGCAGAAAATGTACTCGATACTATCATCTCGGATGCTCAAAAGCGGCGAACCTGGTTGGTCCAGTTCAACTTTTGGCACGGGATAATAATTGTCTGCGTTCGACGGACATTTTAAAACACCGTCATAAAATGTGACGTTCGGGAATGCGGTTTTAAAGAGTAGGTAGTCGAGATTAGATGATAAGTCGACGTTTTTTAGAGCAAATTTAGAATTTGTGAATTGCTTTTCCATGAGATTTAATTCTTCGAGTGTCAATTCATTATGCTTTACAGTCCATGCACGTCTTAACAATTGTTGTTGAAATTCTTTAGCCAATTTTTCCAGAACCTTTAAAGTTGACCCCTTATCGATTAAGCGATACGTTAGATAGCACGGATCACAAAATCGACAAACGAAGGAAATATTCAGAGTTCTTTGGGAAATGTCAGTTTGATGAATTATCAAATCAGCCACCGACGATGAAATCCGTTGCTCATATTTTTGAACCCGAATAAGCCAGTGGTTCCAGGACGGTTGTGCCTGATTTGTGAGAAGGATCCTAAATCTGCCATAAGAAGATCTGAATGCCTTCAACTTTAGCAAATTAAATATATGAATTGCAATGTCTTTCGGTGGTGGTGGTGGTTTTTGTAAGAAACTTTCCATTACTTCAACCTGGTTATTAATGATCCATGTATCAGTTATGTCGATTGGTGTGGCTATGGGTGGAAACATGTAAAGTTCTGCGTAGCAGTTTAATTTATAAATTGGTTTTATCCGCACCACAAATCCCGAGATGTTTTTAGGTTGTTTCAAATTGTTGCCCCGAAAACTGGTTAATACGGTAGGGACATTTGGACTCTGGTCAAAGGTTATCGGGATATCGGTGGTAAACTGATGAAGGACCAATAAACAGCTACTAAATTGAGTTAAAAGGGTTTCCATGTTAAGAATTTGGGTATCGGTAAGTTTCTGTATTTTTTAATGCTCTTAAATTTTTCTCAGAGAACATATATGACTGAGTACTGATTTCAATATTATAAACGCTTCCTAATTCCAAGCCAAGCAAGATTGATCCAATAAATGAACCGACAATCTAAATGGTCGTACTGGTTGGTGGTGAAACAACAACATTGGAATTCAAAATTATGAACCAAATATTAACAATATGCAAAACATTAATTGAGTTAATTCATAAATTCTTTCGAAGTCTGGGAAAATCCAAGGCTGTAATCAATGAAAAGTAGCTACTGTTTTATTACGAAAACTGTAATTTAAGTCAAATCCAAACTGTCAAACAATAGTACACAAAAGTATACTATCCGTAACTAAAATCTACTTTACTCTTACCAATGACACCTAATTACAGTTTACACAAAAATTGTATTTTAAGCAACTCATTAAAAAATATATTATGTATAATATTAGCTACGAAAATGTTTTATACTATTCAAGAGACACAGGTAAGAAATTAAACGGTGCCATTAACAGTTGGCTTAAATTTCAAACGCGTTATTATCATTGTAACAAAATTACAATTTCAAATAATAACATATAAACGCACATTCAATGAAATTCTTTGTCGCCATAAAGTTACTAAACTTTGTTTGTGTCTAGTCCTATTATGGCTGGGTTTCTGACACGGTCTATAATTATGGAATCCCCTTATATTGATTCTGAAATCAACAGGCATGACAAAAATAGTCATAGCGTAGTGGCCTTAGAGTATCCTTTTGAAAACCATGCTTAAAAACACATTCTAAACATTTACAATACTTGAGCCCGATACATGAGTGAAAAATAAAAAATTCAACAATCCATATAAGAAGAGATGCTCCCATGCCAAACAGTAGTAATAAAAATATCGCTACAACATTATGTGACAAGCTCAACGGTTGCCATTTTGTCAAAATCTTCATATATTCAGAAAACAGTGGTCGCATTTTGGCGAATCTAATTAATTCCAGCCATTTCAAACCAATTCCAGATGTGACCAATAGGTTCTTGATATGATTTATGACGAATGAACCCCCAAAATTAAAAGGTGTCCAACCCTTCGGAACTTTCGTCAATATTTCCGTACTTCTGGAAACGTGACGATCGGGTCTTGATATTTTAAGCCGATAAAAGGCCTCTTCAATCTCATCGGACCAGGACGCAAAGGCAGTTTTGTCGCAACGGGATATTAACTCCACAAACTCGGATGTATTCTCGAAACCTTGCGTTATAGTTTTGTTTGTAAGGCCACGCGCAAAACTTTCTTTTGTGGAAGTGGCTTCGGAAACGAAATCGCCAGAACTTACAATTCGTAGAAACAGTATAACAAAAATAGAATATTCGCCACTGTTGGATAGATTCCCTAAATGATGTTGCTTACGGTAGGGTCTGGCATATATTACAAAGTCATGATCCACCAATTCCTGAAATCTTGTGAATGATTTAGGTTCCCGAGGAGCAGTCAATCTCTTGATATTCTCCCCTCGGTATGAATTCGTTAGTACAATTGCAGCCAAAATCCAAGAGCCGCAAATCCAATAGGCAAACTCCTGTTTCCGGACATTTCTTACCAAATCATCTCCCTGTTCTATTAACGAGCCCAGTACTGTTAAAAACGTATTCAGGTGAACACAGGGGTCATACTTCCCAATCCTATTGGTCAATGACAAGAAGATTGATATAAATACTGATAAAACGAGCATAATATTCCAACTGGGGAAGTCAAAGGATGACACGAATTCGGCGAATGAGATGGAACTGATTTGTAGATCGTCATAACAGAGGATATACTGTATTGTATCTTCTCGGAGGCTCAAGAACGGTGCGTCTGGTTGGTCCATGTAAATGACTGGTGGGGGAAAAAAATTGTCAGACCCGGACGGACATTCCGAAACGCCGTTATAAGGTGTGGCGTTTGGGAACGCTGTTTTAAATAGGAGAAAATCTGGATTAGATGAAGTGTCGATGTTTTTCATTGCTAATTTGGAAATTTTGAATTGCTTTTCCATGAGTTTTACTTGCTCAAAATTCAACTCATTATTACCCACCACCCATTTGATACTCAGCTCCTGTTTTTGAAGTTGTTTTGACATTTTACTTAGCACTCCTATTCCTATGGTTGAGCCTGCTTCTAGTAAATGATACGTTACGAAGCATTGGTCGCAATATCGGCAAACTATTGATGTAGTGACAGTTCCTTTAAAAATGTCAAGTTGATGAATAATCAAATCTGCCATCGGGGATAGGAGATTTTTCTCATACCTTTGCATTGGAATTAGCCAATTTTTCCAGGTCGGTTGTGACTGATTTGTAACGAGGATTCTAAATCTTCCATACAGAGATTTGAATGCCTGTAACTTAATTAATTTCAGCACAAAAATAGGTAAAACCCTTGGAATCTGTAGTGGATTTAGGAATTTTTGCATGATTGCAATTTGCTTCAAGATTATTCTTGCGTTGAGGGGTGAGGCTATCGGTGGAAACATGTAAAATTCTGCATAGCAGTTTAGTTTATAAATTGGTTTTATTGGGACAACAAACCCAGTGTTATTAGGTTGTATAAAATTGTTCTCTCTAAAACGGGTCAGTACGATAGGAACACTTATTTCGAAGTTGGTTGGAGTATCGGTGCTAAACTGATGAAGGACCAACAAACAACTACTGAATTGAGTTAAAAGGGCTTCCATGGTATGAATTCGGAGATTAAAATGACTAGAGTTGCATGCTCAAACAAGGGATTACTGTTAGCATAAGATGAAATGTTCTGAAATTAAGGAATTTCAGAATTTAGAAAAGCTTTGAAGACCAACTAGATTGTTCCATTATGTGAATCCACACTGTATATGGTCTAGCTGAGAATAATTAACCAATTCCGATAAGACATAAAAAGTCTAGTGTTAAGGTTTTTTTTTCAACCATTCAGTAGGAAAACAAAATTAAGTATGAATGGAATTGATACATCAGGTATTTTTAAAGACGGGATAATAAAAAATATCCGATGTATATTACAAGGCATTCATCCAAATGAAATATAGTTGCTCGAATCGAATGTTGAAAATTTTAAAACAGGGCTAACAAAAGTAACGGTAGAAACCATTATGCGGTAATTGAAGCTAAAATAGTAGCTTACTTTTAAGCAGAAGAGTGCGTGTTTCTCAAAAAGCTGCCATTAGTGCTCCGATTCTAAAAGCTTTATTATCTTAATTTAATTTATTAACTTAAATTTTTTTATTTCCAAAATACCAAGTTTACAAACCTATAGTGTATTCGCAGAATTGAATTTTTAAACCCACGCTACAGAACAATACGTTTCATACCAAATAAAGTAGTCTGTTTTTGTAACTTGAATAACAAAAAAGAAAGCAAGAATCTGATTATAGAACCTGTACAAAAATGCTACAATGAGCATAATAATATGATTCAATTTCGATTTCGTTTCTAAACTCCTCAATCGGGTGTATCTTTGCGTTTTTTATTGAATCCTATTCCTGGCACTGGAAATGAGGACTACTAAATAGAAAATAGCATGTGTAATAAATAAGACACGAAATTAGGGATTATTACTCACATTTAATGTGAGCCATATATTATAAGAAAATGAGTCCAATTGAAACCCCCGTTTTGATGCCTGGCTAAGAACCCTGTACATTTTAAGCTAGACATTTACTTTGACCAGTGGTCTCTGTACCGTTGTGTTTGACCAGTGAGTGCATTCGATGAGTTACGTTTTGTAAAACAATTTCTGAAACGTCTAAAAAGCTTACCAACGCAAAACGAATGAAAAATTAGAAACTCTAAAGCCAAAATACCCAAAGATAATCCAATTCCAAACAGTAGTAATAAAAATATGGCTATAACATTGTGTGACATGCTCAACGGTTGCCATTTTGACACAAGGTGCGACGTTTTTAGAAGCAGTGGTCGCAACTTGGCCAGCTTAATTAATTCCAACCATTTCAAACCAATTCCAGAAGTGACCAGCAAGTTATTGATATGATTTATGACGAATGAACCCCCGAAGTTGTAAAGTGACCAACCCTTCGGAACTTTCGTCAATATTTCCGTACTTCTGGAAACGTGACGATCGGGTCTTAAAATCTTAAGCCGATAGAAGGCCTCTTCAATCTCATCGGACCATGAAACGAAGGCAGTTTTGTCACAGGGAGAAATCAACTCTACAAATTCCGATGTGTTTTCAAAATGTTGAGTCATAGTTTTGTTTGTAAGACCATTAGCAAAAACTAATTTAGTCCTACTGGAATTCGTAAGGAAATCACCAGAATTTAAAACTCGAAAATAGAGTAACAAAAATATGGAAAATTTGCCATCCTTGGATTTATTTACTGATCCATATTCCTTAAAATAGGGCCTGGAATACATTATAAAATCGTGATCGATCAATTCCTTAAATGTTGTGAATGATTTAGGTTCCCGAGGAGCGGTCAACCTCTTGATGTTCTCACCGCGGTATAAATTCGTCAGTACGATCGCAGTCAAAATCCAAGAGCCACAAATCCAATACGCATACTTCTGTTTCGAGACATTTCTTATCAAATCATTTCCCTGCTCTATTAACGAACCAAATATCGTCAGGAACGTATTGAGACGGAAGCACGGGCCGTAATTCTTTCCGCTTTTGGTCAATGACAAGAATATTGAGATAAATACGGATAAAAAGAACATGATTATCCAACTGAACAAGTCGAAAGATGACAGGAATTCAGCAAACGAGATGGAATTTATTTGAAGGTTATCAAAGCAGAGGATATATTCGATTGTATCTTCTTTAAGGCTCAAAAACGGCGAGTCCGGTTGGTCCAAGTAAGCTGCCGGTGGGGGAAAAAAATTGTCATTTCCCCACGGACATTCCGAATCCGATATGCCGTCATAAATTGTGGCATTTGGGAATGCGGTTTTAAACAGAAGAAAATCGAGGTTCGACAAAGAGTGGATATTTCGCATGGCCAATTTGGAAATTGTGAATTGTTTTTCCATGAGATTTACGTCCTCATGATTCAAATCACTATGCTGCACAATCCATTTTATACTCCGCACATATTGTTGTAGTTGTTTCGCCACATTCATCAGCAATCCTAGGGTCGATCTTGCTTCTAGTAAATGATACGTTACAAAGCATTGGTTGCAAAATCGGCAAACTACAGATACAGAAGGATTTACAGTTTCAGGGAAAATGCCAATTTGATGAATTAGCAAATCTGTCATCGGCGATAAAATACCTTGCACAGACTGTATGGGAAGTAGCCAATTTTTCCATGCCGATTGTGACTGGTTTGTAACAAGGATTCTAAATCTCACAATCGAAGATTTGAACGCCTTCAACTTCACGACATTCAGCAAATAAATTGCCAAATGTGCTTCCTCAATTGGAAGCTGTTGTGGGTTTAGAAATTTTTCTAAAATTGTAGTTTGTTTCAAAATTAAACTGGTATCGAGTGATACTTCTATCGGTGGAAACATGTAAAATTCTGCATAGCAATTTAGTTTATAAATTGGCTTTATCGGAGCAGCAAACCCTGAAATATTTTCAGGGTCTGTAGAATTGGCTCCTTGAAAGCGGGCTAATACTATCGGGTCATTTATTTTAAAGTTGATTGGGATATCGGTTGCAAACTGATGAAGGACTAATAAACAACTACCGAATTGTGTTAAAAGCGATTCCATGTTAAAAATTCTGGTGTTGAACTGTAGTTTAACTTTCGAGTTTTTAAGTATTAATTGTCACAACAGGGGAAAACTGTTTATAAAAAGTTCAGGAAGTATCAGGTAAGGATAGCGATCAGATTGCAGAATTTAGAAACGTTTTTAAGGCAAGAAATATGGTTCCACTCTGAAAATTCAAGCATACGAAGTTGTCGCCACTAATTAACTGGAGGAAATAAAATATGAATTCAATTAATATACAAAATCCATTGAATGCTGAGATAGTCGGAGACATAGACTCATTTCATTCATGAAAACTTTTTGTACTAAATGTTATTTAACGATTTGATACCGTCAAAATGCAGAAGTTTTCTTTACACAAAATAAACGAATTGTAAAACGTCACAATCAAAAGATCGCACAAATCGTTATGCGGTAATTGAAACTTGTAGTTTTTTTTGTAAAGGAATGTGTTAAAAAGAAAAAATAAGGTATAGAATAATTATTTAGTTCAATAATATTTTGTGCTATAAAACTGTATTATCAAAAGAAAGCGAACATTGAGATTATAACGATTGAATTAATTTTCAAATGTGTTTTTACGATTCATAGAATATAATAAACAGTATTCTCAAGACTGTCAGGATACTATTTGCATATCACAATTTCGACTCGATGAGCAACAATGGATGTATTAGGGCCAATTTTCTTCCTCTAAACCCGAGTCCTATTTATTGGTTAATTTCTAGTTAGTCACGGTTGTTTTGTTAAAATTAACACATTAAAGCTCTATATATTTTATACAAAAAGCATGAAGTTTGTAGTTTTAACTTCGATTTTAAGAATTCGTCTCAAGGCTCATAAATTGGACGTTTCTTTGCATTGTTCAAAAATGAATCCATGAATAATGATACCTATCAAATAAGCAGTATTTTGTACTTAATTCTAGGACATTTTTTAAACAGATTTGACATTTTTTAAATACTTCCGTACAAAAAATGTATGAAAAAATGAAAACTCAACAATCCAAATAATGAAAGATGACACCATTCCTAGCAGTAGCAATAAAAATATGGCTACAACATTATGTGAAATACTCAACGGTTGCCATTTTTTAGAAATATTCGAACTTTCCAAAACCAATGCTCGTAACTTGGTGAGTCTAATTATCTCCAGCCATTTTAAACCAATTCCAGATGTCACCAGCAAGTTATTAATATGATTTATGACCCATGAACCCACGGAGCGAATTAGTATCCAACCCTTCGGAATTGTTGTCAGTATTTCCTTACTTCTGGAAACGTGACGATCTGGTCTTGCTATTTTAAGCCGATAAAAGGCCTCTTCAATCTCGTCGGACCAAAAAACAAAGGCAGTTTTGTCACAACGGGATATCAATTCAACAAATTGTGCTGTATTTTCAAAATATTCAGTTCTAGTATTTTTTATAAGGCTCTTAACAAACATGGCATTCGCGAAACTGACGTTGTTCGTAAAGATATCACCGGAATTGATAATTCGTAGAGTTAGTAATAGAAATACAGAATTTTGACCATCGTTGGATTGAAGCTCCGATGGAAGTGCAGTCTGATATGGTCTGGAATATATCACGAATTCATGATCAACCAATTCCTGAAATGTTGTGAATGACTTAGGTTCCCGTGGAGCAGTTAACCTCTTGATGTTCTCACCTCGGTACGAATTCGTTAGTACAATCGCAGCCAACATCCAAGAGCTACAAATCCAATAGGCGAATTTCTGTTTCGAGACATTCCTAACCAATTCACTTCCCTGTTCTGTTAGCGACCCGAATATCGTCAGAAGCGTATTAATTAGGATATGCAGACCGTTCTTTTCAACCGTTTTAGTCAAGGACAAGAATATTGAGATTATAACTGATAAAAATAACATAGTGACCCAACTCGGAAAGTCGAAGGATGACACGAATTCTTCAAACGAGATGGACTTGATTTGCAGATCATCAAAGCATAGGATGTATTCTATTCTATCTTCTCGGATGTTTAAAAAAGACGAGTCAGGTTGGTCCATGCTAACATATGGCGGTAGAAAGTTGTTGTCCGCATTTAACGGACATTTGGAATCAAATTCGCTGTCATATAGTGTGGCGTTAGGGAATGCGGTTTTAAAGAGCAGAAAATCGAGATTAGATGAAGAGTCGATGTTTTTCATCCCTAATTTGGAAATCCTGAATTGCCTTTCCATAAGACTTATTTCCTCCGAGTTTAACTTGCTATGTTCTAGAATCCATGTAGTGCTTTGCACAGCTCTTTGCAGTTCTTTCCCCACTTTAAGCAGAATTGACAAAGAAACCGCTTTTTTAAGTAAATGAAACCTTATGAAGCATTGGTCGCAATATCGGCAGACGATGGAAGTAGTCGCAGCTTCTTGGGAAATGTCAATTTGATGAATAATCAAATCTGTTATCGACGATAAAAGAAGTCCCTCATACGACTGCATGGGAATTAGCCAATTTTGCCACGCCAGTTGTGATTGATTTGTAACGAGGATTCTGAACCTCCCATATGAAGATTTATATGTTTTTACTTTCAGAAAATTTAGGTAAAAGGCAATCAAATGTTGTTGATCAGATGGGGGGTACTGTGGGTTCAGAAAAGAATCCATGATTTTTATTTGTTTAAAAAATATATTTATATCCAGGGGTTCGGCTATCGGTGGAAACAGGTAGAATTCTGCATAGCAGTTTAGTTTATAAATTGTCTTTATGGGGACAGCAAATCCGGAGATTTTATCAGGTTCTTGAACATTGTTTCCTTGAAAGCTCGTCAATACTATAGGGAGATTTAATTTTAACTTGATAGGGATATCGGTGGTGGTAAATTGATGAAGGACCAATAAACAGCTACTGAATTGAGTTAATAAGGCTTCCATGTTAAAAAAAATTCGAGTGCTGATGCGATTAGTTTTATATCTCTTAATAGTTATTGTTTGAATATGGGATTACGGTTTACGGGATTACTTGTCCAGGAAGTGTCACATTAGAAAAGCGATCAGATAGCCAAAAATTCAGAAAATTTAGAGAATAATTTGTCCTTGAAGGCTAATAAAATTATTCCCCTCTGAAAATTCTGCAATACAAAATTGTCTCTAACAATTTGCTTAGATAATAAAAGCATGAATTGAATTAGTATACAAAATCTTTTGAATGTTGACATAATAGAAGACACTCGTTTTACATATAAAAAGACTGTCATTGTCATTTATGAAAAGGCTGTTGTACAAAATGTTATTCATGGATTTGATCCCTTTTTAAAACCGCAAAATAAAGAAGTTTGCTCTAAACGAAACTACCAAATTGTAGAATATGACACAAAATATAGCACAAATACTTTTGTAGTGTAATTGAAACTGTTAAAGTTTTAAGTTTTTTCTTTGTAAAAGAATCGGATAGAAAGAAAATAAACCATTCAAATGCATATAGCAAAGTATCGGAGAGTAATCACATAATTAACAAATCATATTATATATATTTGATATATTCGAATGACGTATTAAATGATTAATCTCAATTTGCCCCAACCATAGAGCAAAATTACATACGTCATTTAAAAGCTCTTGATCATAGCTTTCGAGTGACGTATCAAACGATTAAAACACACAAAATATCGAAAATCTCAAAATGCCCCAGTCATAGAGTAAAATTACATACGACATTCGAAAGCCCTTGAGCATAGTTTTCGAATGACGTATCACACATATATGTTTGTTTTTTGACCTCTTTGACCCCTCCACACCCGTCAGGGGGTGATCCCACCCCCAAATCATATACACCATTGAATAGCCCTTGACAATAGCTTTCCATCGATGTATCACGCATGGGGGGTTGCTATTTGAAAAATGTTGACCTTTGACCTTTCCCCCCTTGACCTTTGACCTGCAGGGCCACGAAACGAACTTGACCTCCGCTTGGATGTCCTATATAGATATCCGAAAAAAAAATTTGAAAAAGTTAAACCGTTCTCGAGTTATCGCGATGACGGACGGACGGACAGACGGACGGACACCATCAACGAAAACATAAAGTATCTCCGATACTTATTTAACAAGTATAAAACAATTCTTTGTGTTACAAAACTACTATGAATAGAAATATAGAACAATGAGATTATTAATGAGCCTAAAATAAGAACATTGTTTAATTGTTTTTACTCTTTTTAGAATTTCAAAGGAGCCTTAACATCCTACGTAGATATAATTGAGGTGAAATTTTGAGGTTGTAATGAGTTTATAGACTATTCACAAACATTGTGGTATTATTTGGTGTTTAAAAATATGTTATCTTCTTTAGTGATAACATTTAAATCTAGATTTCATGTGGCTATTTAATTTAAACTAATCGGAGTCCGTCATCTAAAGTAGAATTTGCGAAGATAGCTCTTGAATAAGCTTGTTTTACATATAAATTTTTCACTTCATATAAAAACCAAACTTTATTAAAATCAATTTATTTAATGTTTGATAATTTTAAAACACTTACCAGCGAAAAAAATAGAAAATAAAAAACTCTAACCCCCTAATAACAAAATATTTGAAATACTCAACGGTTGCAATTTTGAAAAAATCTACCCATTCGATGGAAACCCTGTCAATTTTAAGCTGAACATTTAAGACCATTACATTTTCTTGTCTGTGTACCGATTCTTTTAGCCAGACATTTATTTTTGTGGAACAATGTTTCTAAAACAGATTCGACGTTTCTATAAAATTTAAAATTTAAAAAAGACCCAAAACCAAAAAACTCCTTCACCCAGATAACAAAAGATAGTCCTATTCCAAACAGTAGTACATAAAATACAGCTACAACATTGTGTGACATGTTCAACGGTTGCCATTTTATCGAAATGTTAGAGCTTTCAAAAAGCAGTGGCCGCAACATAGCAAGTCTAATTAGTTCCAACCACTTCAAGCCAATTCCTGACGTTACCAACAAGTTATTGATATGATTTATGACGAATGAGCCCCCGAATTTATAGAGTGCCCAACCCTTCGAAATTTTCGTCAGTATTTCCGTACTTCTGGAAACGTGACGATCAGGCCTTAATATTTTAAGCCGATAAAAGGCCTCTTCAATCTCATCTGACGAGGAAACGAAGGCAGTTTTGTCGCAACGGGATATCAAGTCCACAAATTCGGATGTATTTTCGAAATGCTGAGTTTTGGTTTTCTTTACAAAACTTTTCACTAATTCTATTTTAGTCCTTCCTTCTTTCGTAAAAGCTTTGCCAGAAATCGCAATTTGTATTAACACTACTAAGAATATGGAATAATTGCCATTCTCATATTGATTTCCTGAATTTTGTTTGTTTAATTGTTTATGATAGGGTCTGGAAAATATAACAAAGTCATGATCAACCAATTCCTGAAATATTGTGAACGATTTAGGCTCCCGTGGAGCAGTTAACCTCTTGATGTTCTCCCCTCGATACGAATTCGTTAGTACAATTGCAGCCAAAATCCACGAGCCACAAATCCAATAGGCAAACTTTTGCTTGCCTACATTTCTAACCAAATCACTTCCTTGCTCTAATAATGAGCCCAGCACTGTCAGATATGTATTTAGATAGAAACCTAGACCATCGTTCTTGACCTTGTTTGCCAATGACAAGAATCCCGAGATCAATACTGATAAAACGAGCACAATTATCCAACTGTAAAAATCGAATGATGAAACGAATTCGGCGAACGAGATGGAATTCGTGTGTAGACCATCAAAGCAGAGGATGTATTCTATTGTATCATCTCGGAGGTTTAAAAACAGAGAGTCGGGTTGGTTCATGTAAATGGCTGGTGCGGAAAGCTTATTGTCATGATCCGACGGACATTTCAAAACGCTGTCGCCAAATGTAGCGTTTGGGAATGCGGTTTTAAAGAGGAGAAAGTCTACATCAGAGGAGGAGTCGATATTTTTCATTGCAAATTTGGAAATTTGGAACTTGGTTTCCATCAAATTTAGTTCCTCAAGAATCAACTTACTATGATGCACAAACCATTCAATATTCAGCATGTGTTTTTGTAGTTCCTTAGAAACTTTACTTAGCACTTGTAAAGTTGAGCCTGATTCTAGTAAATGGTACGTTACAAAGCATTGGTCGCAATATCGGCAAACTACAGAAGAATTCGCAGTTCCTTGGAAAATATCAATTTGATGAATAATCAGATCTGTCACCGGCGATAAAATACTTTCCTCCGACTTCTGTATGGGCAACATCCAATGCTTCCATGAACGTTCTGACTGGTTTGTCACAAGGATTCTAAAACTCCCATGCAGGGATTTGAATGCCTGTAACCTACAAGGGAAGTACCCCAATTGGCAGATCCAGAATCGCTTGAATTTTTTTGTGTTGAACCTACTAATATTACCAATGATTAAAATAGCAAAATTAGCTGCCCATTTTGAAATTAACCAGGTTAAAAAAATCACAAACCATGAACATTGAAAATAAATTATCGAATATGACTAACTATGATATACCAAAAAATCAAGAAAAAAATTAGGAATACAAAAATCATAATATTTGGTTTAGGCGGTGAGGGAATTTTGAGATATCAAGGTGAGAAGTTGAGGTAAAATGGGGGAGTTCAGAGCGCGAGTGAGTGGGGCGAGCAAGAAACGAGAAAACTCGACTTTTTGTCCTTTTCCTATTGTAACTCCCCATCTGAATCTGACGTATTCTCTAGATCCAACGCTATACTAATTTTCCAGTGACGGCAATATTAACGCCATGTAAATTTTTGGTTTTTAGATGAAAATTCCTCAAAGAACTGAAAAACTCAACGCTATAACGGCCGTTACATCTTCCCACCTTGATATCTCAAAATCCCCTCACCGCCTAAACAAAATGTTGTGATTTTTGGATTTCTAATTTTTTTCTTGATTTTTTGGTATATCATAGTAGTCATATTCGATGATTTAGTTTCAATGTTCTTTGTTTGTGATTTTTTATAACCTAGTTAATTTCAAAATGGGCAGCTAATTTTGCTATTTTAATCATTGGTAATATTAGTAGGTTCTACACAAAAAAAATCAAGTGATTCTGGATCTGCCAATTGGGGTACTTTCCTTGCTAGTTAAACCCCACATATAAAGAGCCAAACCCCGTCGTTCAGTAGGAAGCTTTTGTGGGCTTAGGAATTTTCGAATAATTGTAAGTTGCTTCAACATTACACTTGCATCGAGGGGTGAGGTTATTACCGGTGGAAACATATAAAATTCTGCATAGCAGTTGAGTTTATAAATGGGCTTTATGGGGACTGCAAATCCAGAGATATTTTTAGGTTTAAAATTGTTTCGTAGGAAGTTGGTTAATACGAAAGGGAGGTTTGGTTTCAGTTCAAAGTTGATTGGGATATCGGTTTTAAACTGATGAAGGACTAATAAACCGTTGCAAACGCACGTAAGAAAGAGGTGAAACCTCTACGATACACGAAACATTTACACAAACGTAATCTTCCTGTGTATGATGTTGTACAAGTACACGCTGTACATGTTGAACAAGTATACGCTGTACATGTTTTACAAGTACACGCTGTACATGTTGTACAAGTACACGCTGTACATGTTGTACAAGTATACGCTGTACATGTTGTACAAGTATACGCTGTACATGTTGTACAAGTACACGCTGTGCATGTTGTACAAGTACACGCTGTACATGCTTTGTGTACACTGTGTACATTGCACAGTACGTGGCTACAATATAGCGTTGAAATTTCATTTTGCCCCAAGATGCCCCGTGGGGCACGCCCCGGGGCGAGTTGGGGAGATCCCGTATGTGTTTACATATTGCACGGTATGTGGGTACAATATAGCGTTGAAATCTCATTTTGCCCCAAAATGCCCCGTGGGGCGCGCCCCGGGGCGATTTGGGGAGATCCCGTATGTGTTTACATATTGCACGGTATGTGGGTACAATATAGCGTTGAAATCTCATTTTGCCCCAAAATGCCCCGTGGGGCGCGACCGGGGGCGAGTTGGGGAGATCCCGTATGTGTTTACACATTGCACGGTATGTGGCTACAATATAGCATTGGAATCTCATTTTGCCCCAAAATGCCCCGTGGGGCGCGCCCCGGGGCGAGTTGGAGAGATCCCGTATGTGTTTACACATTGCACAGTATGTGGCTACAATATAGCGTTGGAATCTCATTTTGCCCCAAATAGGCCCGTGTGGCGCGCCCAGGGGCTAGTGGGGGTGATCCCGTATGTGTGTGCACGGTTACACGATTCATATATATAAATATGTCCGTGTGGCATGATGGTATTGTGTATAGGGGCATGTAATACTATTGTAGTATGTGATGGTGGTGGTTTTTCAACATTGGGGTAGGTGGGCGAACCCCAGGGGGTGTGGTCGTTTTCGCCCAACTTCTAACTCCCCCTGCCCCTGGACACATGGAACATGTATTTGAAGAAATAATTTGAAAAACTTCAACCGTTCGTGAGTTATCGTCGACGAGGACGGACAGACGGACA
Source organism: Desoria tigrina (assembly GCA_906901685.1). NCBI lineage: Eukaryota > Metazoa > Arthropoda > Collembola > Entomobryomorpha > Isotomidae > Desoria > Desoria tigrina. Next base: position 5,831,936 of record CAJQTU010000008.1, on the reverse strand, counting down.
GACGGACAGACGGACGGACAAAGTCTTCTGATTAAGAGGTTTCACCTCTTAATAAACAGTGACTGAATTGGGTTAAAAGGGCTTCCATGTTTCTAATTGGGTTATTTGCTTATTGAAATGTTGAGTAGATTTTAATTGTAATTACTGAGACATGGAATTCATTATAGGACAGAATATTTATATATAACAACGCTATCAACTCAAATAATTACTTGACATAAATGAAGTAAAGAAATATCTTTATGCTTAGACGAAGTAGATCGTCGGGTTCCTAAATTGGAAACGCGATAATAAAAGACATTTGAATATCCAAGCATTTCAAGTTGGTTCTAATGAACCGGGGACTTATATAAAAATTAAAATAACAATTGAATTCACTCACAAACTCCTTTGAAGGCTAAAAAAATAATAGTGTAAAGTTTACCCAGTTATAAAATTATCCACAAAATATACAACTTTTATAGAAGCTAACAATTGTAAAAAATGACAAACAGTTTAACAGGACAGAAAAACACATTGTCCGGCTAGGATAAATAGTGGTTTATTATGTATCGTAAAGTACATTGTTCGAATGGTTTTCGTCGGTTCTTTTGCATGATAACTGGCCATACATCAACAGATTTATTGTATAGCTTATCATTAACAACTCATTAGTACAGAAACATAATTTAAATCAAATCATTATAATAATGTTCATTATTTTTTTTGTGTTGAACCTGTACAAATGATTCTAAAGAAATTGAAACAAAATGTAAGAGTACTGCAAGGCATTTACTTTTTAAAGGAATTAGAAGTAGCCCTAATAAAAGTCCAAACAATCGAAAAAAATCAGCTAAGCGTTTGTATTTATTTTTTATTCTTCAATTTGATGGAACCTACTGCTTCTCATTACTCTTTGTTCATATTTTTTTTTAGAAATAAATACTATTAGCTCTAGCCACGGAATTGTTCGAAATAAGCGAATATGCAAACCTTATAGCATTATCCTGTCATCAATTCATGTTTTCTGCACATCTAATTTTCTATCAATGTAATGCAGCTTCAATTTATATATTATACCGCTACACTCCACTATAATTTTGTAATTCTTCAATAATTAAGAAATTAAAAGGACATAAATCCCCATCCCGTTTAGATCCTGAAGTTCTTTTATTTAGAGAGTACAAAAATATATGCGAAACCCTTTAAAGTTTAAACCTATATAGAAACAATCAAGATTTAAAATTAAAAATAAATCAATACAGATCCTCTTAATTCGACAGAATAAATTATAATGTAGCGTCGTCTCGAAATCTTTAAACCTTGATTACAGACGAGGAATGTAGATCAAAAGCTTGAGCATCCCCACCGGCACCGCTAATACTTGGTATAGACCCCTTAGGGATATTTTCCAGCAACGCGGAAGTCCACTTCGTCTTGTCAGAGTCAAAGATATGGATCTTCTTCAACGTATTTCCGGCAAGAATCGGCTTCACGAACTTGAAAGCTTGCCAGAATACACTTGGAGCTGGAAAAATTAGTAGATTTACTAATTGATATCAGTCTATTTTTTAATTAAATAAAATATCCCAAAAGAACAATCGAACTTACTATTAATTAGATAAGCTGCGGTCAATGTTTCGGGATAGTTTGCCTCAAAATCCTTAATCACCCGGATCAATGTTTCGACGGCTGTATATTTACATTTATAAATTGATACTTAAAGTTCAGAGTTTATTTTTAATTGTAGTTTAATTGCTGTTAGATCTTACAGTCCCAATGAGCCACCTTCCACAAACTGAGCCCGTCATTGTCCATGATGATATTAAATTTACTGACCCCCTTCACCTTGCAAAAGTCCATGATAATCTCAAGGGTCTTGTGCATAAATCTGACCACGTCTTCTTTCATCCCGTTCCCAAGCACTTTTCGACCGTCCCATTTCCCAATCGGGATTAAGTAAACTAAAACCACAAGAAACGCATTTATTGCAAACTATTTTTCTAACCTCAATTTTAAGTATTATTTATAGTTTCCAAGAAGAGTTATATATTAAGGTTGATACAAAGTCCAAAGGAGCACTCCGTTTATTGAATGAAATAGTCGATGACCCTGTGGGAGTCATTTTTTACCGTTCGAAACAAACAAACGGAGCGCTTTAGGGCAAGCCGAGACGAAAATCGTCCAAGCACTAAATATCAACCTCTATATCTTCAAGGTCAAAGGTTATTAGTTTCAGCACCTGGGTGACCCTGATTGTCCAACCCTGTGTAATAAAGTCTCAGGTCTTTGGCAACTGTTGAAGGGGGGTTCCACTTTGAAATCGAAATCAGATCATTAGTTTCTCGCCAATCTACCGTTTTTCTCAGCATTTCCTCCGCTTTTTTGGGGTTCAAGTCCCTCGCCCGAAGGAATCGAATTAAGGTCGTGTCGTCCAAACTCAAGTCCTCCGTCATTGAGCGGAACTTTAACATTTTTAGAACATTTATTATTAATTAGCAATAACATTTTAAGCAGTTTTACTTAATTATGTTGGATAAGACACTCACCTCATCCAAAACGGTCACTTCGTGCTCCAGGATTTGAGTCATTTTGCGACAAGATAGTTATTTTCGAAAATTTGTCGAAAATTAGCGACTGCTGAGATCGTTATGCTTTCACCCCAAGCCTAACAAAGAAACAAGAGATCCTCCAGGTGATTAGTTGGCTTTAATATAGACAATGAATAATTAGGAAACTATCCTCCCGATCTGGACCCGATGGGGTTCCCCAGAAGAGGATTGTATTTAATTACAAGACGTTTTCCTCCTCCTGTTCAATCCAACAATAAAACTGTAGTGGTCTTCCGGATACTAATTATTTCAAGATTTTGCTATTGACTCTGATGCGGTGATTTGTTTTATTTGAGCAGATATGAATGTATATAGTGTGAAATAATAAAAAAAACACAAAGAATATTGTATTTAATTGTAATTCCATCAAGCTATCGTCATAATAACTGACCACAGGTTCCAAGCGTTGGAAACGTATATCCTGGATCCACTGACTTAATGAGTTTCCCATCCAATTGCTCTTGCATTAAATACTCTAATTACCAATGGCAGTTATCATGAAATTGTTCCACGGTCCGTTCATCCCATTTATCCAGGAGTGTTTTAAATGCTAAATGCATGTAATTCCGAAGTTGTAGGCTGAGAAAATGAACCTGAATTATTTGCGAATGTGCCCCAAATAATAATATATTTCTTAGGATAGGACCGTTTCTTCATAGTTTGTACGTGTGCGATTGTTGTAAACCAAAGGAAACCAGTTTATTCAATGTCAATCACTCTTCTAGGCCTTTTGCTGCAACTTATTATTTTTCGATATCTATTTGCGTTAGTTAAAGTTTGATTGGGTTAATGGGAAAAATGTAAGTGTAAACATTAGTATTATAATCGTAAGGGCAACACTTGTTGTGTATAGGCATTGGTTGTGGTATTGAAGACCATACTCGTGTCTCAATAATAATATTACGTGCTTGAAAAGATAGTGCATTATCAACTATGGATTTTAAATCGTCATAATTCAAGTCATTCTGCATTTTTTAACATGAACTTGGTTTCATGCAAACTCACTATAATCAGGGACGAAATCCAGACATTTTGACCCCTATCATAAAGTCCTTCGATTAGGAATTGTCATTGGTCTTATGGCAAGTAACTTGGATTCGATCTGTTGTTTTGTTCGTGTTTAAAATCCTGATGTAAATGTAGCTTAGAATTTGACATAAAATGTCCAAAAATGAGATGAACCAGTTTTTTTTTTAATTTGGCTTGGCCAGACGAAGTTCCGCAAATGCAGGAAATCATCCAGTTGGTTAAAAAAATTAACCATTTTTGACCGTCAATTTTTTACACATATACGTAGCAATGTCAATCAATGCCGATTGATTGATGCCATTATAGAACCTGTTCTGTTTTTAATGCGATTAATTCGTTAGAAAAATCCAATTCTATGTTCCAAACTCAATTGTACTTTATAAATTCCTTCAAAGACCTACAAAAAAATCCAAGTTCTGCAAACCCCAGTAAAACCCAGGTTAAATCTTAGATTTGTAATGAACTATAATGAGAGAAAAGTACGTTATAATCGTAAAAATGTATTAAAAATAATTTTTAATCATTAGACCATTTTTAGAAGTTCTTCGATTCACGATCGATAATTCCAGGTAAATATTTGCCCAGCTCTTCAATTCCCGGCCCCAATTTATCAAATTAATTGGGTTGGACACTTGATATACATATTTGCTGGATACTCCTACTAATACTTTCTTAAATTAAATTACACTGTAGTTACAAGTCAAATTTTGAAATTCAGTCATACTTTTGTCATGGTTCTCGATTGTTAATCTGTCGATTCTTTGGGTTTGGACATGGCTTGGACACAATAAAACTACAAATTACGGTCCTTCCTGATCGTAATCGTGAAGAATCATGAAATCTTATAGATTTAATTTAATCCCACGGTCAATGTGGATTATTTTAGCTTTTGCTCTCTTATCCAATCGACTCGTACATTCCTTCGTGCTAAAACCTTCAATAATTGATCTACAAGTTCTCATATCTCCATTCGACAGTTGCATAATAATTGTCCATAACTATGACATCATTGATTTTCTACCGTTTAAAACCCCTGTGGTCCTGACTCGGGAATCGGAGTCAATTGACATCGTCCACCAAAGAAATCCCCTTGTTCGGAAAACCTGTCGAATTGTCCTACATCTCTATCCTCAAATCGAAGTTTTACTTTCCTACTATTATTCGAGCATCCCAATTGAAACTCTTCGATCCATGTTGTCTCCTTGCGAACTGCTACAAGGTACTTACCAAAATTCACCCCAGACTTCAGCATCCGTTTTGTACCAAATCCTCGTCACGGATGAACATAAATCATCTTGGATGAACTTAACTAACAGGTTAACTAATGCTAGGTATAGTAGTAGGGGTCAGTTGATTAATATACTTCTTTTAGAAATGAACGGAGCTGAAATTGAGTCGATCTACACGATTTGTGAGTTCTGCAACCCTTGTTTCATTGTTTATGAAAAATTCAGAGAGATTCTGTCCATTAAAAATCTTCAGGATCGGTTTCGAATTTACCATGCAAAAGTGGCGGATGCGGGATGGAGGGTCGAACATACCGAGATTGACCCAATTAACATGATGAGCAATGAAGAATTGACCGCACGGATCAGGAAATCAAGCCCTATTGGGCTGTCCATGAAATACATTGAAGGATGGATGGAGCTGGAAATTATATTGTTTAAAGGCATGGATCTTAAGGACCCACCACTGTTAAAAAATACACCCACTGTTGTCATCATAATAATACATGGACTTGTAGATTGTCTTATTCCAAGTACAAATTCTATCTATCCCATTTTGTAAATGTTTAACTAAACCCAGGTATAAACGCTACAGTCCAGACTATTTTGATGACTTTGGTTCATCAAAATCTGACAATCAAATTGGCGAGATTCTATATTTTGTCAGTTAAATTGTGTACTTAACAGTGGTGGGTCGATATCGTAATGATTTCACTTCATCCAAGTCGCATTTCCAAACGCTTCTATATCTGCCACCAGCAGTCAAGTTTGCTGGAATGAGAGAAGTACTACAGTTCTAAATTCCGATGAAAACTCATTTTCGGAGTTTTTTCTAACCGGAAACCCTTGGGTGGAAATGAAACAGTTTAATAACCGATTCTTCAGCACGCGGGCAGAAACCTTGGACTTCGTGACCTGTTACGAAGGTCATCAGACGGGGTCAATTTCCTTCAGGGGTTTCGTATCATCCTATGACCACCCAAGCTGGATCCTAATGTTTATAAGCGTTTTAACTGTACCTGTAGCCCTCTCTTTGGGAGTATTTTTCAAAACCGGGAAATCGGTTCCAGTGAAATCGTTCCTAATGGGCTACTGCACATTATTAGAGCAGAGCAGCAGTTTGGCCAGTAATCGGTCCAAGTATAACTTCGCATATTGGATTTGTGGGTCCTGGATTCTGGCTGCGATTATTCTAACGAATTCGTACCGGGGGGAGAATATCACGAAACTAACAGCTCCTCGGAAACTTCAGTCTCTGACCTCGTTTCGAGAACTTGTCGACATGGACTTCACTCTCTATAGTCGCCCTGTCGATGAGTTGATCTTCAGACTTGTCGACAATCCGATATTACGGGGCCATTTCTCGTTGTTGCGATTGCTAATAAAAGGACGGGATTCACCATTGGAACTGTCACCTCAACAGATGAAGTATTTCGAAAGTATTGAAAACTTAGCTGTGATTCCGGATAATTTCCGCGAGATTTCGACCGGAAACTCATCATTTCTGGACTGGATTTCGTCCTGTAATAAAACAGCGGTTGTAGCTTGGTCTGGTGAGGTTGAGGAGCTTTTTTACAAACTTAAAAGTTCCAAGCCAGCTAGTCTGGTTTCGAAAAACAAGGAGGTTTTGATGGCGTTTTATACGGGCTGGGGTCTATCCGGTTATGGAGGGTCATTCGTCCTTAAGAGGTTAAGCGGAATGATCGAGTCTGGAATAAGTTTGAAATGGGAGGAGTTGATCAAGTTACATAAACTCCGACGATTGTTTCTGGAGATTGCAAGGAGTGAGATAGGCTGGAGAAGCCTGGACATGTCGCGGAATATTGTGGTCATATTTTATGTGTTTCTGATTGGAATGTGTCTATCTTTTGCAGAGTGTTTGGGGGAGCTTATCTGGAATAAATTCGATTGAAGTATGAGATGTAACTCGGGTCTCAGATCGGGATTTTTGCTATAAGATTCTGAGTTTGTAAATTCCCGTTGATTTTTTCCAAAATCTTGTACAGGATTAGATTGAATTTCGGGAATTCGGGATACGGATGGGGCTCTATTCCGGGGGAATCGTACCGAACCGAACAACCAGACAGTTATAAAAGCTACAAATTATTGCAATAATATACAAAAAATATACGATCACCTATTTCGCTTATAGACACTAGAAAATAATACAAGTTCATATTCCTGGGTAGTAAATTCATAGAATTTAACATTTTGATCTTATTTTTTTTATTTGTTAATCTGTGCGAAAAAATAATTCCTCATTCGCCCTGGACTAGAAAATCTAAAGTTATATTGCCAAACAAAACAGCAAACCCATTCCACATCTATAAAAAAAATTATCAAAAGTTTCAAAATATTGGATGGAGGTGCGGGGCATCGATCCCCGTACCTCTCACATGCTAAGCGAGCGCTCTACCATCTGAGCTACACCCCCATTCTTGAGATCATTGTTGCAAGTACTAATATTTATCAGGATCAATAACGAAAGGCCATTGTTGAACCAACAATCAGAAGACTGGTTGCCGGCAATCGAGAAAGAGATAGCTTAATGCAATTAAATTATTCCTTCACCAAGGACATCAAGAACCTTGCACTGCATACAAAGTTTCCCTTCTCAATTGGATTGAATAACGTTAAATGATTTACTAATCTAACTCTCCTATTCTACATTGAAATTTAACTTATCTCAAAAGAATACAGACTAATGCTGATCTTGCTAAATAAAACATCTTAATTTTTCCTTTTACCTCTCGAGTCTTAATTTCCTGCCTGATAAGGCCAGTCAACTGGATACAAATTCCCAAGAAACAAAAAATGTACTAAAAATCCCATTTTTAGCCCGTTTCTGAATTCGGAGGCATATCTATTTTCTATTAAAGACAAGATTAAAAAATGCGTCTGTGATTAATTCATGAACTGAATAGGCGTGAACTTATCATAGATCTGCATTGTATTCTAATCTTGTGGAGTGTGACACGGATAAGGGAGATTCGACAGCCGACACGCCCTTCTCCTAATCGGTCCCTTTAGGTCTGGGACCATGAACGGCTTGTTTACACAAACCGCAGAAGAGGACCAAGGAATCCCTTCAATAATTCATGTTGTGGATTCAACTGCTCCGAACCCTCTAATTCACACGGGCATCGGACAACTGTTCCATTTTTAATAGAAAACGCGGTTTACAGGGCTACTCTTCTGCCGATACTCAACATCTTCTAAAGTCTAAAGGGATCCCTTTTTTGGGAGTCGACCAATGGACATGCAAAGGTTGTCTCCAGTGTCAAAACTGACATTTAAAAAAACATCAATAAAAGCTTAATATTTTATATTTATAACACATTTCCTAAGATGTAAGCAAAACAATAAATACAAGCTGTTTATTCTGGTTGATCATTTAAAGTAGCATATTCTCTCCATTTGATGGAGGAACCAAAATTGCATTAATTTTAGTTTCAGTTTACATGGAATTAAGAGCAATTAGTGGGAAATATACATATGAACTATAAATGTAATAAATTCTTAGAAATATTAAGAGTAATTAGATAGCTGGTTAGGTGGGCATTTTTTGCATTTGAATTTCTATACTTTGAGTATTGATATTCGAATTTCGAATTGAGAGAAACGCTAACGGGTACACGGGTTAACGGGGTTAATTTTTTAAATGACAATGGGGAATGAGGATGAACAAGTTGTGCGAGTCCATTGTGCGTTGGGTTTTTGTATACGGGGAAATAGCGGGTCTAAAAATATAGGACAGAGACGGATGGATGGTCGTCGGCTTGTCCTAGTTTCTGGAATTAAAAGAGGAAACCTCCCAAGAGAAAGTAGCTCCTATTCCAGCCATATCCGGGCATTACTCCGGCTACTAAAACCCGGGTTCTACGGATACCGAAAAGGCGCAGCCCCGTATATATCTATACTATAGTTATATGCCTATATCAATTTCCTTAGAAGGCTTCTCTATATATTTATACCTCTCTATAACTATAAATACACATTTCGCAAAATATCCCTCTTTCTAATACGGGATATCTGGACAAGGGCTACTCATACACAACTTTAACCGACAATTTTAATTCAATATATCAAATAATACACCACAACCCTCTAAATAAATCCCCACTCCTAAATACAGCTCCCCTGACACAGTTCTACAAGATTCCCACTCTTTGAGATTTGGGAAGATCTAAAAGGATAACAGATTTCTGAAATGAAAACGTAGAAAAATTACGGCAAGATAAAGCAGGCTTTTAAAAAAATATGTATTCTCCCGGAATAAATCCCCATCCATTTTTAAAGATCCCCATATCACTGTATCCGAGGTTTGGTAAATTGCCACCTAGAATGCTTTTCAAAACGCCGTATAAGAACCTACTAAGACTGTTTTTCACAGAATCTTTCATGATAATCAAACAAAAACAACCTGAAAAATTGAAATAAACACAGTTTTGAATAAATCATGCGATCTTTCTCCACGTTTTTTCACAACAAATTCACAGAACCTTAGTATATGAAAGGGCCCACCCGGGTTACAAGGTAAATGCGGGCATGGGAAAGTTAATGCCCAGAGTTCAGGAGAGCTCCTACATATTCCATTCATTTCCCATAAAAACACAAGGCCTACACACAGACCATCCGATATTCCACTACATTCCTATACACATTCCACATATACTATTTATAATTTATATACAACAGATCCCAGCTCCGTATTTCTCAATGAATTCGGGACTCTCTGCTTTCACCTACAACTCTCAGCAACTTCAGACCCATTCAATAGGACTTTCCCCAGCGGGTTCTATAATTCTACTCTCCTGTCTTATTTCCAGAAAACGGGACCTGAAGAAGAACTATCTTTTACTTCTGTTTTGACTGAGAAGGAGTAAGAACAGAACATTTCTTCGAGGCAAAAGTTTCAGCTTAGAAAGTTTAGAAAAATCCGAAACCAACTCCGTTCCTGTTCACCCTGACAGTTGAAATGGTTATTGTGATTAAAGGTACTCGTCGGAGGAGGAGACAAGAACAACCAGGATCATCATCATCGTCACCCCCTGTTCAATTAGGAATAGGACAGGAAATCTGTCAAAGTTGTCAACGGGTCGGGATGTGACAGTTTATTATTTAGCTCTCTTCCATGTAGGAAATGTATAAGAAATAAGAGAAAAAACGGGATGGGGAAAGTAGGCCATTTCCACTTCCGCCGATCCGAATCGGCTATAGACTTTCACTTCCCTCTCAATCTCGCAACTACTTTACGATACCTTTTTGTTCTACTCAGTTTTTCCGAAATTTTGAGACCGCAAGATGTGTCCGGATTTCGACATTCGGAGGGCTTGAATCGATGGTCTTTCCTTAGCCCTAATGACGGACGTGAGTTTTTTTGCGATTTTTTTTGCTCATTTTTTGGTGTAATTGAGTGGTTTGGTATCATTTTCTTGTACAACTAATTAATGAAATGTAGCATCCAGTTGTCTGGGAAAGTCTCTGTGTATATGTGATTTTAGAAAAAAAATCGTAGCCGGTAACGCCAATGATTTTCCAACCGAAAAATAAAGAAAAACACGGGTTTGTTTGTTTTTGAATAGACCGACTGGAGTTTTGCTCGAAAACATTATAAAAATGCCGATGATGAGATGTGTCAAATTTTTTAATTTTGGAATTTATTTTAGATGTTTGAGCAACCTCATCGATCGACTAAATTTAATATGAAATATAATGATAATTTTTCGATTTTCCTCCGAAGCTCATATCCTTTTTGTAGCTTGAAACAAGCTTATTTCTGTAAATATTAGAGCTTAAACGATGTAACTTGGCTTTGCAGATGACCTGTACAGTGACCTACTTTGTCCGAATCCCTTACTCGGAGGGAGTGAAATCCGGATCCTCAGTTCCTCTTCAAAATACCCGACGAACAGTTCTGCAATAATCCGCGGTGGAGAGAACTCTCCGATTCCTAATGACATTTGGGCTTTGAAAACGGGTTCCGAAATCACGTTCTTGCCCTGTGATTTAAGGCAATACGCTTCCGTTAAACCACTCCCCTATCCTACGTCCCAGCAACAGTACGGACGAAGGAGTAATGAATCTACTGTCGGCGGTGGGGGCAACGGATTTGTCGAAAATCGAATCCTATTTATGAACATTAGCTTCAGTCCCTTGGACTTTGGGAGTGCTAAATTATGCAACACGTTCATTAAGGTTGGTTGTAGTAAAAGTTTAAAAAAATCCACACCTTTATAATCTCCCAACCCGGAATAAGTCCCCAATGTCATTTATAAAAATTATAAAATTCTCCCTTGCCTAATTAATTGTCAATTTCCTGTCAGGTCATAATTTGATCAAATTTTAAAATAATGTATGGAAAGTACATGATTCAACTAAACCGGAATGGGGAATAATTCCGTTTTTTTTAAATCCTCTGAAAGAGGGGAGTTATTTAGGGGTCTATTTTAAATGATGATGGTAAAAACGACATAAGATTTTATTCTTTTTTTTTATTCTAGCTACAATACGACGACGAGGACGGAGTGGAACTCACTTGTGATGAAAATCCCCTAGGAACCCAATCAGGAGTCAATCATATCTACTGGCCTAGAAATGTTCAGAAACGTAAAAAATCCTTCGCTATTTTCAGGAATTTGGAAAGATTCCTGCAAAATGAAGAGACTCTCCGTAGAAAATTTTACTTCCATATATACTTCACCTCTGATAATGGTAATTAATTGCATTCTCACGGTCAAAAAATATTTGATATTAAGGTACAGAGGCACTTACTTAAGTCCAGGAATATAATTGTCCCACACTAAAGTTAGAGAGTCTCTAAAACCCTAAACTGAGTTATAGTTCTTAAAAAAGTACTTTTCGGCCCAAACTAAAGTACCAGGCTCTATAACCTCAAAATCAATTTTTTTCAGGGAGGACAAAGAAGTGTACAGTGCAGCAGTATGAACTTAACCTCTCAACTCCCGGCTGCACCCTAAGGCCCCCTCGAATAGAAGACGTTTGTGGAGAATATAATTGTGATGACCTGATATTTCCTTATTACGAGGAGAAGGCACGGGTGAAGTTTATATGGAAATCGGATGGGAATCAACAGAACAATGGGAAACCTTCCATTCAGTTCCCACAGTATGATTTCGAACCTCGGAAGAACGATAATAGGAATAATAATAATAATAATAACTTAACTTCCACTAATTACTTCAGTTCGAGGAGATTCGATGTCCGGTTCATTGTATTTATAACCACGTTACCCATTATACTGTTTGGAATGCTCATTTTTGGACTCGAGATCATCATCTATGTTACCTGTTTGAGGTGAGTTGACTAATAGAAATATTTTTTTAAATAATTTTGTGTACATTTTTAGTTTGTCATAAATTATTTAATCGAAATTAACCTCTTCTCCTTTGTTGGGGATTTGATCTAATACTAGGTGCATCTATGAATAACTTTTCATTTTAATTTTTAATTAAAAGAAACGGGCAGACAGGGTTCTATTTCAGGATTTACGATATATTAATCAATCGAAACAGTTTTAACTAAGACGACTTAAAAAATCAAGCTGGGATAATTTGCATCATTAGCTCCAAATATCGACAATTTTGCTGGATCAAGGATGGACTTTGTATATTGGATAATTCTGACCGACGTTTCAGAATTTCATTACTCAATTAATTAATTTGTTTTTTGGAAGATTGTGGTTTGGAAATCGATCGAGTATCATTAAATTCACTCTGACATGCTCATCCGTCGTCGTAATTAAAAACACGGATGAATATTAGTGGCCGGATCATGCAAATGTGATTAAAAATCGCTATCAACTAAAGTACTGTAACCGGATTGTTTATCAAAAATTTACGAGGAAACCACGTTCGGTTATTATCACAATGAAATTTAATAGCTAGGAGATGATTCAGCCTCCATATTGGGATTTGTTTCCTTTTTTGGCAAATCGTGACATTTTTCGTGCTCTAGTTTCATTTGATCGCAGTTTGGGTTAAAAATATCTATAATCATTCTTTGTAATAGGAAATTCTTGATTTTGGACTTAATATCGTCAAATTAATATTTTGATTGAATTTTCTTTGGAATTTTCAGACGCTCAAGTAGTTCAGTGGACGGAGGTCGGGACGCAAGGTCCCAACAAATCCTACAAAACTCTCTGAATTTATGGGAATCAATCCCAAACCGAGAGATCCGGAGCGTCTCATTTTCCCCCGTGACCACAAACATTGACCCCGACGGGAGTGAGTCCCCGATTCCTGACCCCTTACTGACCCCAAGGGTCCTCAAGTCCGCGCTTAAGAAATCCACGGAACATTTGCCCCCACCACCCGCCTCGTTCTTTGAAGTGGAACGGGAGTGCCCTCCAACTTACGTCGAAGCTATGAACCATTGACCTCTCTTCTGAATTAAAGAACCACTTCCTTGGAAAACTAATATACTCATTGTAATTGTATATGCAAATGAAATGAACATGCAATTAATACTCAATCTGCTCTAAATACCTCACAAAATGGTGCTAATACATTATTAAAGTATCTACTATTAAAATAATATATGTAACTCACTTCAATAATCTTAAAATAAATACATTCCTGGAAGGGTTATTTGAGACTTATTAAAACGAGGTTGTGATCTTATGACTTCTACCGGTATAAGTCCCCATCCCCCGCCCTCTGGTCGGTTTTCAAGACCCATAATCGGTGTAGCTTATAACATTGAAACATGGGGAGTTATTTCGGTGGTTGACTTATACTGTGATCTTATAAAGTGCTATATGCACTTAATTCTCTAGTTCGAGCAACTTTGTGTCCCAGACTAAATTCAGAGCCTCAGTAACCTTGTTCCTAAGGGTGGAGTCATTTTCAACGTAAGTGAACAAAATCAGTATGACGAAAATAAATAATAATTTATTTGGAACCAATTTCCACCACTGGGTATTCATACTTCATGGTAAGACATAAAATATTCGTTTAAAATCCAATTCCTCTCTTTCTTAATTAGTGGTAATTAATTATTAGTGCTTTATTCGGAGATGACTTGAGCAAAGTAGACTTGAAGAGCAGCCCAGATTTCTTCAGCATTTGGGATGATTTGAGCTGGAGGCAAAACGAAACCTCCTGGAGATCCTCTCATCTCAATAGTGGCAGTGTATTTGATACCGTGGTCCTTGGCCCAATCGTCACTGGCTCCTCCGACTCCGTCTGAAATTGTTCAGAATTTTAATTATGATTTCTGGATGCGTATAAGCATTTAAAATCCTTAATTTTTAACAAAAAGTCACTTACAAAGCATATCGGCTCCCTGTCCTACGTCATATGAGGTTCCATGGACTTCCCTCAAAGCGTTAATTGCCCTGGTTCCAACGGAAAGCTATTTTTCATGAAGAAATAAACATTTAATTTGAGTTTAAAATTACATCTTAAATCCCGAATTGGGGTATTCAACTCTTACCTGTTCTGGGTAGTCTGGGGGGTAGACTCCTTGGGTGTATCCCCAAGGTAAAAGCCAAACCTGTTTTTTTAATGAAAAATTAACGATTTTTTCTGATTTTTTAAATTAAAATTTCGAAATAAATACTTACGGGTCCATAAGAGTGGAAGGTCAAATAAGCGGAGAATTTGACACCGGCAGCTTCTTTGGCAAGAACAAAGTCTCGGACGGCAGCAGTTTCTGGCTCAGAGAAGGGAGCAACTCCGGTGTACAGGTCGGAGCATGGACTGTCGGATGTGCTTTCTCCGCCTGTGAAATAAAAATAATGTTTTTAATTAATGTTGACCTTTGACCTTATAAAATTTGACCTGAGCACAACGCTTAAATTGGAGTAAAAAATCCGAAAACGAACTTACCGAACATGAATTCGAAGTTCCTGTTGGGGTCACATCCCCTGCATGAGCTTCCAGCGTTGACACTTCGGGTCTTTCGCCACATTCGATCGTCAGTGTGACAGAACTCGTAACCGTCAACGTTGATGAAGGGGATGATGTAGATGTCCAAGTCCTCGAGAAGGGTTTGGTAAGAGGCAGAGTTGTTGGTCAATTCGTTGAGGATCCACGTGGCTGTGGCTCCGGCTATCCATTCTCGGGCGTGGATGTCTAAAATTATGAAAATTAGGGGGTTTTTAATTTAATTTTTTTTAAATGACCTTTGACCTCATTATGTAAGGTCAATAAGACTTACTGGCATCGATCAGAACGGATTTCTTTGGAGCTCCTCCACTGGAGATCTTGACAGCGTAGATGTTTCGTCCTTCGGTGGATGTTCCAATTTGCTCAACGGTGGCAACCGAGAAGGGCAAATCGTCCAATCCGGTGATGAAAGTCTCAATCTAAAACATTGTAAAAATTATTTTAATCATGTTAAACTGAAATTATAATGATTTAAGTGTTATTTAACTTTGATGGTATTATTTAATATTTTAGTTCAATTATACCTCATCATATCGTGGGTATGACTTCCAGTCAAGCTTTCCATCAGCCTCAGCCCTGGCAGCCCTGTTTAGGTTTCGTTCTTCAGCAACCAATCTATAAAACAAGGGAAATTGTAGTATAAAATATGGGATTTTTTTACATGCTAAAACGTGGAACGTTTTTACATGGAACAACACCCCAATGGGGAATTATTTCAGTAAAAAAACTGATTTTAAACAATTAAAAGCCCTTACTGTTGAACGTCTTCAACCTTGACGCTGTAGCTCATTCCATGGCTGGTAGCCATGTCGATTACTCGGATAGCTTCGACTGAGGAGACCATAATGTCAGTCAGTCCGTGTCGGATGGGGTTCGTCCAGAAGTCCATGGTTCCCTCTTGGTACAGGGACTTGAGGACTTGGAATTGTTCAGCCGTCTCAGCATGAACACTAAGAACCTTGTATCTAAAAAAAATTACGAAAAAATAAAATAAAACTGTTCTCGAAACGCTAAATTTTAATTTAATAACACAATTAAGCCGAAAAAACTAAATTTACCCATTGAAAGAACGGACACCAGTTTCCCTAGCCTGGACACAGGCCAACAAGGCAACGGCAACGACAATGATGAGCTTCATGTTTAGGTTATGTGACCACGGAAGACCCCAATGGATAACTGACGGTTTCGACAGTTTCTTCGGAATTTATAAGTTCTGAAATTTGAGATCATAACGGGTCCGGGATTACCCTTTTTGTTATCGGGCTGGACTAATAAAACGGTGGTTTTAATTTAAACACTTTTCCCTGAAAGATAACTGATAATCTGGAGATAATAACGGGAGGCATTGTTGGTACTTTGGTACTGTAGAGTCGTCTTGAATCAGGCTCCGGTTGTTCATAAATCTCGTTGTCCTTGAGCCAAAATTAAAAAAAAATAGCTGAAAATTTGAAATTTATGCAATTCTGTATGTCAGTTAGTTTAGAAATTGTTCAATAATTATAGTTTTTATGTCATACATTTTTATGATCCATTATTATTTATTTAATCCTCCAACCCTTCTGTTTTGAGGTTTTGACGATGACACGGTTCCCTATATTTGCTTATTGATTCGTTTTGGGTTTTTGTATCCAATTTTAGACAAGTGAATAATCGGACGGATTCAACTTCAACAAAGTTCAACAAGTAACAAGGCATTTGTTTTATCTTTCGTTTAACTTACGGTACCGTTAGTATGTAAGTCACTTATAAATGAATACAGATCAATTTTGGCATTTTTATTATCTGGCCAGATGAGATATTAATTCGGCGGAGAAGGAGATTAAATATTTGTAATTGTAAGTCTCGATAATTTATTCCAGAGTGAGAATGCTGCTCTGATTTAATTAATCCGAATTTGATTGATTGATTGCAGTTTCGCAATCCCGAACGGTTGACGGTGATGGGGTTTTTATCTGAAGCTTCAAAACTTGTGCAAACATTTAATTATTTTGTTATTTTCCGACTCTTCGGAATCAAATGGTTTTTGACATTTTCAATTTATACTTTAATCAATTTTAATAAATCTCAATTAACTCCACGTCCACCTGCGATAATATTTATTTCTAACGCAAAATCAGAACCAAACGAATGTATTATCTGAAGCACAATATATACTAATCAATACTTTTTTAAGCATTTAGTAACCCCGTTTAAGTAACAAGCAAGAATATTCGTTTCATTACAGGGTGTCCCACTTCGAGCACAACTTCATATCTGAATAACTCGAAAGTGGTGGACATACGAGTGGGACACCCTATATATCAAAATAGTTCGTAGCATTAGAAAAAGCTGAGGGTTCCAGGCACCGGGCTCAGTTCATTAGTTTTTTTTTGGAAATTGAATGCCATGTATTTATACTTTTTTTTTAACCAGGAACTTGGATTATCACAACGATTTTGTAGGCATTTAAATTAAGCAGGTTTTCTGAATAGCTGAATATAAATATAAAAACAAACCCCGGTGTTAGGGAACCTTACAAATAAATTTAAAGGCACCTACGATTCCGGTATTCTATTGGGCGTGGTTGATTATTGAACAATCTCTTTGGGTTCTATAATCCTTTAACTGTTATTCCTCTCTATATTGAACCCACAATCCTTTAACAACAATGGTCAGGCTTGATTTAAATATTATTTCTTCTCAACAATGGTCTCAACAATGGGGGTGTAGCTCAGATGGTAGAGCGCTCGCTTAGCATGTGAGAGGTACGGGGATCGATACCCCGCACCTCCATCCAACATTTTTAAACTTTTGACCCAAAAGTAAGTACAAAAACAGTAGTAGAATCGGCTTTTATTTTTTAAATCCTCAAAACATGAAGACAGCCTTTTCAGAGTGGGCATTTATTTTAATTTTTCTAGTGTTAAAAATCACGCCAAAAAGCATATTAAAATTACAGTAATGTGAATTTGTCCTTATAATTGTCGTATATTATGCTCCATTTAAGTTTTTCAAACTTTTATGAGAAGGGTTTTAAGCGTTTTTGCGAAGTCTCTTGAGTTTCCAATCAAAAAATCCACGAATGAGATCTATATCTCCTACTTTTAAATTACAATACCTCCAAAATCTCTAAATGTCTGCAAAACGACCTAATGTTACCGACGATATTAAATATCATTAATTCTTTATTTGATATTACTTATGTGCCGTCTTTTTCGTAGGGTTCTGCCTTTTTATGATACGCGTCTGCAACGGTTTGTTCGAATTCATTTTCGTATTCCTTCTTTGGAACGCTTAATATTCTAATGATTAAGTATTAAATAAGTTGTTTTGAGCATAATTATGACCTTAATATTGTTTTTAAACATTAGGCACAATCGTCGCGACATAAATGTCGGTATTAGACGCATGTGTCATCCAATCTAATTTGACAATGTGTCTGTATTTCTTTAAAAGAATACTAATGCCTTTAACTTCATTTAATACACGCTTAAAACACTTATGTTTGTTAATTTAAGCCAATAAATACAATTAATTTTTATGTCAATTTTGGTCAAAAGTTTCAAAATGTTTGGCTGGAGGTGCGGGGTATCGATCCCCGTACCTCTCACATGCTAAGCGAGCGCTCTACCATCTGAGCTACACCCCCATTCTTGAGATCATTGTTGAGAAGAAATAATATTTAAATGAACCAAATTGATAAATAAATGTCGATCTAGTTTCGACTGTGCTTTGTACATTTATGCACATGCTTTACCAAATGCATAAAGTTATAGTGCAAGCCGGTTTCGTGCATTTTTATTTTTAGTCAATAATTTTTTATTTGAATTGCAATCAAAACTTATCACCACCCCATTCGTTTATACAGTTCATATTTAGCATTGGGTTTAGGTTTATATTACTGGCCTTGGCCTGGCATACGACAAATATGCTTAAAATATGTTGGACTCGTTGCGTTATCACGGGATCCAAGCAGATTAACACGAAAAATGAGATTGAATGAGTTGTCAAAATTGAGTCGCATCTTTTTGAATGATCATACTTTAAAAACCCAAATTAAGTTCAACATTCGTAGTTAAATATGAAAAAATTATTACCTGAAAACATTTATATCTTGTTTATAATCATTTTAAAACAAATATTTAATGTAATCTATATGAATTTAAGCTAATTACGATTTACGATATTGGAAGAATTTCATATCCATGAAATTGTATCAATTAATTTTTTTCGTATTTTAAAACAACCTGAAATTGACTATTTTGCCTACGAATTGAAGACCCCCATAGACTGCTAAAATTAGTATGTAGTTAAGATTGTAACAAAAATACATTATGCAGTACTTATCATTATCAATTCAATCTGTAGGTGTGTCACAACACAAAACCCGAGGTGCCATGTTTCAGGTGTTTAATGAACTAACCTAAATTCCACGTTTTGGTGAATATTATACTTTTAATATATTTAAATAAACTATGAACTAGCAACTAGGGCCATGTTACGTTTAACAACAGCCTAAAAATGCAGTAAATGTTAATATTAAAATAAATTAAAAATATTATTGAGTAGATATTTTATTTACTAAACACTGTCAATTGTGATGTAAATGTAAATACACCGAAAATAGTCCCCTGTATTTGTTGGTATGGGTTCATACGGCGTTGTTGATCGATAACATGAATAAAAAACCCTTGCAATTAATAAAGGATTTGTCCAGGATTTGCGGCTATTCTCATTGTAGAAATTGATTTCGTGTAGCACGTTTTTTATTTCTGACATTGGATATTTTTTTATTATAAAAGCAGTAGCAGATTAAGCCTATACCAGGTGGTAATAATACTGTAAAACATAATTTGGAATGGATTTATGGATTTGCTATACGCTTCGGAATATTCTGGATTATTGTCATAATTTATGCGTAATAAATTTGTCAGATAAATTACGAGTTTATATTTTGTGACAGTTATCAAAATTCATAGAATGGTTGGATTGTCCCCGGACAATAAAAATGTTCAAGTGTTTCAAGGAATACTTCACCGTCTATTCCACGTCAAGACAAGTTAAAATTAAAAGCAAATTTTTAGCCTTGACGAATGTCATTTTTGTGATTACCATACTGTTTGCTTATATTGGAAGGTTGTGCTATACATTTATTGTCAAAAAATTTCATTCCCTATAGTAGACCGTAATTGAAATTGGTCGTATCTGATAAATCGTGTTTAAGTTAAACACCTCTGTGTACCCTTATAAAATACCCGACCCCGGAATAACTCCTCATAGATAGTCAATCGCAAGAAAAATGGCCGTTTCAAGAGATTGAATTCAATTTTTTTGTTTGAAAATCGGGTCGAGTAGTTTTGCCAAGTTGTATTAATTTTTGTTTATGAAATCGTGATTTACGATATAAAACCGTTGAACATTCTATTGAATCTATTGAACATTTTCCTGAATTATTTTTCAATCCTCCGTTTTTTAGCTAACATTGACAGATTGATTGATGAAGATTTGAGCCTAAGTTCGATTCGTCCCAACTCAACCACGACAGAAATAAAATTGCAATTCATAATCTAATTGGCAAAAAATATTGTTGAAATAGTTTAGAGTTCGATTTAAGGAACGTGTACCAAAAACCATGCCTGGTTCATGGAGCAATGGTTTCGAAAGTGAAGGGAGTCCTGAGCACAGAGGACTTGGACGATGCGCTGTTCCAAGTCGCAGATCCTAAGACTTACAAGCGAATCTGGGACACAGCCGATCTCATCTTCCCCCCACATGGGGGTGACGGGGAGGATGGGGGCTTTGTCGTTGTCACCAATATTATCATCACCACTAATCAGACCCGAGGAAACTGTTCAGGGGTATAGCACTCGTCTATATAAACAAAAATATTGCATTTGTGGACAGGCTTAAAAATCGATGATAAAAATCGGGATTTAAAATACTGTCGGTGGGGGTGGGTGTAGTTTTGAGCTGGACAATTTATCCCCCGAACTATGCATAATCAAAACAGTTACCCTGAATCCCGATCAATGACATGACATGTTGAAATAAGCTTATTGTAAAAATCCGATTCTCAAACATATCCATATTTGGAACTATCATGTTTGTTTTAACTTGAGGCTTTTTCCATATTCTCTTGATTTTCGCCTAATTTTTTCATGACTTACAACAAGGGAACGTTTTGATCTATGCATGCAACGCCGATATTGATGAGACATATCTTGTTACAAAGATGATTTAATTTCATGAAACTTTAATATAGAAACTTGGTGCGGAAAATCAGGTTTTCGAGACAAAATCGGCGTTGTACAGAGCAAAACGTTCCCTTGTTAGGTTGAACTCTGAGAACGGGGACTTATTTCAGGTCGTAACTGCTTTTAAAATGTCGTTTTTTTAATTTAGTCGTATAAAGCAGAGCTGATTCTGTGTCGAAGGGACGTCGACTGCAAGAGGGGTTTAACCCTGCCAATAGTAAGTGGCGTTTTGACAGGGAAATGTTCCAATGTCACCGGAACTTGTGAAGTTTCCTCCTGGTGTCCAGTCGAAGAAGATCTTTTGCCCCTGTAAGCCCCCCGTTTGATTTTAAAGTTCTTACTGTTTTAAGCATTTGCCAAACTGATCAAAAAAGCAATTCTTCTCGATGATTTTTTGAGATGTAATTTTTCATTTCGATTGATCCAAAAGTTTCAAAATGTTGGATGGAGGTGCGGGGTATCGATCCCCGTACCTCCAGCCAAACATTTTGAAACTTTTTACCAAAAAGTTGCTTATTTAACCTAAAAGCCAAAAATTTCATGTTTCTATCTTCCGGTAACAATATTTTCTTGAATAATTGTGGATTTTTTTAGATGATCCGTAATCGGGAAATTGCAAGAACTCTGTAGTTTGTCTAAAATTACTCAATTGCTTGAATTCACTCAGATTATAATTGTCGTTTTTGTCTGCACAAAAGGATTCTCTAATCCCTCAGCACTACTCAGCAGCTTCAAGACACTTTGTTTGTTATCATGATTTACCAAATATTTAAATACCTGTACATCACCCGATAGAAAAAAAATCATTATGGAATTAATACTACCGACAATAAAATCCATCTGATTTTTCTCTGCGTTTTTGTTAAAATAGGAAAACCAACCTGTCTCTTTTAGAAGGGGTCCAGAACTTTACAGTAATGCTCAAGAATTCCGCCGAATTTCCAGACTGCGGCCCAGCTTATCATAGGCGAAATATTCTGGAAAACGCTACCACCGAATTCCTCTCTTCCTGCATTTACGACAACCGGAAGGAGAGGACATGCCCCATTTTTAGGCTCGGGGACATTGTCAAGTGGAGTGGATATAATTTCTCAGATGTTGCCAAAACCGTTCGACTTGTTTTTTCATTTAATTATTAAATACTTAATATTTAATACTGAAGATGAGTTAGGTCCAAGGGGGGGGGGTAGTTATTTGGAGTGGGGGGAATTAAATCAGTAACTATGGTCCTAAAAGGTGCATCGACTCTAAAATTTTATATTATTTCGATAGGGTGGGGTGTTTCGTATTGAGGCCCGATGGACCTGTGATTTCGATTGGGGTCACTCCGTTGATGACTGCTTCCCCAAGTACTACTTTTCTCGAATTGATCGGACTGATGCTAAAATTTCACCCGGTTGGAATTTCAGGTAATATTTTATCACTGACACGTTTTGCAAGTAAACAAGAATCGTCATTTATAAACCTGTGACAGTTGTAAAATAAAATGCTTTCATCCGAAAAATCAGCAAGGACAGTAATATCGTGTCACATATTAAATTTTGATATTTTATTCTAAATGACAAAAATGAGGCAGATCCGCAACGTATCACGAAGGGGATAGACGGACCCTTCAGAAAATGTACGGGATCAAGATTCTTATCGAAGTGACCGGAGAGGGGAAGCGATTTGACATTCGACAACTGATACTAACTTTAGGAGCCACGATTGGCTTGTTTTCTCTTGTGAGTTACCGTAAAAATTAATTTAAGTCCGCAGAACATCATCAGATTTAAAAATTTTAAAATCTTAAAGTTTTTCCCGACGAATTCTAACTTATTTTAAATTCACAGGCCCCTCTAGTCTGCGACTTCTTATTCGAGCTCCTCTGCCTCCTAAAAACCGTCTATCCATTTTACAAACGATACTCTGACTTTTCGATGAAACTTCGATATTCGGATGCAGAAGATTATCAATCCTCCGAAGCCATCCCGACAAAATTTGAATTGTCATCTGTCAGCAATGATAATTTTATCTAAGAGAGGAGTGGAGAATATTACTATAAAAAGAGTTCTTTGAAATTTTGAAACAAGCCTTTTCTATCTGAATTATTATTGGCATGAAATTTTAGTGAATATCAAAAATAGTCAATGTAACCCGAATTCGTCAGTTATAATATTATTATCATGGGAATAAAAATAAAAATAATAACGCAATATTATTTTAAAACTCCAAAAACTCCTATTTTTTATGCAAATAATTTGAATACTTAGCAAAATGATAACTGGAGATGCGGGGTATCGATCCCCGTACCTCTCACATGCTAAGCGAGCGCTCTACCATCTGAGCTACATCCCCGTTCGTTGATAAGCAGGATAAAAGTAGATAAATTTAATATAAATGCAGATGTTTAATATGAATATTTAGGACTGATTGTTAAGGATATTTAAATCATAAGAAGTATTGGAAATACGCATCCATTGTTGAGGAACAATGAGAACTGCAGTGGTGGATTGGGCGTGGCTGGTGTGGGCTACAAAATATTAATAAATCAAGTTGCAGTTTCTTATGCAGTTGCAAATGTGCATACAGTATAATATGGGACAGACTCAAAAGTTGATTTGCAACATTGCAAGTTGTTCACAGATGTAATTCTATCTGTTAATTCTTGAAATAAGACCCCATGGCGGAGAAGTTGATGCTTGAATAGGAAAGGTGGGGACTTATTTCGGGTGCAGCCATTATTCCGGGGTGATTGTTTTCATACAATACGGTTGAATTGGTGATTAGATCGAGAGGATCTGTGAATGTTATTGAAGATGAGAATGCGAATGCAATTTATTTATAGTCAAAGTCAACTCGACTTCATTTATTTAGTCGGGACAGACATACAAAATCTATTTTTGTAATGCACAGGGTGTCACAATTAATACTTTCTGGTCTAAAATACTAAAATTGCAAAATACGGGTTTTGTATAATTTGGGCTGCCAATTTCAGTTGTTATTTTTGCACACTGCTCTTAAATTGACTTAAATTCTATCAAATAGACGAATAGAAATATTTTTTATTAAATAAGATGATTGGTTAAAGTTATACTAAATTGAAGCCAAATCTTTTAAAATGCTCTATGAAACTGTCATCATTTGTCACTTGGCAAATATTTAAGCGTAAAATATTAAAGAAATTTAATGAAGAAAGAGGGACAGTTGTTGTTGGGACACCCTGACAGACAATAGTACACGTTACCGATGCTTCATATATATGAAGCATCGGTAACGTGTATATATATATATATAGTATATACTCAGAGTTAATTTTATAAACAGTTATTTATTTTTAATTGAAAAATGCAGGAATGCAATTATAGAGAAAGGATGTGGAACGTTGGCGGGGATAATAATAGAAATTCAGTGTCAAGTTTAATTTTCTTCGGAATTTTAAAAACGTCATTATTTCACATTTCTATGCATCTGCTCCCGGATTTCGGGGTTCTATGTTCTAGGCATTTTACAGGTTTTGTTTAGGTTTTTTTGCTGCCAAATTCCATTTCCCAGCAAAAGCAAAAACCAGAATTATTCTAGACTGAACTTTTTAAGAATTTCCTGAGAAGAAGAAGATAAACATTGATTAGAAATGTGCATGTAGTTGAGCGCACATAGATTAAACGGTCTGACAGGTTCAGAGAACCGTGTACAAACAAACTGACACCTTATCAGTTCATCAAACAAACCCTGTCGGCACTTCGGGACTCGGATACGGTTTTTTCCGAACTTAAAAAAACAAACTGTGGATCAGGAGCTGTTTATCTCTGGCTGGAATTAGAATTAGGGTGCGTTGGAACCGGGTTCTAAGAATTCACCATTTTTACGAAAATCAATAATGTCACCTCACATTTAAACCCATAAATGCCACCATGCCATTTAACCCTATGAATACCAACAAGTTATTTAATTAATCCCATTAACTTTAGAATCTATTCCAATAATCGTCATAAAACTTTCTCGTCAAAATGCAAATGGGACGAGAATATAAAATAACCACGGGTATTTTTGGAGCACCTTGCACCGACTGGAAAGTAACTCTCATGTTTTTTTGCTAGAAAATGTCTTCTAATTTCTTCTTTTCGGAATCTTTAAAGTAAATAACTGCAGCTTATTGCATTGGATTGAGAGTTTGAGAGCCACGCAATTACTAACACCAACCAATAATGTTATGTTAAGCTCCATTTAAAAGACTCTGCGAGTCGAGATAAGTTATTTATTAGCCGTTTTCTCTAGAAAAAACTGTTGAGTTCTGAGTCCTAGCGTCGGCACTTACTGACTTGACACTTGACACAGTTGACAGTCTCTGAGTACATTTGTGTTCGTGAAATGAAAGGGTTTAATTTATCTGTCAAGGGCAAGTTGATGTTGATGCTAGAATGTTTTACCGGAGAATTCCAGAGTTGATTAACTCATGCATTCTTTGATTTAAAATGTTTCATGGATGAGTCACAAAGAACATCCATGTTTTTAAATCAGTACATTATCCCGAATATTTATCATGTTATAATATTTTATTTTATTTACAAGGCTGGAAATTGCCGAATTGTCGAATTCTATAGGCTGGAAACTATAATTGAGGAGACTTTGACTTCGGCTACAAAAATGACTCCGGTTCTGTCGTTCCATGAATAAGAGGTTATAAATTTCTAAACCTTTCGTGTTCATTGTCCTCGAGTTTTATTAGAAACCTTTTAAACCACTTTATTAGATTGCGTGACTAACTTACAAGGGAAGTACCCGAAACGTAACACTAAGAATCTCTTGATTTTTTTGTGTTGAATCTACTAATAATACTAACAGTTTATATAAAAGAATTAGCGGCCCAAATTGATATTAACTAGGTTACAAAATATCACAAACATTGAACACGAAAATAAATTCAAGTACTATGAATAATGATTACTGTCATATACCAAAAAAATCAAGAAAAAAATTAGGAATCCGAAAATTATAATATTCTGCTTGGGCTGTGAAGGGATATTGAGTTATTATGTACTCGAAGGAATCAATTGAATATTCAACATTATCGTAATTGTTCTAAAAGTCTGACAACTTCATACCTCCTTAACTCCTTACCTTTCAAGGCTACAAAACTATATTTTGGATGATTTAATTCTTTAAAACTTTTTAAAGTGAAGTTTAAGTTGCTTTTGACTCCACTTTAGCAACAAGCGTAAATGCATTAGATTTTAAACTCGATCGATCAGCCTGCATTAATCAAATCGGGTAGTTTGTATCGATCCGTGTCGATTTGAAAAATACCGTAACTGTTATCGAAGTTTTATCGAAACAGTTTCCCTATCGCCTATCACAATAAGGTCCCCAAGCACCCGATTTCTAATAAATGATTTCAAAGCGTTTAATGCCTCTCTATGAATAGAAATTTTCACAGACTTGCCTCTATAATACGTCTGAAACTCTGACTAATAAAAATCCAACGTTTTGAACTTTGCTAAAACTAAAACTTACATCAGCAAACCAATCAGTTTTCCTAAATTAAGATAAAGCCGTGTATCAAAGTAAATTTTCAGAACCGAAAATGTCTCGGGTTTTATTCCACTTGGAATACCCGTATTTTCCCATACTGCTTCTCCATGAACCAAGGCCAAACTAATACTAAATATTTGTCTCTTATTTCTTGGACTTGTCTTACAGAGAGACAGTTCAGCCAAAACCGTTCCTCGTTTTACCTGCAAAATATTTATAATTTCTTAAACTCCTTAAATTACTCCAGGGGGCAATATGCTAACATCTTTAACATTTTAGAAGGGTATTTTGAGGGAGTGTCATTATTTCTTTATTGTTAAATCATTTAATAAAATACTTGAACATTAATGAACCAGTAAGTTTTTTAAACTGAATTGAGTCTAATATCAATGAAACGTTTTTACAATCGCAAATGATTTAACTATAAAGAAATACTGACACTCCCTCAAAATACCCTTCTAAAATTTTAAAGATGTTAGCATATTGCCCCCTGGAGTAATTTAAGAAGTTTAAGAAATTATAAATATTTTGCAGGTAAAACGAGGAAGGTTTTGGCTGAACTGTCTCTCTGTAAGACAAGTCCAAGAAATAAGAGACAAATATTTAGTATTAGTTTGGCCTTGGTTCATGGAGGAGCAGTATGGGGAAATACGGGTATTCCAAGTGGAATAAAAACCCGAGACATTTTCGATTCTAAAATTTTACTGAGATACCCGGTTTTATCTTACTTTAGGAAAACTGATTGGTTTGCTGATGTAAGTGTTTTAAATAAATTTGTTCAAAACGTCGGATTTTGACCGATAATTCTCATGCAAGGAGAAAAACACCGATAACGAGGTAAAACCCGGTCATTCTTGCTTTAAATTCGAACTTGTACATGCAATTCGGTAATTTATCGATTGCATTATCATCCTCGATATTGGTATCCAAATTACTGGTGCTAGCGAACAGTTTAAATTTTTTGCTACCTATTTACAATTCATAGGGGGAAGGCAGGATGACAGTCTCTGAAATCGAGGTTGATTGGATGCTTCAATAATGAATTCGAACTTGGAACCGTTTGGAATAATCATGTCGAATAAGTTCGACACGAATTCCACACTTCTTCAACGATCTCGGGACGAGGAGGAAGGGCTGACAAGGTTTCCCAAACCGGGATCATCGGGAATAGATTCGATAAATTACACTTTGACATCCGACTCAAAGTTACATAGACTGATACTCAAGTATTGTATTTTTCTACTCTTCTTCATGTCTCTTCTGGCAGTTGGATTGGCTATCCTTAAGAAGAGATTCCGACCTCGGAAAACGTAAGAATTTTTCAATATTTTAGGAAACAACTGACAAATTGTCAGCTTTTTACTTTTTTATTGTATGGGCGTAAACTGCGAGTTTAGAAACTTCAAGATTTTCTTATTTTCACTAATAAAAAAAACATGGGAACACACAGTTTTTGTACTTACGATTCGTTGCGATTTCATTGGTATACATGAAACGGGAACTCGTTTTGAAATCATCAGGGAAATTGAGAGAAAGTGTGGGAAAACATCTATCGCTATATACTATTTTTTGCCCCTCTAATGTTAACTTCACGTCTACTTTTGGGTCAAACCCAAAAAAAGCTCCAGTTTATTTTTCCCGTAACATCATAATGTCGGGTTCAACCGTACTTCGTTTTATTGACGATTTCAAAAGCAATGGGAAATTTTATTGATTCCCGTGAAATCGCAATAAAATGTAGAAAATAATGGTACGAAAAACTGTTCAAAACTTTCCTAAACAAATCGGGTCGCCCTTTTCTAGATCGGGATAAAGTTCTAAATCTCGTTAAACGAGTACCAATTTATTTTTTTAAGGCAACCATGGTCAACATTCCGTCTCCGGAAGGCTCGAAGACGGCAGAATTTCCGAAACACGACTTCCGTTCCAATTCCATCCATTTCAATAATAAGTTCCAATTCCAGTTGCAATACCAGTCCTCATCAAGAGCCTTGTCTTCCCTTAAACTACTATTATTCCGAGCCTCGGAGACTGCTATGGGAATCGTTTTACGGGACTAGTGTACCTCATCAAACCGTCCTTAATTCCAGTTCCAATGTCAACCTTGTCAACTCCATATTGTCCAGGTCAGGCTTTCAAGTACTTCCAGTCCGGGCCGACGCTGACGTCGAAGCAAAAGTGTCGAGCAATGGACATTTGGACACTTTGACTGAACAACCACCTCCGAATTATGAGGATGTTTTTGCTGGCAGGAATAATGGAGCAGTTTTGGAGCTTCCGACTTACGAAGAAGCCGTACTATTTCGGCAATCTACGAAGCCTTAGACGTGAAAGGTGAAAGAAATGACGTGGAACAGAATCCGTATTTTATACAATTGTAAATAAATAAAAGATTGATACTTTGAAGACTTGTTACTACAGCTCAAAATTATTATGGATTATTCCATGTATATCGTTTCCGTTTTGAATGTGGAAGAATATTTGCGATTGCAGAAACTTTTCATTGATTAGATTCGATTCAGGTTAAAAGTAGAATAGAATAGTTGAGATCGTCAAATGTAATACCCTGATAATGTAACTGTTAAGAAGTAACTAGAATCACAGCAGGCTAATAACACTAAATATGAATGTCATCTTCATTCGTATTAATAAGAGGGTTTCGAAAATATCTCCCCTGGGGGGGCTTTATTTTGAAAACGACGGTAATTGAAACGATATAGTTTCAAATCAAGGGTTCTGGGGAAATTAAGTCGATTCCTTAGTTTTACTATAAAAATACAAGCAAGCAAATACATCACGCTGAAGCTAGAAGAGTCTTCAAGTCCAACTATAACTAGTCTCTAGGTTAGCGGTTAGCATAGTTGCATCTTGCATGTATGCTTAAAAATGTGAAGCCGATAATAAATTATCATCATTCATGGACTGAGGTTCTTTGAAAATATTTTTTTAATATTCTTACGACTTTTATACATATTGCGTGAGATATACGTTAGTGCATATGAATTCATGGCCAGTTGGATGAGAAGATAAACTCCAAGCTTGTAAAAAAGTAGTCTGTCTTGTAGAAAAGGTGGCAAAGTTAACTAGCACTATTCATTTCATATAGTGAGGGGAGATGAGCAAATGAGACTGGATTAGTTAGGAATTAGGATCATCGTTTTAATTGATATTTTAGTCCGTTCTTAAATTGTTAGGAAAAATTACGTAACATCTACTCAATCATGCGGTTTTAATACTGTCATCAGTCAGATTAAAACTATATAAAAAGATATAAATTATCATGAGTAAATCCGAATTCCGAATCCAAAACCTGATATCACATTTTGCCCGTAAAGTCAATGTCAATACCAAAGCACTTTGATTTTTTTTTTTTTACATAGTCTTTGTCTTTCCAAATCCAATCCAAACATATCAAATATCATCTCCATATACTCCAGCTAAAATGCCACCAGTATCACCAGTCTTAGTAAGTATCTTGAACTTGAAGCGTTGTTTCGTATCTACATAGATGTAAGGATCTAACAAAGAACAAATACAAATTAATGTCGATTTATGATTAATCCATTATATTTTGCATATGTAATATTTAAGATCATGCAGCTGCGAATGGAGAAAGCTGCGGCAGCCAGCAAAGCTGCTTCGAAACGAGAAGTGGCCGGGGATGCAGCCGCAATTGCGGGATCAACTGCCGCAGCAGTGGTAGGCATTCCGGTCGCAGGGACAGCGGCCTTGGCCAGCGCGGGGTTTTCTGCGGGTGGAGTCGTGGGAGGTTCCATAGCGGCGGGGGTGCAGGCAGGGATCGGGAATGTTGCAGGGGGTTCACTCTTTGCGCTTTGTCAGTCGGCTATGGCGACAGGAGGGCTGGCCATTCTTGGGCCGGTGGGGCTGGCCGCAGGAGCAGTGGTTCTAGTCGGTTCTGCCGCTGTCGTTGGCATTAGGCGTTTTAAAAAAAATAAAAGTAAACGATCTCCTCCAGAACCGTTAAGGCCGAGGCCTGTCCGGGTATATTTACATGTTTAGTTTGAGTTGCTGGATCTCTGGTACATTATCCAATTCTATGGATAATACTCAGCTTTTATAATATGGAATATTATCAAACAAGTGCATTTTATATACATTTTGTGATATGCAGTATATAAGGGACTAAAGATAAGTGACGGAAGAGTCATAATAGTCCGTGTGTGTTTTTAGATTGTTGAGTTTTCAGTTAATTGCAATAGATCTGAACGATATTGACACATTAATAAAACCTTAGTCAATGAAATGAAATAAAATGTTAGAATTAAGATCCACATTTAGCTACCCTAACCAAACATATTGAGAATAATTACCGAAAAATCAGTGTCTGTTGATTATTTTGTTGAGAATTTAAATCGTTGCCCCGCATACATTTTTTATATGAACATTTTATAGAAAATTAATAAAAATAACTGTTCAATAACATTTAGTTTCCAACATTATTTATTCATAAATATTTCCATACTACATGTTACAGTCTACTTATAAGTGACTTTGTCATTTCATTCACAAGGTCATGATATATAGGGTTTTACGTTTTGGCTTTGTTCTGGTTTAGTTCAATCTCATAAAAGGTCAAAAATGACATAATAATAATAATAATAATAATAATACGTACTTAGTTTATCAATATTGATTTGATGTTAACGATTGATTTTAAGTAGTGTGTAAAAATACTGCATAATAGCAACCCATCGTGATTACAGATTAGATTAGATATTCAAACAATAATTAATATTTTTTTCAGTCGGAAATCTCATTCATTTTAACATTGTAGTTGTCAGTTTGTTATTTCCATACAACATTAATGATGACCGAATTGACAAAAACGTTTTATTACGAGTATTCTCACTTTTAATTTTTCGACTGTTTTCAAACTTTTAATCAACCAGACCATATCAATTTGATCCAAAATGCCACCAGTATCGCAGTTTTTGGTAAGGTTTTCGTTAAAAAATAGACCACTATTTAACTACAAATTAATATACTCGAAATGGATCAATAACTATTCGCTAGGTTAAATGGATAATTTTTACATTTTATGTTGCCATCCCTCACTCACCAACTTAATTCATTATTTAAAAACTACAAGTCTGAATTTAAAATTCAAGAGCTGGCTTTTCGTGTAAATTATTACAAAATAAGGAATCTCAGTCATAAGATTGCCCGAAAATGCCAATAACTATGAAAGTCAAGCCTTTGCTTTGTAGAACATAAGTATAGTTTCCGAGGTCCAAGAGTGTTTTTTCAATAATTTTCTAATCCGATTTAAAAATAAATTACCCAATCTAATTGTAAGCTCACAATTAATTTCCACCCCAAAATAAGAGTTTGAATAAATACATACAATTGCGATCAATTTTTTAAGATCATGCAGCTGCGGATGAATTCCGCTGCAGAAGCCCGGAGATCTGAGGTCATACGAACCGCAGCCGGAACAACGGCAATGATCGCGGGATCAACTGCTGCAGCAGCGGTAGGCATTCCGGTCGCAGGGACAGCGGCCCTGGGCGCCGCGGGATTCTCCGCGACTGGAATTGTCGCTGGGTCAATTGCAGCGGGGGCGCAAGCGACCATTGGGAATGTTGCGGCTGGCTCTATGTTTGCGCTCTTTCAGTCGATTGGGGCAACGGGTGGATTAGCTATTCTTGGCCCTATTGGGTTGATCGCAGGGGCTGTCGTCTTAACTATTTCAGTTACTGCCGCAGTAATCATTAATTTAAATGTTAAAAATAAACATGCTCCGCCATTAAGAAAAGTCCCGTTGACTGCTACGTATTTCCATGTTTAATATTAAATTGATGGGTTTGTTTATCGAATTGTTATGATTGAATATTGTTTTATAATGGGTAGCTATATGTTATTGGCCCCACAGAAATGCGTACTCTTACATAACTTATTTTACTTTATGTAGGGCCAATAGTTTATTTATCGACTAAAAATAGTATAATTTACTAATTGTTTTCAGTCTTAAGTTGTTAAATCACCAATGCAATTTATGATTAAATAAAAGGGTGGTTAAAATGTATTTAATACATCTACAATTCATCTAAACTACAACTAATTTGTTTAATTAATCTAATTTCTAATCATTTTTAAATTACATGGTGTAATATGTCGTAATACTAGGATTATAAAGGATTAGTTTTAGCAGATCGTGTCTTGTATGCTTACATCATGTGTTCGAAATAAAAAAAATTCGTATAGTACATACAAGTTGTAATCATGAACTTTGAAATCCTTATATCATTTGTGCCCAATAGTAAAGGGATTGAACGGTTGGTCGTTGGTCAAGTGACTTATAAATGCGTTAATGATCTTTAATGCTTTTTTCCATGCATTCCGTCGTAGTCGTAATATAGCAGATAACTGGAGTATAGCATATTCGTAGTATTAGTATTGATTCTACAGAAGAAAAGCATACGAGCAAAAATTACAATCTAGGAAGAGACGCAAGAGCTTTAAGCCTTGTTTCCTGATGTAGATTACCATAAAAATAAAAATCCAATTAAGTTCAGGTTTAATCTGGATTTAGTTCCACAATTGTTCCTAATTTAATCGTTTATTCTCACGAATTGAGTCTTCTTCGGTCCGAGTTGCCTTCCGACTCCTTGAAAAACATGTAACATTTACATTACAAAAATGCATACTCGCGTGCGTTTGAAACGTAGCAGAATCAAAGCTCGTAGTAAGTTACAGACGTTACAGTTATATACATAATATTATCACAAATATAATGGGACCGTTCATTTCCCTCTGTATTTCTAATACAATCACCAACAAACAGCATTCTCCGAAATCTATTATCATGACGGTGGACATTGATCCGAATTTCACACACCGGAAATCCATATTCCGTGAAGCAGAATAAAGATAAGAAAACTTGCAAAATTTTAGATTTATTGTTTTTGCCAAATCAAATGGTAATTGGTAATGGATCGGCTTCAAAATAACACGACAAACGTTGACGAAGTGTATCAGTTGTCGGAGGATCCAAATTGCTCTGGACTAAATGGAAACATGATCACTTTACTTGTAGCAACTATCCCAATCATCGCATTGATTATGATAATCCTCGGATTCAAAATCTGCTATAGGCTTTGTCCTCAGGGGTAAGTTTCAATAATCCAGATTCTTGAAATTGTAAAAACTTGGGGTTTTTAAAAACCAATTAAAATTCCATAAAATCTCAGGAAAGAGTACAGATTTTCTTAAAGGTAAAAATAATTTTGGCGTTAAAAATTGATACGATTTTTTTAGACAACGCCGACGGACGGAATTCCACCTCCCGAGAAGGATAAGTGAGTTCAGCACATCGACAATGTTTTCGATTTCAAGAGCCTCATCCATGTACCAAATGCCACAGTGTCAGAGTGGGGGCAACCACACCCAATTACATCATGTACCGCCAGTGATCCACCATCATCATCACCACTTTGCCCCCACTGTCCGAACGGATGGGACACCTCTTGTGGCTATTGAATTGGAAACAATCTCTGAGCAGAATGGGACCGACATGGAATCTGAACTTGATGAATTTGTCGAAAAGAGACCGATGATGACTATCGAATCGAAATAATTCCAAAAATATGTTACTATAATTAAGAGTCAGTTTATCTGTTTATCCTACGTACATCTATAAATTAATAATAAATAAGTTGGCCGTAGAATGTAAATTACAGGGTTTAATTAAACTCTCTTTCCACCGAGCATTTATATGTGCGTTCTGTAATTTAGGAAAATGGATTCCCACCCCCGCCCCACCCACCGATAAAAAGGATACTTGATTAAATAAGAGCTTTAGAACTTTGTTAAATTCTACCAGTATTTTTAAACCTTTGAAAAAATGAATAAAATATTTGTTTGTAGCTGGATAAGATTTAAATTATTTTAAAAATCCACATGTATTTCCGGAAAATATTGACATTAAATCCCCGTTGGTTCTTTACTTCGAAATTAAATGAGCAGTGAGTATTTTATAAAAAGTTTCAAAATGTTTGGATGGAGGTGCGGGGCATCGATCCCCGTACCTCCAGCCAACATTTTGAAACTTTTGACAAAATCTACTACAGATTAACTTTAAAGTTTTTATAGTTCGAACAGTTTATCGGCATTTACAATTAAAAAAATTTCTCGTGAAACGATTCTAATTTCTATCGTATCAAGTAATAAGTTTGCATATTATATCAGGTAAATATTTGTATTTTACACGGAACATTTTCTTTTAAATTATATTCGTGAAGTACTCTGCTGGTAAGAAAAGTGTGAGATCTACCTCTATAACACATACGCATGGATGGAAATACCAATGATGTTCCAATCAATGATGACATTGATGACCTTTGTGTCATTTTTGTGGTGGATGGATGCAAAAATCGCAAAATATATATGTTGTAGGATATAAAGAATTAGATCATTTATAAACTGGCCATTATTTATCGGAAAAGTTATGAATGGCTAGGGTTTTAAAAACATTAAAAAACCCCTTGTAAAGGCACATACGAGGGGGATGAAACGGGAATAATAATAACGAACATTCGAAAAACAAATTATTTAATTATTTAAATAAGACGGACACCCAACTAAATAGAGCGATTTGCTCCATTTAATTCATCGTTATATTATTACGAGATATTGTACTCTAAAAATCACAACGCTTTCCCTCTCAAATTACCAAAACCGAAACGTTGTCCCTTATGTAAATGCAACTTTTACAAAAATTCAGTCTAAAAATGCCATATTCTAATTATCCATTGTTAATAGAAAGGACAATCCATCCATCCTGAACCTATTCGATTGTATAACGTTGTTTTCATTCTATATTATAAATAAAGTTGTTTTGGAAAATCTACATCCTGATTAGCAATTAAAATGCATAGTTCTTAATTAATTTAAAGCTGTAGTAGCGTTTCTCTCATTTTATTCATCCAGTCGTAAAATAAGAAGCAGGAATATCTAAATTGTAATTATGCTAAAATCGAGACAAATTAAAATACTTTGGAAACTGTTTAAATAATAAATTTTGTCATCCTAATGTCTCTCTAATGTTAAGGATGTTGTTCTCATTTGCATTAAGCAAAACAACAGCCGTTTTTCTCGAAGCCCAATTGTCATCGTCATATTATAATTACTCTTAACTATCCTCATCTCACTATCTCTCATCTCAATCTCAAATTACAAATCCTGAACCCACAATCTGCAAACCAGATGAAGAAACGTAAAAGTAAGAGTATTTTTCTTTTATTAAACTATTTTTGCATTTATTTGCACTAAAAGCTACTGTGTAGTTCGGACCTGACAGATTGACAATGTTAGAACAAGTCAAGTCAAATCAAGGCAATGTTTATGCAAATGTAAATCCAGATGAAAAGTCACTTTAACTAAACTTGATTTTATGAACGATTTATAAAAACGTTCCTTTTAGAAATACGTATTATATTGTTCATAGTGTTTTTTAATGATTGGTTTAATTATTTTAGACATTTTCATAAAAATAGTTGTTTAATTAGGGCTATTTATAATCTCCTTTTCTTGGCTTGTCATATAGAGACATGTAACATATCCAGCCAAAGCTTAAAAAACAACAATTTAAGACCTCTAAAAGGTGTTATTTCAGTGATAGAATTATTCCGGGGGTTTTGATTACCATCCAATCAGATATCGCTATTATGTATTCAGTGTGTATGTAACGCTAATTCTGGTAATTGGTTTCAATAGCTCTATAATACATAATTTATTTTTTTTAAATATAAACTAATTACTACATTTTCTAAAATTTCCTGGAATATTCCCCCTTCTAAAAGGTTTTAACCACCCGCTAGGGGCTTAGGCTTCATTTCTAGACAAAAATAACTTATAAACGAAAGTACTAAACCCCCAAAAAACAATACCTAAACAACACTACCCAATTAAGTAGCCTTTAGCAAAGTCCAGCCAGACAGAGTTAGTCCTTATAGCATATAAGCCAAGACTAAACTAAATGGCTTTAGTACTGAAGCTACTACTTAAACAACAGCTTCGGCAGTTGAAACATGTTTTAAAAAATGGATAGTATAAAAAAGTGAACCTGACAATGAACCAAGTCTCCTCTTACTCTTATTCTGTGGACTTCATCGCATATGAATTCATATACGAAAGTTCCTATACAGAATCAGAACTACTGCTTCATGCTCGTTGTACATTATAATACACGATCATTCTGATGGAAAGATGAAACCCCAAGAGGGTGGAAATGGTGGCTCAGTTTTTGTTGCTTCAATTACTTGGAGCATAGGACAGGGCTTCAATACCTCGATCCTATTCCTTGGACTAACAACTGAGAGTAAATAGAGATGGTTCACCAACTTTCGTTCATCTTCAGAAATTAAAATTTCGGAATTTTAGAGTTTTCTAAAGCTTAAAAAACCTTGTTTTTTAAAACCAATCATTTAGGGTTACCAAAGCCAAATCTAAAAGAAATACTTAAAAATTTGTTCCAGAATTGATACTGGAAGCGTTAATTAAGTGCTACATGTCCCGTTTTTTGTGAAAAAAAAAGTTCCAAGTTTTAAAGTTTTAAATTTAAAAAAAATGGCAAGGGTAAAGCGTCCCTGGGTCGGGATCCTTGTCCTACATCTCTTCAGTCTCATCGTATTTCTTCTACAAATTACAAGTGGAGCTTATGTAGAACGTGAGTTTTTTCATGGATATTTAATTAGCTTTAAGTGTGTTTTCCCAGTGGCCAATTACAGGGTTCCACATTTGCTTTTTAAAGGTTTCAAGCTGTTTAAAGTTCAATTTAATGTTTTATAGGGAAAGTATATAATATTAGGAGTTATGTTTGTGGATATAATATGTAAGAGGATGCGAGAGCATTAAAATGTTTACATAAAAAATGTGGGCCATTTAATAGAAGGATTTGGTACTTGGAAATTGGTGGTGGTGGTGGCTACTGAGTCGAGACTTCATTTGAGCGGATGAACATTTGCAGATGACGAGCATCTCTGTTCTTTAGAAAAATTTCTCTTTTCATTTGAAGAACTGCATAGGAGGATGGGATCGATGATCTTGAGGAGGACATGATTTTTAATGATATTTGTTAATTATCTGCATTTTGACATATTTGAGATTTAACACACTTTTAGTCAGTTGGGAATAAGGAAGCTAAAAAATTGAAATTCGAATAAGTCGTCAGCAGTGAAATTGTTCAGAGGTATCGAAAATGCTTAGAAATATTTGACATTGAAGCCATGAAATTGCATGTTTTAAGACGTTGGACTTAAAGGCAGTTTGGGTTTTGTCAAAGTTAAAGTAGGAAGAGTTTGTCAAGTTTGTAAATAGAAGCTTATTTTTAATCCAAAGATCTGTAAAAAAAATCACCGTTAAGTTGTTCCTCACCTTTTAAAACAGTCTGAGTTAACAGTAAATGAAATTATTAATCAACAACATCTTGTAAAATACAGTAATTAAAAAATTAGGACTGTCGTCAAAAACATGACTACTTACTCTTAAACTGTTCATCAAGATCCGTAGGTTGGGCGAACTTGTATATTAGGCATTGAAAAACTGCTAGATTCTCTCTAAATTCGAATGAGAATTTGGTACTAATTAACAATAGCTTATTTTTTTATTTAAATGGATTTACTTTAATGGTTTAGAAAATGCGGCGAAGGCGAAGTTAATTAAAATATCTTCGAAATGGTAGTAAAAAATTTAGAAGGTGAAAGAGGAGTAAATTGATGGATATCCGATCCGATGCACATGAGAGATGCTCTACTAAAACTGTAACACAGATTTTTAACCCTTCTTCTTCAAAATACTCTTTGTTTTCTAGCAAAAACCAAAGCTTAAGTTTAAATGCTGAGTTTATTCATACTTGAATTTTGTTAGCTATTTTTATGGCTGGTAATATTTTCAAATAAAAATATGGAAGCCTTTCGCATAATCCTTGACATTGCATTTAATCAACTCACTAATTGAGCAATGATCCGAATTCCTTGATTTTGGAATTTTAAAGATCTACCGTATAGAACGCCCAACTTTGGTTTTAAAATGGCAAAGAATTAAGAATGACATCAAGATATCTTTGAATAAGTGGTTTCTTCAAAGCAGAAAAAAACCAAAAAAGTTCTAGAACTATATCCCAATCTCAATAATATTTACAGAACCAGTAGTTAGCAAGTCAGTTACTAGAAAATGACGTAGTCTTTCATGACGTCCAATATATTATTTGATGACTCATCATTGACTTCGACTAAAAAGATGCTGATACGTTATGCTCATTAACGATCCTGTAGATCTGTAATTATCCTGAAATTATTAATTAAAACCTAAGCCATCTTTAAATGCACAGAACCAGGAGACATTTTCCCGTCTAGTTTCATTAGTGTTCCATTGTTCCATATTTCATTAAATCCTACAATAAACGTGCCTCTTCTTCGTCTACAGAGGGACGGCACATCCTGTACTATAGTCCTGGTTTCTCTATTGAAAATTGGACACGGGGCTCGTCACAATAATACAATATGCTGCTGCTATGACCATTATTACAGCAAAATACAAATCGTAAATTGTACATCCAATAGCCCAAAGGAATGAGATCAACCTCTTGATGTTGCCACTTCGTTACCGAGTTTCCAATTTAACAATCCTCATTTACTTGCAGTAGGACAGGAGTTAAAATAGTGAAATATTTTGAAATTCTTGAAAAATATCGTGTCAGCTTTTCGAAAAGCATCTTCCCCTTGTTCCCATTCTCAAACCATTTCCTTCTGACAAGAAACCTGACATTTCTTGACGATTATCAGTTGTAGTTGTAAATCCTATGTACCTTTTAGCTTTATCTAACGGGATTTGTCGGGAGCGAAACTTGCACTTACTGAGCAAATGGATTTTAAATAAAAATAATAAGCTTAAGCATTAGATTTTAAGAGATGCATAGGGAATTTACATTTCCTGGCCCTGAATATGAATAATATGAAAAATTCAGGTGATTTTGAGCTCAAAAGAATTTTCTACCTGGCCAAAAGGGCAGGTAAGGAACGGTTGTTTTCGTAAATAGTCTACCTTGAGCCTTAGGCTAAGGGACTGTTGTTTAGTATTTTTAAAAACCTGCCTTCCGGCTTAAAAGGTCAAGTTTCTTTTTTGAGAAGTAACGGTTTCTATACCTTTTTTAAGTTTGATAAACCTCACTAAAAATCACTTTCACATATAGATTTAGAGTAAGTTTGTATCAGGAGGGATTAGTAAATTTAGCGGATCATTTTCTATAAATAAAACAGGAGGACTTTGCAGCCTTGATTTTGTATCTAGAATTCTAGAGTTCTATGGTAATTTCAGGTCAGTCACCTTAAAACGTGGTGAACATATCATAATCATTAGCGAAATCATTTTTTGTCGGCTTAAAAAAGTAGTGTATAGAGAAGCGTTCGTGGTTTAACAAAATCGGATTAAGATCTCATTCTAATATCCTAATCCCCATATATGTCCTCTTGCAACTTACAACCAGACAGTTTAAACTATGTATAATAGCTCTGGTTGTTTTATTATTTATTATTACGCAAGCAGAATTAGCTCTGCTTCTCAGTAACATGTGAATGAGAGAATTCATGTTATGGTTTTAAAACGGAAGTCAGGTCGAGAGGAAGTAGAGAAATATTATGGAGGAGTATATGAGCTCATAATGTAAAAATGCATAAATGGGGGATAGGCATTTCCAGCCTGCCGGATCCGGTTCATGAATTACGACTTGTTTCAGAGAAAAAATGTGAAACATTTTATGTCTTATAAATACTGGTGTTTTTACCCCTACGGGTATAATTTTTGGAAATTTCGAAGTGTTTTCGAACTTTAAATCCGCCTTGACATAAGCTTCCTAAAAGAGCTAAATTCCGATTTAAAATCGGCCAAGTAATTAAGGAGTAGATGTAATTGTAGTTGCGTATATACATACAGAATATATAAGCATTGAAAGATTCTTGACAAATTAGCTATTATGGGTTATTGTAATGAGGTTATGACATTAAATCTTCGTTTTTAAAAATTACGGAGCTAGAATTAGACTGAATTTATCCTGTTGACCCGGATATTATTTAAATTAAACTTTTAATTGTACTTTTTAATTAAGGGAGGATGAGAGGCTGGTTCTATTTCTGCAAAAATAAATTATAGTTTCATTTGTTATAGAATGCGGATTGTGTCATTTCCGTTCCCACACTCCGCCATTCTAGATCTTCAATCTGGATTAATTTGCAAGCAAGGAAATTAATATTTGATGATGTATTACATTTTAGGATAATGTTCTAATCTTATCTTATGAAATAGAATAGAAAAGTTAATGAAATAGATATCCGGGGGCATATGGCTTGGAATGTAACACAAAAATGTATAACGCAGGCTATCTGTTACATTGTTACACTTTTACAAAAGACAGAGTTCAGATGGCAAAACAGCGGAAATGGATGTTAAAACAGAAATAAATAACATGTGGGACAAGCCTTAAAAGTTAGTTGCTCTTGACATTAATTTCAGTGACATTGACAGGTGTGTAAGTAAGTTATTAGCAGGTTGGTCTTTGACATTGGAAATCCGGATTGGTGACAGGTTTTTAATAGCAAAAATATTCAAATATTTTTTGAGTTTAAAGTGCGTAGGGATTTTTTCAGTTAGTAAAAATATGGAAATACAATTGTATTGAAGGTGTTAATCAAGTTCAAAGTTACTAGTTATTTCATTAACTAATGATGATGTAAAATGAATCCTTAACTTCCAGCAATTATAATTTCTAAAGAGTATCTGGCTCTGGCTTAATGATGAGCTTTTACATTTAAAACTGGTATACATTTTTCTAATTTTAAATTATTTTTTATTCCTAAATATTACAATATCATCCTTGGATGAGGTACATCTTACTTTTAACCGCAAATTCATCTGATTTCAACCAAAAATTGCTTAATTTATCTTGAAAATGTCTTGTTTCATGCTAAAAATGAAGACTTGCTTAGAATTACAAGGAGAGGTATCAAGGAATTCATAAAAAAATTGCAGCATACCCTTTAATATAAGGTCTTAACCATCAAAGTACACAAATATAACCTAGACCCAAAATTTTGAGGTCTGGGTCTTAATATTAAGATTACCGCAACATTTGCAGCTTTAATTCAAGTTCGTTACTAAACTCTCATTTTTATCTAAAAACTCTCAAATGCTTTTTACATTTCCCGACCAAGTTCTACAATATTCCACCAAAAAATGCTAAGTTTTTTCTATCAAAAACAAAAACCCACGATCTGTGACAATGGGAACCGATGGATTGTTTTATTAAACTTGCATTTCGAAGGACAAAGGAAGGATGGGAAGTTTAGCACAGAACAGATGACCAATGCTAAAGGAATTAATAAATAATCAAGCATGTATTAACTATTAAATATACATGCTAATCACGCTCGTTTTTTAGCAAAAATATAAAATAAATGATTTTTAAGGCCATTTCTGCAATAACTTTATCAATGAACTCCAAATCAAAGGAAGAAAGTGTTTCCTATTCAAATTACCAATTTGGAAAAGTAACAGACTGTGAAATCCCAATTTTTCACCAAAAAATACTATCTTCATTTTGCGTTTTTGCCTGTTTTTTTAAGGGAGAAGAAACCACAACAATGAAATGGATTTTGCACACTTTTATTAACGGCCTACAATCTAGAATCCGCAGATCTGTTCTAAAATTAGCAGATGCAAAGGGAAATTGCATGACAATAGCTATTTGGTTTTAATAAAAATTAACCCGATTACTTAAAATCACCGAGGAATTTTTAAGGTGGTGTCGGTAGAAATTTTTAAACCTCAGGCCAGGCTGTTGCCATTTTCTGATTTATTGAAATTAGGAAATAAAAATAAAATAAATAGATACGCATTCCCGTAATACTAAAATCCATTTGAAGTGTGTTTTATTAGCGAAAGCGGCTCTCACTTTCCTTCGAGTATTTAAACGGAATTTAAATGATTTTTTAAAACGCCTTCTGTTCCTTATTCATGATAGGGAAAGGAGTTGAACCTGTTATGTGATCTTATGTTTCGTTTTGCCTTAAATAGCAAGTGCACTAAATTCCTATTTAGAAAAGTAAGAGTCGATGGGCATAAATTATGATGATTTCTACGAATACTTGTGGAATAATAAAATAAATTGTGGAGTTGGGCCTTTTTTATGCTAATCCAGTTGTTTTGGTGGATTGACTAGGGTTAACTAATTTTTTACTTATAAAATTCCGCTGTATCAAGTTCTACTGAAGCATTGGTTTGGATTCCTCTAGAGTCCAAGCTGTTTAACATAGTAGACTTGGGGGTGAATTATTTCGGGGTGTACTTAAACCGGGATCCTCAGAATATGTAAATGTAATGTAGGGGATTCGATTTAAAACCCGAATTTAATTCTTACGGACGAACAAAGTATCTACGAGTTCTTGAATAATTATTAGAGTAGGATTTTAACCAGATGACTTTGTTGTGTAATAGAATTTCTAAAGGAATTTGAAGTCATGTCACTCTTCAGTTCCTATCGGTGCTCTTTAAAATTGCGAATTTAGATGTTAAGAACAGTTTCTATTTCTGCAATTCAAGTCCTTTGTGAGAGGAATTCATTATCTCGATCTCGATTCTGAAGAATTTGACTCTCGATTTCATTTTTTGTCAGAAATAGTGTGAACAATGTTCTCTTGTGTATTGAATTGGGCTTTAGAATCAAGGAATTGAGGAACTGAACAATTCTTTTGTATCTTGTATCAAATGTTCATTATATTCTACCGCATTTTAGGATTTTTTTAATGCAGCACGTTATAAAAAATCAATCTGTAAATGAAGTTTGAAAAATTAAAAATAGCAAGGATTTCGGGTTAATTTTAAAATGCCTCAAAACTCTTGTAAAATAGGTAATATTTATTAAACTTGGATTTGCTCAATATATTTCTTCTTGAAAAATGTTGCGTAAATCCAGAATTTTAGCAGCAAAGGGTTTTTGCGTAATTCGTAACTTTAACCAAAAAAAAAATGTAAAATACAAGGGCTATATCATGTTACTTTGCAAGGTCATACTCAACCACCGTGGGATATTATCCGATATTCATGCGAAATATTAGACTAATTTTTACTTCTAGGTTTTTCACACTTTTTTAACCGACATGTTTTTGTATCTCTTCTTGAAGACCTCCTATATTGCGGTTTGCGGACTCGATTGTGGAATATAATCTTTAGTAAAACAATATCATTCTACGACCCTTTCGGCAGCTCAACCTCAATGGTTTGCGAATTGTATTTTATTGTGTAAACGTGACTTTTCTTGTAGCATTATTTTATCCGTTAAATTAAATGGGGTTAAAGGTTCGGAAGTTAGGATAGGGATACTGGAGCAAAAAATGGTGAATAATATTATTCACTGTGTAGAGGCCGTATTGACTATAAGGACTTGTGATATGATGATCAGTAAACTTTGGTCCTGAACTGATACTGCAATTCATATATGAAATACTTAAGATTAATAAAAACATTGGAATCTTCTTCGGCTTTAAAACCTTATAGTTTATGAACGGTCCAAATAACAAGCCAAATATGCGAATTTGGCGATTTTGTCGGTAAATTTTTATTCAGGACTATCAGACTCATCGAAATTGAAACCCCGAGTCCGTATGATTACCAACCCTCTAAAAGATGTATTTCGAGGGGGCGTTCTTATTTCGAGATTTGTGGTATCCGGATTTATTTTACAAGACCTACATCTGTCTCATCTGTCCTCATAGCAGTTTATTGAATATTCTTGACATTCAACACTAG
Source organism: Desoria tigrina (assembly GCA_906901685.1). Classification (NCBI taxonomy): domain Eukaryota; kingdom Metazoa; phylum Arthropoda; class Collembola; order Entomobryomorpha; family Isotomidae; genus Desoria; species Desoria tigrina. The sequence goes on along the minus strand of CAJQTU010000008.1, from coordinate 5,787,615 downwards.
GTCGTAAAAAATCGGTAGAATCTGTTAACTGTTTGTTTGCTCAAGAAACATAAAGTTTCCTGGCTTCGTTTTAAAGATGACAAATTATAGTTCGTCTTAATTTGTCTCGACATTTATCCCACGTCCTTATTATCATTCTCATTTTAGTTTTAACTGCATTTATTTGTTCTCAAGAACAGATCTGTCTGGCACAAATATTACTAAACACACACGGTCTTAATGTTGATGATATCATGCGTGTATTATTCCCAGATAATTTTGGCTCCAGATGTCTGAACTAAAGGCTTAAAAATCGCTTCTGCTGACCCTAAAAAAGGTTGGTAATTTGATAAATGTGAGATATGCATGATGCATACGATTAGTCATTGATCATCATCAGTCATCAAATTACCAGAATCTCTAGTAACGAGTTTATATTCTTATCTTAATTAGCTCACAGAGTATAAACATCTTAACTTTGATTGCTAGCTAATTCAATAAGTTAACTGAGGTCGATAGTATGAAGTATTGATAATATTTACAGAATAAGACATTCGAGTCATCGCTAAAAATGCATTTACGGACTAGATAATGTCACGCAGTCCTCCGTGTTTTTATTTTTAAACTTGACTCATCATTGCATAGACATTAAAAATATCTGGATTTTCGACAAATTCCGATTGAAAGTAATTTTCCGCGTTTTAAGTAGCAACCTCAACGTATTTACTTCTAGAAAACTTCGTTGAGAGTGGATACTGATACCCAATGGAGCATAACATAAAAATGATAAAAATTAAGTAAAAAATGCAGTTGCTTAATATAATGTTAAATTTCCGTCAGGACATTTTTTGTCGGTTAAATGTTTTCACTTCCATTGTATTTAAAAGAATAAAACGGGTTTTGATCAACTTGCCCACAGCAGCAAAATATCTACAGATCAGGTTTATTAAATCAACTGCTGGGATTAATTTATTTGCGATAAAGAAGTTGAAATACAAGTTATTTTAAAGAGTTAATCATGTATCTCTTTGTTTGGGATAATTTAGTTTATATGCTCGAATTATGCAAAAACTAAAGCATGTTTAACACCCGTAAAACGAAACTACCTGGAGTATTTGAAACTGATTTATGATTTATTTTAAATGTTTCAGAATTCCTAGAAAGTGTAGAAGTATGTACAAGTGCAGCCGTGGGTCCCTTTTCAGACTTTGCCAAGAAGAAGATCCGACTGGGTAACTATCCGAATAATACGGTGATGGTCAAATTGACCCGATGGGACGAACTTTGGCCCTCTTTCCTCAACTTCCGGTGCAAGTTCCAAGTCACGGCTCCCAAAAAATATGGAGTCATGGTTGTCATCCAGGCCATGTACTTGAGGACTGATAAGCGAACCGGGGTCAAATGCAAGGACTCTATTAAAGTAAGTCTATTAATATAATATGAATTTTCAAATGAAATGAAATGTAGAAAAAGGATTGTTTGTCTAATTTCATGTGATTTTAATGAGATTTATCAACTCGAAATGCTTAAAAATAGTATTTTTTAGATTTTTCAAAAAATTCTATAAGAATCTGCCTGTAGTCTTTGAACATAAACACCCTTAAAATGACAGTAAAAGTGGTTTCCCAGGTCGGTAGGTCTCCTAATCAGGAGCAGAGATCGATGGGCCGGTTAGCGGTTTGGTATTCTTATTTTTTGTTCTTACAAGGAGATGTCACAGAGCCAATAATCTCCGATTGACTTGTATTTTTTATGAGGAGTCTGCAACCCGATTAAGCGTTAATGACGAAAAATTTAGCGGCCCAAATTTATATCTGAATTGTTTAAAAAAAATTGCTAAAAATAGACACGCAAATGAACCACGCGGAAATGCAAAATGAAACATACATAAAAATCCAGAAGAAAATTAGGAAAAAGAAAATCTAAACATCTCGCCATAATTCGCTAAGGTTGCTGAGAAATCGGGGTGGGAAGTGGGGGGAAATGGGTGCGGGGGGTAAGAGGTTAAGAGAGCGAGGAAACTCGACTTCTTTACCTTACGACTTTTCTGGCTCGCTCTCTTAACCTCTTACCCCCCGCACCCATTTCCCCCCACTTCCCACCCCGATTTCTCAGCAACCCTAGCGAGTTATGGCGAGATATTTAGATTTTCTTTTTCCTAATTTTCTCCTTAATTTTTTGGCATATTTAATTTCTCATTTCCCCTCGGTTTATATGATTTTGATGACCTTTACTTGTGATTTTTTTAAACATATCAAAGGTAAAATTGGGCCGCTAATTTTTTCGTCTTTAACGTTTGTATGAGTTGTAGATTCACCACAGAAAAAATCAAGTCAATCGTAGATTTGGATCTGTGACTACTCCTTTATTAGAAGTCCATAAAGTCTACTATTGATTATGCAAGGCTATATTAATGGAAGATTGATGGATGCGGTAGAATATCATTGATGAAAATTAATCTGATTTTATGAATTATAGTTTGAGCAAGACGATGGCTTCAAAACGGGTGAGATTTGCGGTGAATTGGGGGACAACGATTTTTCGAAGCAGCCCGAGGATCTCGTAGGTCAGCGGTACTTTTACGATAACAAAGGTCAAATCGACGTCTCCTTTGCCACGAGCGAAAAGGACGAGGATCTCAAGCCCGTATTCCTCAAGTTAGTCTTCACGGCTTACTCAGGTAAATATGATACGATACTTAATTGTTATTGATGTTCGCAAATAATAACATAATTTGCGCACGAAAAAGGACCACGTATCTGCATGTCCAATTAATAATCAAAAGGATCCAAAATTGGAAAATTGGGCTTAAAACTAAGAGTTATTTTCATATCAGATAACTACTATCTATGATCTACTTGATTGATTCTGAATCAAATAATTAAGAATAGGAAAAAGTTGGCTTAAAATACAGAGTTTATTATTGTGACAATTTTAATTGTAAACACGTTTATTGCCAATGAATTCCAATCCCAACATTGGTGAATGGGTGTACGGGCAAATCGGCAAAAATACTTTGGATAAAATGAACCGACACCTTTTCAGGTCTTATTTATTAGCCAAAAAACTCACCTAACGTTAATTTAAAAATGTGGCCCTTTAATATTAAGATCAAAACTTATAATCTAACATTTCCTATAATAATTTTGCAGAGTGCTCCACGATAGCAATCAGCTCGGGTAAGCAGAAGCAGTGTTCAGCAGCCCGTAGTCACTCCTGCATACCCCGTAAGTACCCTTTAAATAGCCTTCGTGTTTTAAAACTGTAATAAATCCATTTAAAATATTTTAAAGTTGCTAAACCAATTAAATTTTTTGAAACTTTTTTAGCGGATTTATTCTGCGACGGGGAGATAAACTGTGGGTTCAATGACGACGATTTCGGGTCAGACGAGCGGAACTGTGATGGCTTAGGGCGACACGGGAAGTCGGCGACGGATGGCGGTTTCACGGACAGGCCCGCCTCGTTGTACGTCTTCGCCATAACCTGTGTAGCGACCCTCGTCATCGTCATAGTCCTCGTTCTCGTGGCCTGTTGCTGCATCCGGAAGTTTGCCACGAGGGCACATCATCATCATCAGACAAATCGGAGTCAGTTGGACCAGTTCGAATTCAACTTGGATACCACGGGCACGGGGTGAGTTACATTTTAAGTCAAAATAAATCCTGAATCTCTACTCAGTTTTGTTTGGGTGTTGGGGGAGGTAATTATACAGTGGGTTACGCACCTTAAATAAGAGAAAACAGAAGAAAAATATCCGACTTTTACCCGGTTTTTGGGATTTATCAATAAGAAACCGCTTTCAACATTGACGGTTTTATTACAGATTCATGCAAAATTTGCGACAAATTGTTATATACTTCTGATGGGATTGAAAGATTGATCATATGTCATTTTATTAGGGGTATTTATACTAATTCAAAGTTTTTCTATTTTTTCAGAACTACAATACCTACAACAACAACGATTCCAGAAATGAACGAAAAACCTATCGAAGATCTCCCACCACCTTATGAAGCCCTGTTTCCAGTTTCGGAGAAAAAGCAGTGATGAAATCTTGGATTTTGTAACTCACGTTAAGAAATCAATTTAAAATATCTTAACGAGGTCCAACGGCAATCGTAATAGTGAGTATCGAAACTGTGTTAGAAAGAACCACAGTTTTTAACATAAATTAAAATATAAAAAATTCACACCGAATAATTACTGTCTTCTCAAAAATGCCTTACTATTTAAATTAGGAATATTGCTAAAATAGTATGTTGTCCTAGATGTTACTTTACTATATCGAAGAGACTATTTTTATACACATCTACATCATGTATATTTAAAAAACGTGTGTCAGGGCTCAGTTTAAACGTTGAACCTTAAATACGTATTTAGAATTTTAGAATTTTTTAATCTAAAGGGTCAAACCCATCAAACTTGAAAAGGTCAAGAGCAGCTAATAGATTTTAATGGAAACCTGAGCCGATAATTATTATAAGTGATAAATGATCCAAGGAACATATTTTTATAATAATAATAATCAAAAGCTCAAGCAAGAATTACCTACAACATAGTCGATTATTATATGATTACAAATTAATTAAAGTATTAATTTGTAAACTTGGTAGAGGTCGATAATCGAGAGTATTAACTACACAGAGTTGTGGATACTAGATATGCTGATAGCCATAATAATATTTATAAAGATTTTATACATCCTAATTTATAGTAGTTTGAAGCTTATAAACATAATAGGTTTTAAACTTTATTCTATCATTTAAGTTTTAAGTAATTTAATTATTGTAAACACTCCGTCTATTAAGAAACTGAAGACTTTAATCACAGACTTTATTCCATTGTTTCATCCTTCTATATCTTGTACATAAATGCACATTGAATTTTTTTAGTTAATTTTGTATAATTCACTAACTTTGTATTGTATTGATGTAAATATTTAAAAGTGAAATTTTAAAAAATTTTAAAAATAGAAGATTATTTAAAACAGTACAATCAAGTAGAATATTACAACCTATTCTATCAGAAAGTTGTGCTTTCAAAATTATATTCTGCTCATAATGGAGAAGGAGAGGTAAAACCCGTAGGAATATTAATAAAATGTTGTAATTATCGTTTATTTAAAAATGCACGTCAGGTTGAGACTCAGCTTGGAGTTATTATTAAGTTATTCAAGTAATTATGAATTATGCAAAGAAATAATTATACTCCAAGCTTACTAAGCATTGAGATCACTGTCTCTTCCAACATTGTATTAATTTATATCACCTGAGGTATTATCCAAAAATACAATGTTTAAATGTCACAGGTTACGATACTCGAAAATAAATATGTTTAAAAAAATTACAACATTTTGTCTTGACGTTCTTTTTTTCAGAGATAATTCTGTAAATTCTGATTCGTCGAATTATGCATATAAACCCATTCATCTTCATTCTGAAAACCAGAAGAATACAATTTGTAATTAAATACCTGAACCAGACTACCAATTAAACTGATTGCAACGTAGTGTTTTTGCAAACGATCATTTATGTTGTGTATTTTGACAAAAACTGAATTTGTAATCTAAAGTACACGAGACGCCAAGCATTACTACGTATATATCCCTTAACAGCTCATCAATCACTTAAATTCATAAATTAATTGATAAAAACGTCAGCCGATAAGCCCCTGATAAGCTTCTTTCAGACGAATGAGACCTAATTATATAAATTTGCGTAGGTCTATAAATAGAATATTTGCAATCTTCGTTTCAGTTACAACTGTATCATCATAAAACAAGAATGGTTTCGAAAATATCGTCATTATTGCCCTTACTAGGCCTCCTCGTCGTCCTAGTAAATGGTCAATGGGACCCGAACTTTGCCCCCGGCAGAAATTCCATCGTCCACTTGTTCGAATGGAAGTGGAATGACATTGCGGATGAATGTGAGCGATTTCTTGGTCCATATGGATATGCCGGGGTTCAGGTAACTCTTAAAATGCGTTTAATTTAAATTCAGTTAAGTTAGTATAGGGGTTGAAATCTAGTCCTAGGACGATTTAATACGGTCCATTGTCCAGGTCTCCAAAATGAAAAATCCCAGGAGGTACTAAGCAGAATTTAATAATTCGCTTTAATTTTATGGATAGCCAACAGTCTCGAAGGATGAATGCAAAACAAATTATTTATTGCAGGACCCACGTGGGTTTTAATAAAACAATAGGTTTTTATTAGTTTCAGCTTTACCAAAAATCGATCAAATCAAAATCGGTTCAGTACTTTTCCAGATTTTTCAACAGAAACATTCTGTAAATCGTAAATCTCTCAAGGCATCCTTTGAAGTACTTTCCAACTCTTACTTAAGAGCTTAGAGAGGTGAAAAAATTTACAACCACTCCCAATAAACCCTAACTTTAAATATTCGAAAATGTAGTTCATGTATAGTTGTCCTTACTTTATCATTCTTCATGCTTATCTCGAGGACCCCAAAAATAAATAATTGTTTCCGTAAATAATTTAATGGACCATTCATCATTGTTCATAACTATATTTTAAAAACAGACTTCGCCAGCCAATGAAAATCTGGTGAATAACAATCCATACCGTCCCTGGTGGGAGCGGTACCAGCCCGTGTCCTACAACTTGATAACTCGATCGGGGACGGAGGCGGAGTTTGCGTCCATGGTTCAGCGCTGCAATGCCGTGGGGGTCCGTATTTACGTGGACGTGGTCATAAATCACATGACCGGTGGGGGTTCCTGTTGCGTCGGTACTGGGGGCACTCCCTTCGACGCTGGGGCAAAGCAATTCCCTGGCGTCCCTTATGGACCAGGGGACTTTAATACTCATGGAATCGAGTGTCATTCCCAATCTGGTGGAATTGAGGACTACAATGATCCAGAGCAAGTTAGTTTCTTATCAATAAAAATTATGGTCGAACTTTTCTGACTCATGTCAATGTCGAGGACGGGGCATCTGCCTGTAGAATTATTTTAAATTTACCAGCGTCCCTTCAATTGCATGCTATCAATCTTATTCAATTTTATTTTACTTTTTTAGTTATACCGTATTCTTATTGTACAAAGGTGTTTTTAAAAAATCGAATATTTCAGGTTAGGAACTGTGAACTTTCAGGACTCCGAGATTTGAATCAAGGGAAAGCCTACGTCCGAGAAAAAATCGTGGAGTTCCTCAACAAACTTGTTAGTCTTGGAGTAGCTGGTTTCAGGTCTCTAATTTAAATTGTTATTTTTCCTGACCTCCCATCGATTTTCAGAGGTTAATTTTCTGGAAAAAAAATCTATTTTTTAAATTTAGAGTCGATGCTTCGAAACACATGTGGCCAGGAGATATGGAGGCGATGTTGAGTCAACTGAACGACTTGTCAACTTCTGCTGGCTTTCCAGCCGGGTCAAGACCTTTCATTTTTATGGAAGTTATCGATCTAGGTTAGTCTTGTTTATGATTGTCTGTAACTAATAAGAGCCTCCGAAATACTAGCCCCCCCCCCCGGATTACAAACCCATCCTTTTTTATTTTGAAGGGTCTAATGTCGATCTATTTAATAAGTTTTTCTTAATTTTCTTGAATTTTTCATAAAAGTGTACTATACTTGTTTAACATTGACGTAATTAGGATCGGAGCCAATTAAAGGTAGCGACTACTTCCACCTCGGTCGTGTGACGGAATTCAAGTACGGAGGAAATCTGGGAGAAGTGTTTCGAGGTGTTAATGGACAGAAACTTAGTTACCTCAGGAATTTCGGTATGATTTTTAATGTTATTGGGTTGAATTAGTTCAGTTTTGATGAATTCAAATACAAGGGCAATCTATTAACAATAGGTGAAGGCTGGGGATTTTACCCGGATGGAAGCGCTCTTGTGTTTGTGGATAACCATGATAACCAGAGAGGTCACGGGGCCGGAGGGGTCAACATTTTGACCTTCCGAGTCTCCAGGATGTACAAAATGGCCCAAGCTTTCATGCAAGCTTGGCCTTATGGAGTTCCACGTGTCATGTCCTCCTACTTTTGGGAGCAGGACTTTGACGGGAATGGCAACGATCGGAATGATTGGGTTGGTTTATGAATACTACTTATGAATCTTTGTAAAAAAAACTAGCTTCATCAAAAAAACTCTCAATTCTTGTAATAATAATTGTAAAAATAACCCCGACATGCTTTTAAATTAGAAAGTAGTAAAAAAAAGTCTACCGGATCCCAGCGAATAACCTCCCATATTTTTGGAGAGTTCGCTTTTTTTATTGTTGTTTCCAAAACATTGTTTTTATTGCATTTTGTAACAAACGACTCGTATTTAGGTGGGACCTCCACAAACGGATGGAAACACGAATGACGTCCCAATCAATGATGACCTCACTTGTGGTGGTGGATGGATGTAATTAATTAATATTAATAAACTAAATTAGAAATTCCTTAAAAAGTCCACGTATACTAATTTTATAACGATTTCAGTTGTGAACACCGATGGAGGCAGATTTACAATATGGTCCAATTCAGGAATGCGGTTGCTGGTAAGCATTACCTGTACTATATAAAAACTACCGTTTCATTTTCATGGTTTAAACGCTGTATTTTGAACTAACAGGAACTGGAGTCAACGATTGGATCGATAACGGGTCAAATCAAATTGCATTCTGTCGAGGGGACAAGGGTTTCATTGCCATTAATAATGAAGACTTCCCCCTTGTTGATACTGTCCAAGTGAACATAATAACTAATTAATTGTCAAATTAAAATTTCGAAAACTCGCAAAATTTTTTGACGGATATTTTGCATTTTTTCCAGACATGTCTCCCAGAAGGAGTCTACTGTGACGTAATTTCTGGAAATATCGAAGGTGGTCAATGCACTGGAACCAGAGTCACTGTCCGTTCAGACGGAACGGCAGACATTACTGTCACTAATGAGACGGATGACCCGGTCCTTGCTATCCATGTCGGAGTAAGTACATTTTTTATGAATATAAATTATTTCTCTTTGTTTTTAATTGCTTGTTTTTATACCAATTAAAAATGCATTATTTTGTTATAGTCAAAGCTGTAGATGGATGTCTCAAAGCACCGCCTTGGCATGCAACAAAAATTACGGAACCACGGTTTTTTAAAATTATAATTAGAAACAATCGCTATATCAATCAGCGCCTCAAAATAAATCTGTTTTATTTTACTTATCATAAAGACTCGGGTTTTATCCTTTATTCGGCGAATCTAATAGTAACTCAGATTCAGTTATGCATCTTAGAAAATCTATGGCGTAGTAATTAAATTGCAAAAGCAAGCAGATTAATTAATGGAAGTGATATTGCTCCCAATTGTTTTTTTTACATGATTCGTAAGTTAAAAAAAAACCTATGAGAGAATTCCTACGTTTAAAGAATTTTGAGACATCTTCTTTTTGTGAAAATAAAATAGTGATCTCTGACCAGACATGATAAATGCATTCACCCTAGTATCGGTTTTTAAGAGGACGTACATATGCTGAGATCAATGACTGAACATAATTTGATGTACAACAATTTAATACTTAAAAAAAAACTGAAATTATTTACAAAACGTGTGAAACTACTTGAACCAACAACACGGTGTTCATAATTCTGTAAAAATCTTCCAAGTAAACGTTTATAAATTAAAGTCTCATCTTGAGCCTCCAACGTTTTTGCTATGAACTTTACCGAAACTTTATCATACACTTACAAATTACAATCAAACTCACGAATAGGTTGACATTGCCTGGAAAACACTTGAGAGCTGTCGAAATTAAGAATTGGATAATCGTCATCAATTGGTGATGTATCGGCAGACGGAATGATATCAATGTTTATTTTGCTGAAATAATAGGCATGTCGCATCCAGCAGCAAATCACGTTATCACACCATGATCAATTTTAAGGTTTAATCGTAACGTTTTGCAAACAAATATAGTGTCATATTTGTTACAATATTCAATTAACAACATTCGAATAATTGATAGATAGTCGGGGACTGATTAGGAAAACGTTGACCGAGCAACCCATTTATAAGTTATAACCCGATTGGGTTGTAAATTTTGTATTGGCATTTCATGAGTTGTATTGATTTGAGATGAATTTGAAGACATATAAATAGCACGAGGTTCTTGCATCTGAAATTAAACCACATTGCAAATTCAACTCGGAATCATCCCAAACTCAAGCTTGAGAATGGTTTCCAAATTGACTTTGATTTTGGCCCTTGGGCTCTTCGTGACCCTTGCAAATGGTCAGTGGGACCCCAATTTCACCCCGGGGCGAAATTCACTCGTCCATTTGTTCGAATGGAAGTGGAACGATATCGCGGACGAGTGTGAGCGATTCCTTGGCCCTTATGGTTATGCTGGGGTTCAGGTAACTTTAACTCAATACCTTTTCATAAAGAACGAGTATGATTTGGCTGGGAAAAAATCTTGGAATTATTTTAAAATATCATTTGCTCCGATTTAGACATCTCCCGTAAATGAGAACCTGGTGAACAATGACCCGTACCGTCCCTGGTGGGAGCGGTACCAGCCCGTGTCCTACAACTTGATAACTCGATCGGGGACGGAGGCGGAGTTTGCGTCCATGGTCCAGCGCTGCAATGCCGTGGGGGTCAGGATTTACGTGGACGTGGTCATAAATCACATGACCGGTGGGGGTTCCTGTTGCGTCGGTACTGGGGGCACTCCCTTTGACGCTGGGGCAAAGCAATTCCCTGGCGTTCCTTATGGACCAGGGGACTTTAATACTCATGGAATCGAGTGCCCTTCTCAATATGGAAATATTTCCGATTACAATAATCCCGAGGAAGTAAGATCATGTGGAAATTGATTTGTTGCTTTTGTCTTACATTGTAATTTTGCAATTATTCCAAGTCACAAGGGAAAAGATCTTCATTCCATCTGAAGAGTTACCCTGTTTAAATTTACCTTTGCAGTTTTAACTAGGCGTTATTATTGCTGTTCATTTTACTGGCTCTGAGTCTGACAATTTTATAAAAAAATTTAGGTGAGAAACTGTGAACTTTCCGGACTTCGAGATCTGAACCAAGGGAAACCCTACGTTCGGGAAAAGATTGTCGAGTTCCTTAATAAACTCGTCAGTTTGGGAGTGGCTGGTTTCAGGTAGAAAACCCGAATTTCTAAGACGCATTTTAAGATCAAATTAGGATCCGAAAATGTTAACTTAAAATTAAAAAAATGTATTAGGGTTGATGCGTCAAAACACATGTGGCCAGGGGATATGGAAGCCATGTTAAGCCAATTGAATGACCTGTCGACCTCAGCAGGATTCCCTGTCGGTTCTAAGCCGTTCATTTTCATGGAAGTTATCGATCTTGGTTAGCTGTTTGATGAAATATTAAATTTTGCTTTTTAAACAGTAAAACAAACTTAAAAAATAAAAATAAATTAATTGCTTAGGAGGTGAGACTATCAAAGGTAGTGAGTACTTTCACATTGGCCGAGTTACGGAATTCAAGTACGGGGGTAATCTCGGAGAAGTATTCCGCAGGGTTAATGGTCAACAGCTCAGTTTCCTCAAGAACTACGGTATGTCGATACAAAAGTTGGCCCTTCTCGACAAGTTGAATATGTCGAGAGTTTATTTGTCGATGGATAATTTGTTCCTTCTGCTAATTACCATTGAAAATTCAATAGTTAATTACTAATTAGCTATCGTAGCTAATTTTTGTAACTGGATTTTTTACAATTATTGCGGTACTCAAAGTGCGAGTTTTATCACCTAAATCCTAAATGAGCTGTTTTCGTTTCATAAAAGACATTTTAAAGTTGTTTTTAAGCGTTTTAAAAATTTTTAGACTCATTTGTTCCTTCTTTTTCGATCGTTTTTAGTGCTTTTTCATCCATATACAAATTAGTTTTATAAATAAACAGGAGAAGGCTGGGGATTTTACCCGGATGGAAATGCCGTTGTTTTCATCGACAACCATGACAATCAGCGAGGGCACGGTGCAGGGGGCAAAAATATTTTGACCTTCCGAGTTTCCAGGATGTACAAAATGGCACAAGCTTTCATGCAAGCCTGGCCTTACGGAGTTCCTCGTGTCATGTCCTCTTATTTCTGGGAACAGTACTTTGACGAAGAGGGGAAGGACATGAACGACTGGGTAATTTTAATTAGTTAAAACTAATTAAAAAAAATCACACCTGTACTTAATATTTTGTTTTGTTTTTAGATCGGACCACCACAAACGGATGGAAACACGGATGACGTTCCAATCAACGATGATCTCACTTGTGGAGGTGGATGGATGTAAATACAGGATATTTTTACAAATTCTGTTTGATTAGGATTTACATGGGATCGATAACTAATATGAGGTTGTTTTAATTGGAAATAGATGTGAGCATCGATGGAGACAGATTTACAACATGGTTGAGTTCAGGAACGTAGTTGCAGGTGGGTTAAACTAAATATACGGTTAATTTTTACGCGATTGAGTACAGAATTAAATTAGAAATTAAAATTAACTAATGTGAATTAGGTACTGGAGTTAACGACTGGAGAGACAATGGAGCCAACCAAATTGCATTCTGTCGAGGAGACAAAGGTTTCATCGCAATTAATAATGATGATTTCCCACTCGTTGACACTTTCCAGGTAAAATTTTGGCATTTATATCTTATCTGAATCATATCATTAAATCTAAACAAGAGGATGTTTTTTTGCCGAGGTGGGGACTTATTTCGGGGTGGTATTATTGTTCCTATTATCCGATTTAAAGCAGTTTAAACCAATTTATTGTACTTTCTAAATTCAAACATGTTTTTCCTTTTCTGAACCATTTTTTCATATCCAATATCCTCTTTATCAATGCCACCAATGCCACGCTTCCCATAGTTGAATAATTCCAAAATTAATGTAGATTTAAACGGTAATTAAAAAAAAAATGAAAATTGCAGACATGTCTCCCAGCTGGAAACTATTGCGACATTATTTCTGGAGACCTAGAAGCTGGAAAGTGTACAGGCACAACCGTCCTTGTTCGATCCGATGGAACTGCCGATATTAACATCACAAACGAGACAGACGACCCAATTATAGCTATCCATGCTCAGGTGGGACTAACACTGAATAATAATTTTTATTTTAGGACAATTTTATTTTTAAAGAATAGCTTGCGAAATGTATATAATCTGACTCGCAAAATTTAAAAATAATCTCTCTTTTTTTCAGTCAAAACTTTAATTCCTCAGTAAGTGGATGGTTCCAGTCCAATATTGGATCGGAGGGATATTTTTTTTTAAAATATTTGTTAATCAGATGATCTGTGGGTCCTGTATACTCATGGTTTGATCTTCGGTGGCAAGCAATTTTTCTAACTTCTACCTTCATGACACTAATTACAGTTGAAGACAAAATTAATTTTATGACTTTACTTTATCATTGACCAACTGATTGTATTAATTAATACTTATTTTTACGAAAGGATGAATTTAACATATACCATGTAATTAATAAATAAAACCGATCTGTTTTCTGAATAAGTCTTGCGGTTAACCTTCTAAAATTATAAACATAAAAAAATTAGACAATTACCTAATTGAAAGGTACAGATGTGTACATCGCAAATCTCTAAATATCTTCTTTCTAATTGTAAAACGTTACCCTATAAGTCATTCACTTTTATCTGCGAATTATGTTTGCCTTCAAAACTGATACAATTGTATAACAGGCCCATATTCACCAAAATTTAAAAAAACCTGGATGCAATTCCGATTATAGCTAGTTTGTATTTAAATAAGACGACCGAAGAACAAATAAATCCAATGCCTTGCCTGCTACACGTGGACAATTCACTACAATAACAATTAAACAGACAAACATATTTAAAAGCACCTTTACATCTATACCGTGTAAATATGGAAATCAGCCCTTGGGAACACAGATTGCATTTTGCATTCACAGACCAGGCTTGCAAAAACGGCCTTGGTCGGTTTATTTAGGGGTGTGGAGACTTATTGCAGTTAAATTAAAAACAATCAGCTATCACTGCAAAAACACCGAAATAACTCCCCATATATTATTATGTATCGTAGATACATTATGCGAATGAGCTGGTGTCCGTCTGTCTGTCCGTCTGTCTGTCTGTCCGTCTGTCCGTCCGTGAGCACGATTACGGGCGAACGGCGCAATATTTTAAAATTTTTCTTTCGGGAACTTATTAAGGACGGTTAAGCGGAGGTCAAGTTCGTTTGGGGGCCAGGTAGGTCAAAGGTCAGGGGGGTAAGGTCAAAGGTCAGCATTTTTTTCAAATACTAACACTCCATGTGTGATACATCGATGGAAAGCTATTGTCAATGGCTATTCAATGGTGCATATAAATTTTGGGTGGGATCACCCCTTGACCAGTAAGGAGTGGTCAAAGAGGTCAAACTACAAACCTATATGTGTGATACGTCATTCGAACGCTATGAACAAGCGCTTTCAAAAAACGTATGTAACTTTACTCTATGATTGGGGCAATGTGAGATTTTCAAAAATTTATATATTTTGAACATTTCAAAACACAGTTTTCACGTTTAACATGTTGAAGAACAGTTTCGATGTGCATAAAACGTTATAAAAACGCCACATCTACGATACATTACTATAACGTTGGACGGTTTATTCAGAATGTACAATGTTTTATTTAAATGTCATAAATGTTGGTTTTCAGGGTTTCTATTTTTGTTTGGCACTTCAGATGTTACTCTGCCTTAATTATACAATAGAATCTTCTCTCATGAATTTTCATATTTAAAAACTAAAAACAAGTGGTTGGTTTTGTTGGTGGTAGCTTGTTTCGGATAAAAATAAAGCTTACAATTAGTTAATAGTAATTAGGCAGGGTGAATCAAGTGGAGTGATTATTTTGATTTACAGTATAGACACACCTATTACAGGTTACCATGTCGAAAAATTAGAACGATCACCTTTTGAAGTTGTGATATAATCAATCGCTCTCATAAATGCATCATATTATGATCACGTACACACATAATGCATCTGCATAGCACGTAAAATGCACATGTTAGCTTATGGCAGGATATGTTTTTGTCCTACTTGCTAATTGATAAGTCAAGAATTCAAGATTAGTAAGTGTTAGATAAAACGTCCAAAATTAGACTGGCCGTATAAATTTCTATACAAGCTCAGCTTGAATAAATGACTCTTGTCCAGCAACCATTTACAGGACAACAAGGTAATTAACTTTTAAAAGCACAGTTAGGGTCACGGGGTTAGAGGTGAGGGTGAGGGGTCTACTTTGGTATCATGGATCTTAAATTACATTTTGGTATGAAACGTCGTTGCATTGTTTATTAAAGTGTCACATCCATTAATGGCGTTACTCTGTCTGTCCGTCCGTCTGTGCTCTAACTTTTTTATAACGGTTGTGCATTTTGATTTTTTCTTCGGGAAACCATTTATGACCTTCCAGTGGAGGCTAATATTGTAAGATCGTTCCGGGGCTGTGTAGGTCAAAGACGCCATTAGAAATGCACGGTCAATTGACACTCAACAGCGGATATGACGTTACTCTATGGTTGGGGAACTGTGAGATTCTTGTTCAAAACGACTCCATCCATGAGTCGATCAACGCAACGTCTGTAAATGTTATTTGATGTCTTATTTCGTGTGTTATTCCTTTTGTTAGATTTACGTCTACAACATTACAACGGTTTATTGATGATTAGCGATGTGTCTGAAGGCAACAACTACTGAATGGAGCCAATTCGGTTCTATATGAAAAGTTGGCGTCCCAGTCCAGAATAAAGCCCCATCCTTTCCATCAGGAGGGGTTCTTACCTCCAGAATATACGGTAGCTGCTGTTAGCAACAATGATAAGAATGACGACAATGATAAACCAAGGATTAGATACAGAGCCCAATCGTCTAACAGACAAACAACTGTGCAAACACTTTGGTTGTGATCTATAAAAGGCAAAGGCTTCAGCCTAGTAATACCAATACCTCTTCTGACGTTCTGAACTACTCAGGGGACCCTATAACAAAGACCAAGAATGGTTTCCAAATTGACTTTGATTTTGGCCCTTGGGCTCTTCGTGACCCTTGCAAATGGTCAGTGGGACCCCAATTTCACCCCGGGGCGAAATTCACTCGTCCATTTGTTCGAATGGAAGTGGAACGATATCGCGGACGAGTGTGAGCGTTTCCTTGGCCCTTATGGGTACGCTGGTGTTCAGGTAACGGCATGGTTCAATTTACCCCAACCTTTTACCGGTCTTAACTATCAGTAATTAATTAATTCTTGATGATGTAGACTTCCCCAGTCAACGAAAATCTGGTCAACGAGTCTCCCTTCCGACCCTGGTGGGAGCGGTATCAACCCGTGTCCTACCAACTCGTAACTCGGTCTGGAAATGAAGCCGAATTCACATCAATGGTCCAACGCTGCAACGCTGTCGGGGTCAGGGTTTACGTTGACGTTGTCATCAATCACATGACGGGTGGAGCGTCCTGTTGTGTCGGAACCGGGGGCAGCGCTTTCGACGCTGGAGCCAAGGAATTCCCCGGAGTTCCTTACGGACCTGACGATTTCAATTCTAAGGGAGTCGAGTGCCTGTCTGGGTCTGGAAGCATTGATGACTACAATGACCCCAATCAGGTTAGTTGCCATTGTTTGTTACAGTCCATAATCGGTCATACTACAAAAGCATCTCTTAAAAAAGTGTTTTTCAAAACCAAATATTTCAGGTACGAAACTGTGAACTTTCTGGACTCCGGGATTTGAATCAAGGAAAAGCTTACGTCCGAGAAAAAATCGTCGAATTCCTCAACAAACTCGTCAGTCTGGGAGTAGCTGGTTTCAGGTGAGATTTTTTTTTCGTCGATTTAATTACATTTGTTCACCCACAAATTAATTAGTTAATTAACTCAATTTATTTTAAATACAGAGTTGACGCTTCAAAACATATGTGGCCAGGAGATTTGAAAGCCATCCTAGATCAGTTAAATGACCTATCTACCTCTGCTGGGTTCCCTGCTGGGTCCAAACCTTTCATTTTCATGGAAGTTATCGATCTTGGTAAGTCTTTAAAAAAAAAACAACAAATTTTTCCCCATATAATGTAATTAGCTAATTTTACTAATTATTATGATTTCAGGCGGTGAGCCAATCAAGGGCAGTGACTACTTCCAAAGCGGTCGTGTCACGGAATTCAAGTACGGGAAATTCCTTGGAGAAGCTTTCCGTGCAATTGACGGACAAAAGCTGTCTAACCTCAAAAACTTCGGTATAAAAAACGCTTACAATTAGTTAATATCATTTAATTACAATGACCTTTGACCTTTAATATTAAACACGAATTTTAAATACTACAGGCGTAGAATGGGGAATGTATCCCGACACGAATGCCTTGGTATTTGTGGACAATCACGACAATCAGAGAGGTCATGGAGCAGGAGGAGCCAACATTTTGACCTTCCGAGTGTCCAGGATGTACAAGTTGGCCCAAGCTTTCATGCAAGCCTGGCCTTATGGAGTCCCACGTGTCATGTCCTCTTATTTCTGGGAACAGGACATTGGCAGTGATGGCAAAGACAAGAATGATTGGGTAAATTGATTGGAATTTAATTAGGAGTTCTATTGTATTGGCTAAATTTTTAGTAAATTAAACGAATTGTCTAATTAGATCGGACCCCCACAAACGAATGGAAACACGGACGACGTTCCAATCAATGACGATCTCACTTGCGGTGGTGGTTGGATGTAAGAATGGCATGTCATTTGCGTAGAATAAATTAATGGGTATAGATTTAATTGTAATTTTCTACATTAATCAAATGAAATAGGTGCGAGCATCGATGGAGTCCAATCTATAACATGGTCAAGTTCAGGAATGTTGTGGATGGTAATTTTTTTTATGTTCATCACTACATCGTAAATTACAAATTAGTCTTTGGCAAATTTGATAAAATTCTTCAACAGAATCTTTCACAATTTAACTAAAAATTATAGGAACCGACTTGGCTAACTGGTGGGACAATGGCTCAAACCAAATTGCCTTCAGTCGTGGAGACAAAGGCTTCATTGCCATCAACAATGAAAACACCCCTCTCACCGCTTCATTACAGGTTTGCCGATTTATCTCAAAGTAAACTTTAACTACAGTTAAAGTTCTGTATTTGGATTTTTCAATAAAAAATGGCAAACAATTAAAATTGTAATTCCAGACTGGTCTCCCAGCCGGAAGTTACTGTGACGTGATTTCGGGAGCTTTGGAAGGTGGCCAGTGCACCGGAACAACTGTCGTCGTCCGAGCTGATGGAACTGCTGACATTAACATCACGAACGTGACTGAAGATCCGATCATTGCCATTCACGCTCAAGTAAGGCTTCATATTTTTAATTACATAGTTTCCATTAGAACAAGATTAACAACAACAATATAAATTAACAATAATTGTTACTAATTGGATTTAATTTTGTTTTCTTTGCAGTCCAAGGTTTGAGTCCCGACTTTGCCTTTTGGTTTGGACACCAGTACCAAGACAATTTATTAAGAGAATAGAATATTTTTTTTTGACAATAATTAAAAAAAACAGTAACATTGGATCTAACATCTAACTCTATACAATAAATTCCCTCATCCCTTGTTAAAATCATCGACTTTGTAACAAGAATCCTAGCTTCCTAATTTTTTATGCTCATCATTTCAGTTAATTATAAAGGTATTTATCTTCATTATACACGAATGATATAACTCCCAAATTACGAATGATCAATTTAAAAAACCTTACAAACCACAAAAACCATTTTCGAAGTTACTACTCCAAAGAAGCAGAATTAAAAATACGAATGGAGAATTTACTGAATTTAGCAACATATTGTTGCTAAATATTTTGGGGATATTTTTGCAGGAATTTGGGAATGTATTCCCTCGGTCAATTGCCCATAATTAACATCAAATTGTTAGGATTCTTATGTGGCGATCCGTTCATAAAGCAGTTCCAAGTGACTGTAAATCAAAGCGGTCAATTCCCCAACCTCGTCCTTAGTCATAAGCGAAGAATCAGCAATGCTCGAAATCCGTAGCCCATCAATGAAACTTATGGCACATAAAACAAGAGCTGAAAAATGGAAATTGAGCTCGTTAAATTGAAAGATTGATTTTTTTTTATGCCAAACCGATCTTTTCGACAAACTGATCCGTTTCGATGTTTCCAAGCTTTTAGAGCCAGTGACAACATATTCTTTTTAAACATTCCATTTCCATTCACAATGAGGTACCTGAATTTCCAATGGGACCCTCTATGAAAATGCAGTCCAGTAGGTCATGTCCGTCGATGACTGATAGGACAGAGTCTCCCCCAGGGAAATTAGTGAGCATATTTAGGGACGAGGAATGCTTCGTCAAAACACGAGTAATTGCTGGAATGTAGAAACCTAGTCCTTGGAGGTAGTATTTCGAAAGCGCAAGAAATGCAGACTCTTTCAGTCCTTCATATTGTTCAGAGCAAAACTGGAGCCGTTTCACGGGATCCGTTTCCCTCAGAGGTAGTTCTATCATCCCGAAGCCCCTGTAGTTGTTTTCCAAAGAAATGATTTAATTAATTTATATATAGATCAAGTTCCTCGAAATATCATTGAGATCATACGCTAGGTGCAAGATCTCAAAAACAGGGTGGTTCCTCGCAATCGCAATGTAACCGTGCTTGCCACTATAAATCCCCAAATAATTACGAAAAAATATGCAGACAAATACTACCCCCCCCCCCCTCAACAACCCCCAGTTACAGTGTTACGGTATCCCCATTTTACTGTAATGCTAACAAGGTATGTATTAGAGAGTGAACTCTCAGAAATGCTTGATTTTTCAGGGATCTGAACTAAAAATTAAACTCGTAAAATTAGCTGCCAGTTTCATATTGACGTAGAGGAAAAAATGGTCGTAAATAAAAAAAATAATCAAAACCGCCATTTTCGACAGCTCGTAGAACAGTAAGTCGTTGTCCGATTTTTTCATGTTTTTCAAGGTTCTTTTAAAAATGTAAGACTAACAAGTAATTGGTGAGGGTACCAGGATGGCCGGGGAGGGGCATCGGGATAACGAGCTGGAATTTCGGAGGAATAGGGATCCGCTTCCGGAGCATCATGTCCTTGAGCGCCCCCGTCGAAGCGGCAGCCAAGACGCTGGAAAATGAAACATTAAAATGCCTCGTCGTTTCCTTGATTTTTGCCAACGGGAACTTTGCGGAAGTTTCCAGGAAGAACTCCCCCGTCTGCTTCTCAATTTTAGATGAGAAGGGGAGGCTTATCCAGGGAATAAGTGGGACTAGAAATGACTCCGCCAGCTCGTAGGCACATCGAAACGGAAATAAGATCCCGAACGAAAGCTAAATATATAGAATTTTTTACAATTTAGAATTTACAATTTGACTGTATCATGCAAAGATTGTAATAAAACCCAAATTAAAACATCAATGATTAACTAATAATTTCATTCCATGATATGCTACATGATGAAGACTGAGAGACTGCAATTCCAAAGCAGTTTAGCATATCTTGATATGCTAAGCTTTCTCAGCAGGTAGATAGGGTAATCGGCTCGGTGATAAAGATTGACGGGAGGACTGTACTGGCTCTGCTGTGGAAACACAGTATCTACTATACAGACCAAATGGAAATCTAAGTACGGGTTACCCGCAGCCTTAATTGGCAGTCTACCTAAAGTGTTACTTGTGGAAAGACTGGTCTAGATGAACCAAACAAGGAATAACACAATAATAAAAGCCAAACAAACAAACAAACAAACAAATACATTCACTAAATTAACAAACCTTTAACAAGACCGGCCTTTCGTGGAATACCGGATTGGGTTGAACAAACCTCGTCCCAATGATCCCATCGCAAATCATATTAAAAATCCCATAGCCATCGGCAACGACGTGGTGAACCCGAAGAAAGAGTACAGTATGTGACCCCAACGGGTCTTCTTTTTCTGAAATCGAAATCCCCTTCAAATTACAATTCTGGACCATTATGATCTCCCAAAGAGGTTTCCCTTCGGCCCATGGCTTCTGCAGCATTTCCGTCATCACGGACCCGATTTCGGAATCAGAGTAAACTATTTCTTTCGGTTTTTTGTATAAATTCACATGATTCTTGATGTCAAAATCGGGGTCTTTCTTCCAGAAGTAAATTCCCATAAACTGAGTGAGAAATAACTGGAGTTCGGGAAATCGAAGCTGACAGTTTCGAAGTCGGAGATTGACTAGGGTTTTGGTCAAACGCTGCCGCATCCGGTCCAACCCCATTTTCCCATCCAGGGTCAGTCGGGTCACGACAGTGTTTTTGGGTTTAGTGTACATCGGGTCGATAGCGAACATGACCCCACGGGCCAAGACTATGCTGTCCAAGTCGGGTCGTAGCCATTTTGCAGAAATTTCGACAATTATTCTATAGAGAAAGATTGGGAGACTGAGGGTAAGGAAGATTGGGACTGTGAAGAATAGGCTTATGGCCGTTAGGATCGTAATGAACTTTAAGGCTGTGTAACTTAAGGTTTCTTTGAAATCGGGGTGTATTTGTACTAGGGAGGACTTCATTTTGTTGAGGTTTCCAATCCGAGGATAAACCAAAACTGACATTTTTTATGAAAATATTTATACGACGGGGAGTTTGGATTTCTTTGATTTTGATTAAAAAATCAATTTGGAAGCTTCAATGGTGTTTTTTCCATAAAATTCAAATAATGCTTTTTTAAACCGTAAAATTAGATTTATAATAATAATATAGTTTGGTGAAAGAAATTGCTTGAGTTCAATAAGTTATTGTTCAGTGAAGGAATTTATTACCGAAGATGAAGATTTTAGTGCTCATTTACAATTTAATTGTCGCTACCTGTGCCATTTTAATCCTACCTCCTGGGGAGGCTATTTCGAGGTGGTAGCATTAAAAGAATTACTTATTTGCTATTTCAAAATAAATGCTTATGTTCTAACTTCCATTTATTATGAAGCCGTTAAAATTTTAGGTGTGCGAAGGCTGTTAGAAATAGAATATCTTTAATTGTAAACAACGAGGAGTCTGATGTATTGAATTGCATTGCAGTTGATAAAATTGAGCAACTTGAAATTTAAACTCGAAAGTATTGCAGTATTATTTTTTTAAACAATTGTAAGATAAGTTCTTCATTATATATTCCTTGATTTAAATGTCCTAAATACAATCCCCACCCCAAAATACAACCCCGTCCTTGTAAAGGGCTTGGAAAAATAGTACCCCATAGGGTTCAAAACCAGATAATACGGCAATTACCCAATGAATAAATTTTTATTCCATCAATTCATCATAAAAGAACAGAGAAGTTTTTTGGAAATTAAAAAAAGCTTCTCGCTAATTAATTGCCTTGTAAAAGACTTTAAATGATTTCCCTGAAACTTTTCATATTTAACCGTTGTATTAAACTACCTAAAATCCCACGTGTTAAGGTGTCAATTCAACAATTATTTAGTTGTCACTTTCGGAAATCCTGTCTCACAAATATTTTAACTTTTTAAACATGATATAGTCGAAGTCATCCTAAATCTATAATCATTAATTATAACAGGGTTAGTCAGTTTTATAATATTGAATATTTTACAGTCGTTACAGTTCTACTATCGATCTTATCGCTGTAGAGAAGGACTGTTCATAATTACTTGTCGATAAAGAAACCCTAATTTGTTTCAATCGGGACAAAATAATTGGTATTTACAAGAAAAAATCGAAACAAAATCCTTTGTATTTCCGTTGTTAAAATCCCGATTTTCTGAAGAGGTTTAAATGTCTTAGCTTTAACGTGAAACCAATGGTTTATTCAGCCGATAGGATCCAAATACAGTTGTCTGTGAAATTAATAATATATGGACGAAGAGGTTCTTTAATGAGGACGAGACCAAAATCCGTACCTACGTGGTTTACAAACGATCCAAGTAAATCATTAAATTCCAATTCCCAGATCACAATAAAATAATAATAATATAAACAATTTTTATTCTAATATTTTGTATCATTATATGGTTCTGTAACGATACGAATGACCAATGCTCGTTAATCTGACACTTGCAAACCAGCCGAAAATCCCACAACAATATATCCAACTAAACCCCTAAATCTTTAAATCTCTGAGCCTTCTAACCAGAGATGGGATCGCTCCGGCAAAGGTCGCTCCGCTCCGCTCCACGGAATAAAAAAAATAAATTCGCTCCGCTCCGCTCCGGAGCGATTTCTGAGCTCTCTCGCTCCGCTCCGGAGCGGTTTTTGGGGCTCTCGCTCCGCTCCATTACCGCTCCGTGGAGCGAACATGGAGCGTTTGCTTTATTAAGCGCTCCGCTCCATTATCGCTCCGTTTTTCGCTCCGGAGCGTCCTCTTTATTAAACATACGCTCCATTATCGCTCCATTTTCGCTTCCATACCTTTAGAATTATGTAAACTTGAGCTATTTGCCCGAAATCGTGCGGACGAACAGACAAACAGACGGATTTATGAATTGATTTTTCCTTGTATTAATTTTGAGTAAATGGAGCGGTGGAGCGGCATTATTTGAGCCGCTCCGGCGCTCCACTCCGGCAAAATAAAATTACCGCTCCGCTCCGCCAAGCGGAGCGGCTAATTTTCCGACGCTCCGAAAAATCGCTCCGTGGAGCGGAGCGGAGCGGTGTATTTTCCGCTCCGACGGCGGAGCGCTCCCATCTCTGCTTCTAACCCCTAAAGAGCCTGACATTTAACATTCCAACTCCTCTATAGTCATTAAGTGCTTTGGTCAAAATGTCGAATATCCTCGTAATTGCCAATCCCCTCATCTCTACAAGGAAAAAAAGAGTTTCACCAAACTTTTATTGAGAATAAGGCCGAAAAGCTGCCAGTTTCTCTTTTATTCAGATTTTGGTTTACTAGATCTTGCCTCAAAAAATCCACTATGCATTACATTCAAAGTCAAAGGGATTCGAGATTTTTTTTAAGGAATTGAATTTTCAGGACTGTCCATAAAGTACAGTAAATACGCTTATCATTAGTCTTATGGCAAGCTGCAACGTTGATGAGATAGGGTCTTTAACAATGACAAAAACGCTGGTACGATGTTGACAGCCCCAGGTTCAGAAATCCGGTTATGATCTCAACAAGTGCATCTCCACCTTCAACTTCAAACTCCAACCTTTCATTTGGTATTGGGATTCATGAACAATACTGGTCGATATGATCATAATATATAATGAAGAGGGATGAGGATTGTTGATATTATTGTTCGTGTCGGCCTAGGTGCATTGTTGTAGAGATTGTGCATTGACTTGACTAGACATCCTAACTAATTCTGAATCTTGTTGTACTTTAATACTTGACCAATTCCGATGACGATGATGATATGCGATGATGATATGGGTCTTGGCTTTTGAAAGGAAAAGCTGACGACACAGTACCGTTTCGAAGCTTGTGAAATCAGGACAGAGATCACAGATCAGGAGGGACCTTATAGTGAAGAGTCAAAAAAATAACCTAAATCGCTTGGCTCCCATGCAAGGAACTTTGGGAGGTTGGACTCGAGACCTTTCTAAAAATAGACGTTATTATGGGGAGGGTGAGACTTGTTTTTATTAAAAAATCTAAATTAATCGGGTGATTCGGGCATAATTTTAGATTGTAAATGTTTCGTATTGATTGATTAGATATGGAGATCCAGGCCCAGAAAGACCCTCCTTGGACTGACTTTGCTCTGGATTCTGCAATCCGTAACTCCGGAACCGACGTCAGCTAAAGTTGTGAACAACTTCTACGACCCCAAGTACCATGACGATGGGCGAGATGAGACTAAAATTGTAGAGTATAAGCCAGTGGAGTCGAGTAATGTCTTTACTGTTCAGCCGAGCTTATCGAATCAGGAGTTTCATGATATCAATCCTGGGGGTATGGGGATTTATTCCGGTACTGGACCAGTTCGGGCCGAAGCTGAGAAAATTAGAGGTCAGGTTGTAAGCAACTCTGACGGTGGTATTTCCGGCCATGGTGGATGGACTTCCGGTTCCGGTGATGATGCCCCAGTTCTAGAGTCTGGGGCCTATTCTTCGGGCAGTGGGGGCTATTTATCCGGTAGTGGTCCAAGCCCTTGGGAGAATCCCAGCTTCACCAAGGCTCAGTCCTATTTCAAAGATGAATACCCAAAACAAAGGCCTATCGGGGTCTTTGAAGTCCACAACTTAGAAAATGAGGATTTCTCATCAACTTCATCAGGGAAAGTGACTTGGCCAAATTACCCAGCTAACGATGACAAAAATTCAATCTCCTTAACCCAAGCCCCTCCTACAGTTAGTTCCTACAACAGTTTCCCAGTGTTTAATGCGGATCCTATTTACGATCACAAGAGCTTTTCTAAATATCCGTTGTCGGAGTATCCACCTTCGTCTTTAGTCCCAGTTCACCCAGAAGAAGTTAAAGGTCTTGTCCATGAAATCCACGACGGTTACAAGAGTTACAAAAGTGATCCGTATTCTTCCTCTGGATTCAACATAGTTAAGGCACATTCCAATGACTTTAAACCCACGGTTCTGAAGGAAGCAGTTCAAGGGAACTTTGTGGCTGAATTCCATGACCAAGTACCCAGGGACCCTTACAATTATCAACCTGGACCACCACCGGCACAATCACAATATCAGGGGCCCTTGTCGGCCTTTTATCAGAGTGCCCCAGAAGCTCCGAAACCTTCTCAGAGACCACCGTTCTATTCCAGTATTTCAAACGCTTTGAAGACGGAGTACACGAAAGTGGCTAATGGACTCTCAGCGTTTTACCAACAAAATCTGAAGCCACAAGAAAGACCCCCAGTGTCACCGACCTATTCTGAGGGACCCCCACCGGGTGGTCCAGAATACTCGGACCAAATCGCTAACGGTCCTTATATCCCACAGGGTCCAAAAACGCCGGACGCTGGCAATTTTGAAAGTCCAGTTTATGGTGTTCCAGGACAAGGCATCTACCAACAGTTTACTAGTCCCCTGAAATCCCTAAGTAGTTTAAATCCGTGGTCATCAATTTCCAGCTATTTTAGCCTTCGTCCGCCGAATTCGGACCCCGATTCCTACAAACATCAGCCATTATCTTCTACTTATACTAATGGGCCTGCTGGTACGAATAATGGACCCGAACAGTCCGCATTTTCCTACGGTGGTTTTGACGATCTGGAATCCTACAGACCTGGACGGCCAGTACTGAGCTCCCAATCGGATTACAAGGGATTCTCAGAATTCCCCGAATTCGGGGGTGGGGGTCCGAAGAAAGTGAAAAGTACGAGTTATACGGTAACCCGACCTCCGATCTTCTTTGGGGACGGTCGCCCAACCAAAGCGTTTTTAAGCTCGAAACCCCGACCACTATCCAGTTTTTATGAATCGTCGGGTCCAGCGGGGAAATTGCCGGGATTCGGAGACGGGGTCACGGTCACACATTCTGCCTATCCTCCGACCGAACTGGATGGATTTGACCCTGAAGATTTCGCACTGTTTGAAAAACCGGCTTTTAAGAAGCCTTCTGAATCTTTCGATGATTTCTTCGGTAAGCCTTGAGTGTTTTTGTTTGCTTTGTTTCTAGAGATTCTTCGCAGAATTGCAACAATTATGGGTTTATTTTTATTACTCGCTTTTGCAGATGATAATCTGGAAAATTATGGAACAAAAAATCCAAGCAGTGGTAGTAATGGATACAGTCCTGGACCAGGACCAGGTTATCCGTATGGTAAGCCCATTTAAACTATCTCCACTTTATGTCAAAAATAAGCTCCCGAAAATATCCAATTCTGACATCATAATTTTGAATTTACGATTTTATGATAAAAAACAATTCAATTTAAAATAAACTCGCAGGTCAATTAGAAGATGATGACATGACAGGATGGTCACCCACGCCCTTCTCCCTCTCGTCACTCTTCTCCTCGTCAAAACGGCCTCAAAGTCACCCCGGTCAATTCCTAAGTCCCGGATATAGCCCCGGTGGATGGAGCACATACGGCTCATACAAACCCCCCGAAGAAGATGTAAATCACCCCGCTTCGTACTTCTCCAAAGGCAAAAACCGCATCAAGTACGGAACCCCCTACGACCTAATTCAGAGTCCCAACTACGGAAACTACTACAAGAACAAGTTCGGTGGCTGGGAAAGGTCACCCTCCTCGTCTTTCGGGGCATCAAGCTCAGGATCATCCGGGGGCTTGAAGGGGTATCGATACCGATACACGACACTTCACCACCCAGGGTCCAACCCCCTCCACCTTCCTAGTCAGTACGATATGGAGAACAATCCACCAGAACCCGAGTCAAACTATAATTACGATTGTGAGAATCGGCACTCCTGCTCAGGTCAACAGCCCAGTTTGGGCATTTCCGGTTCCGTTGACCTCACAAGGAGACCCAAACCCAAGAGGTTTCGAAACAGCTTCTTCAAGCGACTTATACGACGACTAGCTGGGAAACGGAAGAGGAGACGACCTCGGCCAGGTCAAAGGGGCCGACCTTGTAGAGGGCGACGATGCTAGTTTTATTTAATTTAAAAATTGACCCAAAAATTGACCCAATGACCTGACCTTCAAGGGTGAGATTGGAGGGAAAGTTGTAATTGTATTGTAATTATTTCGTTAGTATTTACATTGTGCAGATATCTGCTCTCCCTTGTTCATTGTTCAGTTGCATTATTACTGTAATTATTGAGTTATCGAGACTCGAGTTACAAGGCTTTGTGCATCAGAGATCTGTTAGTATTTGATGAGGCTATTATACTATGTCAAATATGGGATATTTTTTTTGCTTTCGTTTTCCAAGAACCCGTTGGGTAGCAATTTGACTACACGTGCTGATCGATGAACTTGACTCAGTTCAGGATGACGATTGAATTTGATGATTGTTTATGGAAATGCCATTTCAAAAGTGTCAATTACAGAAGCCATTTACATAAGCAGAGTCAACTACTCCTTACGAGCCTGTCTCATTTATCTTGAAGCTTTCACTCTGTAATTAGGAGAGATGACCATAATTAATTTAGAAATATTTAGATTTAGGATTTAGAACAGAAATGCCTTCTGTTTTAATTGTTATGCAAACAGGTTTGGAATATTTTTATTAATTACAAAAAGCCTTGATTGTTGTGTATTCTTCTTACTTTAGTTCATTAGAAAATGGTACAGACCTTTTGAAATAACTCCCCATGGGCTGTTTTATAATAGAGTTATAATTTAATGTCAATGCCATCATGGGTCGAGAGTGGGGACTTAATACGGGGTGGGGAGTTATGCCAAAGAGAAGGTCTTCGAGTACTTGGGGTTATTAACTTACTTTTACTTGTCACTTTTTGTGTTTCTTACAATATTAAATATATTTAATACGAGTGCAAACTATTTACATATAGATAGAGCTTATACAACATCGTTAATTAAATCGTTATTTAATTTAAATGGACCATAACTATTTATGTTTGACAATTTTGATTTGATATGCTCAATTTTATTTCAATAAAAACTTAATAATTACGGCTGTGGGATTTTTATTAACTGTAGTTTATTACGATTTTTGGGATGCTTTCATCGTAAAAAAATGAAATGGTTGCACATTCAGAAGATAATGAAAAAAAATTAAAATAAGAATTCTTAAGGAAGTTCTTGGTCTGATACAGGTGACATTTTTTTAATTGATAAAATCAGGCTAACAATTCATTAAAAATTAGTTACAATGAACCAATCAAGCCAATTAATAATTTAAAACCCCATTGAAGTAGAGTTCAATTACTTTAATACCGGCTTAAACTATCGTGCAAAATATGACCTACATTAAAACATGCTCGAAAATGTTCAGAAACAACGTGGTCACTCCAGATAATTTAAATCGGATCTATATACTGAGGTCATGGGGCCTTAGAAAAGGTCAAAAGGTCCCGGGGCATTTGACATTTAATGACATGACTTGCCATTTTTTGGAGTAAAACTAACTTGATTTGTGAACGGACCAAAATCACTTTCTCGTTTTTTTGCACCCATAAAATACGGCAAAAAAGCACTCGGACGGCTCATCTTCAGAATTGGATGAGTCAAAGATCATAAAGACAGTAAGATTTGTATCTACAAAATGTAGGAACATCAATTTACATTGGTCTACATATTAATATCATATTGTTATTATAAATGGGGATTTAATAGGTTGCTGTTTGATTTGAAGATACAACCGGTTCTTCCTTGAGAGGTACAATGAATTGTCATTCCGTTTCAGTGTCAAAAGTCCTCTGGTTGCTCTTCTAGGAAATGTATTTAGAAAAAATCGATGCACATAATTTTTTTTACTTTTAAGACGTATTTATGCAAACTAGTTTTTTGCAAGGTTTACTAAAACCAACCCTGTAAAATATGATGGGAATTTTAGATTTAAAATGAGACTCAAGTGCAAGTGGTCCATGCTTGAGATTATAAATTACTTGCCAATTTGATTTACTTTATGTGGAAAAATCCAAATCAACTTTAGAAGCTCATGATTTTCGTGAATAAGAAACATGCATATTTTTTTTATAAATTATTGATAGTCTGTCCATAAATTCCTTCTAAATTTGCATCGAAAGTTTTGCTTTTTCAATTAAATTCATGAAGTTAGAGAAAGGGGATTTAAATTTTAAATTCTAAATAGCCTGTCCTATTAACTCATTGTTTGCATTGGATAGAATATAGAATAGATGAAATAGAATGAAAGTTTTTTTCCACAAGAAGTTTGATGAATTTAAATGATTTATTATATTGATGTAAGTAACCTCTAATCAATTGTGACAGGATGTGCGGACGCGTGTTTGAAATATTAAATATGAGGGCATAATTGATGATTTGTAGAAATGTGAAAGAGTTAATGGGCCTCAAAAGGCCAGACGTTTAATGGAGCTATTCATTTATTTTTTAAAGTATTTTACTTTGAGTTTTTAAAGCCGTGCTTGATAGGTTTTGTTTTTTCAAAATATTTGTATCGTAATTTTTGTGATATGAAGATGATTACTTGACAGGGGACTTCTAATTTTGAATTTTAAAGATCGTGTTAAAAAAGGCAGGACTTGTTGCAGTTGAACGCAGCTATATGGACCATTCATAATATATTCTAGTACGGTTCACTCAAGAAGACAAGAGGTCTTAAGACTGATGATGATTGATGAATGATGATTAACTATTAAAAATGAAGCAAAGATCCGAAAGTTTCGATTTCTCTTGACTCTATCCAAAATACATTTCCGAACTCTCGAAGTAGGAGTCTTTTATGTTTTAAACGAGAAACTATTAACTATACTAAGAATTAAAATGCAAAATGTGTTGAGATGATTGATCAGAATTTGCAATCATTAAATCATTGTTTTTTATTGATCTCTTTAATTCCTATTATTTTAGAGAATGCCTTTAGCTTTAGCCCAAGCGGATAAGAGCCTATCGGCTTCGGCAAGGGTCTCTTCTTTTTTGTAGAAGCAGAATCGGACGTAGTCCTCCGCTTCCTTCTTGTGTTCTTCGGAGTAAAAGGCGGAGGGTGGAATTCCAAGCACTTTCCATTCCTTCGCAAACCATTTCACAAATCGGTAGTCCAAGTAAGGGTCCGCCTCGTCATTTAGATCACACTTTGATTCTGCGATTCGGAATTAAAAAAAAATCAAATAAATACAATATTTTAATTTGGAGCATTCGTTACCATCAATTCATTACCATCAACTCATTACCATCAAAGGATTGCATCAATTCATTTCATTTCTCATCTATCAATCAATTCCCGATTTTCGGTACCGTAATCGAAAGAGTGGAAACGATCATCCAGGTTAAAAAATGCTATCCTCGATTTTATACACTATTATGAAATGATTCACATGAAATCCGCGCAAATAGGCATAAATGCTTGGCAACCGGGACTGGAACCGGCGTTGTCAAGGTAAGTATCTTGGCAAATATGCAATCGAAATATTTCCCAGAAAATATAAGGAATGATTTCGTCGCTGTTGCAGTGGATTTATTTTTGCACTCATTGAATCCCCTACGCTTTGGACTATTTTTTTCATTCTTGACCTTGAAGAACAGTCGAAGGAAGACGAAGAAGTGGGACAATGGATCCTTCCAAAGAAGATCAAACAGCAACCTCCTCTCAAGTTTCTACCGATGTAATTACCCGACGGATTTATTTTCAGTTCTAAATGATTCACCCTAACTATCGAAATAAGACCCCTCAGAGATTACCCCGTCCTACCTTCAACCTTCCCACTCCCCAGGGGGATCTATTTCAGTATTTACGGTGTCTAAAAACCCTTCGTAATTGTAATATCTAGGATTTGGTTCCTGTTTCCCAGAGCCTCACCACCGATGCCAACGAAGACCCGTTAGTACTGTCCGTGTCCGGTGGAGCCAAGAAATCGGGGTCCAAGAACCAGAGATCTTGTGGGTCCAAAAACAAGAGGTCCTCCAGTGCCAAACAATCGGGGTCCAAAAGCAAGGGATCCTCCAGTTCCAAGAAATCAGGGTCGAAAAAGGAGAAATCCTGCGGTGCGCGGTCCAAAACCCAAGGATCCTCCAATCCGCGGTCCAGGGAACCGGTCTCCTCGACCGTGAGAAAAGTTAACCTGGGTGTCTCGGACAAAGGGGTAGAAGTCATCACCATTTATGCAGAAGACAAAGTCGAAGCAACTAAGCGATACATCCCCCCAGGGCATCCCCAAGAGCTCCGGAAAGCGCTTCAACCGTTCTGGGACATAGTCTCTGAACTATCTATTTCACAGCGCGGGGCATTTAGCGCCCATGAGGAACTTGACATCATCCTTGATGAATGCACGCAGCTTAATATGTTCATCGCATGCGACCCTCTTCCAGGCCTCGTCCCCAGGTTCCAACCCCTTTTCGAGAAGCACTGTCGAACCCTGACTTGGGTCATCGTCGGTGAGAACGGGAAGGGGGGCGGAAATACGGAGTTCGACTTCGGCTGGGTCTCTAACTGCTCCGTCTTGACAACCTTGATCATTTTGACCAACAGCAACAGTGCGAGAAATTTTAGACAGATCCCTGTCGGACTCCAGGTATTCATTTAAGATACGAACGGAAGTTTACTAGATACCAAATCAGCCTGTTTCATTACTATTTCAAATTCTATTTAAAGACCCTCTTCAGCACCCATTATGCCTCGGACGAGGATGTGGAATGGATTTCATGCAATTTGAACACCATGAAATTGGAATCACTGTTGGTGTGGGTCAGACTTGATGGGAAGTCGAACCGAATCACGGAACCCGTCTTCAAGAACTTCCTCAGGGATCCGAAGTTCGTAAGCCTGATTTTGTTGCTCTCAACCCCGGATCCGGAAGCCCTCAAAAAGCAGTTGCAACCGATGAAGGAGCTTTGTGATTCCTTGGGCAAAGGTTCCGGTGTCAAGACCGAGTTGGGCACGAAGAATGACTTCATAGTCATGTGTCCACATAAGCAGGCCGACCTTGCCTTCTCATGTTCCATTGACCGGAAGAAGTTCAAAGGCAACGGGATCTGAAGCTTATGAACTTAGCATCCTCTTCTGATAAGCTAGTGTAATCATTTATCATTCCACAAATTCTGTACCCTATTCAATTAGGATTTTTGCCCCTTTCCGGCTTGTGAATAAATTATTGTCATTGTCAGTTTCCTCACATTCACAAATCGGTTGTTTGTGCCCTATGAATTGCACCCCTGAACATTCAATCCTTAAAATGATAATAAATTCGATCTCTTCGGATAATGACTAAAATTGCAAGTGACTTTAGTTGCACGTTAATCAAGCTCAAAAATCCACGTTTTAAAATTGAAATGCGTCTAGCAAATACCCGATACCCCCGAGGATTGATTGGTTGGATGACAATGCATCTGAAAATAAGTCATAAATTTAAATTGAATTTAAAAATCGAGGACTCACCCAAGGGTTTCCAATTGGCACAAAGAAACGCCCCAGCTTCCGGTATAATTGGAATAAATCCAGCCTTCGTCACAGATTTAGCGAAAATGTCGCATCTCATCTTCAAATCGGCTCCCAATTTGTAGAAGAATGAGTCCTTGGTCCCCAAGAGAGGAATCTCGGTTTCGACTGCCATGGCTAGGGCTTCTTGGTATGGGGTATTACAGGTGTAGACGCAACTCTGTCAAAATGTACGTTTCATGTAAATTGATTTAAATAT
The DNA here is from genome assembly GCA_906901685.1 of Desoria tigrina. NCBI lineage: Eukaryota > Metazoa > Arthropoda > Collembola > Entomobryomorpha > Isotomidae > Desoria > Desoria tigrina. The sequence continues at coordinate 5,754,460 of CAJQTU010000008.1, read as the reverse complement.
TGTTATTAATAATTAATGGCGTATTAATTCAAACTGTCGACAGCCGAAATCCCAGTTGATTACCTGGTGGGCGACATGAAGGTTCTTCATCAGATTTTCAGGGCCGTAACACCTTGATTTGACGTAAAATAAATTAAATTTTAAGAAACAAATTTTTAAATCGATTCTTTAGACAACGATTAAGTTAATTTAAAGCAAAGAAAGCGAGCCTACCATCCTGTTTTCCACCCTGTCAAACTGTGAACAATTAAACCAATTGTATTAGTACATATTTTGATATTTTAGTTTTTTTCGAAACATTTTGGACTTTACGAAAACGCTTTCCCGGAACTCGCTACTGTGATTGTCCTAATAAACATTCCAGGTAGGGACGCCATTCTAACGTGTTCATATTCCGGAAATACGTTCATTTCGTAGACTTCATCCGCAATGCAGACAACATTGTGCTTTTTGCAGAGCTCGCCAATTTCCTTTAAAAAACGAAGCTCACCGTCACAATCATCAAAAGCAACCTGGCACTTGACCGTATTCGATTGCTTAAATCTTATGATTAAGAAGACATACCGTCAGCTCCTGTCTCGTATACACTTTCCCCAGAGGGTTATTTGGGGTGTTCACAACGATCATCTTGGTATTTTTATTGAACAGAGCCTCCAGTTCTTTCATGTTTAAAGTCCAAGACCCCGATGTTGGGTCATTCGGTTTCGTCGGTTTCAAGGAAATGTGAACCGGCTTGCCCCCAGCTAACATGATAATTGGGCGATAGCAATCGTAATGAGGCTCAATGAGAATGACCTGAAAGGACAGGTTTTAGACTCGGATTACGATTTTAAATGGGGGTTAAAGGTCAAGAACTAACCTCGTCTCCTGGCCCCACCATCGACATAAACGTTGCGAAAAGTGACCCGTCTTGACAGGAAAATTTTTTTAAATTTCTCATAAAGATTAGATTTTATTTTATTTAAAAAATATTGTGGAATTACAGGCTCCAACTGTGACTAGTACTTCAGTCATCGGGTTGATCTCCCTATTTATCAGTTTCCCGTACATACCTAATTCGGTTTTTTATTCAAGTTATGAAAACAGACTTGTACATATCGTAATTTGTGTTTCAAAAAAAATGTTAACCTGCCAAGGCCTTGACCAATCTTGGATGTCCCTAAAAGAAATGGCAATAGAAATATGAAAATTATCCATTTCAAGATTTTTCAGATTTTTTTTTGAAAAATTGGAATACATAAGAACGGGTGTATTGATGAAGTAGAGGGTCTGCCTTCGTGGAACATATTTTGGCGAGGTTGGCAGTAACTTGTTCAGCCGGATGAAAATCAGGAAATCCCTGACCCAGATTTAACGGCCGGTACTTGGCATTGAAATCGATGAATTCGACCCTAAAAAAATTTACATTTTTACTAGCAAATTCTTAAGAAACATAGTTCTTCTTTTAATAGTTAAATTTTGTATTTAATTAGCTTACCAAACATTCTTCTCTAAACCCTTGTATTTCTTCTCAAGTTGGAACTTTCCATCTAAATCAGTCATGTTTTCTTCAACCCTTTCCGGTTTTAAAAATTCCGAATATTGAGCTGAAGCTGAGCTATTGTGAAAATTCCGAATTAAAATGCTGTAATTTTTTACAACTGGCACAAGGAACTGATATCCAACTGCCGATAAGGTAATAATGCCCTGTTGGACTTGGACTTTCCTTGGATAAAAATGATCGAAAATAGATACAGCCAATTGAGCCGGCTTGACAGGCATTATCTATAAACAATTTTTGAGAATTGTAAATGTAAATGTACAGTGGATACTGAGTCCCATTTTCTAATATATCATCTGTGTATCTGTGATTATTCCGAGTGTTAATATGATATCCTAGAGGGTAAAACAAGTTGACCTTGCCAGGAGTTTAACATGTAACTCAAACCAAAATCACATGTGGTAGTGATATGCAAATTCGGCATGGTTTAATATATATTGTTAAAGATTGGATGGAAAATAATGTAGCTTTATTATTTGTATACATTAACTTTACAAAAGTACATTCAGATATAAAATTAAACAATATTAGTAAACGTAATATGCTTTCCCTAAGGAAAGGATTGGCTTACTATCGATGTACTTAATATAACAATCACAGAGAGTTGTGTGACTGAAATAAACGATAAAAAATGCTTGAAACGAGATGATAATTGGAATTTGCTTATGGACTAACACTAGCACTCGACCTAATGGGAATTCCTGGTCTACAATTAGAATATGGATACGTTGGCACGTGTTTTTGTAATGAAAAGAACTGTCCATCAATAAACGATTATTTAATTAGTGGAAAGGCCCAAACCAATAACCGTAAATCTTGATATAGAAGCCCTGGACATCTATCTTTCAAAAGCACTTGGACCTTTCAAAACTGTCGCAAAATATTGTGCAACACAATTTAAAATTCAGAACATTAAGTTAGTTTCACATTAAAATGGAGATATTTTAATGACCAGAATAATGAAAAACGCCTATACTATAGTATATAAGTATATAGAGAGGATTATCTCGTCACGTATGAATTTGTACATTTCTAATTTAGTAATCAAGGGATATCTGCGAAATGATGACAGAGACTGATTGACAGTTGGAAGGACCAACTGTTACGGTTACACGATTTAATCAATGATGGAACCCGATTTTATGTCCAACATTTTTAATTGTTTTTTTTAATATATGGTTTCATTTATGACCATTTTAAATATGCATCTTATATAAATTCATTTACTTCTCTTCTTAAACGCAGAATAATAAAAATATTTGAGACTCGAACATGAAATTGTAGCTTTACAATTAAAAACAGTTGACTAGTCGATGTGCTCTTCTTCAAAATCTTTATCCTCAGAAATGTCGATGTCGATTTTTGTCTGTTTCTCCAAATCCCTTTCTATAATTGATAAATTGATTATCTCAATTAAAAGATTTAGAACCAATTAAACCAAATCTTACAAAACAACGGTTGTCTATTTACTCATTTAAATTTTTTATCTGAATTATTTGTAACTTCTTAACATACGTTCCAACATGTCTTCCAACTCAGCGTCTGTTGAACAAGAAAAAAATTTGACTCCATTTTTCGTCAGCACGGTCGTCCAAATACGAATCACGGAGGGTTTGATTTTCCAAAGAATTAGTTCTTGACGATTCTCTGCAAATAGCTTGAACAGGTCGCTCATGCCCTAAGGAGTGATTCATTTATTTATAAACGGTTTTTTGTTGTAAAAATATTAGCCAATTTTTAATTGGACAGTATTTAAATAATGTTTGGTCACAATGAATCCTCGTTTAAATAAGGTGTTTGCATACCTGAGCCGCAGTAAAATCAGCAAATCTGACATATGTACAATCAAGGACAACTGGGAGTTGACCTTTGCCAAAGGAACTTGCAGCCTTCATAATCGTATACCTCGTGTACTCAACTGAAGGAAAAGTCAAGGAACGGTCAACTTCGACCCACAAGAATTCTATTCCATTTTCCGTCTATTTTTTAAATTTTTACGTTAATTTTCTGACAATTGCTCCAATTTTCATCAACTCAATATTCCTATGCTTACCAAACCCTTGTTAACCCGAACTCCTGGCCGAGAGGCATAGTACAGGAGAAATACGACACTGACAGCAAATCCAGACATGATCCCGTACTCCAGTCCAACGAATAAACTGACGAGAAAGGTCACGGTCCAGGGGACAAGGTCAAGCTCTATTCATGCAAATCGTAGTTAGTAAAAATCAGTTTAACCCCCACAGGAGTCTAACTATATAAAAAAATTAGCGGGTTTACTTTTGCTTTTCCAAATCGTGATCAAAATGTCAAAGTCGACCATGAAGATAACCGCACAAATGACAATGGACGAGAGGGTAGCCTTAGGAATGTAGTAAAACCACGGGGTAAAAACGACGAGGGCGAGGATAATGATAACCCCCGTGATAAGTCCGCCCATCGGGGTCTGCGCCCCTGATGCATAATTAATAGCCGTTCGCCCAAATGCCCCCGTCACCGGGACGGAACTGAAGAATGATCCGATGATATTAGCGAGCCCCAGACAGAGGAGCTCTTGTGTCCCGTCGATTCTCGAAGTGCCCCCGAAGGCCTTAGCAATGGTCATGTGTTCCATTAAAGCGATGAGGGGGATGACCACGAGGGCCGAGGTCTTTTCCCGAAGGGCACTGCCCAAGCTGAACTCCTCAACTAACCCAGTCTCGTTGTTAAACTGGGAGAAACTGAAGGGAGGGGCCTTGAATGATGGCATTCCACTTGGAACATCTCCTGAAATTTTTTTTATGAATTTTTGAGACTAATAAACATCAGAATCTAAAAATGTATACAAGCGTAGATCTCAAATGAGATGTGTCATGGGGTTTCCAAGCTAAAAATCAAGCTTTACCAACCTACGACAAGGATAGAAGTTGGGCGGCCCAAATAGGAAAAAATCCCAGTCGCAACAACCACAACCGTCACATTTCTTGAAGTTGACAGAACCCAAAGAAACTTATTGAAGGCAGGAGAGAATTTTCCAAATCGTTGGAAAATTGCTTCGATTTTCTGAAATAAAATCCGAGTTTCAAAAATGAACAAACAGATTGTAAACTAATGTCAGTAATTAATAATGTCCAGTTCACTCTCACCATGAGTACAAGTAAAGCAACTAAGGAAATCGCCGCGACGATAGCGTCATTGCCATTTGAGTCCCCAATGTTTTCAAAGACCCCCGACACTTCTTCAATGAATCCGTTTGCCGAGAAAGAGAGGCCCAGTAGGGACTTGATTTGTGTCGAAGTTATCGAAATTGCGGCTGCGGATGTGAAACCGCTTATCACGGGCTTTGAGATCAAGTTTACGATAAAACCTGCATAAAATCCAGGGATTTTAAGCAAAGCACCGTTCATAATTAATAAAATGCTAAAAAAGTGTTTAGCTTAAATTTTGTAATACATATCTAAAAAATAAACCCACCTAATTGTAAGAAACTCATTAAAAGAGTCACAACTCCGGTCAGGAAACAGAGGAGTATCGAGAACTCGGGAGGTTGACCTTTCGTATAGGACAAGGTAATTATGGCAGTTGTAACGGTTGGGCCAATTGTGATGTACTTCGTTGAGCCAAAGAATATGTATATGAAACAACCTACAAATGATGAGTAGAGGCCGTACTTTAAGAATTAACAAAATTTTAGATTAAAATCAGAAAAATTAGCCAGTTTAATCATAAAATTGGTAGTTAATAGTTAGCAAATTATCATCAAGGAGTTACAGAGGCTGTGACTTTAGTTTGAGCCCGTATTTAACATAACTGGCCTAAACAATCACTATTTTCTCAAATACTAAAGTAACATATGCTCTATAAAAAATGTTCTTTACAGTTTAATGCCGTGGATTTTACAAACCTCAGTCGGGATTTCCCCAACATTCGCGACCCCTAAAACTTGAGGAATTGTCGTAAGGCCCAAGGTAAGTCCAGCAATCAAGTCAGCAATTAATTTCGTCAAGTTGTACTCAGGTAACCAGCTAATTATTGGAAGTTTCCGGACAAAGTTCTTCTTCTGAAAAGTTTTCTTAGCCCAATTTGAAAGAGGACTGAATTTCTGGTCATTATCAACGATTAAATCGGTATTCGATTTCGACGACAAATTCCCTAAACTAGTTGCACTGAAGGAATGAATGAGTTCTTTCTTCATTTTAATTAGTTTATTAATTGACTTTAACCCCCAGTCTTAATTGCAATTATCAATTTTGCTAACTGGTTAAAGTTAGTAGAGAGTTATAGCAGTGCCGTTTGTTTCCTGAAGCACTTCTACTGCCAATGAAACCATATTTACATCATAATTCATAACAGAGGATTATCAATATGAGAGGAACGTGATGGAGCGAGATCTGACATATTATTACAAACTTATCGGTGATTTATCAGGAATGTACAGCTAATGATCCTTTTGTTGTAGGACTCGTATTTGGCTGAAGTTATTGTTTTTTGTACACTACTTATGCTCTGTTATCTGCTCCAGGACTTGACAATTAAAAATAAATTATTTAGAATTCCCCTTTCAAGCAACCTGTCAAACTTAAATGGATTCATTATATCATTCCGTTTTTTTATTTCATAACCAACTCATGATTTTAATTGAGAATTCCAGATACAACCGGTTATGCAACTATATTTACGGAAAGGCCAATATTGCGATTCTAATGACGAAATCTTCTTGATTGACAATTTTAAGTGAATTTGAATTCTGAACGATGGACTCTGTTTCTGTAACAATGTTATGGGTTATGTGTCAGATCGAATGAATAAATTAAAGACGAATTTAAATGCTAGAGAAAACATTAATTACTCACTAATGTTATGTTTAATAATTTTGTGCCTAAAAAATCGAGAAATATTTTTATTAATTTATTTTTGAGGTTTTTTTATTGTTCCACATCATACTGTCAAATATCGATTACATGTGATCAAAGATAGTTCATTCTGAGTGAGTTGTAAAGTTGTAATATTCATTTCCTTATTTAATAGCGAAAATTACTTGGAATAATTCGACACAACTACCGACAGTCATTATTTGATTCTCTCCTGAGTTCAAACTGATATTTACAATCAGGGATGTGCAGCACTACATAAATCAATCATTTTACCTCTAAAAATAATTAGCTTCAAGCTCATGTGTGTAATTGAGTGCATTCACCTTAAACAAACGTAGTAGTTTGGAGAGTCACTAAACTATAACTTTTGTTCAAAATTCCATGATGCGGAATGATAATTTTTAGTATCAAACACGACAACTAATCTATTTTTCATTTGGAAAAGGTTCAAGACTTAAATCTGTATAAACAAGTCATTTTATAAGCATAAAGCAGAATTTATGGGCTATTAAAAGATGCATTAGTTATTAGATAAACTAAACCACAAAGTGAGTATGAACCTGGTATCTTGAATCTGTGTAAATAGGTAATAATTTTGAATTTTCTGACTTAAAACTCGAGTATAAAAGGTAAAAGTCCGATTTTTTAATGCAAAAAACCGTTGGTTTTCTCTCCATCAATCTGTATTCAAATTACGTATTCTAAAATCATAAAATAATTCCAGCTATGTTTGATATTCAAAAGCTTTGGTGTTTGATTCTACTTTTAATCGGGCTCATTGGAACGATTAACGGTTTTTTTCTACCCCGACCCAAGATTAAACCGCTTGTTCCATTCAAGCCAAAGAAAAGTATGGACACTGAATCATTTTTTAGTCAAAATTTAGATATGTAAACAACTAGGCTCATTGTTTGACTCGATGTATTTTCAGACACGCCGATGGAGATTAAATATCCCGATTCCAAGAGGTTTGAGTGCTCATCCAATCGGGATCGGATTGGGTCTAATTCCGGAGTACCTGACGAGAAATATCGATGGAGGAAGGGTTTTTTCGTTCAACCAGATCCCAGCTTTAGTAAAATTTAAAATTGGCATTATTTACCAAATTAAGACATTTAAGATATTTAACGTTTTGAGGTGAGGTTATGTTAAATTTAACTAATTAATAGAGTTAAAATGAAATTTAAATTTTGACTCCAGCAAAGGCGGAATACGATATCATCAATGCAGCGATGTATGATCTTAAGCAGATCCTCTGCATTCCCGTTCTTATGTGGCCATCTTCGGCGAATGCAACTGGAGACTATGCCTTTATCAAACGGGGTCTCGAGGGTGGTTGTTCTGCTCATGTTGGACGGATTGGTATTTATAAATTATTTTTTTGGCTCATCGAAATAAGCTCCATGAGGAGTTATTTCGGGAAATATTTCATAAGTACCCGAGATTTCCAGTAATGGGCCGATATGCAATTTAGACAGGAACAAACTTTTTAATAATCCATTTTTTGTATTCTAGGTGGACGTCAGGTAATGCGAGTATGACATGTGATATTGTGATAGGATCGTTTTAAAACAATTAATTAAGTAAAACGTATTTAACTGTTTAAGTTAATTAATCTGCAATACAACGGTTGCATGAGCAAAGGGACAGTTCTGCATGAATCAATCCATGCCTTAGGATTTAATCATGAGCAAAATCGACCCGACCGAGATGATTACGTCACAATTCTTTGGGAAAATATTGAACCGGGTATTAATCCGCCTAAAAATTATAAAAAAATTGCTTATTCATCCTTAAGTTGTCTAAACTTTCGTTCATTTTAGGGACGGAAAGTAACTTCCGACAGGAAATGGACTCGTTAACATTCAACGTATCTTACGATCAGGTCTCGATTATGCATTACGGAGCACAGTTTTTCAGCAAAAATGGGAAAGATACGATAGTAGCTAAAGTAAGCTCTTTGCCTAGCGTTAGTCTGTACTTAAACTGAATATTTTTTTGTACATTTCATTTAGAAAGTTAGATTGTGCTTTCAATGTAGAATGTATGTATAATGGTACAATTGTATAAATTTTCTTGCTCAATCAGGACAACAAACCCGTTGGAACTACCGGATCTTTGACTTCTAAGGATATTCAAAAGATAAAAAACATGTACAATTGTAAATAAGCAATGCAATCAACTGTTGACTATGTTTAAAAATAAATATAAATGAACGATCTAATTCGGATGGGAATTGGACATTCATTTCAATAATTTTTCAAAGCAGTTTCAATAAAATATTCTTGAACATGTTCGTAATTTTCATTAATAAGTGTCAGGACAAAGGAGTCAGACGACAAAGGTGCCAGGTAACAATTAATCTACTCGGAGTAGATTTGGACATATTGAATCCGCGCAGTTCCATGATTCCACCAACTTTCGTCATTTCCACCAAACATGTAAATGCGGTTCAATTTCGGTACAAAAGCAGCCCCAAAGCGGATGGCGTTAAACTCGTAGAAATGTGGGACTTCCATGTAATGCACGTCTCCTCCAGGGGTGTACTTCATTATACCTTTTCGTAATAAAAAAACGTTACTTTTCCCATCTTTGAGAAGGGAAATAATAGCGTCTTATAATTGACGTTTTTAATAATACCTTGGTGATCTATATACCCCGTATCGAAAACGTAGACGCCACCATTCCCAGAAACTCCATGTGCTACATCGCTTTTGTAAGTCAGCTTCGTTGTTAGCATCGTGGTTTCAGGGGTCAAAGGGTCATACATATATATGGTGTCTGTTGCGCGCTCACCGGGTAGCGTCCAGTCGTAGCCTCCCAGGAAGTAGATTTTGCCCTCTTTGTGACAGAAAAATTAAATACAATATGGAGTTTACATATATATTTAGTTTCCTTTGTTTGCCGTGGGCAAATTCATGTGGGCAGTGGGCAACTTGCAGTTTTTGGTGGGTAATTTCTCATTTTTGGGGGGCACATTGATTTATTTCCATAAACGCATACCTGTCGAATCATACATTGAAGTGACGTCTGAAAGTTCCCCTGGGGAAGAACCGTTCAACCAAGTCACTACTCCAGTATCCAATTCATATCCGTAAAAGTCCAAATGCCTAGCATCATAGGGCGCGTGTCCATGAATCCAGGCTTTCCGCGCGACCTTGTCCCAACAGGAACTGGCCCACATGAGTGGCATGTTCCCATTAATATCTTTTATATCTGCGACCATTCCGTTCTCGTCTATTCTTATCTGCGAAATGTAGATTGTGGTCCCGTAAAAGAAGTGAATCGTTCGATTTGCCCCGTCCCAAATCGCAGTTCCGGTGTAAACTGGGTTCGGCATGTGACCAGCTACCTCAATCGTCTCATTCGTCACAGAGAACCGGTAGATCACGTCCGACTGAACGCTATCTGAAATGGAGCCCCCGATTATGAAGATGGAGTCGTCATCGTCATAGACCGCGGCGGTATATGTCATCGCCACCGGCAGTTCTAGCCCTAATATCGTCACTTCGGCACGTTCCCCACTCTGTCCCGAGACGAGTGTCAGGATCGCAAAAATGGAGAATAAATTGGCAGAAAGCATTTCAGACTGTTGACTGTATTCAATGGTGGATAAATGAAAACAAGAGCTAAATCTGGAGCTTAAAGGTTATTTATGAATGTGAAATGTAATTCTCTGATGATCTGATAGCTGGTTTGATATGTGTTGGTCAATACTTGATAATAACTAATCGCAAAATGGATGAGAATAATAATGTTCGCCAATCAATCTAAGGGTATTTACTTCGGCTTTATTAGCTCGCTCTAATAAAATACTATCAAATGGTTCGAGAAAACATTAAAGGTACGTGTGCTACCTTTAATGTGGATTCCGGGATTTCCAACAAAAATGATGGATTGGGTAGCCCATCCAGGGCAGGACAGAGCGATAAGTGCTTAATCCATGTTAAATTTTGATGGATGATGAATGAAACGGTTTTACCAATCTTTGATGGCTATATTTTTGAGGTATCTATTTACATTTACATGTGTTTACATATTTTTAAAATAAGCCAGAAGTCGAAAACAATTTAATAGGTTCTTACAAGGGGTCCGTACGAACATAACTCTCAAATGGTTGAGATTTCGAAAGTTTGCTTCAATGACTGCAAATTAACCTTGAGTTCGAAGATGGGAGAAGATGAAGAAAATTTTGGAGTTTCCCAAATAAAACTTTAACCACATCCTAATGTTAGTGTTTGCAGTGGTTTATTTCATTGCATTAGTTTCATATATCTTATATCGAACGGTGTATTATCGGTCCGTCATGTAACCGTGCCCGATATATCAACTTCAACTAACTAGTTACGGTACATGCTTACAAGGGAAGTTCCATAAACTGCAATCTCCTATCCACTTTGTGGTCAGAACGTAACGTTGAAGAAATTAACTGCCCAATTTTATGTTTCATGTGTTTAAAAACAAATCATCAAAATCGTCGTTGCCCAGTCGTTAAAATTATCAAATTGAACGAACTTGTGAAGTTCGATTAAAATTATATCTATGAAGACCTGCATTCCCATTTACAATGTAGTCCCGCCGTTTGCCGGGAATCAGTCACATTTTTTACAGCATAAAAACTAAAAACGTTTTAGTTCATGCCTGCTCTTTCTTCCTCCGCCTGGGTCCCAACCTCATTCCGGTGATATTTTGCGAAGGGCAAAAATCTAAACCATATTGAGTTTGGATTTGGGAAAGGGTGGGTGTTAAATGGGAATGCAGGTCTTCATAGATATAATTTTAATCGAACTTCACAAGTTCGTTCAATTTGATAATTATATCTTATTCGACCTGCATTCCCATTTACAATGTAGTTGTATAAAGTAAAGCAAAATATAGGTAACTAGACATTCTAAAGTAACACGGAAGAATGGCATTTATTGATCATTGCTTAATAACACCGCTCTTGCGAATTTGTTATTATCTATAATGGGTCGTTGATAAAATCGAGCGAAGGTGCAAGATTTGTTGGTCCATCCAGCTGCTCGATGAATGTCGTCGATCGGAACTCCCCGCAACTTTGCTGCTGATGTAGATGCATGGCGTGTACTGTGAGAGCCAAACTGCATGGTATCAATACCGCTGTTATGCATAGCCGTGCGAATCCAACGACTCATAGTCTGAGTTGTAACTGGACTGTGGTCCTTATTGAACCCAAGGAATAACTTGGTGTGGTGCTTCCTATACTCCCGAGTGACCTCCAAATACTTCTCAAGGGATCTGACAGGACATAACTCTGGTTTCTCAGTTAGTCGGGGAAGTTGTAAACACGGCTGTGAGACCCCTGGTGCAGAAGTCTTTATTGGAGTCGTAATCTTAATCACCAACGAATCTGATGAAATTCCATCGATATTTCTTAAATCGATAGAATGTAGAGTTTGAACCCTTTGGCCAGTTGCAAGTGCCAATAAACACACAAGCTTGTGGGTTAGTAGTTCTGTACTCAATCCCTCTAGTGGCTCTAAAGTTCCCAAGTAATCTAAGAGTACTTGAGGATTCCACGTAGTATTGTACTTAGCGATTGGTGGTTTGATTTTTCCAATGCCCTTTAAAAATCTGGAGACGAGGGGGTCCTTTCCAAGTGGGGAATTTGGGGAGGGAGATAGTAAGGATACTGCCGATCTTGAGGTATTAATGGAGCTGTATCCCACTCCTGAATCATATCGACTTTTAAGGTGCAACAGTAAAGAGTTAACATTAGGTGTTAGTGGTTCCAACTTCGAATCGATGCAAAATTTCCACCAAAACTTCAGGGCAGAATCGTAGAGTTTGATAGTAGACTGAGATAAGGATGACAAGATAATATCGATCGCTTCCGGAGGTGATCCTTTCATTAGCATAGACGTCCTGATACTTTGGATGCAACCAGGATAAGATTGGATTGCATTGTTGACTGCGATCTGTTATTCATAAATAATAAATCATTAGAGGGTCCAAATAAAATAGGTTTTGTTGTACACATCTGAATAAACAACGGAAACCATGGTTGGTTATACCACAACGGGACAATTAAAATCCCCTCCGCTTTATCATTTTTAATTTTTTGCAAGCATTTTAGTATCAAACAAAATGGGGGAAATGCATAAAAATCAGTGAATTCCCACGAAAATGTAAAAGCGTCAATTTGCCAACAAAATGGATCTTGATGCCACGACGCATAAATTTCACACTTTGAATTGGCTACAGATGCGAACAAGTCTATCGACGGTTTGCCAAACCGTTCGCACAACGTATTAAAATAACGATTGTTTAATTCCCACTCGCTCTGAGACTCTACAATGCGAGATTCCGCGTCAGCGATTTTATTATCTTTAGATTTTACATATGAAGCAAAAATTATGATTTTTCTTTCTTCACAAAAGTCCCATATCTTACGAGCCAGTGCAATATATTTTGGAAAACGAACTCCACCCATCCTATTTATATAGGAGATTGCAGTTGTGTTATCGATTCTTAATAAAAGTCTACAGTCAGAAAGATGACTTGCAAAACAAACAAGTGCGTAATATGCGGCCATTAGTTCCAAATAATTAATTGAATGTTTATTTACATCTCGGTAACTCCAAAAACCGTGGGATTTGTCGTTATTACAGGATATTCCCCACCCAGTCAAAGATGCGTCAGAAAATATTTCTAAACAGAAATTTTCCGATAATATCGAATTCTCCGATACTAAGAGTTTCTGACGCCACCATTTAATGTCCTTTTTTGCCATTGATGAAAGAATCATTTCTCGGGCATACGAATTATTGCTAGACCGAAGAGCACAAAACTTTTCTCTTTCAAAATTTTTCATATGAGAGCGAGAATAAGGCACTGCCGGACACGCTGAATTTAGCACCCCACAAAATTTGGCAAATTCGCGTATTTTTAGGGAACGTTTGTTTTTAATTTTATGGCAAAGTTTTAATATCTTAGCAATTTTCTTTACTGGAAGACGAATTGTCATCCTGACAGAGTTGAAAATGAAGCCCAGAAAAATAATTTCTCTGGTTGGTTCTAAGACAGATTTAGGATAATTAATTAAAAATCCAAGCTCAGTTAGGGTGGTAACAGCAATTTCTGTTATTTTGCGTGACTCTTTCTGCGATTTGCAGACAAAAAGAAAATCGTCAATGTATCCAATTACTAAAAGGCCCATTTTTCTTAGATGTGCCAAAAATGGCTTTAATATTTTAGTAAAAATTCTTGGTCCAGTAGCTAATCCGAAAGGCAAACAATTAAAATGATAAAGAGTCCCATTCCAACTAAATTTCAAGTATCTTCGATGCTCCGGATGGATTGGAATGAGAAAATATGCATCTTTTAGATCAATTTTAGTAAAATAACAATTCTGAAAAGTCAGTTTCTGTGCGGTCCGATAATCCTCCATTTTAAATTTAGGACAACAGAGGTATTTATTTAATCTTTTTAAATTAAGAATGAAACGGAACTTTCCGTTGGGCTTCGGAACCACAAAAACCGAAGAGATAAACTGATTCTCTTCTGTATGACTGGGACTTATAGCACCCAAGGAGAGAAGCCTCCCTATCTCGTTATTAATTGCTTGCTTTTCCAGTTTTGTGGTTGAAAAATTTGTTGGAATGAAGTTTTGTATTGGCCGTTTTATGAAAGGCAATTTGTAACCCTTAATACAGTCCAGAACAAACTCATTTTGCGTCAAAGCGCACCAACTATCAACAAAGAATCGCAATCTTCCGGCTATTCTCACCTCTGATTCGATTATTTTCGAGGTTGATAATCTCTCTTCGTCTGATGGTGTCGCCCGCCTTTGTTCGCTGGCTTGTAGCGAGGCGGGCCCCTCAAGTTTTTTGAAGCCGTTGTAGCTTTGTCAGGTTTATTGGTTTTTCTAGAACCGCTGAACCGGGATTGCAATCCACCTTGTGCTGAGGCTTTGTTGTCATTTAATGGCTTGACAAGATTTTTGCCAAATTTTTCCATTTCCTCAGCAGCTTTTACCCTTGCTTGAAAATCTTCCCCGAATAAAAGAAGATCAGTATTGGTTTCTCCTAGCTGATTTTTGAGAACAGATGACTTGACATTTGCCGAAATCAAGTGCTTTCGTTTGATCGAAAGCTTGCTCTGTAGATCCAACAAAATTTTGCCAGAGTTAGAGAAATCCGACAAAAACTGCTTTGCAGAATCTGTGAGGGACACAGAAGTTGTCATTGTTGTAATTCCTGCCCCGAGTGCAGCAATGCCAGCGGCCAGTTGCTGTTGCAGATCTGCAAATTGCTGATCTCTCTCGGAGGCGAATGCCGGCGAGGCCAATTTGACTTCAGGGTTCAAGATTGGAGCTCCTATCAAAGGACAATTCTGTGGAGTGATGTATTTATTCATCAATAACTCCAGCTCCTCTTTGTCGATACCCTTTGTGGCATAGGGGTCCCATCGGACGGCCAAGTCCTTCTGAATGGGAGGGCCCATTTTCTTTGTTGTTGACGGTAATTTTCCAAAAATTGCCAGAGCTTCCTCATCCAGATCTTTTCCTGCATCTAGGACAAGGACATCATCATCTCCCTCGATATTAGCCTTCGGAGATTTTCGGAAAGGTGATGGAATTGATTCCGAACTAGAGGAGCGATGAGATGCATGAGAATTCTCACGTGATCTCGACCTCTCTTTGTGTTCGGTTGCAGCAGGAATGATTTTGGAGATTTGCTCCGTCAGCTGCATCACCATCCCTTCCAGACGACTTAAACGCGCTGAGCTCTTTTCCCGTGGTCTACGGTGGCTCTTTTTTGCGCGTTTAGAGTCCCTTGACCTCGAGGAGTCTGATGATGATGAAGAGTGGCGGCGTCGCTTTGATGAACCCATGAGCAATGATCTGAAATAAATAACTAATTCATTGAATTATTTATAACAGAAATATGCATTTCAATTTAAGCTTATCAATTGGATAAGTGAAATGTAAAGAGTTTATTAAATCAACTCTTTATGGTTACCAATTTTTTTTAAAACAAAGAAGAATTGGTTTCTTTGTGCAGAGAAAAATAGAAATATGAAGTGGGCGAGAGTGAGCTGTGACTGACTCGAGCACACAAAACGGAATGAGGTTGGGACCC
This sequence comes from Desoria tigrina, assembly GCA_906901685.1. NCBI lineage: Eukaryota > Metazoa > Arthropoda > Collembola > Entomobryomorpha > Isotomidae > Desoria > Desoria tigrina. Next base: position 5,738,963 of record CAJQTU010000008.1, on the reverse strand, counting down.
AGGCGGAGGAAGAAAGAGCAGGCATGAACTAAAACGTTTTTAGTTTTTATGCTGTAAAAAATGTGACTGATTCCCGGCAAACGGCGGGACTACATTGTAAATGGGAATGCAGGTCGAATAAGATATAATCACATATTATTTACACGTTTATTTAATTGAAATAATGAGCCAAATGTCTTAAGAAGTTATTTAACTTGTAGAATACGTCTGAAACTCTGACTACTAACTCGGTGTAGTTGTACGATTTTTAAACTTGTAACTCTTCGTGTGTATAAAAGAATTAGGATAATAAACCAATCTCTCTATTGCCCATGTTAAATCAGTCGAGAAGGTTATTGCTTGATTCGTGCTGGATATTTAAATTATTATGTATCGTAGATACATTATGCGAATGAGCTGGTGTCCGTCTGTCTGTCTGTCCGTCTGTCCGTCTGTCCGTCTGTCTGTCCGTCCGTGAGCACGATTACGGGCGAACGGCTCAATATTTTGAAATTTTTCTTTCGGGAACTTATTGCGGAGGTTTAAACGGAGGTCAAGTTCGTTCGGGGGCCCTGTAGGCCAAAGGTCAAAAGGGGAAAGGTCAAAGGTCAACATTTTTTCAAATAGTAACACCCTATGTGTGATACATCGATGGAAAGGTATTATCAAGGGCTATTTATTGGTGTACATGATTTGGGGGTGAAGTCACCCTCTGACCGGTGGGGAGGGGTCAAAGAGGTCAAATTACAACCATGTATGTGTGATACGTCATTCGAAAGCTATGAACAAGTGCTTTCGAAAAACGTACGTAATTTTGCTCTATGATTGGGGCAATGTGATATTTTCAATAAAATATGTATTTTGAACATCTCAAAACACAGTTTTCACGTGTAACATGTTCAAAAACAGTTTCGATGTGCATAAAACATTATAAAATGTCACATCTACGATACATGATTACAACGTTGGACGGTTTATTAAATACGAGTTTGAAGCAAAAGTAGCAAAGTCACGAACATGTCTGAGGGTCCGAAATGGATGACCAAGTTTTCAGCCGAAGTCGTCTCGGTCCAATTATCATGAATGTCACTTTTGACCTCAATCGGTGTGTGTCCGTATCAATTCAAGTATTTTTGGGCACATCCATATAAGTTCATGTTTTTCATGTTCATGTTCATGTTATGTTCATTTCAGATTTAAAGTTGGACTCGCTTAAACGTCAGAATTTGAGATTTCAAATCCACATCACAATAGTTATGAATTTCCTGACGCAGATGAGAGAATTATCCAGTTATTAGAGAGCAAAAGTAGAGGAATTCGTAAAAAGCATACATTCATTATGATTTTTTAAATAATTTATGAACGATAACGATAGCTAGTGCAAACTAAACTACTAAACTTAAAATTATTGTTTTGTCATTATTATTATTTATACAACTAATTCAACGACTGCAAACATAACTTCAGAATGGCTCATCTCCGATTATAATATAAAGTCTGGTATGATAATCCATATCTGCATATTTCGACATATGTTAGGGTTTTATGTAGTAAATTCTATGCAAAATCAAAAATTATCTTGAAATTATTGAACTTGTATGTGCATCCAGAATCCAGATGAACTTAAAAACTCAATTATTAGCTACTCAACATCTCCTAATAAATGTTCAAAATATAACTAGCTTCAATTTTTAGAACGGAGGAAACATGGACTGGTCATTTGCATTTAATTCTGCCCGAGTGACCCTGACGTCGGTCATTGTTGCTTTTCTTGTCATATCCGAGCATCGCCTTCCGGTAGAATTTCAGTCAAAGCATTATTTTTTTTTTTGTTTGATCGTAAAAATAGTTTCTAATGTTGCAGGTGGAAAGAATGGTAGAATTGATCCAAAAAGATAACTACACTGAAGCTATCATTCTATGGAACACCATGTCGACGAATAAACTCCCCATATTACAACGATATGAGCTCATCGATGAAATTATTGAGAAATCTTTCGACGGGAATAACTCGACCCTTTCCTCAACGTCAATTAAATTAACTCGATTTATCCATGCTGTTTTGAATAAGTACGATAAACCACAAGGTTACTACAAACTGTACAAGGTCATGGATTCGAAAAACCTTATCTTCAATAGTACCGAATCGGAATCTGCACTGTTTTTCCTGGCAAAATATATTCTAGAAGACAAAGTTCAAAATTTTAAAGTATCTGAAGTTGAGAATGGAGAGTTAGTACCCAAAGGTAATTTGATGGGACTTATTCCAAGTCCCGTATGGGCCGCTTTGCAACAACGATACGTTTTGCTCCGGAACCGGAAGTACTCTACTTATCTCTTTGTCGATGCAACTGGACAGGTTAGGCTTTTAAATTGTATTTTATGAATTAAATTGGATTGGGAAAGTAATATAAAATCTGAGATTTCAAGGATTCAGAAATCTTACAGTTTTAGAGTCAAAATTAAATTTAAACCTTATTAAACAGACTGCATTTTTTCAGATGCAAGGATGGAACAGTCGGTTAACAAACGAACGGCAAGCCGTTTTCAAATTCCGTCTAAACAGCTACGGATCAAGAATAGACTCTATTCCTGACGTTCTCAATAATTCGTTGAATTTCCACATCATGTTCGGTTCCACAAAACTGGGAGTTCTGATGAGAAATACCACTTTAAATTTCGGAAACGTTTACCGTGAATCTTTTGTAGAGAGAGAGACGATGACATTTTTAGACAAATGGGTTCTTCAATTGGTGACCCCGTCGGCCATTCGGATCCTTCAATTTCCTGAAAACGCTGGGGGAACTGGAGCTCTTGTGGCCGAAAAACCGAATGTCAACGACGGACCAAGAAGCCTAGTGTATGTTCAATTTGGTTCAAACAAGGATCTCCTGGATAGAGACGAGTCTCTCTGGGATGTTATCAATTACAATTGATTAGTAATAAATAGTTAGTAGTATATCCTGCATTTTACGTTTCGATTCTCAAACTAAAACAAAATCATAATCTTCGATATAATTTGACTTGTGATTTATTTATTTTCTACGATTTATATGTTATATCCTTCACGAATCAGAAATCAACAACTAAAGCAGCATTTCTATCACAAATATACAAACAAAAACGTTAAAGATAAAGAATAGAGTAACATTAGTAATTAGGAATCGATATGAGAACGGAGAAAGATCCGCACTCAAACCCTATTAAAATATCGACTCAGAACCTTTGAAATCAACGTATTTCAAATGATTAAAAGTCCACAGGAAGTTAAGAACAGAATTTAATATGTCGAAATAATAATTTTTGATTCAGGCAATAATAGTAGCAGTCTTATTAGAAGCATTCTTAGCATTAACTTCGTCGCAAATCGTGATAAAGGCAACAGCAGCCGTTTCGAAATCGTCCATGTCGTTGTAAATCTGAGCTGAGAATCGGGCCCACCATTTGCCACCGTGCTTGTAGGGGGAAGCATAGACGGGGAATCTGTAGAGGAGAGTGTCGATCCAGAAATCGGACGTCAGGGTCGAATCGTCGGCGTCGATAATCGGGAGACGTACATCGACCAAATTCGCGATTTGATCCTCGTTTTGCATCACTTCTGTACCCATACGGACGGCCAAGTGGGCCCCTCCGTTGACGGCGAGGTTATGGTTGTACTCCTGAATTGCGGCTTCCCCGCCGAGTTGACGTCGGAATTCCAAGGCTGCCGTTACTGTCATGTAGGGGCTGTAGTCCATCGTCCCTGTAGTTTTTGATAACATTATCACAAGGAGACATATGTTCTATATGAACTTAAGAAACACGGGGTTAAGAAACCGTTGAAAACTCACTTCATAAAAGAGTGAAACCACAGAAAAATACTTCAGATAACATTTAACGTCTCATGGGAGTCGTTTTCAACTAAATTCTCACATTTCCCCAATCATCGAATAAAGTCGTATACACGTCATTGAAATACTTCTGGCCGTAACTTTACAACGTTGTACACGTATGGGACTGTAATTGGAAACGAATGTGACTTTTGACCGTGCACCTGTACGGTCCTTAAACAAACTTAGCCCTCACTGAAAGGTCATGAGTAGTTTCCCGAAAAAAAAAACAATTTAAAACTATTCAACCGTTCGAGAGTTGTGGTGCGAATTAATGGACAGACGGACGGACACGGTAAAACCATTAAAGAGTATCACGCTTTAATAAGAAAATAACTAACCGGTCCAGAAGAATTCGTTCTGGAAGTCGGAAGGCTGGGAATATCCGGAATTGATATGAGCAGGATGAATCGTTCCTTGATGTTTCTTATCCACGTACATCATGGCACAGCCCCTCGCAGCATACAACCACTTGTGGGCATTGGTAATGTAGTAGTCGGGGGCGAGGGCCTGGATGTCAATTGGGATTTGACCAATAGCATGGGCCCCATCGATTAGAACTGTAATGTTCCTCGCCTTCAACATCGGGATTATTCTCTCAATTGGCACGATCATGCCGGGGACGGATGTGATGTGGTCAATGAGGGCAAGTCGGATCGGTTGTTCGGGGTTGTAGACCTGTTAACATGCAATTTTTGGGTAATTTTTCATACAAAATTAAAGATTTAAAAAATCACAGATCAGATTGATGCGTGTATAGTTAGATAGAAATTACTCGCAAATCCTTAAACCCCCATTTTTAACCGAATATGGGGTATATCTCACAAATTATTCAAAGCGTACAGCCTTAAAGTCATAGGATTGTTGGTGTTTTTTGTCAAGGTTAAGTGTGGTTATTGTAGATGCGCTTTTTGCAAGGGGCGTTTATAATGCAGCTTTCTCCGAATCTTTAATTGGACCAAACCAACTTTCACTCAGTTTTCAGGGTTTATCTTGAAATCTTTTTTTACCCCATATTTTAACTCCTAAAACAATGCTGAACAAATAAGCAAACATACTGCATCAAGAAACACTTCCAATTGCTTCACAATCTCGTCATTCGTGATCGGGTAAGTGAGGTTGAACTGGACGGAAGTGACGGCTCCTTTGCTATAGTCACAGATGTACTTGATGAGGCTGCCCATGGAATTGTAAATGGTGCTGAAATGTAGGATCCGCTCCCCGAATTCAAAGACCATGCTCCGGAGAATAGCGTTCATGCCACTTGTCGTGTTGGGATAGGCTGACCATACGTCCCGATTTTGACGGGACAGTCCCGATTTTCGAGGCCTGTCCCAACGTCCCAAAAATGTCCCGATTTCAGAAAAAATGTCCCGAATGTCCCGATTTTTCATCAAATTACAAATTTACATTTTAACCTAATTTTCCACATGAAATTGCAACAGATATTGTATAATTTTATACTTCGTGACGATTTATATTGCAATGCCCCTCCTTGTTACTCATACTTATCATCTATCTGATTCGGATAGTCTATACTCTATGGTTTGGCGCTAATAATATATATTAGATTTTATTTTAGTTTACTGTTCACGTTCAGCGACTTCACTTCATTGAGCGCTATTATTCACATAACGTTTTCGAACTGTGACTCATTCTGTTAAAAAATTAAAAATAACTAATTGTTCATGCTGTTATTTAGTATTTCTAAGTCTATTAAAATTCCAAAACGATCTTGTAATTTCATAATTCACTAATAATCATCAAAACGAATGCCTACTCAACGTCAATCTACTATTAATGACTAAGGTAGAGTGTAGAGTAATCCGATTTTGAATATAACATTGGGGTTAAAATATACCGTTACAAACGGATCAAAAAGGGTGAAACCACACGAACAATACGTAAAATTACATTTAGAATCGTCGCCCTTCACATGATAGTCGCTTTCTACAAGATTCGCACATTACCCCAACCATAGAGTATAGTCATGTACGTTTTTGAATTACATTTGACCGTACCTTTCCCACGATGTAAAATGCACGTACGGAGGCATTTTTTAAATTTTTACCTATGACCTTTTCCGCTTAACCTTTGACCTACACTGTCCTCAAACGAACTCAGCCTCCGCAGGAAGGTCATGTATGTATTTATGTATTTCCGAAAAAAGAATTTAAAAATATTCAACCGTTCGAAAGTTATGCTGCGAACGGACAGACAGACAAGGTAAAAACATTAATGGGTTTCACCCTTTAATAAGGATAAGCACTCTAAGATAGCCGAATTAAAAAAATTCATACTAGATATTATCGACTAAAAATATGTCCCGCATACTAGATATTATCGACTAAAAATGTGTCCCGATTTTTGGAGAAAAATATATGGTCAGCCTATGTTGGGAATGACCACGACGTCTTCGGCAGGGGCATTGACCAACGCTGCTAATTGAGCCCGGATTTTGTTGACCTCCGTCTTTGCCTCTCGACGCATCCACAAGTCAGGGTTCGCCTCGGCTCGGTCTTGGAATTCATGGAGAGCCGTTCTGACTTGCCGTGGATAAGTTCCTGAAATTTTACGCAAAAATCAAAGTCTTTCAAACTCGAAGAAATCTGCGTCTGTTCTAAAATCAAAATATGCAAAATATTCCATGGTCGGATAGTTAATAGCGAATTTTAAAAAATCAAACTATATTTTCCTTTGAGTTTTAATCGGCCATTATAACATTTAATTACTAATGGTTGAACTCTTTAAAAAAATTACCATAAGCTCCATGATCGAGAAGCACGAAATCGGGATCGATCAAAAATTCTTGTCGCATTGGCCGACCAAACGCAGGAAGCTGCCTTTGTGATTGTTGTGGGGCATCATCCAGTTTAACTAAAAATAGAGCAATAGGTACATTTTAATGAGTTTTGATCAGTTCTCAATTAAGAAATAAATTAAATACAGGATTTGCTCACCTCGACATTGAGAAAGAGTCAGGGCGTCCAAAAGTAACACTAGGAACAGTGTAACATTTGCTACAAGGAACATTTTCGCAGATGCCATTCTAAATGGATGCTATCTCAGTAATTCACTGCGAATTTCCACAAAAATTAATAGGAACTTTAATTTGAATTGCTTAGAGACTGACGGTATTGTAATGCTATGTACAAACTTCTGAACAACCGTTTTGTCAGAACTCTTGAGCAAGTTAAACGGATTCCAGCCAATTTGAACTCAAGTGAAGCTTCAAAAAATTGCTGAATTAATTTGGGATAAAATAACTGATAATTATCTGGTGTGAAGCACTTCATATGCAAACGGGAACACAAGTGTTGATTTTGTTAGTACTGTTTGGTTGACAAATAACATTGTTATGATATTTCAACTAATTATCAGATATTGAGACACTTCCACACTAGCATAACCTTCTAACATATCCCAAAATCTCCGTTATCTTTTCACGTTATGAAGAGGTTAATGTCAATGTCACTCTCCGGGTGCATAATAATGATAAGGTCAACTGATTGCATTAAATATTAATGTAATTAATGTACTTGCTCGTTTTTGGATACATATATACCATATATGAACTCAACAGAATTGTGCTATGGTCAACGGTTGGTCATCTCATTAACTCGTAAATGGGATTACGATCCATCGACATTGATTGATCGCCTAAATTCTGGATCTATTGTAATAAGTAAATGTTTATTTATCAAGGCCGTTTATATGTAATTTAAGAACAGAAAGGTAATCATTAAAACCAGTAAAAAAAACCCACATTTTCATACGTGCATCCTAGTTAAAAATCAACTGTATTCTTCAAAAAAAGAAAAGAAAAAAAGAGTGGTGTTTGGAAAATGTAAGCACGATGGAATTGCTTTTTAACCATTTCTGAGCCGTTTGTATTGCTTCGTGCATTTTTGCATCAACAAACAGTCTGGGATTATCGATCATGTCGTGAAAATTCTTACAAACATGTCCCACTTGAACAACAAATAAAAGGGCATTTTATTGTCATAAAAGAGGTTGTTTTTTCAAGCCGAAATCAGGACAAACAAATTAGCAGGATGAGAATAGGATTATGCAAATTATATCAATATTATATCTGTTTAGTAAGCAATAACAAATACACCTGGGAGTATATAATCTAAGTAACTTCCATTGAAAAAAATAACAGGAATTACATTAGTTTAGTATATTTTTTCTGTATTATACCACAGTGAGCATGTATCACATACCGTCAATCGATGTGGCCAATTTGGCTCGTCCCTATGGTACAACGTTGTGACAGGGAATAGATGGACAGAAGGACAACATACATTAATTATTAAAAAATTAATTGATTAAATAATTTTATATACTCGTCAAAACAAGGAAACTAAACACAGAAGTAATTAAACATCCATGCAAATGCCGAATTTAATGAAGTTCAAGTTCAACCCGACAAGTAAAAGTTAAAAACACCAAGTAACTTATGTTTACATTCCACAACTAAGCCTTGACTTTAATTTTAATCGGTGGTGTATAATTTAGAGATTTATGAACAAATATATAATCGTGGTAAACCTCCTCGGTAAAGACATAGCCCTTGCTCTCCATGTACGTCCTAAGCACTTCCTTACCCTCTGGGATGAGGTTGTATTCGATTGAAAATACCTGTAGGTTCAAAACCCGACATTTCATTTAATTTTTAATCATGCTTGGTAAAACTTGGTGGAAAAACACTCTTTAACTGCGTTTTTATGAAAATTTTCGGGTTTTATCCCGAAATTGTTATGATCTCGCTTTTTTCCGCTTAAATGCGGTAAAAACATAAAAACAATAAATCGAGATGCTTTTTGTTACCGGAAGAAAAAGCTTTTTCCACCAGCCTGACAAATTCTGATCCAACTCACCTTGATGAGGATGGAGTCAAAGGGTATCGTTTTCAAAACGGTGAGTTCGACCCCCTCAATGTCGAGGCTAAAATAGTCGATGGTTTTGACCCCCAGAGCACTCAGTATGGAGAAGATTGAAAAGCAAGGGACCTTGTAGACCTTCCAGTATTTCTCGTAGCTCCCAATGTCATCTGCAGTACCGAGTTTACTGGCAATCGTGTAATTAATTCGATGGAGAAAATCAATTTTTGAGGGTTGTCCGGTTGGGGAAAGACAAACGTCGGCGATCCAAGCCTTCCGGTTTTTGGACTTGAGATTCGGAAGTTCGATCGGAGAGGGTTCCACCAAAAGACCCGTCCAGCCCATGTCTCGTTCGAAACCGAGGGTGTTGGAAATGTACTCCCCGTCGTGGGCACCCGCATCCACGAAGAACCCCTTCGTCTTAAATAAAAATCATCAATTTTTTCTACAAATTTCCAAAGTCATTGTTGTTCCTGATATAAAAACCATAAATTATGAAGGTAAAAAAACTGTTGTAGATCATATCATCACTCATTCAGGAAGAGGACTGAAAAATGTAATACTTGAGTACAGTAACTGTTCCGTCTTTGAGATCGTCACATGCGTAATTACCGATTTTGTTGATTTTTTTCAGTTTTTTTTAAAATATTTATTATGTCAGGTACAAGTGAAGTGTAGCAGAAGAATGTACAGGGTCAGAAAATGTCCGTAAATCATAAAAAATAGGGTCACTTTAGTCGAAGGTTGTCCAATAACTAACCCTGAATTGTATATGAACTTCAAAAATCGGAGGTATTGAGACTGATGTTTAATGCTAGAAAATTGTATCTTATGCAATATTTGAGCCAATGCATTGTACTTTTGTACTTGTTGATGCGTTTTTCCAGAATTTATCAGATTTTACATCTGTGAGATCTCTAACAATTTAAACATTATTCGGAATAATATTAGAATTAATTAGCTTATGCCATACGATATTTCCAAGTATCCTCCGAACAGCCTTGTTTTGTCCGATATAATTCCCCGGATCTCCCTTCATGTCCGTCAAGTTGTACGGAAGTGAAGAGGGAGGAAAGAGATGATGAGCCCGAATGTAGTCCAACACCCTCGGGTCATCCTGAGCAAGTCCTTGGACCAGTTCTCTGACGCTGATGCCCCCACTACTGCCCCCCTCACACCCACCCGTACTTGAGACACTTGAGAGTAACAGGCTCTGTTGCAGCTTAGCCCCTCCGCCCTTTTGAAGGATTAGGAGCAAAATAGTAACAGAGAATATTGTGAAGAATACCAAGAAAATCGGCAGTCCAAAAAAACGCTTCCCCGTCATGTTTTTCTCGTGAGAAATATCTGCCAGCAAAAGCCTAATTTTATGGAAATTAATTCAACTCAACGAAGAGTTAGTACTGGAAGGACAGAGAGTTAATTATGTGATTTTAATGATCGGAATCGATTAAACCTGTCTGTTTTTTAGAAATGCATACGCGGCAGATGTTTGTAATATTGTAATTAAAGATAGAGTATGTGTCTAGATGGATTGGTCATAAATCTTAGCAAATGTGTCAAAAGTGGCAATTAGCCAACCACATTCAGACTGAAATATAAACATTTGTCCACGTTTTTAGTAGTAGTGGGGAGACGAAAGACCTGGAGTGTTAAAACAACTTGCATTTTTGAATTTAAACAAATATTTGTTTATAATTCCTTATTTCATTGAATTTTAGTCAGTGTGTAGATATAAGTAGCTATAAAAATTGTAATTTTGGCTTGACATCATTGAAATTAAAAGCTTTCATTGGTATTGAAATATGCCTGGAATAATTCCGTACTACAATGCCAATGACATTTTAAAAATAACTCCCCAAGGGGACTTATTTCGGGGGTTTCGGTAGCTTGGACTGATAGTCTTGTAAGAGAACTCGTCGGATGATTTTTCCTGCCGGAGATTTCGGAACTGAATCTATGAACTCTACTCCCCCAATAAGTTTCTTATGGGACGCGACTTTGCCCTCAAGAAAATCAGACACGGATGACTCTGTCAGTGTCTTTGTTTTGCGGACAACATAGGCCCTGGGTGCTTCTCCCAACGTGTCGTGTTTAATACCGATCACGGCGACGTCTCCGATTTCGGGATGTTGTCTTAAGACATTTTCCAGCTCTGCCGGGGCAACCTGCGGATTCGGAACTCAAATTTCAGAACAAAGTTCCAGTCTCGAAATAGTTTTGCCGTTTACTTACCTGTAGTCCCTTAACTTTGATGAGTTCCTTTAGCCTTTGAACAAATCAATTTTATTGTAGTTATTTTTAGAATCCTTGGTTGTAAACCTCTAAAAATGTATGTTACCTATCTACGATGTATAGGAATCCATCCTCGTCGTAGTATCCAATATCTCCTGTTCGAAGAAACCCTTCGGAATCTATGGCTTCGATTGTAGCTTGCTCATTGTTGTAGTAACCTTTCATTACCTGTTGAAGATTTTAGAAGGGGAGTATCTTAAAATGCCCCATATAAACGGGAAGATGGCCTCTAATTAAATGAAAGTTGACCCGTAGGAGTTTGTCCCATGCATTGGGAAATTTTTAGCCCCTTCGTTTTGTGTATTATCCGAAAATCTATCGTCATCATACACAATCGAAGACGATGACAATTTCTACTTCATCTGATGTCATTAAATATTTACAAACTATAGATGTTAACTCGTCACATCCTTGATGGAATAATGAAGACCATGAGTCGATTAAACGGTCTACGAGAGCTCAATCGTCAAATATTTTCGATAGGGTATCGTGAAGTTTGATTTTGGGGCAAAATCCCATTTTAGGGGCAACTTTCCAGTAAGAGGGGCCGTGATTCTCCCATGGAGGGGGCAAATTCCAAGAAAGATCTTTCCATTTAATTGGGGGCCCTATTCCGCTTATAGGGGGCACTTTAATTTGAACTCTTTTAGAAGTTTATTTATTCGGAAAGTATGAAAGCTTAAAATATAGCGTTTTAAAGAGGTTAAGCACCTGGGGACCTCGGATACAAATTTCTCCCGTTTGACACGGCCCCACTGTTTCACCGCTGTTTAAATCAATGATTTTGCATGTTGTTTCAGCTACTAAAACACCACATGATCCGATTTTTGTGTTTTTAGTTTGGTAGGGAGTAATGGATATTAATGCGGTTTCCGTCATACCGTACCCTAGATAGTGGATAATAAAAGCTCATCATTGAAACCGGCTTTAGTCGATTAGTATAATGATAGGTTAAACTGGAGAAAGTCTCTATATTTCTTATTCGGCAATGAATAGTTGCATCAAAGAATACCAAATAACTATCTCGCCTATTGAAAATGGGTTTGGAGCTTATGATGTCAACAAGTTATCTTTGTTCAGGCGTATTTTTCCAGTCGCTTATCAAAATAAATTCGGTCAAATAGGAGCCAGCTTGAGGGAATGCAAGCAGATTGGTTTAGAAAAAAATCAATTTGCAGAATTAGAAATAAAGAAATGAAATCTTAAAAATTAAGTGTATCGACACATCAGGAAACTCTATTACCATTTACCATACATAAATACATAATTAAGTTTATCATTTCAAACCTTCCAAAAAAAGTGTGCCGGGTCCGGCTTTACTTAATAATCCGTCTATTAAACTACGTCCAATCGGTGCCGCGCCAGCAGAAACAGAGTGAGTTTCCTTTAAATCCTCCTCCGAGATTTCGGAACAATTGTTAATGAAGGATATTAATGGTGGCACAAGATGAAGAAGTGTAGGCTTTAAAATCACAGACAAAGATTAATTATACTATGAACTATGTTGACTTAAATTACCATGAAATTTAGAAGGACCTATTAGGTAATTTAAATTTTGTTTAAACCAGAATTTTGATTTCATTACGTGTGGTAGAACACAATACCCATACTCTCTGGTTAATTTTAAATTTTAAATTACAAATGAAACCGTAGATTTAGAGATCTATGCAATCATGTAATAGTTTTCATACAAAATAGATTCGAAAACGGGTTAGAGACAGTTGGATGACATTCTGTATCAAGATCTTACAGTCAGAATTCTACCTGGTTTAAACGAAATCGGAAATCGATCTTCTAAACTCTTTCGGAAATATTGCATTTGGGTTTAACTTGCCGTGTCATATACAAACTACAATTTAAAAAAATACCCGATGGTTTTTGACAGCCTTGACGAAGGTTCGGGGATCGAACCTTGGCAGGCAAATTGTATGAGCTCCTTGAAGTAATGTCATGCACATTACGACTTGGAGTCCGTAAACGTGAAAAAATGGCAGAATCGCAATGAAACGCTCTTGTGGAGCTCCAGTCTCAAAGAACCGTATTTTCTTGTAGCCCGGATGCATCGCTTGTTGTAGAAGGGCTGAGATGTTTGCCTGAGTCAACTCAACACCTTTTGGAGGACCCTAAGGAAATTCGAAACCAAATCATTTTCGAAAATTTGAGTTTGACAATATATTAGAGGTTTTCGAGAGTTTGGTCTATAATTTTGAGTATAGTACAGAATGTGTTGGACAGTTTGCATTTAGAATTACTAAAATAAATTCAATACATTCAAGCCATCAACTCTATTTAAAGATGTACACATCTTTGCCTGGACCTAAATTTTAAATGCCAGGTGTAAAATTCAAAAGGAAATTCTATCTTACTAAATGCAACTTTCGGACACTTAACGATATAAACCCCAATCGGGATAAACCCCAAAAGAAAGTCTTACCGTGGTCCCACTCGAATAGGGGAGAATTGCGGTTTCCGTCGAGACGTTTAAATCCTCCTCGGAGGGTAATGAATCGGATGGTAATGAATCCGTCGGTAATGAATCCAAAGGTGCTGTTTCCACCATTTCCAAGAACGAAAGACATCCCTCCGTTCCCTCTCCGATCACAATTATTGACCTTAAACTTGGACATGCCAACTTGACAGCTTGAACGGTTGGCAGTAAGTCGGGAAGTGTCACAATTACTTTTCCTTGGCAGTCATTGATTTGCTTTGCAACCTCGTCTAAATGTCAAAAATTGGATTATTTCTTCACCTGGTTCAAGGTGAATGTTACAAAACTGGCTAATTTTCTTGAAAAATAATTTTGTAAAATGCTACAAAGATGAAATTTTGAAAACTAAAGCACTACTTTGATGTCCTTCAAGATGACCAAATATACTGGCTTCATTTTACCATATATTTTTCAGCCTTGAATATTTCAGCAAAATTGTCTCTTACTAGGAGTGTAGGATGGGTTAATTGGGGACAGAACGAGCCCCACTTCCCAGATCCCTAATGCCACAATTGGATACTCCGGAACATTTGGAAGAAGTATGCATCCCACATCGCCCCGTGTCAAGCCCCGCAGCGTCAGGGACGCTGCAAAGCGTTTACTTTTGGCGAAGATCTCCCCGTGCGTGTATTTCCTTCCGTTTAGACCGCATTCCTATTACCGGAATTTAGGAATTCATATAATTCGTACAATTTTGACTAGATTATCAAGTCGAGATTGATAATAACTTCCTTACGAATGCAACTGCATCTTCCCATTTGTGGAGATTTTGCTTTAACAATTGAGGAAGAGTAAGTACAGTCGAAGTTGGCTGGATTATAAAGGGTGATGTTATAACATTTGGAAACTCTGGACACGGTACAGCCCATTTGCCCTCTTCGTTGGAACTGGAATCTGGCCAATCAGATCCCATGTTGCTTTGAGGACAGTTAAAATTTCGAAATCCAGTCGAGTCAACCAAGGTTTTATGAGTCCATTTAAAATTGATTTAATAGTGAGCAAACAAATTTATAAAGTTCCCTCGTTCCTCGAGTAGTTTGGAGGTTGGATTACCATTAGCCACAAATCAATTAGCTAACTAGAAAATTAATTCCTGTTGTTGTACAAACCGGTTGGTCAAGAAACATGGTACACAGTATCCTGGATGCTTAATGTTGGTGTTTTAATGAGTTGGGGATTGTAATTGAAGCATTTGAGCTTAAAAGCGATACGTGTAGCATAGCCTGTTTTTTTGCTCTTAGATTCTATTATTAAACGAGCAATTTTTATGTGCAAAGTATATAAACATTTTTTTAAATCACCTCGTACATAAACATCATATGTGGAGGGCCTTCTCATTTTTCATTGTCACTAAAAAGGACTATATAAAATAGTGTGCTATTGGATGGTGATTTACAATTGGTTGCAATTTATTTACAATCGTGATGAAATACTGGAAACCGATTTGTGGAAGAAAAATTAAAAAATCGAAAGGTGCTGAAAAAGTATCCAAATAATATGTTTTCGATGAATGAGTCTAATTTACTATTTACTATTCAGCAGGTTTAATAAATGCTAGACTGATATAGGAAGTCAATTAACATTGTGCGGTTTTATGGGCTTTCCTACCCCTTTCTTGTTTGTATACAAACTTTTATGTCCAGGATTTAAAATCATAACATGCTCCATCAATGAAAAAAAAACAGCATCAACCACAATACCAAAAACTATTTTAAATCATGAGATCATACCATGAAAAACACTATAAAATTCTACAATAGGAAATTGGAATGACAATGAACTCCTATACTTTCAGGAAACTTGTGGTTGCAATAGACTGCTGTAACTTGTAAGGTTGGGTCTCTGATAAATTGACTGCAACGGTTAGTTTTATATATCATGTCAAATGAGACAGAAGTGGAATTTCAAAATGCAAATCTGTAGAAATATTTGTAATTTTATGAAGTTTTTAAATAACCTAGGGAGGGTATCGACTAATTTCAGCTGTTTTTAGTGACGCATGCCGTGGGGTAACAGCTTCAGTACGGTTTTAATTCAAGTAATTAAATGCTAGGGTTCATTTTCTTTGAAATCTAATGCAATATGCAACCAATCTCAAGAAGCAAGATATTTGATCTCAGGACGTTGTTGAAAATTCAGCTGATTCCCAACATGGTACGTTAATACTTACAAAAAGACGTATGTGGTTATCTAAACTGTTGCAAATTACGATTTTCTAGATCCTGTTACTATACGTGATTTCTATGGACGTTCGGAATTGGTCCGAGGACATGCTTCCGCAAAATTACCAGATGAAAGGTGTTTTACCGAAAATAAAATAAAACTGTATACAATTCCGGGGGCATGGGACAGGGTTAGGTAATTATTTAGATTCCACCTATGATTTTGGCTCATTTCATTCAATAAAAAAATTATAGCGTAAAATTTTCGATAATTAGTTGGGTTTTCCATTTCTTGGGATTATATATACCTTTGTCCGACTAAAATATTACGGACAAAGTTCACTTTTCAATACATGTAGGGTGGGGAGTTATTTAAGGGGCCATATTAAAAGCATTTTTTAGTATTACAATAAACTATGGTTCTGGTTCTAACTCGCAGTTGCACACAGCCTGGAATCATTCACCGTTTTCATATTCACGGTCTTCAATCTCCTTTACATCTCTATAAGCAAGGTGGGCCATGTTTCAGCTTAAAAACCATTCCAACATGTTGTTAAAAATGCTAAAAATAAATAAAACTGGGACAGGAGAGCTTTACTCTGACAAGCAGGTATACGAAACTGATGATTGGCCTTAGTTTTGTGGGGATTTCAATGGAGAGCCTGTACCTAGAAGATGCAAGAACTCCGGAAGCAAAGGCCACAAACCCCTCTGCCGCGTCCTTATCTCAAAGACACGGAATTAAAATCATCTTCATCCTAATTACGGTTCTACATTTCGCGTGGCTTTTAAGATACAAGGCTGTACTCAACCGTCGAAAGCCGTATCAGCCGATAAGTTCCAAGAGGTACTTTTTCGGGTTCTATGTCAAGTACTGGATGTATCTGGATGCCTTAACGAATATTGTAAGCTCAAAATTTGTCAGCAAAATAATTACACCAAAATACAGCCCCACCTTTGTCCCCAGGGGCAAATGCTTTGGAAATATTAAACAGTGAAAGTTAGTGTGGTAGTCAGGTTGATTACTTATGAAATATACCCTCCGGAATAATTCCACATCCGAAATAAATCCTCATACTGTTGAAGTGTTCGACACAATAATTACCCGAGGTATCTGACTTCAGGATGACGAATTTATCCTCGAAATAATTATAGAATTATAAACAAATGATGCTTAAAATTAGTTTTAACGATAGCAATATACGGTCTATTTCAGCGTTTTTTGGCTTCCTTTGTCATCAATATACAACACTCATTATCGAACGAAACTATTTCTGGTAAGGTCTGCTGTGGTCATCCCTTACCGATATATTTTATGCCGAAACTGATGGATCTATTATTTATTAGCAATGTTTTCTTATGTTTGCAAATGTGGAAATAGGGAATTCCAGACTCTTTCAAATATTCAGTGAGATTGTGATATATTCCGTATCTGCCTTTTCAACCTATTCTGTTTTCAAGGTATCGTTACGAATTAAAATTGGTTCTTTCTCGAACCGGATTTTATCTTATTTCTACTGCATTAAGTTATGCCTAATTGGAAACAGAGAGACCGGAAGAAACTCCAGTACAGCTTTTGGATGAGATTCGTAGCCATGCTGCTTTACATGTTAAGCGTGACGCTGCCGGGTGCCGGGGATCGGGATCCCATTCTTCGTAGAGCTGTTTTTACCCGTGGGATTCTTCCCGAAGTATACTCAAAGCTATTCACTACCCTCGTTTGGCTTCCATTACTCCGGGGTTAGGAAATATTCATTAAAATTCATAGTTAATTGCATTTTGTTCTAAGCTTGTCCTTCAAGTAGGCTAACTATGATTAATTTTAACCGTAAAATCCAGCTCTGTGGTCGAGGTTAGCCTCAAAAATTGGCCAAGTCAGTTACACAGCCCAACACGTGCCGTGGTTTTAAGACTACAAACTATAATGCTTACAAAAACGCTCGTTTATATTTTAAGTACATGGATGCCACGCCCAAATAGGGAGTGCAGTTGGAGCAAAGCATGGATTTCAATTCCTCAATCACGACGCTATTTATATCATGCAATAACGCGATACTCAAAATGATAAGCTAATTAATACAACGCGCCTGGGCACACTATAATTATAATTTTGATTTACGGTTCAAATAATTTTGCTACCATTTAACCAACAGTACATTCGGTCATCATCCTGGTCTGTATCCGAGAATATATTGAACAATTAGAGGCGGAAGAAAACGTCCAAAATAACACCCTTGCCGTCGTTCCAACAAACTTTCTCTATTCGGAGAGTGATCAGGTTTTGAATAAAAAGGTTTGGAAATCTCAAATGAAACTGCTCGAGAAGGAGGATCGGAAAGTCATTCGACAATGTAACCTCAATCCCAGATACTTAAATATTGGTAAACCCAATTCAATCGCATCGATTTCATCAATTTACCTAAAATTTCGGTGCTTAACATGGTATAATGGACTGAAAAATTCAGATCCGTCCAACTGCCTCGGAATCGGAGAGTTCGGTCCAGTTTACAAAGGGAACATGGGTCGATTTTCAAAGCAAGTTGTAGCCGTTAAAATGGCCCGAGTTAAGATGGATAAGGAATACATTTCAAATTTATTGTTCCAGTTCAGGAAGCTAATACCGATAGGAACTCATAAGAATATCGTGCGGTTTTATGGGTTTTTCCGGCTCTCTACTTCTCAGTATGGTATACTTTTATTTCCTCAGTCTTAAATTATTTTATTGCATGCTTTATTTTGAGGCAAAAATCAGAGCCGCAATAGTGCAAAAAAATCACTTAAACCCATGCTTTAAAACTGAATGACAATGAACTCGCAAATTTTCAGGAAATTTTGGGGTCGTAATGGAATACTGTGAGAACGGTTCTATGTTAAATTACTTGCAACGATTACGGCAGCAAAATTTGCCTGGTGATGCCATTACTGAGGAACTATACCGATTTGCATATGAAACTGCCCAAGGACTGGAATACTTAAGTATCCAGAAGGTTAATTAATACATATGAATTTAAAAACGACCAGATTTTGGAAATAATATCTTAAAAAATCCAGGTTATTCATGGGGATGTAGCTTGTCGAAATTTACTTTTATCGGGAGACAAGACTGTAAAAATATCAGATTTTGGGATGTCCCTCAAGCTCTATAAAAGTGAGGAATATGCTCGTAGTAATCAACAGGTACAAATATAAATTATACACAACCAAGGTTTAATTTGTAATGATAAATTTAAATATGCAACCCAAGTATAAATTTTGCATCCCTTTTAATTGAAAATTCAAACTTTAAGGCGATTTAACGATGTAGTACTACGCAAATGTGTGTATCCGTTAGCAAAATACCGTTTTCGGTTGGAAAGATTACATATTTGTATCGACAGTTTGGTTTAATTGATAGATCTTCCCTTGGAAGTGGATGGCCCCTGAAGCTCTTATTGACCTAAAATTCTCAATCCAGTCCGATGTCTGGTCGTATGGGGTTCTGCTATGGGAATTATACACCTTGGGCAGTGACCCTTACCCCGGGGTAGCCTGGACTTCAAATTTTGTGACTGATTTGAAAAATGGTTCTAGACTCGAGAAACCCGAACTTGCTAGTGAAGAAATGTACGAATCGATCAAATTCACGAACAAGCTCCTACCGTTTAAAGCATAAAATTTACTTAACCATTAAATATCTATTCGTAATGGTTTTCCTAGGTTTGAAATCATGAATAGTTGTTGGAAACATGAGCCAGTTGGAAGGATAACATTTCCGGAAATCATCCAAAACTTACATACGCCGCATTTGGTTTCTTGAATTGTAGTTGTAGTTGTAAAGAAGATAAATGGTGAATGGATTAATTTTCATGAAATGATTGTATTTTTGTACGAATTGTAGCAAAACGATCCTGCTTCTAAATAATGAGTGTTTAAAAAACGTCATATTCCAAACCAAAAAACATTGAAATAAATTCATTTTTCTCCTTCATTTTCATAAAATATATTATCCGTCGTGTACGTACGTTTTCCAAACCTTTCCAATATTTAATAAATTAAAACTATACCTTGTCCAATTAATGAAGTAAGTACGGAATATACGAAGTTCTGCATATAATTTTTTTCGGTACTTTTATGGGGAAGATGAATTTGCCTTAAAACGGTATACCACAAGCTGTTTTTGAGTTGTAAGGTGTTCCAGATGAACTAGAAGCGTTTTAGGGTTAAGTGGTTCGGAACCTATCTGCGGAGCATATTATATCGACTGCCTCAGTTAAATAACACCGAAATAATTTGTTGAATAGTAAAGTCAGATTTTGACCAACATTTCAACTCTCCAGTCAAATCCAATCCTTATGTACCATTTACTAAAATTCCAACACGTAATTAAATTTGAGATTAGGAATGCCCAAGCCCCAAGATCCGAAGATGAGATAAAAAGATGAGACCTTCATATTGATATTTATTTGATTTGAGATTTTGCCAAATTCTAAAATTGGATGTCCATCATCCCGGATGTTGATATTCCGACATTCGAGCAAAGTGTGGGTGGATTGGACTCAAAAAATCAAACTCGTTTCTTTTGAGAGCAAATTCCACCATTTAGCAAACAGAACACATCTCTGACACTTTACAGTTTACATTTCCCTGCGGAATTTGTGTATAATTTAATATCTCTTAAAATCTTGAAATAAATTCATTTTATTTTTCAAATTAAATGGGGGACCTTAAAGGGGACATGAAGAAAGCAATGGCAGAGGCTTGTAAGAAGGAAGGTCTCCCTCCTGTAATCGACAAGACCATTGGGTCAATTTGGGACCAGTTTAAAAAGTCACAGCCCCTGAAACTGGCCGAAAAGGGACTTGACGAGGCCTGGAGTGCGTAATCATTTGACCTATAGAACTTAACCATTAACCTACCGACTACCGTATTTACTGAAATAAGACTCTCAGGCTCAGGGCCTGTTTTTTAAGCATTTAAAGGCAGAGACATGGAATTTACTTCGAGGAACAGGAGAGAATTTATTTTTTTTTAATTGTAAGGTTTTTGTTATTTAATAAGACAAATGAAACTATATTTAACCCTACGTCTAGCAACCTCCAACCGAACGTCAAGTGGCAACCTAGCTACATTTGTAGTTTTTGGATTTCCATGAGTTAGCCCATCAAGTTTTTCCCCAAAGTTAGCCCCACATCATTAATATCAGCCCAGTTTACCGTAAAATCACTGAGCAGTTAGCAAGAAGCTGATTATTATAACCCCTATTCATTATATATGCAAGTAATTAATTAGTATGTAAAGTAAATACATTATGCGAATACATTGTAGTCTGTTTGTCCATCCAGATGAATCGTCCAAAACTCTCAATTTTGAAATTTTGCTTTTCGAAACTCATTCAGAATCTTCAGACATAGACGATTTCGTTTTTGGGCCATGCAGGTGAGAGGTTAAGAGGGTAAGGTCAAGGGTCAAATTATTTTCAAACAGAAATCCCCATTTCACATTTGTGATACAACTATTGTAAGGTGTCAAGGGTTATTTGACTGCATATTTGTGGGCGTGGTCACCCCTTGACTTGGTGGAGGGGTCAAAATAAATGGTCCAAATGTACAAATATGCTTGTGTAACATAATTCGAACTTTAAGTGCTTTCAAACGGTATATACAGCTATATATAGATTTAGTTATATAGGTTTCGGATAGAGTACCGAGATAGGCGAGATTGGTAGAGGTAGGGCACTTTTTTAAATTGTAATACGATGGTTCAAAGGTATGGAGTAGTTGTCAGAAATCATCGGCCAACCATAAAACATAAAATATTGAAAATCCCAATTGCCCCAACAATAAAGCAAACTCCATACCCCATTCGAATGTACTTGATCATACCTTTCAAACTACATATCACACGTTATTTTTGTAATTTGAATTTTTTTTACAACGCCCCCTCAGGGGGAAGTATTTACATATTAGGGGGTGTGCCCCCCCTCCCAAATGTTTTGCGCTTTTGAATAAGTATTAAAAATTAGATTTCATCGATGCATCACATAATGGGCGAAAAAGTTACGATCCTTGACCTTACTCTCCCTTGACCTCTGACCTACATTGCCCCCGAATAAACTTGACCTAGGGTCTTAAGGTCCGAAGTGAGTTTCCGAAAGAAAAAATTCTATCTACCAATCTTGGTAGGCTAATTTTTAGAAGTGGGCTAACTTCCGGATTTTTGTCGACTACATTTGTAGTCGGGTTGCCAGAAGACGAAGAAGATAAAAATTTAACATGGGAGAAGTTAGAAAATCACCACGTTTTCAAATTTAAAAAAATTCTAGTGCTGATACCGTTAGCGTCAGCGATTTGAAACTTTGCTTTTCCTATTCGAAATTAGTTGCTTGAGGAGTAAATAATTCCTCAAGGTTCGGAACATTAGGATTTCCGAGAAATTAATTCGAAAGTGACAAAAACTACAAATGTAGCTAGGTCGCCACGGCACGGGTTAACAGAGGACAAGGTGGATGTGTGGACTTATCTCAGCCGAAGTCTGGAGAAGTATGGGGTTCACCCTAAAATAATCGAAATCACAATGAAGAAGCTCAAATCCAAGTACGGGGAAACGCCCACGGAAGCTCAGGCCAAGTTGATGGTCGGTTAAATGTTATGGAAAAGCCAGTTGAATCAAGATTGATAATAATTAAAAACTGGAATTTATTTATTTTGTCATGTAATATAATAACAATTTGAAAAATAAAACTGGATTAGTAATATAAAATTCTTGATAATTATGGAAAAACTGTAATTGATACAAATTGGATTTCCTGATTGTCTGCCCAAAGTATAAACCTTCCCCAGTTGGAGTGCTGGAAAATATAGTAATTCATGAAAATAATGACCATGAATTATGATGACCCGGTTTTTCAACCAGTCCCTAACCTAGTTAACGATTACTACTTGTTATTAGTACGAAAACAAGGTAATTTTAGGAAGATTTGAAAACAATGTCAAGGACACAACTGGAATCAGTACCTCAACTTTTAGGGACAGGCTACACGACCCTTCCGGTAAATAATGGTGAGGTATGCTGTTACACATCACAAAGCTTGTTTTTGTTTTGGAGATGCCTTAAGAATCGCTACACGAGCCTAGCCACTAGAAGTGCCTAGCTGTAAAGGGTGAGAAATGCTGTTACACAACAAAGACAGTTTGTTGGTTTGGTTAAGTTGTAAGACGGGCTTCGGGAATGTAGGTTAAGTTCAAGGTTCAAACGAACAAATACTGGAATTAAAAAACAAAATTTTGGTATAAATTGAAGAGCAAGTCTCGTTTTTCTATCAGTTTATTGAAATTTTCACAGGATCAACAAATTACTACATTCTCAAGGCAAATTTTATAGGTAACTTTTATTCAACTGCTGCATTTCGCTAAATAAATCTCCGGGGATCATTTTTGTACCATCAAAGTGGGTGGGGTTATGTTTTGAAGTGGGGCTACATTTCGAGAAGATAATTTTTTTAACCAATTATGATTTAAGACTTTTGAATTAGATTTAAATCATGTTTTTGTTTCAGTCTCGACATTTCAAGATGAAGTTGGCCGTCCTAACCGTGTGCGTCGTTTTCGCCTTGTTTGCATCCCTGGACACTGTCGTTGGAGATTGTTGCCCATCCAATCGTTTTGGTAAGTCTCTTATCACCAGATTTGTTACAATTACAAGTACAATCAGGGAGAGCGAATTGGAAAATTCGACATCGCTAAAATACGGGGTGGTGACTTATTAGAAGGGTGATAATTAGATGGATGATCTAATAATTAACGGTACTTACTTATAATTGAAATGCACCTTTTAATTACAACAGTTATTAATATATTTTTCAATTTTAATCCTATTTAATACTCTTGTAATTGTTTTTGCTTTTATTTCGATACTCAAAAACTCAATTTGTACTTTGTCTTTGACAATTCTTCTTAAATGATTTGACATATTGATGAAATGTTATACTAATAATAACAATACTATACATATATACATATATATACTATGTATAGTTTATGTTTATAGGTGAATGTAAGAGTTAGAGTTTTTTTAACTTTGAACATATTATAAAAAGGTCGGTTCTTGAAATTTTATAGGACTGTGCGGTGACAACACACAATCGACCCCATGTTGTGGACACGGCCCGTGTAACATCTTCTGTTGTAATTGTGACAACGGATGCAGAAAGAGTGGTCGAGATGATTCAGGGGCTCCTGTCGATGGGTTCGAACTGATCGATACGGATAAGGATGGGAGGGTCTCACTCGCCGAAGCCCGAGGTCAT